>CM035850.1:70075889-70675889 GCA_020510985.1 Pholidichthys leucotaenia | reverse complement strand
TGTCATTTGCAAACATCATGGTCCATGGAGACTCCTGCCTGACCTCATCTGTCAACTTGTCTATCACCACAGCAAATAAGAAGGGGCTCAAGGCCGATCCTGATGTAACCCCACCCCCACCTTTAATCCATCTGTCACTCCTACAGCGCACTTTACTGCCGTCTTGCTGTCCTCATACATGTCATGCACCACCCTCACATACTTCTCTGCTACTCCTGACTTTCTCATGCAGTACCACACTTCCTCTCTTAGCACCCCATCATATGTTTTCTCTAGATCCACAAAGAGACAGTGCAACTCCTTCTGATCTTCTCTATGCTTCTCCATCAACACTCTTAGAGCAAACATTGCATCTGTAGTACTCTTTCTTCGCATGAAACTGTGCTTCTGCTCACTGATTGCCACCTCTCCTCTTAACCTGGCTTCAACAACTCTTTCCCATATCTTCATAGCATGGCTGATCAACTTTATGCCTCTGTAGTTACTACAGCACTGAGCATCACCTTTGTTCTTGAAAATTGGTACCAAAACACTTCTTCTTCATTCCTCAGGCATCCTCTCACTCTCCAAGATTGTGTTAAACAATCTGGTTAAAAAGTCCACTGCCATCTCTCCTAAACATCTCCATACCTCCACAGGTATGTCATCTCGGCCAACCACCTTTCCATTCTTCATTTTTTTCAAAGCTGCCCTCACTTCTGCCTTGCTAATCCTCTGGACTTCCTTGTTCACCATCTTTCCTTCATCCATCCTCCTCTCGCTCTCATTTTCTTTATTCATCAGCTCTTCAAAGTACTCCTTTTCACCTTCTCAACACACTCTCGTCATCTGTTAGTACATTACAATTTCTGTCCTTAATCAACGTAACCTGCTGTACATCCTCCCCCCCCCACTTCTTATAAAGTATAAACACAAATTTTGCCAGTGTTTTATTCTTCAAGCATAGCCCCTGGGCTATTGTTATCAAAGGAAAAATGAACTTGAGTGACTTCTCCACTTCAGCTTTATATTGGAGTCTTTTTAACATTAAAGTCTATTACAGTTAGTACACATTTGAGCTAATTCAGGTATTAGAGGAAGTGCAAATGCATCTGTGTATGATACAGTAATATTTTGAAGATGTAATTCAGCCCTTGATCACACATGCTACATTTACAGCTTTATTTTTCCTGATGTCAGCCTTCCTGAAATGTTTCTTTTCAGAATGACCTAACCTGATATTATTCACTTAGTCACCACTAATACAAAAGCAAAGATAAAACTTAGCTGATCTAGGCTTAATGAAGCATTCCTGTGTCGTGTTGTTTGCATTCTTACAGGAGAGATGTAATCGAGAACCCAAGGCCACTGTGAAGGAGGGTCTGACCACCTCCGCTAACTTCTCCTCTGACAGAAACAGCAACACACATTAGTTTGAAAGGACACACAGTACCACTTAAAGAACAGTCAGCGTGTTTATGCCCCTCTCTGATGTAGCCTTTTCATCACGTAGTCCTCTGGAGAGTTACTCACGTCCCTTTTGCTGTGGCTGCTTAGCTTTCAGACTGTCTGGCTGCTTAGATCTACTTACACCTATTATAATAAAACTTCTCAGGGGGAGCTTTTCTTGGGTTTGATTGACACAAGGGCTTAACATGTCAGCATTTCTCCTCGATGTCTTGACTCTGAAAGTTAATAGTTGCCTTGTACGTGATTACTTTTGCACAGATGATCTGTTTATTAGCTCAGTGGTCATGGTGTCTCACTGAAAATAACTTCTCCACTGCTTAATGACCTGCAGTTAGTGCATTTAATCTCAGAAGAAATGGAGGAAGAAGAGGGCATGGAAATCTGATGGAAGAATAGAGGAAGACATCCATCTAGTGTGGCACAACACAGCTCAGCTCTCTGACCGCAGTGGTCTTTGGGGGCTTATCGGCTGTCATAACTGGTTTTATTCTTCGCTGTAGACTGTATACGACTTTAGCTGCTTCGTAGAAATGGAGCAGCACTGTCCCATATTCATCACAATTCATAGCAACGATAAAAACAATACATTGTGTTAAAATACTCTACGTAGGTTTTGTTTTCAATATATTTTATCAGTTGTGAAAGTAACTACTTTTAATAAATAGTCTTGCACTGACTGAATCCTGCAAAGCACTTTACAATCATAAGAATACCAAAGCAATGCTATTAATTTCCTGAATGTTTTTGATAAGCACATGCAACTTAACAGCATGAACTATACTGTACACAGCCATTACACTGATATATGACACAGGTTTGTTGAAGGAAATGCATCCACAGTTCGGTGTCTAGGCTCCTGCTTATCATGTTTAAGATCCATGCAGGAGTCAGGGAGTGATGCTAAATCATATGAACGTAAACTTATACCTAAATTATGAAAGACTCTGAAACAGTGATTGCAGTTACCAATACCAATCTGGTTGCGGAAATAGAGAGCCTAAAAGCCTACTGCCTCCACTTCTGCATCATAGGACGTAACTTTAGAAAAAAATATGGATTTGAGTCGTTGACAAGAGAAATTATTTTTCCATCCCGATTAAATTTTGCTATGAATTATGCAAATGATGTGTAATGATGATGACCATGCCTGGTACAGGAATAGTACTTTCATCGGAGTTTGTAAAAGGTTGCAAATGTTTGCAAAAATAGTTATTTGTAAATGGTTATAACACGTGTCACTAAAGGTACTATCTCATGGAATGGCCAATGCTGACAAACGTGAAGATTTTTGGATTTGCCCACTTTTCTGTTGAATGTTGGCAAAAATAAAGCTAGTATCTCATGGAGCAGCAAATGCTGAGGAGCGTTCACGAACACTACACTTTTTGCCTTTGGTAAGAGTTCCTAATAGGTTGCAAAACAGTTTGCACACAGTTTTTAAGGTTGACAACTGTTTTGTCATGAAGAGTCTTAAACAGTTGCTAGTGTTCATTACTAGTCGAATGAAAAAGAACTTTAGCGACATTTTTCAACTGTTTGCAAACACAACTATTTTGCAACTGCGGAAAAAAAAAACTTGCAATATGTTAAAAAAAAAATGTGCGACAAGAAAAACTGCTGGCGAAGTTAAAAACTGTTGGTGAACTGTTTGGCAACCTTTTACAATCCCAGACGAATTCCAAAAAGTACAACCTTCATGAATGTTGGATTTCGTCAGGGTTCATAAAAGGTTGCCAAACAGTTTGCTAACAGTTTTTAAAGTCCCAAACAGTTTTGTTTGTTGCAATGTATTTTCCGCAAATAGCTGCAAACATTTGCAAAATACATGTAAGCGTTTGCAGATGGTTGTAACGTGTTGTTAAAGTTCTTTTTGGTTGGCCAAGTAGTAAATACCAGCAACAGTTTAAGAACCTTTACGACAAAACTTTTTGCAACCTTAAAAACTGTTGGTGAACTGTTCATCAACATTCTCTATTCTGTGAGATACCAGCTTGATTTTTGCAAACATCAGAAAAGTTGGCAAATCCAAAAATCACTTTGTCAGCATTTGCCGCTCTGTGAGATAATACCCTTAAGTTTTCCTGACTTTAAAACAAGAATACCTTTAGATATCAGCACCAAACTTGATGCAAGAATGCTACAGCCAAACTTCTATGCATGCACTCATTTTGACGATAGAAGATCTAAGGTAAAGGTCACACATTCAGCAAATATTTCAACCTTTAAATCAAAAGGGTCTTGGTATTCATCCCACATATTAAGCTTTCTTGATTTTCGTACAATGACTCTTACCATTTGTATCTATCTATCAATTAACCATGTTACACATAAGGTACAGCTTCTGATTTGATTATGAATTCTCACTCGTGGTTCAGGGCTTTCTCCATTTAGGAAGCAGTTTGAAATCACAGGAAATAATGAGATAATCACTGAATATTTGCATTTAAATGTACCCGTTCTTTTGCTTTCATATTGCAGCCAACATGTTAGACACCATTCTGCCGAAGAACGGACGGAAGGGTACGTCCGAGCGGAGGGTAGAGGAGAGTGGCAGCACGGCCGCGGTTCCAGCTCAGAATATGCTTTGGTGCCACTGCAACAACCACTGCCCAGAAGACTCTATAAATAACACTTGCACGTATGTTCACACTCACACACATGCTCACAGTCACACATGCAGGCTAGCAAATAACTGTTTTAATGTCATTTAGGAAAACAGCTCAAACGTTTTTTTAAAGTAATTAACCAGAGGCTGGTTAAGTGCCTCATGCAAACAGTTACATACATATATTTATTTGAGCTGAATGAAATCTCTCAAGCCTGTTGATACACAGCTTGTTAAGTATTCCAACTGTATTCCACAGGTTTAAACTGCAAGTTGTGCATGATGAAGTTACAGTTGCATATTGTATGTGTACAAATGGGCTGTACAATGTTGCAGCATTGCACAGAGACAAATTCCTAGTTTGTGTACTACATGAACAATGGCAATAAATCTGATTCTGATTCTGGATGAGTTTGATTATCCCACTGTGTGCCTTAGAATTCTTCTCTTAAATTATTATTTTCCAGTTAAAACATACAAACCTGCCAATTCTACAATAGAAATTTCCCCAAAAGAGCACAATAGTGACTGATTTGTATTCTAGAAAAGTAAAAAGTTTTTGGTCATCTATTTGCAAGACTAATAATTTTGTTTAATTTACAATTTAGTTGAAGTGTTGAAAATGATGAATGAATCAAATATTAATTTTCACATTTCATTGTTTTGCATTATGGAAACTTTGTATACTAATAACAAAGCGATAAATATACCAGATAAATACTTTATGTAATTGTCACACACAACAAAGCAAATGGCGTGATCCGAGCCAAATGACTTAATAGGTTTGCAAACTTCTGTGAAAAAAAATCATTTAAAAAATTGAAGTTGATAACTTTTTGAATTTAAGAGTGATCAACTTATTGTTAAAATACCACTTATTTTTTGTAGGATATCTGAGACTGTTTAGTATCTGCTTCATATGAGTGAGCCTGGCTGATTTGAGATTGAAATGGACCACATGTATTGTCTTGACATCTGTCTTAATAAGACTATATTTAAAGGAGCGGTAGTGATCTGTGATGTTTGTGTTTTATTAGGACTGATGGATACTGCTTCACTATGGTGGAAGAAGAGGAGGGAGGTCACGTAGTGCTCACTGCTGGATGTTTGGGAAGAGATGGCTCTGTGTTCCAGTGTAGAGTAAGTTTGTTGCATTTTTTGAGTCTACGTTTTGATGGCACATTGCTATAAGAAATAGTGTGCGCAAGTCAAGGGACTGATACCTTTCTAATTAGTAAGGTGTGCCTCAGGGATCAGTGTTGGAGCCACTCCTTGTTATTTGACATACGTACCAGCTGTCTTATTAAAAATGTTAACTTTCACTTTTATGTTGATGACACTGTGATTTACTGTTTTATGTCTAATTCCAGCACGTCTCTAAGTTACAGTTAGATTTTGTTACCATACTGCAAACTTTGCATAATTTTAAACTCATTTTATATGACAAAAAAACCCTCTTTTGTATTTCTGTGTTAAGTCCCACTTTCCGTTTGAATGTAAAAAGAGAGCTGCTTTTTACCACTCTACTCTGTGACTGATTATACTTGCATCATTTGAGTGGATGGTGTGGATTCTGTGCATCATTAAGTGCTTACATCAATTACCAGCTATAAAAATCTTACCTGGACACCCCCCCCCCCACACACACACACACTGTGCGTTGGTTAGGCAGCCGTACATTTCTTGAAAACATGTGAGAAGTAACTGTCTCCGCTCCCAGAAATTGTTCCTTTAATCCTTTAATCCCTGGAGAGACTGCTCCTTGCTCATCTCCGCCCCCTGGTGGAACCAGCGATGGATCCACTCCAGTTCGCCTACCAGCATGGCATTGGGGTGGAGGATGCGGTGATCTTCCTCCTTCACCGTTCTCTGTCCCACCTGGAGAAGCCCGGGAATATGGTGAGGATCATGTTCTTTGACTTCTCCAGTGCTTTCAACACCATCCAACCGATGATCCTGAAGGACAAGCTGCTGCGCGCAGGGGTGGACCAGCACCTGTCATCATGGATCCTGGACTACCTCACGAACCGGCCTCAGTTTGTGAGAACCCGGGACTGTGTTTCCGACACGATCATCAGTAGCACGGGGGCCCCCCAGGGAACGGTGCTGGCTCCCTTCCTGTTCACTCTTTATACTGCGGACTTCTCACACAACACAACACATTGCCATCTACAGAAGTTCTCTGATGACTCTGCGATCGTTGGTCTCATCTCCAACGGAGATGAAGCTGAGTACAGAGGGCTTATCCAGGACTTCGTGGACTGGTGCCATCGGAACTGCCTCCAGATCAACGCGAGGAAAACTAAGGAGCTGGTGGTGGACTGCCGCAGGCATGGGCAGCCCCTCACAGCACCAGTAAATATACAGGGAACAGACATCGAGATGGTGACATCCTATAAGTACCTGGGTGTTCATCTGAACAATAAACTAGACTGGTCACACAATACTGACGCACTCTACAAGAAGGGACAGCGCAGGCTGTTCCTGCTGAGGAGACTCAGGTCTTTTGGTGTACAAGGGGCGCTGCTGAAGTCATTCTATGACACGGTGGTGGCATCAGCCATCACTTTTGGAGTGGTCTGCTGGGGCAGTGGCATTACTGCAGCCGATAGGAAGAGACTGAACAAACTGATTAAGAAAGCTAGCTCTGTCCTGGGGCAGCGCCTTGATCCGATGGAGGAGATAGGAGAGAGAAGGACGGTGGCTAAACTGTCATCTCTGCTGGAGTCCGAGTTCCACCCTATGCAGGACATACTGGATGCACTGAGGAGCTCATTTAGCAGCAGACTACATCATCCCAGGTGCACAACCGAGAGGTTTCGTAGGTCCTTCCTACCAACGGCTGTCAGACTGTACAACCTAAGCAGGGCTGCTCGCAGAGATAGCAAAAAGACGTAACAAACTAATAGTTTTTTGAATGCAAAAGATGCAATAGACTTACACAATGGTCCTCTCCGGCATACAACTAGGAACATACCGGTCGCTATGGAGGGTGAGAATATGTATGGGCACATAATCATACCATGTAGGATAACTAAGTAGACGGTTATGCTGTTTCATCCCATCTAGCAGCAATGCTCTGCACTGTGTGTGTTTATATATTTACATATTTATTCCATCTAGCTACAATGCTCAGCACTGGGTGTGTTTATATTTATATATCTATATATTTATTCCATCTAGCTACAATGCTCCGCACTGTGTTTTTATATATCTACATATTATTCCATCTAGCTACATTGCTCCGCACTGTGTGTGTTTATATACTTGCATATTTATTCCACCTAGCTGCAATGCTCCGTACTGTGGGTGTTTATATATTTACATATTTATTCCATCTAGCTACAATGCTCTGCACTGTGTGTTCATATATTCATATATTTATTCCATCCAGCTACAATGCTCAGCACTGTGTGTGTGTGTGTATGTATATTTTATAGTAATATGTACATATGTATATTAGCTGCTCTTGCTTGCTTGTTTTTTTTCTTGCCTTCTGATTGTTGCTCTGAGTGTTGCTATCCCTGTGCTGTTGCAATCCTGGAATTTCCCTGTTGTGGGACTAATAAAGGCTTATCTTATCTTATCTTATCTTATCTTATCTTATCTTATCTTAATCGATCATAAAATTTAGTCTGGAACATAGAAACAGGTTGTTTAAATATTCTGCCTTTTCTTTTTAAAATTGGATAAAAAGTTACTTAAGGAGCTCCAATTATGCTTTTTTTTTTTTGGTTTCCCTTTTATTTTGGTGTGGTTATATGGGATATTTGTCACATTACATGGTCTGTAAAGTCAAACAGCCCAAAGGCTACTCGCACAGGAGTTCTCCCACAAAAAAAGGTTTCCAAAATTGCCTACAACACGTCATTAGTATTTGCTGTTTTCTTCCCTAATATTATCTAATCATAACTTAACAGACCTGATACAGACTTGTCTCTAGCTGGTGGGGCACACCCTGTCCTCGGAGGAGAAGCACTGAGCCTCGGAGCTCTCACAGCTACAGTGCAGCTAGTTCAGTTAGCCGCCCGACTGTGAATTTTAGAGCCCTTCTCTGTAAATTCTAATTACCCCACTAAACGTCCGTGGTCCCAGCTCAGTCATTAATCCACTATTGATCAGTGTTGGGCAATTTACTAAAAGATGGTAACTAATTACAGTTACTAGTTACTTCTTTTCAAAAGTAATTGAGTTACTTTACTTTACCAATTACTGCATGATTAAAGTAACTAGTTATTTGAAAAAGTAACTTTTAAATGCATATTTAAATCATCTTGCACACATAGCAAGATAATTTAACTAATGGATTACATTACAGGTTTAATGTCAGGCTGAAAACAGACTGTTTCAGACAGAGCTCTTAGAACATGTTCAGTCTGTTTTATCCTGCCTTGAGAGCTCATAGTTTGGGAAAAATCTGAAGAAAATCAACATGATATTGCTAATAATTTCCTCATTTTGGAGTGAGAGTTGGCAACACTGCATAAAGCTGTCCATGTTTATCATACCTTTGATATGGATTTAATCCGATGTGCAGTGATCCAAAGAAACTGTCCATTATCCATAGTCCAAATGTCTTCTGTGACAGAAAAATGATCCAGTCCCTCAAATTCCTTTTGGAGATCAAACTCCATTTTTGAATAATCTTTATTCAGGTAGCAAGTAAGTGTGCTTTAACTTCAGTGGCTCACAGTCTCACCTCTCTGATGGAAAGTCATTGTTGATATCACATCTTCAGTCTGTAATGACATATCTGGTATTCAGTCGGTTTAATTTTTGCTGGGCCACAAACTGTCCAGATGCATACCTGTGCTTGAAGTCCAGCCGTGGCTGTTGAGACAAGAGTATTTCCACTTTACATCCAGCCGTGGCTGTTCAGATAGCGTTAGAATAGAGCCACTAACACGGTGTTGTTAGCATAGCTAGCTGTTACTTAACACTAGCTTTGTCGGAGCTTTGTTGCTGTTTTCAGGCACTTCTGAAGACTGCAGTAGGTCTCAACCGGCACTTAGCTTCCAACCCACCAATATGCATTTGTCCTTAAGATTAGATTAGATTAGATTCAACTTTATTGTCATTACACATGTATGAATACAAGGTAACGAAACACAGTTTAGCATCCAATCAGAAGTGCAAAGGACAGCAGTGCAGTATATACAGTAATTGACAGTATGTGCAATTTAAGCAAATATATGTAAATATATGCAGCAGTGCAGAAAGTTAAGAGTACTGTTACGTGCAAATAATGTACAATAAGTTAGATGGGCAGTTATGTACAGGTGAGGATGGTAAGAGATGATGGTAAGAGAGTCAGTGGGGAACTAAGTTCAATAACATGACAGCTGTTGGAAAGAAACTGTTCCTAAACCTGCTGGTTCTAGTCCGAAGGCTTCTGAAATGCCTTCTGGAGGGGAGAAGCTGAAACAGTCCATGAGCAGGATGGTTGGAGTCCCTAAGAATGCTGCGTGCCCGGCGCAGACATCTTTTCCTGTAGACGTCCTCTATAACTGGAAGTGGAGTCCCTGTGATGCGTTGGGCGGTTTTCACCACCCGCTGCAGCGCCTTACGGTCAGCGACAGAGCAGCTCCTATACCAGACTGTGACACAGTTGGTCAGGGTGCTCTTTATCACGCAGCGGTAGAAGTTGCCCAGGATGTCAGTTGACAGATGGTTCTTCTTCAGTGTCCTCAAGAAGAAGAGGCGCTGATGGGCCTTCTTGATCAGGCTGGTGGTGTTAACTGACCAGGACAGGTCCTCCGAGATGTGGGTCCCCAGGAATTTGAAGCTGGGGACACGTTCAACAGCTATGCCATTGATATGGATGGGGTCATGTGTCTCTCCCCTCCTTCCTGTAGTCCACTATGAGCTCCTTGGTTTTGCTGGTGTTAAGGAGCAGGTTATTGTCAGTGCACCAAGTAGCCAAGTGCTCAACCTCTGCCCTGTAATCTGACTCATTGTTGTCCCTAATGAGTCCAATCACCGTGGTGTCATCTGCGAACTTTATGATGGAATTGGATCCATACATAGACCTGCAGTCATGGGTGAAGAGGGAGTAGAGGAATGGGCTGAGCACACAGCCCTGTGGTACACCGGTGTTGAGTGTGATGACGGAAGAACGGTTGGGGCCTGACTTAACATGCTGGGGTCTGTTGGTCAGAAAATCCATGATCCAGTTGCAGGTGGAGGTACTGATTCCCAGGTCCCCAAGTTTAGTGATCAGCTTGGAGGGGATAACTGTATTGAATGCTGAGCTGAAGTCAACAAACAGCATTCTTGCGTAGGTGTTCTTGTCATCCATAGGCCTGCAGTCATGGGTGAAGAGGGAGTAGAGGAATGGGCTGAGCACACAGCCCTGTGGTACACCAGTGTTGAGTGTGATGACGGAAGAATGGTTGGGGCCTGACCTAACATGCTGGGATCTGTTGGTCAGAAAATCCATGATCCAGTTGCAGGTGGAGGTACTGATTCCCAGGACCCCAAGTTTAGTGATCAACTTGGAGGGGATAACTGTGTTGAATGCTGAGCTGAAGTCAACAAACAGCATTCTTGCGTAGGTGTTCTTGTCATCCAGGTGTGAGAGTACATAGTGCAGCGCTGTAGAAACCGCATCGTCTGTACTCCTGTTGCTCCGGTAGGCAAACTGGTGAGGGTCCAGTGTAGGGGGCAGGCATTTTTTGAGCTGTGCCAAGACCAGTCGCTCAAAGCACTTCATGACTATGGGCGTCAGTGCCACAGGGCGATAGTCATTTAGGCACGATGGTGTTGAATGTTTCGGCACTGGTACTATAGAAGTGGTCTTGAAGCACGCTGGTACCACAGCCTGGGCCAGGGACAGGTTGAAGATCGTCTGTGAAGACCCCTGCCAGCTGCTCAGCGCATGCCCTCAGCACACGCCCAGGAATGCCGTCAGGGCCAGCAGCCTTACGTACGTTGACATGACTCAGTGCACTACGGACGTCGTGTGGGTGAGTGTGAGGTGGTGGAGGTCGTCAGAGGGTGGGAAATTGATGTTCTTTTCGTTATTGTCCTTGTCAAAACGAGCATAGAAGTAGCTCATTGAGAAAGGACACAGTCATGGCTATAGGTATGGAGTTGCTGGGCTTATAATCAGAGATAGCTTGAATGCCCTGCCACGTGCGTTGGGGGTCAGAGTCCCCAAAATGTTCCTCCACCTTCAGCTTGTAGCTGTGCTTGGCCTCTTGATGCCCCTCTTCAGATCTGCCCTGGATGAACTGTAGGCCTGTGCGTCACCAGATCTAAAGGCATTGTTATGTGCCTTTAGCAGAAGCCGCACTTCTCTGTTCATCCACGGCTTCTGATTTGGGTACGTGGTGATCTGTCTTTCCGTGGTGACACTGTCAATAGTGGTGTTGATATGGTCCAGGACTGAGTGGGTGTAAGAGTCGATGTTTATGTGGGAGCCACAGGTAGCCTGAGAGGTGAACATACTCCAGTCTGTGTTCCTAAACTTTTCCTGGAGTACAGAGTCAACCCCCTCTGGCCACACTTTGATGGTCCTCACTGATGGCTTCACCTGGTTGATGAGCGGTACATACTTGGGGGTAAGGAACAAAGATAAGTGATCAGACTGACCTAGGTGGGGGAGGGGAGTTGCTGTGTAGGCTCCCACAATATTGGTGTAAACATGGTCCAATGTTTTGTCCCCTCTTGTGTGACAGGAGATATGCTGGTAGAATTTAGGAAGCACTGTCTTGAGGTTAGAGTGGTTAAAATCACCCGCCACAATAATGCAGTTTGTTGTTTGCTTAGCATTAGCATCCGGAGAAATGTAAGCAGCTGTTATGATGGTACAAGTGAACTCGCGTGGCAGATAGAAAGGTCTACATTTAACCATGACAAACTCCAGGTTAGCTGAGTAGTGTCTCTCAACAGTGACAGAGTTCGTGCACCAAGCCTTGTTAATATAAATGCACACTCCCCCACCTCTGGTCTTACCGGAGTCATCTGCTGCTCTGTCTGCCCGGAGCGTGTGTAGGCCGGCTAGCTCAATAGCATTGTAGGGTATTCCACTGTGTAGCCATGTTTCCGTGAAAATCATGATATTGCAGTTCATAAGTCTCTTATTGTTGGTGATCCGAAGCCGTAGCTCATTCATTTTGTTCGCCAGTGACCGTACATTAGCGAGGAAAATACTAGGTAGAGAAAGCCGGTGCGGTGTTAGCTTTAGCTTAGCTCTTATCCCACCGCGCTTCCCCCGCCTTTGTTTACGGTCTCTACGCCGCCTGCGAGCACTTCCGGTCGGCTGGGAAGCTTGCCAAGCGTCGGGTGTTCTCCGGAGCTCAGGGATGAGACGAAGATTGCTGATAAAAAGATCGTTATCATTATTTTGTAATCCAATGTCCAAAAGCTCATTTCGGGTGTAAGATGTGAAAGCGAAGCTGTTCTGAATGAACAGACCCAAAATGAGCAGAAATAACACTGCTAATCCACAAAATCTGAAGAGATGCTGAGCCTCGCATTGTGCACGCGCTGCCATCTTGGGTCAAAAAAAAAAAAAACTTCGACAAAGCGAAAATAATATGTCTACTTCCACAAAAACAAAGTAGCTTCATCTTTTCCTTTGCTCAGTAGTGAAGACTCGGCTCTCCGCAACAGGTCATGTCGACTGATGGCTCGTCTCAGCTACGGTAGGGTCAGTTTGTATATTCATTTATTTGCACTAAAAATATGTATCCATATTAATAAAACGAGTAACGCGTCTGATCAAATTTCAGTAGATGTAACGCATTACTGAATTTTTAAACAGTAATTTTGTTACAGACCACATTACTGCAAAAGTAGCGGCGTTATAGTAACGCGTTACTCCCAACACTGCTGTTGATAATATATCCCATGTCATTCTTACCTATTTTGTTGTTTTTTGTTTTTTTTTTTCTGGCATGACACGGGTACTGGTGCTATTAGTGGGAGTCTGTGGATTTTATGGTTCTTTTTTGTAAATTGTAGTCATTGTACTAGACAAACTCATCAGTGTTTCCCCTAGGTTTACAACCTTTGGGGACCCGGGGGGGTGGGGGTGGGGGTAGCATGAAGATCAACAATGGCAAACTCTTAAAGAAATCATGGTGTTCTGGCACTATATAGAAAAATACTGTAAATATAGAAAAATTACAGAATACCTAATTATTGAAAACGAATGGGACATCCAATATTAACAACTGTTTCGGAACCCTTGTTTACTTGTTTGTCAGATCACTTATTTGTACGATCTTTTATGACCTATCTTCGTAATAGTGTATCTTGCACTTTGGGGAATGGATCCTAGCATTTTTCCTTATGAGGACCAGGCCAAATGTCCTCACCAGGAAAAATGTCCTCACACAAAAGGTGGTTTGTCAAGGGGTGGTCCACACAAGAATAGAAAGGCAGGAGCGCATGCACACACACACACACACACACACACACACACACACACACACACACACACACACACACACGCATACTGGTTTTAATTTTTGATGGGGTCCAATTTTCCGATCATCACTTGTGGGGACTACCCTTTCTACCGACAGATTCCTTGCATTTAGATAGATAGAAGATTAACTTGACACCCTAGGGGGCACAGGGGGTCCATTGGGAGGGGGGGGAACCTCCCAATATAATGATAGGGGAAACACTGCTCATTCAGTAATCTACAGTCGATTATATTTCTCAGCTGTTCAAATTTATTTTGTTATATTTTGACAGTGGTGACTGGGTATATTGGGCTGCTAACATTAGCTGGTCAAAGTGACCATAGCTAAGATATCTGACCAACCTTAAGATTGAGCTCCGGAGTACAAAGTGAGAGAGGAGTCTGCTAGATGTGTAGTTTATTTTCTATATATTCTATCTATTCTAACTAACCTGCACTTATATAGTGCTTTTCTGGTCACAAAGACCACTCAAAGCACTTTCACTAGTACTAACCCTCTATTCTAAGGGCCTATAGGAAACAGATATCTAGGGACAATTTAGAACAACCAATTAACCTAACATGCATGTCTTTGGATTGTGGGAGGAAACCGGATCCCCCGGAGTAAACCCACGCAGCACAGGGAGAACATGCAAACTCCACACAGAAAGGTTCCTACCCCTGCCAGCCTGGGGATTCGAACCAGGAACCTTCTAGCTGTAAGGCAACATTACTAACCACTGCACCACTGTGCTATTCCTGTTTTCCCAGCCCAATCATCTACCAACTCTTGACCATATGTTCCATTCACGACGTTATTTTAACTTATTTTATTTTATATAACACCTCATCGATTAGCAGTGGTTAACTACCATTAGCAGAGTTAGCCATTCACTTATTCAGGGTTGTTTCTGTGCTTATTACACCCCAGGGACTGGTAATATGCTATCCACCACTCAAACCACACACCCCTTTCTCTGGTAATGCTTGATTTGGGCCTCTAACATTCATCCATTATTTGTTAAGATGTTACTTATTCTGACAACTGAAACTAAAAGCTAACATTAGCATCAAACTGGACATCTCAGAAAAATGATGAAAGAGAGAGGGTGTGGTGATGTGGTACTAATTAGCATTTAAAGCATTATGCCATAAAAAGTATAAATATCATCAGTTGCATTTATATAATTTGAAAAGTGCTATATTGGTCTGCATACTGTAGCTATTGTTTATTCATATATTTATCTATTTTTTATTTACAGTTCTGAGTGACGATGTTTCTTGTCTTTCACTCTTCATTTTATCAACACGCTCAATGTATCTGTGTGTTAAAGGACACGGGGAACGCACGTCTGAGGAGGACACTCGAGTGCTGCATGGACCAGGACTTCTGCAACAGGGGCCTGCACCCGACCCTTCCGCCACTAATGACATCGAGTAAGAGTCAGATGTGCACCGACACGTGCAGCGCACAGACTTTTCGCGCCATGAAATCTTGCCCCACTTTAAAGTGCGGAGCAGCTCTTAGAAGTGTCCCATTTGGGCCACGCCAGGGTGGTGATGGGTAGTGACAGTTTAAGCTGCTACAAGCCACAGTGTGGTGCTGAGAGACAGAGAGGGACACAGGTGAAACAGAGCCGGCAGACTTGGCTTGTTCTCTCACCCTCTAATGAAAAGGACAGCCTCTCCCCAGGGCCTGCTTGAGTTTCTTGCCTCAGGACGGATGTGAGATATCTGTCCATCTGTCATGCCAAAACACACCAACACACACACGCATTCTTTCTCTCTGTCTCTCTCTCTCTCTCTCGCTCTCTCTCTCTCTGTCACAAATATTCACCACTTTTTCTTCCACAGCCTCATATATTTCATTCTGACCTTCACACTGATTTGTCAGGCAAATCGGAGTGAAATAGTCAGATGTTATACAACTTCACGTTCAGTTTCCGTCAATCGGAATAGCTGTGCCGCCGGTGTGGTCAGAGAACATGGAACACGGGGGCATAGCAAGAATGCTCCCAATTTATTTGTTTGTGTCGGTATTCTGTTAGCATTCTTTTTAATCATCCTTTTGAATTAAGCTCGCCTATAAAATCCTTAAACCAAGAGCGTGGAAAGGTTTCTTCTCCATGCATTTGTCCACTTGTCCTTCATTTTGTGTGTGTGTGTGTGTGTTCTTTACTCTGCCGTGGAGCATCTGTATTCCTGTGTGTCTGATTGACAGGTCCGTGGCAGAAAGTCTAGAGCCCCAGAGCCGCTTTGGGCCTCTGGGGTTTCTGGGGCGATGTCATCGTGACACACGATATGTGGGATTCAGGAACAGGGTGTGATCGATAACGTACTGTGATAAGGGGTGGGGGTGCTGTGTAGATTTTTAGGGAAGGGGGGGCGGGTAAAGTTGTTGCCTGTTAAGAAATGCTTCCCCCCACCTGTCTTTGAGTTCTTCCCTTTTAGACCTTTTACACATTTATCCTTTAACTTGTTCCAGATTATGTGGACCACAGCATCCAGTACATGGCCCTGTTCATTTCTGTCATAGTTTGCAGTATAATCCTCGGCGTCATCCTCGTCTTCTGCTATGTCAGGTAAACGTGCCGCCTTGTGAACAGTCACACAAGCTCACACTTCCAGATGATCACTGAGGAAATGCTCCCTCCCTCCCACCCCCCCAGATATAAACGTCAGGAGTCGCAGCCACGCTACAGCATCGATCTGGAGCAGGACGAGACCTACATCCCCCCTGGGGAGTCTCTGAAGGACCTGATTGAGCATTCCCACAGCATCGGGTCTGGTTCTGGGTCAGGACTCCCTCTATTGGTAGGAAAAAGTCATTACATGTCTGCTGCTAAAACTCAGCCAAAATCTACTAATAAATCCAACAGAAATTAGAGGTGCGTAAACAAAAATTGCACTCATGTACTATTGCAAACTGTTACCTTGTGATATTAGTTACTCAGGAATAAGAAAGACTAGTCATTAAAAGAATTAATTGAGTAAAAAAGTAATGAGTAGCAATATTTTCATCAGTTTATGGGTTCTTTTTTTTTTTTTTTTTTTTTTGCTTGAATGTTATTTTCCCCCTAAAAAATATCCTTTTCATCTAAATTTGTAACCTTTTTCCTATGAAATTTGAAATGTTTTAAATCATAAATTCTCATGTAAATTTGATACATTTGCAACTGTTATTATTATAAACTAAAAAGTGATTTTTAAAAATTTTTGTCAGAAATTTAAATGCATTTTCTGGTAAATACACAACTTTTCTGATAAATGTGTGAAATTTTCACATAAATTCAGAACTTTTTGTTCATAAATTAGCAATTTATAATCCATAAATTGGCATTCTTTTTCTTCTAAGTTTCCTAGTGTATTCTCACTAGTTGGGGGGGGGGGGGTGTCCTCTTTAATATGTTAGTCTGTGGAAAATGAACTATATAACCGATCCATATGTACCCTATAGTTATTGGCACACTCTATGGCTACTTCAAAACTTATCAGGGTGGTGGACTATTGGTGGAGCATCTGCCTCACAGTCAGGACGTTGTGGGTTAAAGCCCCAGGCAGGCCATGCCCAAAACCATAAAAATGGTACTTTCCACCTTCTAGCTTGATGCTCAGCATAAACAGAAAGAGGGGAGGAAAGCTGGTTACCCAGCCACAGGGGGAAGCACAAAATCAGTGTACTCCTTGCACCGGGTAAAGCCTGGGTATATGGGAAGGTTGAATCAGGAAGGGCATCCAGCTTGTCCGTAATCTGCTGCAGGGAGTTCCAACAGTTTTGAGGAACAACTCCACAGATTATATATCAAAACATGCGGCTCGATCGGGAGAAGTGTGCTTTGATTCAAAATTTGATATTTTGCTTGGTTTTCAGAAATATTCACAAAAAACACACATTTTGGCAACATGTAGGATGGGCCTACCTGTGTGGAGTTTGCATGTTCTCCAAATGCTTGCGTGCTCCGGTTTCCTCTCACATTCTAAAAACATTCACGTTACGTTAATTGGAGACTCTAAAGGACCTCTAGTTGTAACTGTGTGGGACTGGTGAAGGGTTTGGTGCCGCACCATGGCTGCCTCATCCAGGTGGATGCCCTTGAATTTCCCTTTGGGATTAATAAAGTATAACAAACAAACTTTAAACTGTACGTTTATGGTCAAAAGGTCAGAGGTCAAGGTTAACACTCCCTGTGCACTATCGCTGTACAACAAGTAAAGCTAGGGTCACCAAACTTTGGACACAGGCTCACCTTGGGATCCTCACCTCAAACAATGGGTTCAGGGTTAGAAAGTCAAGGTTGTTGATTTTCATTCAAATTCAATTGATTTTCATGATTTTTTATTAAGTTCTAACAGGTTAAAACCACGGACAGTGCAGAGGTTGCACTAAACTTGTTTGTTAGCTGTCGTTCTGACAGACATGGTTGTAAAAAATTTTTGTCGTGATCTACTATGACCTTCATATAATTTGTTGTAATTAGATCACCCTCACTGTAATCTGTCAAAATGATAGAAAGCTTTCAGATTTCCCTCTCACTGCTGAAAAAAATATGTCAGTGAAGGACTATTTTCAGTTAGCTCAACTTCAATGGGCAGTAGCATTGGCACACTCTCAAAATCTCTGTGGTTGAAATTTCTAGTGTAATTATATTGTATAAATGAACAGTGAGCTGTAATAAACATTTCCTGAGCCAGAATAGATGAAGAATGACTTAAACACTGATTTTAGAGAAACAAATTGGTAAATTCACTAAAAAGACTAAAGATGCGGTCATTCTGGTAAGAACAGGTTATAAATAAGTAATAAACAGTATAAACAAGCACATTTCAATTAAGTCTCCACTATATACTGTAAATAAATCCTTGTAAAATTCTATTAAATGATTCTGTTTCATTTTTTAAAATTTATTTATTGTTTATGTCCTTCTAGGTGCAGCGGACCATCGCCAAGCAGATTCAGATGGTTAAACAGATCGGAAAGGGGCGATACGGAGAGGTGTGGATGGGGAAGTGGCGAGGGGAGGGCGTGGCGGTGAAAGTCTTCTCCACCACAAAGGAAGAGAGCTGGTTCAGAGAGACTGAAATCTATCAGACCTTCCTCATGAGGCATGACAACATACTAGGTTAGTTCATGGACATGCAGTGTGAAATAAGCAAAAAAAGATAAAAGACTTGGACGACTCAGTTGAATGTTATATGTGTATTTGCTTGTGAAGAGTATGTTTAATGGTCCCAGTGAGCGGCGTCAAGGTCACTCTGAAATCGTTACAGAAACTGATGTCTGTTTTTCTCCAAGGGCAAATCGCTGTTGGCTTTACTTAGGTGGTTGCAGACGTACAGGGAAGTAAACCTAAATGAGGAAGCCCAGAGCGCCAAAGTGCCAGGCATTTTTTTCAGTCCTGACAGTCCTGTATTTACAAGCCTTCCCACATGGGTTGCAACCATGCAGTTTTTTTCCATCTTGGTTTGTCCACAATGCAGGCATGCACACCGTCTGTGTGACTGGGCCTGGAATCTTTTTTGTTTCTTCTCATATAATGTATTTTTGGAAGCACAGCAGTCCTATTAATATACATCGTGAGAGTAAAATAAGCTTTTTATGCTACTACTGTGAGTTTTAAACCTTGGGAGCGGTGATGCCTTCAGAGTTTTCTTTCTCAGACAAAACACACTATTTGCTAGTCTGTTTCATATGAGGACTGTTTTTGCTGAGGATCTGTGTTTAAAGGGCGAGTTCACTCAAATATGGTGTGTTTTTTAAAATGCTTTATTGATTCATATAACTACAGTAAAAATATTAAAATCTCTCTTTACTTAGAAATAATTACTGTATCTTTTAACATTTCAGCAGAATGGGTAGAAGCTGGGTTGGGTCCTCTGGATCTTTTCCACTACACTGCAGTTGCTTCGGTCTTGAGTTACAACTTATCGCCGCTATTGGCTGTGACGATTCAGTCTCTGCCCAGTTTCTCAACACAAGCTTCAGGGCTAACGCTGCTACTAGGGAATTAGCTTACCAAACACAGTTTTATATTATTGTTTTCTATCAATTTCACTCACCCTAATAGACATCCGTGTTTCCACCTGCTTTACTAATCCACGGTTGATAAAATATCTCGTCATTCTGGCTTTCTTTGTCATATTTATGCTGTGATGCTGCATCAAACCGTTAGCATTAGCTTGGCGAAGCAGTTGGAGTCAGTCAGTCTAATAGTATCAGAGCTTGCCTTTGCAGGGAGATGCTGACAGACATGCCGCTTGGTGATAGTTTTATTTTCTCTAACAGAGATCCAATGGGGGTTTCTGGCTCAAATGTTTCTGTGCTTACTGTGCTCCAGGGAATGGTCATATCCTGTCAACCACTGAAACCACACACTACTGTCCACCAGGTGCTTTATTTCTACCAGTTAAGGTTAGCAATAGTGATGAAAGAGAGAAGGTGGGGCTAACTGCGGGTCTTGGGCATTTTAAAGAGACATGCACTGAAACAAGCTATTCTGAGTAAAGTTGGATTTATGCACCCGCATCACATCAACGCCATTACTGACGTACATCGCCGACACAGTGATCTGCAATTTTTTTCTTTTGTGTCAGGTGAAATGTGTTGTTCCGTTGCCAAAACGGATTTCAGCTGATGTGTAGAGTGACTTGTGTTCAGTGTGTGTTTTTGTTAATTAAATAGTGACGGACACCTTGCGTATGCTGCACGGAAGAATATCTTCTTGTCATGGGTATGTGATAAACCTCCAATCAAAGTGAACTGGCATAGAATTGTTGTGGAATGTTTTCCTTTAGAGTATTTGACATGTCTGCTTCATTCAACAAAGGGACAGTTTATGAGGATATGGACTCCATATCTTAACTTCTCCGACCTTACTGTGGCTTCAGTTCTTAAAAGTTCTAATCTGGACTAAGTAGGAACTTTTCTCTCTAGACCCTTATCATTACATGTTAACAGACATCCCCAGTCATGTATATGTATGTGTGCATCTATATATGTACTTATGTGTATATATGCTCCCACTATTGACTGAAAGTACCTGTGCAGTATATATATAGTGTTAATTTTTATCTTTCTTTGTGTAGACCAATGTTGAGCTGTTTTTGTGTTTTTTTTTTATTTATGTTCTGATTTTAAAAAAAAAAGGTTCTAATAAATTTTTAAAAAGTAGCGATGGACAAGAGCAGATTGTGATGGAGCTGGAGCTAATAAGTGTCAAGAAAAAGCAACTTATCATACAATTACTGCACAGAGAAAAAGAGAAGTCGGTGAAAACAGTGTGTGCGACCACTGTCGCTGCCATTATTTGACAATCTGTGTAATTAGTGGGGGTATGACAAGCCATAAAATGTTCTGTATGTGCTCACTTCCTAAATATTCTTTTGAATTTGCACCGTTGTTTAACTGACTTGCTTTGGAAGTTGTACCGCCGTAAACGGGCAGAGTGGAGCAACAATGAGAACCAGGAAATGTGAGGGAGGAGATAAAGCGAACCAATCACAACAGTTACGGTCTGTGTCGACGCCATCGCAGCTGCGTCACGTCGAAGCGGGTGCATAAGTCCGGCTTAAGACTGCACAAAGTGACTCATGAGGATGCTGCAATAATTAAATAATTAAAGGCAATTTAGCCAAAGTATGTCACAGACATTTCATTATGACCTGTGGGAATATTTGGAAAACGGTGCAGTAACTGGGACCTTTAAAATACTACATGACAATGGTAGCTGATATTTAGGAATTGTTATTTAGTTTTTGAAGCCAGTGATAATTTTTTGAGTTATTATAAAAACTGTACACACAATAATATGTGTACAAAAAGGTGCTCTGGTCTCATTGGTTTGTTATTTTTTATGGATGTAGGTTCAAGTCCCAGCTGGGTCATACTAAAGACCATATAAAAATGGTACTTTCTAGCTTGGTGCTCAGCATAATAGAATGGGGGAAGGAAAGTTGGTTACCCAGCCACAGGGGGCTGGGTAAATGGGCCCGATAAATGGGCAAGGTTGTGTCAGGGAGGGTATCTGGCATTAACATCCTTGCCAAATCGACATGCTGTGCTGACCCCGACAGAGCAGCCGAAAGAAGAAGAAATTAAAAGTGCAACTTTCCAGTCCTTCATGTGTTTGATTATACTGTTAAACTTGTAAAAAGGTATTAAAAATAAAAAATGAACATGAAAAAGCATAGTGATGATAATAAGTGATAATGGTGATCTTGATCCTGCCAAAAAGAAATCGTGATATGACTGTTTGCCATATCGCCCACCTCGAATAATGACTCAAGTGATTATCTGATTTTAGGTTGCTGGTTAATGTGCCAGTGTGTGGGGACAGTAGTCACACAGAAATGTTTCTGCTAGAGAGTTGTGCTTGGGGAAAAGAAGAGCTGGTTATCATTTCTCTGTTGACTTTTTTTTGCATTCAGCCTAAATCAGTTTTCTCCCTGGGGTTAGGATGCTAATTGGAACAGGTTAATTGTTTTAGAAATCAATGTGTTTTTCTTAAAAAGCACATTTCCACAACAGCTTTCTTCACTCTGCTGTGGATAGAGTATAGAAAAGGAGGCTATCTGCTATTTATAATTTAGACTTAGTGATAAAGGTTCAGAATTTCCCTTCGAGATTACTTTATTGATTTAATTGTACACATGCACTAACATAAATAGCCACCAAAGCTTGTATGCTTTGTGCTGTTTTCTCTGTGCTTGTGCATTTCTTAATCCTTCCATCCCTCCTATCTAATCCCCAGGATTTATAGCAGCCGACATCAAAGGAACCGGCTCGTTGACGCAGCTCTACCTGATCACAGACTACCACGAGAACGGATCTTTATACGACTATCTCAAGTCCAACGTGTTAGACGTCAAGGCCCTGCTGAAACTGGCGTACTCGTCCATATCGGGCGTCTGTCACCTGCACACCGAGATCTACGGCACGCAGGGGAAGCCCGCCATCGCACACAGGGACCTGAAGAGTAAAAACATTTTGGTGAAAAAGAATGGATCCTGCTGTATTGCAGACCTGGGCCTGGCTGTCAAGTTTAATAGGTGTAGCGTACATACAGTACACGTTGGACCAGGGATGTGCACAGACATTTTGAGGGGCTGTTGCTCTAACCCAAAACTAGGAAAATAAAAAGGAAAAAATGTGAATTTATGAAAGTCACAAATTAATGAGAAAAATACAGATTTGTGAGGAAGAGTCAAATGTGTAAAATTTCATTCAATAAAAAATGGATAAAAAACCAAGAAATTTATTAAAAATGCAACAATACATTTGTGAGGAAAAAAGTTATAAATGTTTGAGAAAATGTCACAAAATTAAAAGAGAAAAGTAACACATTTAAAAGAAAAAAATCATTTGTTAAGAAAGATTACTGCAAAAAGGTTGAGAACAAGTTGCAAAGTTGGAAGAAAAAAGATGTGAATTTAGACAGGAAGTCACATGTTGGAGAAAAATTCTAAATTCATAAGCGAAAAAAAATTCACATTTTCACAAAATTTTGTGGATAAGACGTCTTTAATTACAAGAAATGAAATGTAAACATACAGTGACTGTCCTTTTGCCGAACGTCCTAATGTGGGATCCGTTTGCGGCCATTAAAGACGGCCCACAACCTTCTGCCAGCCCGTCTGCGCTGACTGACAAAATGAGGCTCTTCTGGGAGCCAGACTCTACCAGAAAACGTCTCCCCGAACGTGTGTCCGTGATGAAAAGCAGCTTCTCCCTGTCGCCATCGGCCATAGCTGCTACTGACTGCTGACTGGTCCGTTTCTGCATCTTCTGGAAATGGCACAGCGGCAGACAACATTGCGCATTGGCTCCAAAACGCAGATGATGAAAACGCATCGGAAAGATCCGTCATGGAGCCAAAAGTCTGGGAGTTTGATCGCCACAGCGAGCGTAGCGGGGGGAACCCCAAGCGCGGATGTTCCAACGGAGGTGCTCAGTCCGTCTTCCATTTTCACATTTCAGGGTCACCAGTGTGGAGGAAAGGAATCAGACGAGACACGAACTGATGACACACAACTTTATTTCCGCCAACCAGCAGAACAGACTGTCCCTGAGTGCCAAAGTGAACTGCTTTATACATTTTCTTCCTGCCTCTGGCACTCAGGGTAAACACATTTACATACCAGTTACCAAGTGTGAACACACATCCACATACACACTAACACATTTGCACCCCTGTGTCCTCAGGTGTGAACCTGGCACAGCGGAGGCGAAAGGCACATCTTTATTTACTACATACCCCCCTGGTGCTCTGGCACCCATGGCTAGCACCCCCAACACCCCAAAGTACTGGGTGGAGTGTCATCTCCTTTGTGTCACCACAACATGCAAATTTCTAAGAAAAAGTCACATAAAAAGTTCCAGATTTATCATAACAGTAAAAATAAATAAATTATATATAAATTTCCTCTGGAGGGGTAGCTCAGACAAGGACAGCAAATGTTCTGCCACCCAGGCAACAGTAGCCCATTCCTGTGCACATCCTTGTGTTGGACGTTTGAATGCTTGTTTTAATGCAGTTTAGGGGAATCTTAGTTTGATTTTTGACTGTTTTTTTTTTTTCTCTTTCATATCACAGTGATACAAATGAAGTGGATATCCCTCCTAACCTACGGGTTGGTACAAAGCGCTACATGCCCCCAGAGGTGTTGGACGAGAACCTGAACAGGAGCCACTTTCAGTCTTTTATAATGGCCGACATGTACAGTTATGGTCTTGTTGTTTGGGAGATGGCCCGGCGTTGCATATCAGGCGGTGAGGGAAATATAGCAGGTCCGTTTTAACTTAAAGGCTATTTGAAGATGTTCAGCTCATCTATGAATGATTTTGCTTTGTACAGGTATTGTGGAGGAGTATCAGCTGCCCTATTATGACCTTGTACCTACGGATCCTTCCTATGAGGACGTGAGGGAAGTCATTTGCATTAAGAAACAAAGACCATCATTTGCTAATCGCTGGAGCAGTGATGAGGTATTGTGTTTCTAATATAGAAAAATCTGACAAAATAAATTATTTTTAAAAATTATGAATAAAAATGTGTACCGCTATGACTAGTATATTATTTAGAGAGTATAGACCAGTGTTTTTTAACCGGGGGTTTTCAAAGTCTGCAGGTTCAGTCAGAGAATGTTCAAAGTTCTGTGGGGAATTGTCTAATTTCACTTCTTAAGTGGTATTGAAAAATTGGCCATTGTTGTGCACTGGGGCCTGCAGTGGCTTCTCCACGTTGGCAGGTGGCAGCACCAACACAATCCCTCCATTTTTCCTTCCTCACCTTCCTCCTGTGGCGGCTGTGGCACAGGTGTAGAGTGTGCTCAACTTCTGATCGGAGGGTTGGTGGTTCGATTCCCGCTCTCTCTGTGATCTGCATGTCGAAGTGTCCCTTGAGCAAGACACTGAACTCCATGTTGCTCCTGGTGGGTCAGGCTGCTCCGGCACCATCAGTGTGTGAATGGGTAGATAGCCAAATCTGTAAAGCGTTTTTGTCATCCAGGGAATGACAGAGAAAAAAAAAGTTATATAAGTGAACGCCATTTATCATTACTCTCGTCAGAAAACTTGCCCTGCAGAGAGGCGGGATCACCTTCACGGCCCCCACAACTGCCCTGCATCTGCCATGGAAATGTAAAAATCACCAACACGCCTGAGTCCACAACACTATCCAGGCAGGCACATGTCACTACCTCCCCCAGAAACCTGACACAACCACCCCAGCACCAAACGAGTGGTGGTACAACCACCATGCCTGTGCTGTGCCGGGAAAAGCACGCCTGCAGTGAAAAGAACCCCCATTGTGGGAGCGCATGTCTAATAAGAGACGTCTCTGGTAAGTGGCTACCCCATTTTAAAACAAATTCACTCTCCCGGCAATGGCGGAACACCAACGGTGAATGGCCATCATGACCAAGCATCAAACTAACTCCTGGAACAAGCGGAACAAAATCCAACTCCGCGGTCATGAGCTTGTGGGCACTTGCGTTGCCCAGAGCGGAATGTTTGCATCTTTAAATTGACTTTGTATGTAATCGTGCCACATTTCACACCAAGTATACACCACGTTCCAAATTATTATGCAAATGATATTTGTCTCTGATTTTCCTAAATAGTGGCCAAACTGACACTTAAATGTATTTGCTGTCCTTTGAACTCTGTGTTTCAAAACATTTTATTGGTTGTAAAGAACTGAAAATGGTCATTTGTTGAATTTGCAACATTAGGAGGTCATATTTACTGAAATCAAAAGCTATTTCAATCAAAAATATCTTAACAGGCCAAATTACATGTTAACATAGGACCCCTTCTTTGATATAACCTTCACAATTCTTGCATCCATTGAACTTGTGAGTTTTTGGAGAGTTTCTGCGTGAATTTCTTTGCAAGATGTCAGAATAGCCTCCCACAGCTGTTGTTTTGATGTGAACTGCCTCCCACCTTCATAGATCTTTTGCTTGAGGATGCTCCAAAGGTTCTCAATAGGGTTGAGGTCAGGGGAGGATGGGGGCCACACCATGAGTTTCTCTCCTTTTTTGCCCCTAGCAGCTAATGACACAGAGGTATTCTTTGCAGCATGAGCTGGTGCATTGTCATGCATGAAGATAATTTTGCTACGGAAGGCACAGCTCTTCTTTTTGTACCATGGAATAAAGTGGTCAGTCAGAAACTCTATATACTGTACTTTGCCGAGGTCATTTTCACACCTTCAGCGACCCTAAAGGGGTCTACCAGCTCTCTCCCCATGATTCCGGCCCAAAAAATGACTCTGCCACCTCCTTGCTGATGTCGTAGCCTTGTTGGGACATGGTGGCCATCCAACAACCATCCACTACTCCATCCATCTGGACCATCCAGGGTTGCACGGCACTCATCAGTAAACAAGACTGTTTGAAAATTAGTCTTCATGTATTTCTGGGCCCACTGCAACCATTTCTGCTTGTGAGCATTGGTTAGGGGTGGCCGAATAGTAGGTTTATGCACAACTGTAAGCCTCTGGAAGATCCTACACCTTGAGGTTCGTGGGACTCCAGAGGCACCAGCAGCTTCAAATACTGTACCTGTTTGCTGCTTTGTAATGGCATTTTAGCAGCTGCTTTCTTAATCGAATGAATTTGTCTGGCAGAAACCTTCCTCATTATGCCTTTATCTGCACGAACCTGTTTATGCTCTGAATCAGCCACAAATTTCTTCACAGTACGATGATCACGCTTAAGTTTTCGTGAAGCATCTGTTTTTATACCTTGTCCAAGACATTGCACTATTTGACGTTTTTCAGCAGCAGAGAGATCCTTTTTTTCCCATATTGCTTGAAACCTGTGGCATGCTTAATAATGTGGAACATCCTTCTTAAGTAGTTTTCCTTTAATTGGACTCACTTGGCAAACTAATTATGACAGGTATCTGAGATTAATATCAGTGATCCAAAGAGCCCTGAGACACAATACCATCCATGAGTTTAATTGAAAAACAAAAAACTGAATGTTTATGACACTAAAATCCTATTTGCATAATAATTTGGAATGCGGTGTAAACAAATTACAGGACTAAATTTTCATTAGATATGCTGTAAAGGGCTACAATGCGTCATTTTGTAATTTTTTTTTTCTATTGTAGAACACAAAATAAAAGTCACCAAATAACGGAAAAATGAGAAAATACTTTAAAACCCCTTAACTTTCCAGCCAATGTGAAACGTCCTGCTGGTAGGACACCAGAACTTTAAGGGGTTAATAAATGACAAATCAGAAAACTTAATGTAATAAAACAGTAATGAAAAAAACTCCTCACAGAGCAGAATTTTCTAACATTATTATTAATTATGAATATTTGCATTTAATGGAATAGTTTTGTTTTACTAGTTTTGGTATTTAGAGATAGTCTTCTTTTCAAAGCTTAGTCAGTGAAGGTCATGGACTAATTTAAAATCCTCTTTGGAATGGGTAGATTATATTGTTCACAATACAATATTAAAATTCAATAAATTAAAGTACTTTTTGGAACTCTTTAATTTCCTTGTAGAAATATAAGCTCTGTTTAATTGACCAGAGATAAATACTGCAATTCACTTTTTATTTATTTTTTTTTTTTTTCAAAATTACAATTCTGATCATTTTTTAAATATAAATCTTTTCATTAATAATTGGGGATATCCAGTTGGCTGCCAGACTGGATTACCATCATAACGGTTTATAATATTGGGTTTTTATATTCATACAAATTATTTGAAATGCCATTTGTTGAATATTTGCTATTTTCTAAAGTAAATTATTACACTATCTTGTGTGTTCCATCTTAAAGGGCCCATACTGTACCAAATGGTGTTTGTGTGGGCAGTGGCTTGACTTTGCTTGGAGCTTTGCTCGGAGCCGGTCTAGAATGGAGCAGTGAGGCGCCTCCTTCCCTCCACTAGCCTTGGGTGCGTGCCTTGGGTAAGTGCTAGTACACCCGCAGCCTCCCTTGCCAGGGTCATGGCACGGCAGTTATGTCATCAACTCGATGGCATCTCTGGCACTACATCATTGGCGCTTCTGAATGTCAACTTGGCTTCAGCTGCGGCAGGCGTCTCTGACTGTCTACTCGGCTTCAGTTACGGCAAAATGCAACGAGCCTCTGTGCGACCATCTCAGCTTTGCTGTGTTGTCGACCAACAGAGTACCTCGCCAAGGGACACTGCCTATGCGCCAAGCAGTGTCGTCATCATCATAGGTGCAGCCCTACAGTTTTCAATGGAAGCACAGTTAAGGAGAGTAGATATGGCTACCGCATACGGGGGAACCGATGCGCCACTCAATATGGCAGTGGCGACAAGTGGACGAAGTCCGTATACTGCTACCGCGTCCGGGGAAACTGACGAACAACACCATCGACCTTCTGTTTCGAACTCATGCAAACAATGCCTCAATCTCGGTGCTTGGAATGTCCGTACAACCAACGACAGTGAGTCTTCAATCAGACCTGAAAGAGCAACAGCCCTTATCTGTCGTGAGTTAGAGAAAGCAACCATTGACATCTGTGCCCTAAGCGAAGTTCAGCGACCTGGCACCGGAAACGTAGTTGAGAGGAGTCACACAATCTTTTGGAGTGGAGGAGAAGAGAGAACAGCTGGCATTGGCTTTGCTGTCTCCAACAAGCTAGCTGCTCAAGGTATCACCCCTACACCAATCAGCGACAGGCTCATGTCAATGCGCATACAGCTAAAGGGAGGAAACAATCTAACTCTCATTAGTGTATATGGGCCGACCATGCAAAGATCTCAGGAAGAAAAAGAGCAGTTCTGTGAAAAGCTTGGCAGCTGTACATCTGCCGCCAAGATGGACATCATCATCACCCTGGGGGACTTTAACGCTCGAGTGGGCAAGGACTGGAAATTGTGGCCGAATGTAATTGGAAAACATGGCGTTGGTAAAATGAACTCCAACGGGCTTATGCTCTTAGAATTCTGCACCAGATTCCAGCTCAGTGTCGTGGGTACTATGTTCCAACAGAAAAACACCTTAAAGAACACATGGCAACACCTACGTTCAAAGCACTGGCACCAAATCGACCATGTACTATCCAATAAGGCCGCAAAACCATATGTCACAGTGACACGAGTCAGTCGAGTAGCAAATTGCTTCACCGATCATAAGCTCCTGGTTTCTAAGTGCCTGTTCTTTATTAATAACAAGAAGAGTGGTACAAGGCCTCCCAAGAAACTAGACATAGATTTGGATGATGACAAAAAAGCATTACTGGAGCTCTTCTTAGACGAAAAGTTGTCTACCTGTAAGACAGACTTTGATGAACTCAGAGTTATTCTCCAGAATGCTGCCACCCATGTCTTCGGCAAAAAGAAACGAGTGCAGAATGACTGGTTTGATGATCAGGACCAAGAAATTCAAAAGCTGCTTCAAGACAAGAACTTGGACAGGCATGTTCTAAGAAGGCGGATCAGAGAGCTAAAGAATGACTGGTTTCGGCACAGAGCTGAGGAGGCAGAGCAGCACTCTCAGGAGAAGAACCACAGAGAGTTCTATGCTACCCTCAATGCCGTCTATGGCCCTAGATCCAGAAGCACCCATCCTGTGAAGTCCAAATATGGTGAGCTCCTGACTGCTCCTGACAAGATAAAGGACAGATGGGTTGAACACTTCAGCGACTTATTAAACCAACCAACGGATGCTGACTTGAGCATCGTCGATGACATAGACCAGCTTCCAGTTATCGAATCAATGAGCCTCCCAATTGAAGACCAAGAACTTGACCAAGCCCTTAGAAACACCCAATTAGGAAAGAGCCCAGGTCCAGACGGTATTCTACCTGAAGTATTTGTGCATGGAGGACTCCGCTTAAGAGCTTTCCTACTTGTCCTATTCAACATCTGCTGGACTACAGAGATTATCCCAACCAACTGGATAGACGCCATCGTCACAATTCTGTTCAAAAAAGGTGACAGAAGCATCTGTGGTAATTACAGAGGAATTTCACTGCTCAGTGCTGTCGGTAAAGTCTTCGCGGGCATTATCTTGCAGAGGCTTCACCTGTTAGCAGAATATATCTACCCCCAGTCGCAGTCAGGGTATCGAAACGGTAGAAGTACAATAGATGGGATTTTCACCCTTCGCCAGCTGATGGAAAAAACAAGAAAGCAGCGCAGATGTTTGTACATAGCCTTCGTAGATTTTGTGAAGGCGTTTGACACGGTCAATCGCGAGCTCCTCTTCATCATCCTTGGCAAACTTGGCTGTCCTCCAAAGTTTATAAGAATCATCAAGAGACTATACACGGATGTGCACGCCCGACTTGCTATCAATGGTGAACTCACCCAATCCCTTGAATACAACAGCGGGGTCAAGCAGGGGTGTAAACTAGCTCCAACACTCTTTGGCATGTACGCAGCAGTCCTACTTTGGCTCGCTTTCAAAGAAATCAAGCACACCTGCAGCGTACAGATCAGACTGCGTTACGATGGCGATCTTTTTGACCTCCGCAGATTAAAGGCGAAGTCCAGAGTCCTCACAGAATATATTAGAGAAGCTCAGTATGCTGACGATATCGTGATTTTCAGTGATACACCAGAGGGCCTGCAGACGTTATTATCCTCCTACAATGACGTCGCTAAGAGAATGGGTCTCTGCATCAACACAGTCAAAACAGAAACCATGTGTATTGGCAATACAGCTGAGTTCTTTATTGACGACATCAAATTGGCCAACATTACTCGCTTCCAGTATCTCAGCAGTTATGTCAGCAGTGACTGCTCTATGAAGGGGGGAACTTACATCTCGCATCCAAGCAGCATCGTGTGCTTTTGGCTGTCTGCGCAAGAGGGTGTTTGATTCGCATGACCTCACAGTCTCTACCAAAGTTGCAGTTTACAATCAGTGCCTTATGCCCCTCCTGATGTATGGCAGCGAAACCTGGACCCTTTACCAGCACGAAGTCAGGCATATTCGCATAATCCAACAGTGTCACCTTTGCCTTATACTTAACATCAAGTGGGACGATTTCATCAGCAATGAGGAGGTGCTGCGGTGGGCACACGTCGAAGACATCGAGATCAAGCTTGTAATGAGTTGCCTGCGCTGGTTAGGTCATGTCTGTCAAATGAATGATGATAGGCCGGTGAAGGAACTCCTGTATTGTGAGCTGGCTCATGGTTCTCGCAAAGTAGGTCGACCCAAACTCCGTTTTAAGGACACATGCAAAAATCCATTGAAGTGTGCCGATGTTTTAGATCAATGGCAATTGGTAGTACATGATAGAGCGGAATGGAAGAACCTCACGAGGAAAGTCTGCAGGGCGCATAATTCAAAAAGAGTGATGGCTTACGAGAAAAGAGGGGCTCGACATAGAGCGGAGAGGAGTAAGGAAGGAACTGTGGATATACCCGTTTCGGGTGAAAGGCGATGATTGTGTGTTCCATCTTAAAGGGCCCATACTGTACCAAATGGTGTTTGTGTTGTAACATGTGTGCCATTAAAATCTTAAAATACTCACTGCCTTTCCATAGTTAAACTTCAGGAAATGAGCAGATTACACTTCCTGGATTTTATGACATCACAAACCAACAAGCCCCCTCTTCAATTCTCTAAATTAGCAAAACACACTGGCTCCTTACTTTGTGATCGGCCCACTTTGAAAACCTTTACTCAATCAGAATAGGGGCTGATTAATATTAATGAGCAGCCTGAAACTGTTTCATATCTTTTTAAAGCAACAGGCCAGAGATGTTGTGATGTTTCTCATACGTGTGCATGTGTGTCTTTAGTGTCTACGGCAGATGGGAAAACTGATGACCGAGTGCTGGGCCCACAACCCCACATGCCGCCTCACAGCGCTGCGGGTGAAGAAGACCCTGGCGAAGATGTTGGAGTCCCAAGATATCAAACTGTGACAGAGAGTCAGGACGGAGACTTGTCATGGCCACTGGCACAGGCCACTCATGCCGGCCGACGGAGGAACGGGGAAAAACAGAGACTGTGAATAATGGGACAAAGGACGCTGACAGGCGAGATGACTGATGGAGATAATGGTCATCGCAGAGGCGGGGAAAAATGAGACAGCGATTTATTGTGTCAGGGGAGATGTGCTCTTCCTTTGACTGAGCCACCTCTGCCCCCAGAGCAATTGTTCAGGGTGTGCTTTCTGTGAAAGTTAAGAGGCTGTGGGGTCCAGACTGTCCAGGGACCCGGGTAGAAGAGGGTAAAGATCCCTGTGATCAGGATGCAGCTCTGCCCTTCCAAAGCCATGCAGCAGTATTCTATGGGCAGACTTTTGTACTGTCACAGCTGCTCATGCTCTGTTACTTTATTACAGATACTATTATTATTAATTATTGAGTAATATTAGTGTAACTAAAAAATTCCTCTTGAACCAAAATATATTTTTCTATACAGTATTGGTCTTTTTTTTCATTACTGAAGTGGACCTGTTATGCTCACGTCCAGCTCCACGTGTGTGGTGACTGCTGAAATAGCTTTGCATGATTTATTGTTCAAATATTCTGTTTGTTGTAAACCACAGATTGTCAACCTTTACTATATAAACAGCCACTGTGGGCAATTTTTAGTTGCAACAAAACATATTTGAGCCTTAAAGTTAAGGTAAAGCATTTGAGTTATTAAAAAAAATTGCATTGTCAACAGAAGTAGCAGGTGAGGGGTTTTTTTCTATTAATTTGCTACTTTTCCCTTGTAAATGTGGGAGTTTTTGGCTTCATTTTATGGTTAATTTCCAACATTGTTTCCTTATGAATTCAGTCTTTTTCAGTATGATTTTCCTAAATTTGTGATTTTTTAATGTGTTGAGAAAGCCACTGATTATGGGCAAAAAAAAAAAACCCTGTCTAGACTGTTGGATTTGGTGGTATGTGAAAACAGCCACTCTGCCTTTAAACCAACTCCTAGTTGGTTGGGTATCCTTGCCAACAGCAGCTGGGTGGGGTTCTATACACCGATGACCATCTTAGGGATATTCCTGTTTGTCTGCATTAAAAGATTTGAAGTTGATATTTTCTCTCTTTACGAAACACCGACGCCATTATGCTTTGTAAAAAAAATGCTCAAATTCCCCATCAGCACGGCATAAACTTAAAGCAAAATAAAACACAAATTTCCATAAATACTGTCACAAATTTATGATGAAAAAAACAAGGTAGGTTTGTGAAAAAGAAAACTGTATTTGACAAGTGTGGTGATTCATAATCAAAATTTGCAATAAAAAGGCTACATATTTATGAGAAAAACTATCAATTCAAATGAGTTAACATTCGGGTGCTTTCACTCTACCTCCTTGTAGATTTTGCTTTATTTCTTCCAAACACCTAAGACCATGGTGAGATGAATCACGCACAAACCTGGAGCTGTGAGGCGGTGCAGACTGGTTGGATGAGCATGTAAACGCTCCTCTATCCAAAACCGTGAGAAGGGGGCCAAACCAAGGAGAAAATGACACAAAGTAACAAACCCATCAACTGATTTGGGCCAAAGTAAACGAATTTAGGTGTAAAAGCACCCTTACTTAGAAAAAGCATGCAAACTGATTGCAAAAACCAGTAAAATAGAAATTGTACAAATGTACAAACCCACTTTACACAGGGATGGAGATCATTGAGAGATCGCTGAGTGATGACAAAATGGCCAGATCTCCAAACGATCTTTTCAATGATCTCTCAACGATCACCAAGATCTCTCAATGATCTTCTGTGATCTACACAGTCCTCAAAGTTTTGACTCATTCCAAAACAATCTCTCAACAATCTCCAAAGGTAAGTGTTCTTTCAATGATCCCTCAACTGGAGCTCAATGATCTCATCAATGTACCAGTGATCTCTCAGCAATCTTTCATTTAACTCTATTGGTCTTTCATCAAATGTTCAGCGATCTCTCACTGATCTCTCAGCCATCTCTACCTTGGAGGTGGAAAAAATTTGATGTTCACTGAAAGATCACAACGACATCAATGGAACATTGATGAGATTATTGAGTCCTCCTTATGCTCTCCTTGACCGCTCAACGATCTCAGTTATCTCCCAATGATCTCTCAGCAATCTTTTAATGAATACCAGATTTTTGAGGAAAGACCAGTAAAGTTCAGTGAAAGAGATAATTGGAAGATCAGTGTTAGAATCAATGACATTGTTGAAAGATCGTTAAAAGATCACTTCTCTTTGGAGATTGTTGAGAGATTGGTTTGGACTGAGTCAAAACAATTGCTCAACTGCAGAGACCATGGAGATCACTGGAAAATCATTGAGAGATCTTTGTGATCGCTGAGAGATCACTGAAAGATCTGGACATTTTTTCATCTTTCAGTCATCTCTCAACAATCTCCACCCCTGTGTAAATGGGGTAGAAGAGCACCAGAAATGTGTAAAAGGTCTGGAGTTGATTCCAGGTGTAGCATTTGCATTGCATTGATTTAGCATGCATTTGACTTGCTTAAGACAAAACTTAAGGCAGAAGGACCCACAAACAAGCAAGAACTGAAGACATCTGCAGTAAAGGTCTGGCAAAGCATTACAAAGGAGGAAACCCAGTGGTGGTGTCCATGGGTTCCAGACTTCAGGCAGTCATTGCCTGCAAAGGATTCTCAACAAACTATTAAAAATGAACATTTTATTTATGGTAATGTTAATTTGTTCGATTACTTTTGAGTACCTGAAATAAAGACACTTTGTATAAAAATGTTTCCAATTCCTACACCGTAACTCCAATCTGGATGTGAACACCCTCAAGGCTGGGTCTGAACTTTAAGCCCATATTGATTACAGTATATAACTGTATCTTGAATGTTTTGGTAAACAGCTAAAATAAACTTGTTTCACTGTTCCAGTACTTTTAAAGGGGAATATACGGTGCATCTGGAGAAGTATTCACAGCACTTCACTTTTTCCACACTTTATGTTACAGCCTTATTCCAAAATGGATTAAAAAAAATTTTCCTCAAAATTTGACACACAATACCCCATAATGACAATGTAAAAAAAGTTTTGAGATTTTTGCAAATTTATTAAAAATAAAAAAACTAAGAAATCATATGTACATAAGTATTCACAGTCTTTGCCATGAAGCTCAAAATTGAGTTTAGGTGCATCCTGTTTCCACTGATCAACCTTGAGATGTTTCTACAGCTTAATTGGAGTCCACTTGTGGTCAATTCAGTTGATTGGACATGAGTTGGAAAGGCACACACCTGTCTATATAAAGGTCCCACAGTTGACAGTGCATGTCAGAGCACAAACCAAGCATGAAGTCAAAGGAATTGTCTGTAGACCTCTGAGACAGGATTGTCTCGAGGCACAAATCTGGGGAAGGGTACAGAAAAATTTCTGCTGCTTTGAAGGTCCCAATGAACACAGTGGCCTCCATCATCCATAAATGGAAGCAGTTTGGAACCACCAGGACTCTTCCTAGAGCTGGCCGGCTGTCTAAACTGAGCAATCGGGGGAGAAGGGCCTTAGTCAGGGAGGTGACCAAGAACCCGATGGTCACTCTGTCAGAGCTCCAGTGTTCCTCTGTGGAGACAGGAGAACTTTCCAGAAGGACAACCATCTCTGCAGCAATCCACCAATCAGGCCTGTATGGTAGAGCGGCCAGATGGAAGCCACTCCTTAGTAAAAGGCACATGACAGCACACCAGGAGTTTGCCAAAAGGCACCTGAAGGACTCTCAGACCATGACAAACAAAATTCTCTGGTCTGATGACACAAAGATTGAACTCTTTGGCCTGAATGCCAGGCATCATATTTGGAGGAAACCAGGCACCACTTATCACCAGGCCAATACCATCCCTACAGTGAAGCATGGTAGTGGGAGCATCATGCTGTGGGGATGTTTTTCAGCAGCAGGAACTGGGAGACTAGTCAGGATAGAGTGAAGGATGAATGTAGCAATGTACAGAGACATCCTGGATGAAAACCTGCTCCAGAGCACTCTTGACCTCATACTGGCGCGACAGTCCATCTTTCAGCAGGACAACGACCCTAAGCACACAGCCAAGATATCAAAGGAGTGGCTTCAGGATAACTCTGTGAATGTCCTTGAGTGGCCTAGCCAGAGCCTAGACTTGAATCCAATTGAACATCTCTGGAGAGATCTGAAAATAGCTGTGCACCGACGCTTCCCATCCAACCTGATGAAGCTTGAGAGGTGCTGCAAAGAGGAATGGGCCAAACTGCCCAAAGATAGGTGTGCCAAGCTCGTGGAATCATACTCAATAAGACTTGAGGCCGTAACTGCTGCCAAGGGTGCATCAACAAAGTATTCAGCAAAGACTGTGAATACTTATGTACATGTGATTTCTTCGTGTTATTTTTCAATACATTTGTAAAAATCTCAAAAAAAAAAATTCATGTTGTCATTATGGGGTGTTTTGTGTAGAACTGAGTAAAAAAAAAAAATTCATCCATTTTGGAATAAGGCTGTAACATAAAATGTGGAAAAAGTGAAGCGTTGTGAATACCTTCTGGATGCACTGTAAATAAACCTCTTTGGTTGCCGTATAGACTCTCCCTGATCTCTCAAGGATCTTTCAAAGATCTCTACAGATTGTCATGAAAAAACTTAAAACAGTCTCCGAAACATTTAGACAGAAATGGCTTTTTTGAGGCTTCAGGAGATTGAGAGATCAGGTCCATTTTTGATCTCTCAATGGTCACCCAACAATCTCCATCTATGTAAAGTGTCCCTTACTTACATCACACAATTTCTAGTCCATTTTACTTTTATTTAAGGCAGTCACTTTGCATGCTTTTTCTTACTAAGATTACCTAATTTAATTTGACAGTGTAAAAGACAATACTTGCTTATCACTAATACTTAAAAATCCAGAGTGGCTAAATTGACAAAGTCATGGTAGCTGGTGGGGACAAACATTAATATCTTGTCTTGTATATATACACAGATAAAGTTTAATGGATCCACTTTAAATAGCTCTGTTATTCCCCAGTATCTCATCTTCCTACCCGCAGTTCACTCTCATTAAAGTTCTCGTCTTGCTGTTTTTGATCCGTGTACAGAATGTCCAACGTCCAGGCTTCCACCGAGGTGCGCCTTGCTTAATCTGTAAATGTGTAATTAGTCACAGTGTAGGAGTGGATGACCAAAACAACCGTGTCTGTGATTCATCGGGGCTCACTCTCACAACTCAAACAAGCAGGCTCCGGTTTACAATGTTGCATATAAATATAATTTATTAGTAGTCTTAAAAATTCTTTCTTACACTTTGTACAACAGCTCGGATGATGAGACGCAAGCGTGAGTGCCAGAAAACAGACGGGCTACATTCTCACTATACACACTAATCATCGTGAGGGAGGGAAGGCAGAAAGGCTGGCCCACTGGAGGATGGAGGGATGCAAAGTTTGCATAGACGGCTTTACGAAAACTGGGACAACTGCCATTCAAAAAAAAATCAAGAATCAACCAAGAACACATGAACAGTCACAAGTGCTGCTGCATCAAAGGAATGTTGCATTTACAGCTTTTTTTTATAAGCACAAAATCAGTGTCGTCATAGTGTTGTGGATGGCTTCTGTTCTGTCATTAATGTACAAAATGTTGAGTTAAAAGCTCCTCCGAGAGCACAGATGAAATGTGGGAACGGCACAATATTTCGGAGGTGGTCGCCTGCGTCAAACGCATCCTCAAACTTTGTATGGCAATTATTTGGTAGAAAGCAGTTGTTTCCAGTTGGATTGGTCCTACAAAAATATACTTCTACAGCATCTTTGCTCGACTCTTCAGTCAGCCTCTGACCGTATCTAACATGGTACAAATCATCAGCATCACTCATTCTGTTTATCCCTCGCCATTTACATGACATACAATTGATATGGTGTAAAAAATACATGCAAAAAAAAAAAAAAAATCCCAAAACAACAACAAGAAAACAAAAACACCAATGAAACTCAGCAAACATATTCATAAAAGAGGCACACATAATTCAAAATCAATAGTAATACATAGCATGGATAAACGTGTTAATAGCAGTAAGAACAGCGACATTAAAACTGTGAAACGACTCTTCTGCAGTTGACCGGATGTCCACCAGGTGGTGCTCTGACACAGTTAAAACAATCAAAGGAGACCCAGAAAGAGGCTCAAAAAGAGGCAGCAGAAAATACCACCACCAACAACAAAAAGATGGTGTGTACAAACAGGCGTAATATTAAATCCTATGTTATCACAGAACACAGAGCTGTTCATAGACTTGATATGGAGAGTGATTTTTTTGGGGGGTGGGGTGGGGGGGGAGACGCTCCCACCGGTTATCCTCCTTTGATTCTTTGACCTTTGATGGAGTGTCGCCGTGAGGGCATCATCGACTTCAGTGCAGTCCATCCAAATAACCGGAAAGCTGTTTCCAAGGAAACTGGAGCCAAAAATATCAAGTTGTTATACCAGAGAAAGAGAGAGTGAGAGAGCGTGAAAGGGGAGGGGAACAGCCAGAGAAATGACTGGCAGAGACTCTTGTTTACTCTCCAAGTTTTTACAACCTTTGTTGCCTGATGTTTAACTGGGTCATGGCAGAGTAGATCGAGCAGTTTCACTCAGGCAGCACCTGTGAGCACGCGTGTGCGTTTGTCACTGAGATGCCCTCCCCCCCCACCGCCCCTCTTTTTCCTTGTACTGTTTTTTATGTCCTCGTCTTCTGCTGCTTCCTCCTCCCTGGAATGTCGCGCTCCCTGGTGGGCAGATGTCAGTGCTCGGTCACAGTGGGAACAAGGCTGTCATGGCGACCCATCTCTTCCAGAACCTGGGCAAGGCGACTGAGGTTGCCATCAGGGAAATGCTGGGCCTCCCACAAGTCCAGGATCACTCCCGTAGGGCTGGATTTAGTGGCAAAGTAGTTAAGATACCTAAAAGAAGAGTTACAAGAGGACAGCAAAGAGTGGATTAGATAAGGGAGCTAAACAAGCAAGAAGAATCAGTCATCGTCAAATTCATCAGCAAACTATACCAAAACATATTCAAGATACAGTTATGGGCTTAAAGTGGAGACTTTCAGCTTTACTTTGAGGGTATTCACATGCAAATTGGAGTTATGTTTTAGGAACTGCAACCATTTTTTAATACAAAAAACTCCTCATTTCAGGGGCTCAAAAGATATTTCATGGGCCGTATGGGCTATCCCCTCATTAATCCATCATCAGTCAAGCAGGTAAAAGGTCTGGGGTTGATTCCAGGTGTGGCATGTTGCTGTGAACCCTCAACATGTGGTCAAGAAGTTCTCACTGGAAGTGAATCAGTCCATGCTTAGGCTGAAAAAAAGAAGAAATCCATCAGAGAGATGGCAGAAATGTTAGGAGGGGCCAAATCAACAGTTTGGCACATTCTGAGACAAAAAAAAGAGAGGACTGGTGAACTTGGGAACTCAAAAAGGCTCGGACGTCCACAGAAGACAACAATGGGGGGGGGGGGTGATTGCAGGATCTTTTCCATGATGAAGAAAAACCCCTTCACAGCATCCACCCAAGTGAAAGACACTCTCCAGGAAGTAGGTGCATCAGTATCTAAGTATCTACCATACAGAGAAAAATTAAGCCTTCTTTGGACAGATGAAACCAAGATTAATCTGGACCAGAATGACTGGAAGAAGAAAATATGGAGAAGTCTTGGAACGGCTCCAGATCCAAGACACAACACATCTTCTGTAAAACATGGTGGAGGCAGTGTGATGCAGGGGCATGAATATCTTCCAGTGGCACTGAGTCACTAGTGTTTACTGATGATGTGGCAGAAGACAGAAGCAGCTGGATGAATTCTGAAGTGTATAGAGATATACTGTCTGCTCGGACTCAGCCAAAACAGCATAGTTGATTGGATGACGCTTCACAGTACAGATGGACAATGATCCAAAACATACTGTGAAAGCAACCAGAAGTTTTATAAGGCAAAGAAGTGGAATATTCTGCAATGGCCAAGTCAATCACCAGATCTCAATGCAAATGCATTGATGCAATGCAAATTGAGCATGCATTTCAGAATCAGAATCAGATTTATTGCCATTGTTCATGTAGTACACAAACTAGGAATTTGTCTCGGTGCAATGCTGCAACATTAAACATGATAAAAATAAAAGATAGAAATAAAAAAACTATACATGCAATAAAATGTAGAATATGAATGAGTAATACTAGACAAAGCAATTTTTAAATATATTAGCGAGCAGCAGATATTGTGGAGTACCCCATAGTGCAGTCGGTAATGCAAAAAGAAAACAGTGATAATTGTCATGAGTCCGGTTGAGCTGCTGTACATAGTGCACGAGAGTCTAATAAGTCACTTATTAGTGTTCAGCAGTCTGATGGCAGAGGGGAAGAAGCTGTTCATGTGACGGGAGGTTTTAGTCTGAATGGACCGAAGTCTTCTACCTGAGGGGAGGGGGGCAAACAGTACGTGACCAAGGTGTGAAGGATCGGCTATGATCCGGCCTGCACGCCTCCGGGTCCTGGAGATGTACAGATCCTGGAGGGATGGGAACTTGCAGCCGATCACCTTCTCAGCGGCGCGCACGACACGCTGCAGCCTTAGTCTGTCCCTGGCAGTGGCTCCTGCGTACCACACGGTTATGGAGGTGGTGAGGATGGACTCGATGATGGCCGTGTAGAACTGCACCAACATCTTGGTGGGTAGCTTGAGCTTCCTCAGCTGACGCAGGAAGAACATCCTCTGCTGGGCCTTTTTGATGAGGGAGCTGATGGTCGGCTCCCACTTGAGGTCCCTGGTGATGGTGGTGCCCAGGAAGCGAAAGGAATTTGCAGTGGTGATGGGAGAGCCTGTGAGGGTGAGGGGGGGCAGAGGGGTTGTGACTTTCCTGAAGTCCACGATCATCTCCACTGTCTTCAGAGCGTTCAGCTGCAGGTTGTTGTGGCTGCACCAGGACGCCAGCTGGGCCACCTCTTTCCTGTAGACGGACTCGTCGCCATTGGAGATGAGCCCGATGAGGGTGGTGTCGTCCACAAACTTGATCAGCTTGACAGACTGGTGGCTGGAGGTGCAGGAGTTGGTATAAAGGGAGAAGAGTAGGGGGGAAAGTACACAGCCCTGGGGTGATCCGGTGCTGATGCTAACAGAGTCAGAGACAGTCTTTCCCAGCCGCACATGCTGACTCCGGTCCGTCAGGAAGTCGGTGATCCACCTGCAGAGGGAGTCAGGCACGTTGAGCAGGGACAGCTTGTCCTGGAGCAGAGCGGGGCGGATAGTGTTGAATGCAGAGCTGAAGTCCACAAACAGGATCCTGGCGTAGGTTCCCGGGGAGTCCAGGTGCTGCAGGATGGAGTGGAGGGCCAGGTTGACTGCGTCATCCACAGACCTGTTGGCTCGGTAGGCAAACTGCAGCGGGTCCAGGAGGGGAGTGGTGATGGACTTGAAGTGGGGCAGGACCAGGCGCTCAAAGGACTTCATGACTACAGAGGTGAGCGCTACAGGTCTGTAGTCGTTAAGTCCAGTGATCCGTGACTTCTTGGGGACAGGGATGATGGTGGAGGTTTTGAGGCAGGTTGGCACGTGGCATAACTTCAGGGAGGTGTTAAAAATGTCTGTGAAGACAAGAGTCAGCTCATCCGCACAGTGTCTCAGGGTGGAGGGAGACACGCCATCTGGACCGGGAGCCTTGCGCGGGTTCAGTCTGGAGAACTGTCTGTGCACGTCCTGCTCACTGATGACAAGGGCAGCGGGGGAGGAGGGGGGGCCGCCTTTGATGAAGTGGGGACCGTGAAGGCAGTGGCACTGGAGGGAGGGGGGGAGATGGACACAGCTGACGAGGTGTCAAAACGGGCATAATGTTAATAATTAATTAATAATTTGACTTGCTTAAAACAAAACTTGCAGCAGAAAGACCCACAAACAAGCAACAACTGAAGACAGCTGCAGTAAAGGTCTGATAAAGTATCACAAAGAAGGAAACCCAGTAGTTGGTGATGTCCATGGGCTCCAGACTTCTGGCAGTCATTGTTTGCAAAGGATTCTCAACAAAGTATAAAAAAAAACAACATTTGATTTATGTTAATTTTAACTGGCCCAATTACTTTTGAGCCCTGAAATGAGGAGATTTTGTATAAAAATGGTTGCAATTCCTAAACCATAACTCAGTTTGGATGTAAATACCCTTAAATTTAAATTTGAGAGTCTGCACTTCAAGTCCATGTTGATTATATAACTGTATCTTGAATATGTTTTGGAAAAATGCTAAAATAATAAAAATTGTGTCCAAATACACAGTGGAAAGTGTTTGCCCCTTCCCAATTTCTTATTTTTTTTGTATGTTTGTCACACTTAAATGTTTCAGATCATCAAACAAATTTAAATATTAGACAAAGATAACACAAGTAAACACAAAATGCATTTTTTTAAATGAAGGTGTTTATTATTAAGAGTAAAAAAAAATCCGAGCCTACATGGCCCTGTGTGAAAAAGTGATTGCCCCCCCCCCCCCCCGTTAAGACATAAATTAACTGTGGTTTATCACATCTTTGGAAAGCTGAGTTCAATTTCTCTAACCACACCCAGGCCTGATTACTGCCACATCAAGAAATCACTGAAATAGGACCTGCCTGACAAAGTGAAGTTGACGAAAAGATCCTCAAAAGCTAGACATCATGCTGCAATCCAAAGAAATTCAGGAACAAATGAGAAATAAAGTAACTGAGATCTATCAGTCTGGAAAAGGTTATAATGCCATTTCTAAAGCTTTGGGACTCCAGCAAACCACAGTGAGAGCCATTATCCACAAATGGTGAAAACATGGAACAGTGGTGAACCTTCCCAGGAGTAGCCAGCCAACCAAAATTACCCCAGGTGTGCAGTGATGACTCATCCAAGAGGTCACAAAAGACCCCACAACAACAACCAAAGAACTGCAGGCCTCACTTGCCTCACTGAAGGTCAGTGTTCATGACTCCACCATAAGAAAGAGACTGGGCAAAAATCTTCCAAAGAGTTCCAAGATGACAACCACTGCTGAGCAAAAAGAACATGAGGCTCATCTCAGTTTTGCCAGAAAACATCTTGATGATCCCCAAGACTTTTGGGAAAATACTCTGTGGACTGACGAGACAAAAGTTGAACTTTTTGGAAGGTGTGTGTCCCATTACATCCGGCGTAAAAGTAACACAACATTTCAGAAAAGGAACATCATACCAACAGTAAAATATGGTGGTGGTAGTGTGATGGCCTGGGGCTGTTTTGCTGCTTCAGGACCTGGAAGACTCGCTGTGGTAAATGGAACCATGAATTCTGCTGTCTACCAAAAAATCTTGAAGGAGAATGTCCGGCCATCTGTTTGTGACCTCAAGCTGAAGGGCACTTGGGTTCTGCAGCAGGACAATGATCCAATATACACCAGTAAGCCCACCTCTGAATGGCTTAAGAAAAACTAAATCAAGACTTTGGAGTGGCCTAGTCAAAGTCCTGACCTGAATTCAACTGAGATACTGTGGCATGACCTTAAAATGGCGGTTCATGCTTGAAAACCCTCCAATGTGGCTGAATTACAACAATTCTGCAAAGATGAGTGGGTCAAAATTCCTCCACAGTACTGTAAAAGACTCACTGCCAGTTATCGCAAATGCTTGATTTCAGTTGTTGCTGCTAAGGGTGGCCCAACCAGTTATTAGATTTAGGGGGCAATCACTTTTTCACACAGGGCCATGTAGGTTTGGATTTTTTCCCCCCTTAATAATAAACACCTTCATTTAAAAACTGCATTTTGTGTTTACTTGTGTTATCTTTGTTTAATATTTAAATTTGTTTGATGATCAGAAACATTTAAGCATGACAAACATACAAAAAATGAGAAATCGGGAATCACTTTTTCACACCACTGTAACTATGTGCTGTGGCTCACCCTATAACATAGACTTTCATGTTAAAATAAGAATGTTACTGTGAAATTTAAAACATTCTCATACTTGACATCGTCATAAATGAGTTCATATTTGCAACTAGGGCTGTGCATCGATTTGAAAACAATTTAATTAATTATTAATAATGCTGTTTTCATTAGTTGTGATTAATCACTACATGAGAAATAAAGAAAGAATAAATGAAAAAAGTACACTTTAGCACTTACAGTATTTGCATTTTATTTATTAATTATTTACACATAACCATCATATTCAACAAAAATACTGCTAGAGTAGGCATTCCCAATTAGATTTCAAACTACCGTTTTTAATTTTGTTGTCACATTTCCTCTTATTTCGAAACAGTTAGAAAGGAAGCCAGTGCTTCTACTTAAGGTAACTTTCCTAATTATCTTAGCAAGTGAATGCACAAACAAATGGAGAATTACATGCTTTTTTTATTTATTTTAAAGGTGACATTAGCGTGAGTGGTGTGCTGGAGTTTGTGTTTTTCTCTGCGCACTCTGACAGAAACTCTCCATCATCTCATATTTATAAGTAAGTACCGCCAATCAGTGATCACTTTGTGTGTATGTCTGCTTGAAGCAGGGTGTGTGAGCAGGATGAGGTAGTGCACTTTAGGTGCTCTGAGTGCAGAAGGATCAGTTGTGTAATGTGCAAACTTTGGAAATTTAAACCCCCAAAAAGCAAGACCTACTCTTTTTTTAAGCACAGCCAGCTGCTGAGACAACGCAGCAGCTGGCTATGCTCTCATCAGTGCAGACACCACCTTAGGAAGTAGCCTACAGTGACTATTTTTTTTAAATATGTTGATTGGCACAAATTAATTAAAAAAATTAACATGTTAATTATCCCAGCTCTATTTGCAACACTGAATGAGCTTTCAATAAAATATTGGTTCTTGCTGTATCTGAATTGATGCATTACCGGTGCACAAAATGTAGCAATATTGCACTGTATCATCCACCCCCCGTGACTAATAAAGGTAGTGTCAGAGAAATTGTATTGTGAATGATAAGTAGAGCCAGGAAAATGCTTCAGTGTGGAAACTCCCCTTTTGCAAATGATACATTTCTATGTCACAGTACAGACCGATCTGTCTATCTAATCTTTTCATTTAGGTTTCCCAGCCTGTTTTATAGAATACCAGAGATCAGTAATACCTTGTCTGGGAGTTGGGGAGAAACTAGTCCATGGTTTAATTGCTTCAAGCCTTGACCTTTGCCATTGCTTAATGTTAGGCTGCGATGAGGTTTCTCCTGTTATGTTCCCCAACAATAATAATGTATTAGCCTGCATCCATGCTTGCAATATGTGACAATCTACAAAAATGTATTTTACATTAAAAACTATTAAAAAAAGAAAACCAGTGAGCTAGTTCTACATCATGGTGTATCATCAGCTTTGAATAAGAAGTCCGTTCAAGTCTCTCGCCTCCACCCTTCCTCCGTCATGCCACAACTCTATCAGTGGTCTCGCCAATTTGCAGCTGCTGCCTGCGATAACGCCGCCCCTGCTGTGCTGGGACCTTACGAACGGACACACACTGTACGTCTGTCACTGAAACACACACACACAAAAGGCTATCAAAGACACATGGGGGGACGATTTTAAAAGGGAGGGATGCCATTTCATCTTCATCTCTCTCTCTCTCGCTCTCCCTTAGTCTTTCTCAGCTCTCCTCAGCTCAATTAATCTCGATTCAGCTGATGATTATCAAAAAATGAATCACATTCCCATCAACCAGCCACAATCAAATTAAAAATAGATTGGCTATCTACAGCTCGAGTCCCCGCGACAACCTAAGTCTCTACTTTGAATGAAAAAAGTGTTTTAAATTGCAGGACAACAGCTTTGTGTGTACCCAAATTTAAAGAACCAAGCCCTGAAAACAAAAAGAGTGCTCATGTGGCAAACTACAATTACTATGGGCTTCGACATGAGTCTTATTAAAGGAAGGAAAAGTGGACAACAGGTGGCACGTGGAAGTGTTAAGCATTGTTGTAAATGGGGATTCTTAAGTTTAAATAAATCAGCTGCTGTAAATGCAAAACTTCAAAGCAGTGAACTGTTAAAGACTAAGGTAATGATGCAACTGTTGTGAAATTTTGAGCAGATACTAATGCCTATACCGAAGTTTAAAATGTTAATCTTGCCAACACCCAATACTGATTGTTTCCCACCTTTAAAGAGGTCACTGACTGCACTTTTTACACATTTTAACAGCTCACACATGTCTTACGGAAATGTCTTGGTCAAATTTTCTTTAATTACTGCAGCATAATTGTGAATCATCTTTTGTAGGCTGAGAATGGCTGGTTTCAGTGCATGTCTCGCTAAATCTCTAAGGCCGCAGTTAACTCCGCCCTCCTGCTTACGTCCCTATTGCTAATCTTAGCTGGCTAGATCCTAGCTCCTAGCTCAGAGCCAACTAATGTAAATTTGTCTTAAAAACTGAATGAAATAATGCATCACTGGTGGACAGGGGTGTGTGGTTTCAGTGGTTGATAGGATATGACTGGTCCCTGGATTACAATAAGAACAGAAACATTTGTGAATGAGCAAAGGCTAGTGGCTGAACTGCCAGAGTCAGCTTGCTGCCTTGGTGGTGCTAATGGTGCTAACAATGTAGCATCACGGTGAAAATATAACAAAATAAGCCAGAATGACACAAGATATATTACCAATTGTGGACTAGGGAACCAGGTGGAAATAGGGATGTCTATTAGGGTGACTAAAATCTAAAGAAAAAAAAACTAGAAAAATTAGCATTTCCTGTAACTGCTGTGTGAATGCTGTTAGCTGAAAATGCTTAAAAATGCAGTAATATGCTGGTATAACGTAGCTTTAAAGGGTTTAAAAAAAAAAAAAGCTGCACACCAAGGTTTAAAAATGTAGGTAAACCACTGACCTAAAAGTGCTCACGGCTTGAAAAATGTTAGACTGTTGCTAAAAATGACTAAAAATATGCTTAAACCTAAAACCTTCTAGGTTGAGTGTTAAAATAGCCCAGTCTTGAAAAACATTAACATAAAAGCCTAAATAGCTTAACATTGCAGGTAGTAAGCTTAAAAATCCTAAACGTATAGCTAAACCCTAAAAAAAAAATTGCTAGTTTAAATACTAAAATAGCCTATTCTTGCAAAACCTCTTCATAAAAGTAGAAATCATTAAAACTGCAGAAAGTAAGCTTAAAAATGCAAAAGCTCTGCTGAAGCTGGGACAATGCTAGCTTAAATGCTAATATAGTCTAATCGTAAAAAAAAGTTAGAATCCTAAACCAGAAACAGCTAAAGATGAAGAAAGTTACTGTAGCTTAGAAAATACTAAATACTCACTTAATCTTAAAAAAAATGTAGCTGAAATGCAAACATTTCCTAATACACAATTATACCTGTCAATGAAGCCAGATGATAGTAATCAATCAGCCAAGTTAGAAGCCTGTCTTAAGGAAATCAAAGCTTGGAATCAAAGCTTGGATGACCTGTAATTTCCTGCTATTAAATTCAGATAAGACTGAAGTCATTCTTGTTGGTCCAAAAAACCTTAGAAATACCTTTCCAAATTAAACTTTCAGTTTGGATGCGGTTACTCTTTCTCTTAATAGCTCTGTGAGGAACCTTGAAATTATTTTTGATCAAGATCTGTCCTTCAATTCACATATTAAATTTGTTTCTAAGACTGCCTTCTATCATTTGCGTAATATTGCCAAGATTAGGAGCATCTTGTCTCAGAGTGATGCTGAGAAACTGATCCACGCTTTTGTTAGCTCGAGATTAGATTATTGTAATTCTTTATTATCAGGCTGTCCTAAAACATCTTTAAAAAGTCTTCAGCTGATCCAAAATGCTGCAGCAAGAGTTTTAACAGGTACTAGAAAGAGAGATCATATCTCTCCGGTTCTGGCCTCCCTTCATTGGCTTCCCATAGAGTTTAGAATTAAGTTTAAAATCCTTCTTCTTACTTACAAAGCTCTAAACAGGCTCCTTTTTATTTAAAAGATCTGATACTACCGTATTATCCTAACAGAGCACTACGCTCCCAAAATGCAGGATTACTTGTAATACCTAGAATCTCCAAAAGTACAATGGGAGGCAGAGCCTTCAGTTATCAAGCTCCTCTCCTGTGGAACCAGCTGCCAATCTGGATTTGGGAGTCAGACTCGATCTCTGTTTTTAAGAATAGGGCTAAAACCTACCTTTTTGATATAGCCTACAATTAGGGAGGGATCATGTGTTTCTGAACCCTCCCTTAGTTATGCTGCTAATAGGTTTAGTCAGCCGGGGGACCTCCAGTAATGCACTGGGCCTCACTCTCTATGAAATATTTTTTTTTGCTGGTCATTAATATTTGTTTGTTCTCTCCCATAGATTGAGTCCCCATCGTGCTGTTTACTCTCTACATGTCTGTTCTTTTCATCTTCTCTATCCCCTCACCCCCCAGCCAGTCGCAGCAGATGACTGCCCCTCCCTGAGCCTGGTTCTGCTGGAGGTTTCTTCCTGTTAAAAGGGAGTTTTTCATCTCCACTGTCGCCAAGTGCTTGCTCACAGGGGATCGCCTGATTGCTGGGGTCTTTCTGCAACTGTGGGGGTTCCCCCTACAGTTGATAGTGCTATGAGATGACTGTTGTTGTGAAATGGCGCTATACAAATAAATAAATAAAGCTGAATTAATATTGAAGAATGTGGACATAAAAGCTTAAACAGGTCATATTAAATGCTATCTTAAATTTAAATACAAGCTTTCTCATGAAAACAATGCCAATTTAAATGAAAAAAAAAAGTCCTGATAACCTGCTCTATATATTTGAGTTTTTATTTTGAAAGTTGAAACATACTGCTGTGTGTGAGTTAAATTTCTTCCAGTTATCCACCTTATTCCTGGGGTGCTGCTATAGGAACAATTATGCGCGGAGCTTCCGATATAGTGTTAAATCAGTCAGTAAGAGTGGAGTAGCGGGGGCATTTAAAATAGCATTTTTAGAAGTTTTTCAAATTCATTTTAATGTATAGTCCACATACGTGTTTTGCACTCAAGTGGCAGCTGGTTTCAGCTCTTCTAGTTGCTGGTCTTCGTGGTTGTGCCATAGACTGTATAAATGGAGGCTTCTCACCACACGGTGACAGACGACATCCAAGCACGATGTTTTGGCGTATGTCTGCTCTAAGTTAAATTTGATTATGTCCAACATATTTTAACAAAATGCAGCAGATTTTATTGCAGTGGAGACGTGCTGGCAAAATTCGGAATGTGCACCGTGTCATTACGAGCTACAGGCAATGAGAAGTCACAAATCATGATCTTTCTTTGTTTGGTAGTGGCAAATCCCGGGAAAACCCCATGAGTGCCTGGTATCATTGGAAAGCTTAGAATCGTACTTTCTAAAAATACCTATGATTTTGCGGAAGACATAACTTCCGACTGATCGAACGCGAGTTTTCAACCTAGCCAAAATATAAACAAATCGTCTTTTTCTGGGTCAGTTTTTGCGTACTTCTTACAAATTAAATATCATTTTGAAGGTCTTTCAATACAGAATATGGAAATAATGTTACATCAGTTTTGAAAATGTCCTCAAAGTGACTCATTTTGCCAGCATGGGTCATTTGTTTACATTGTTAGCATCTTAGCAGCAGCGCTAACTAATGGAGCTACAGTCTACGGGGCCACTTTTTAAGGCCATCTTCCCATCCCTTGATAGTCGTGGGTAGTGGTATGATTATGCTACTCTTTTGAGGTGCAAGAGGTCGTGTTCCCACATTTCTGATGCCGAAGTCATTGTTTTTTAACAAGGAAAAGTGTCCCGTTTCAGTGACAACCATATGTTCTAAACTAGTACCGGAAGTTGCGTCCATAATTCACGCAAGGCACCATGGGGCCTAGGAATAAGGTGGATAAGTTGAAGTTGATATTTGGATGCCCTGACTGAACATGTACTTATGAACTTAAGAGTCAGTAGCTGTTCAGAACTCAGCGGGGCCTCTGTCAAGCCCGTGGTGGGATGCAACCCTGACGGCACTGGTTCAGGTGATTCTGGAGGCCATCAGCAAAGTCCCAGTCCGGGTCCCACACTGGCTGGGTCGGCTTGGTTGCTATTTCTTGGTTCAGAGCAGGTGGTAGTGTTACCTTTCTTGGACGGCTGACATGCCATCATGACCGATCAGTCATCTAGACGGTGGCTGGTCCAAGTTGAGTGGTGATCTACATCTGCGGTGACTGGAACATCTGCAGCTCATGCGGGTGGTAGGATCGCCGGATTTGGATCCAGACGACCACCGTGAGTGATGGTTCTTTCCACTTCATGGTGCGCTGCTGCTCCCTTGTCCTATCGCTGGTGAAAGGCGCCATTGTTGGGGCATCATCTAATGGAGGGCGTAAGTGGTTTGTAGATGGTCGTAGAGGTAAGCTGGTCTTGCCGTTTTCAGGGTGGACCCTACGTTCTCTAGGGTCCTGTGTTGACACAGACTGCAGCGACTCGGGGAGGCTTACATCGTGCGAGGATCAGTTCCAAGTCTCCTGTGCTCTGCTCGTTGTGCGGTGTGAAGCAGGGAGCGGCTGCAGCCACGTCTGGGCAACACGGGCTCGGGCCATCATCAACCAAACAGAATCACATGTGACCTGTGATGGAAAATCCCAACTCGTGGAATAGATCACATCTCAGGATGTTGTTACCAAGGAGTGTCACTTGGAACGTGAACGCTGGGAGGACTCTTGACCCGTAGCGAACCGACAGAGTAATGGTTCCTACCATGCTGATTTTTGTGTGTTCACACCCGAATAGTTCCACCACGTCTGGCTTGATTGGTTGTAAGGAAAAGAATTTCTTAACTGTGGCCTTGTCCATCAGGGACATCGTGGCAGCAGTGTCCAGCAGCAGTGGTAGACTGACGCCATCCAATTCCACTCTGCACCACTTGTACGGTGTGTTACTGGAGTCCACTGAATGAACGGTGGTCAGACTGGGCCGATTGAGCAATCTAGACGGCAGGCTTTCCGAGGCTGAGTGACACACTTTGGAAAAGTTGTTCAGCTTACTGCGGCATTGGCACTTCTGCCCTCTTGGTAGGGTAGGCAGGCGCGTGTGTTCGGTGAGAGGGAGAGCCATAGTTACCACATGGTCGGCGTGCTGTAATGTCCTGTCCTGTTCACTTCGGGGTCCTCCTGGGGGGACGTGGGGTCAGCGGATTCAGTAGCCGGGGTAACAGCCTGTGCTAGCGGAGCTGAATGTGGGGAGTGTGGGCTGGAAACTCCTAGCTGCATTGTTAGCTGAGCCGCTGCCTCTAGCTGGGACACCAATTACATGGACAGCGGTAGGTCATCTGGCGCCATTAGCAGCTTCTCCTGCAGCTTCGGGTTGGTGGTGTGCTCCGCTAACTGGTCCCACACCATCTCGTCTTCCAGTTGCGTGAACCTACACGTACTAGCCAAACAGCAGAGGTCAGCAACATGTTGCTGGACCGACTCACCCACACGCTGTTGGTGCTGGTGAAACTTGATTCTTCTGACCAACATGCTCTTGGGGGTGGTGAAATGTCCGGCCAACAAAGTGACACACTTGTCATAGGTATCCGCAGGTCCAAGTGTCCTAAAGACATGCTGTCCCTTGCTGCCAAGGCAATGAATTAGCATGCCGCGGAGCCTAAGCTTGCTAGCTTTAGCTAGGTCAACGGCAGATACGAACGTCTCGAACGACTCGTGCCATCGAGACCAAGGAATGGGCGGCTTACCAGGCAAAGCAAGGAACAGTGGTTAAGGTGTCAGCAGCATTTCTATTATCCTTGTCGCCAATTGTTATGTCAGGAAATGCTGAATGCAGACACGTCCACGTGTTGAGGTTAGCTTTAATGGTACTGGCTAAACTGGTTACACAGTGCAGGTGTAATTTGGAAGGGCGGGGGGCCAAAGAGAACAACTAGCCCTGGGCGACCGTCTAAGCACCCTGCGGTGTCATGACATCACACGTGCGTACATGCTACCGCAGTGTGGTGCATTGTGCTGTTCCCCATATACCACAGTTACTGTATCTGAAAAACTGCAGAAGTTATAAAGCAGAAAAGCAGAAGTTGAAGAAGCAGAATTTGCAGGTTTCCATTAGAATCAATGTATTTTTTGAGATGAAAAATCATAATTTTTATGAAAAGTATGAAAGTCAGAAAGAAGAAAAATGCAACCACACTTGTCCTGAAAAAGCTGAACATTTTGATACCAGAATGAAATATGTAGCACAAAAATTGTAGAACTAGTTAGCATCCAAAAAATGATGGAAGAAATTAGGAGAATAAAGTGTTCACACATTAACTATATAAATACAAGCCTCCTAGCACAACTGTTAGCTCTTAAGCTAACGCCTTTGGCTCATCTGCATCACAGACAGTTAAGCTGGCCAATAATAGAACAGCGGGCAGGTATCAAGGCTAGTGATGTTTACCTTTTAGTGATGTTTCAAATTTCTTGATGTACAGGAAAATACTAGGAAGAGTTAAAATGGCTTCTTGGAGAGAAAAACAAAGCTGTGTGTTTTTAAGAGAGGTGAGTCTTTGGATAGTTTTTCGATAATTGTGTGATCAAAAGACATATTTCAGAAGATTAAAACCTACCACAACTCAAATTTTCAATGATTCCTTTAATGCGCGGGAAATATTCATATTCATTCATACAAATGTGTGAAACAATCATATTACATCCTTTCACATGAATGTTATCCTGTTTGCCAATATTGGTCAACAAGGTAATGATCACCTAATATGGATGATATGCTCAAAAATTGGCGCATTCCTAGATTTCAGTAAAGTTTTGATGCAATATTCATTAGTTTTGATGCAATATTCAGTGTAGCACTTCACTGAAATATCTGCCCTGATCATGTGCCCACACTGATCACTATGGGCCTATAAATGAGTCACATTCTCCGTTTTCTGCTCTCATCCACACACACCTGTCCAAATTGAGTTTGTGGGCCAACATCCTCCAGTCATTTCCTCTGGTCTGCGGGGCGTCCAGGCTGCCACACAACTTCTGTCGAATGGAAACGGGGATGCGAAAGGCATTTGGCCCCACCAACGTGGTGATGTTACTGGCAGGGTCCAGCAGAGACGTGTCGATACTCTGGGAGTCCTGCGAAAGAGAGAGAATGAGAGGGAGTGAAGGAGGGAATGGCATACACACTAGAGTCGTGGTGTTTTGCAGTCAGTCTGGACTTAATTCAACACCTCACAGAATGAAACATAATGTAGTTCAAATGGATTTGTAGCAGAGAAAATTTCTTTTTTCTGGGTGCCATAAGAATTGAAAATCCTTCATTTCATCGCCATTCATTTATGGATCCAAGCCGAGCAATTTTCAAATGTACTGCATCTGGAGGATTAAATGCTGGGTGTCTGGCTTCAGGAAGCAGATCAAGACCCAGAGACAAATGAACCAAGGCCAGGCAGCGATGCAGCCCTGCTCTGTATGTGCAGTAATTCATCTCATTACAGAGCACAAAGCCCGAGTGCTCCTCCATTCCTCAAGCTCTATTCTCCTGGCCACATGGCCTTTGTAAAGCAAGCACAGCGTGACTCGGGGGAGATTATTCCCTCCTCTGCTCCTTTTTTGTCTGCACTAGCTCATCACAAGCAAGACTACAGTACACGAAGGTGGAATCATTCAGATTCCCCGACTTAAACCTCAACATTTTCTGTGAACGTAGCAGAAATGGATTCAAGTGTCTCACTCAAGGAAGTGGAGGAGGTCAGTTAACCCTGCTAAATATAAAACCTCCATGCAGCAGTATAGAACTTGTACTGATCTTTAAAAATTTCAGTCCCCCTTACCTCTGACAGCGTAGTGTCCAGCTGAAATATCTGCCCTTCTCCTTCCACTTGGCGCACACATATCTTACAGGCCAGGTCCACCGTGCTGGCAGAGAACCGCTCCAGGGTAAAGCAGCAGTGGAGGTTTCTCTGTGAGCCGCTCCATACTTGCTGAAAGGAAAGTTCCTGCAGAGAGGTGAAAAGGAGGGAAGAGGAGTCACTCAAACAAGCCCCTGTTTATGGCTTTGTTTTCTCGAAAGGATCGATGGGCCATTTACCTGGTACTTGGCTAGTAGTTTGCTCTTCCACACCATGTGAGGGACATCGTGGATGGAAAGTCTCAGGTTGTGAGTGCTGTCTTTGAAATTGAGAGTCTTTGGTTCGTCCAACAATTTCCCGCCCATCTGTTTCTCCATCTGTAGGACTTCCTAAATAGAAAAATGCAGAGAAAAACTCAAGATAGGAAAAAGAAGTGTCTATTCTTGTCGAAAGATGAATGGGGTCCAAAGTTTAGAGGAGAAACTCTTAGGTTTTTTTTCCCCTTTGGTTTGTTTTTAAAATCGTAAAGGAAAAAACAAACGATGCAGTAAGACATAGGACATTGAAAGGAAATCAAAAGAAAACAGGATAAACAAAAGGAGCATCTCAGAAGTTAAAAAGATGAGAAAAATAAATAGAATGCACACAAGTAGATAAAACTACAACAAGCTACACAAACATTTCAAACAACTACATCTTCAACAGTAGGAACTGTTTCATGCATTAGCAGAATGTGTTACCCTATCACAAAGCATATACAGCAAAAGGTAAACGGAGGATCATGACTATGGACTAACAAGGAAATACTCTACAAAGCAAAACGGGAAGTTATGTAACACAAACCAAACAAGGAGTGCTTGGTGTTGAAAGTATTTCCTGAAAGAAATACTTTCAGGATAACTATGATCAGTAGAACCTAAAATAAAACAAAAATAACACCACCAGAAATACTCTCAACAAGACCTTAAATAGAATACCATAACAAGTCCAACATAGAACACCAACTCAAAGGATGAGGCATGATCACAAGTCATGCTCCCCATGACAGATGCAAATTAACAGGGTGAAATAGAAAAGATAAGTTGCAGAGAAGAGGCAGAAGTAAGAGACCACATGGCACAGAAAAGGCTTGACTAGACTGAAAATGTAGGTTTTTATAGTCTAAGTCACTCCCACTTCTTTGATGGGGGGCTCAGTGTCACAACACCAAACACAGGCACCTTAAAATAAATAAATGTACTTGTCTACTTTTGAACTGATATAAATGACTGGGGTACTCCTTTTAAAGTGAAAGTTTCAGTCAAATACTCTAATGAAAATGCAACACTTTTTAATAGCGTATTCATTACATTAATCCCTGCAGCTTTATGAACTTAAACCAAGATATCCAAACTTAAAGCCAACTTCAGTGTCCTTGCAGGAGGATCACTATCACGTCTTCTCATTACTCCTTCCCAAACTTAATAACTGTGTTCAATATCCCTCCTCGGCACAATAATCCTCCCTTATCTTTCCTCCGTGTAGGTGCGTGCAGGTATTAAACAGAATCGAGGTGATGAGACAACAGTGGAGTAGGGGGGATAAACGTGGCTTATTTTGTGTCGGAGCAGCGACTGCCGTCTTCCTATTCAAACGCGAGCGCTCGTCTCCCTGTGACACGCCAACACAAAGAATTCTCATTCTGCCTCCCACATCTCATCTGCCGGCTACGCCTACACACAACCAATTCAGTCACCACAAAAGACTTAGAAATTTCACAAACACTAACAGGGACATTCAATTTAAGAAACATACCCTTTGCAAATATGAGGAGACAAAAAGAAAGCATGCACGTACACAAACTGAGAGGCATTTACCTTGAGTGCATCCTGTGTGTCGTCAAGGCAATAGACTCTGATGTGATACTCCATGGCGGGACAGGTGACGGGCCCGAAGATGGCTAGTTTGAGGCGCTTGGTGGTGGACGCGCTGAGTGATTGGCCCACGAGGCAGTAGGTGCCCAGAGTCTCCGTCAGGATGTGGCAAGCCTCGTCATCCATTTGGATGTAGCATGGCGTGGTGAAATTTTCTTCTCCTACCACCACTATGTCCTACAGCGTGGATGGGAAGAAAGAAAAACAGATGAGATGAATAAATTCTGTTTGTCATGACTGTCAAGATCAAAAGTAAACTTTCACTAATTGGGTGGCATGCACAGTCAAAATGTACAGAGAAAAAAAATGTCTGATAATGGTTATCCATTATCAGAATCACCTTCTTTCTACCAAGCGCCATCCTGTTTCATTCCCCACAATGGAAATATTCAATACAAGATGCAGTACAGTAATCAAGTACAAAAAGTTAAGCTCAATTATCTTATCTTTGAAATTCATTTGAATACTATTCTACCCATAAACACCATCTAATACAAAATGACAGTGCAGCCTTCTTAACAAAATGATGAAAAAAATGTCACAGACTGTTCCCTAATTTACATGCTTGAAAAGTATAAGTTTACTGAATGTTCGCTTTGAAGACAAAAACTGAGCCAACAACAGTCAGCTCAAATTAGCTGATGGCTTAGCTTTTGTGATTTTCAACCAGAGTGAGAGATTGTTTGGGGTGCCGTGGCAAACTGTCTAATTTTAATTAATTGGTCCAAAAATTGCAAATAATTTGCCACTGTTGTGCGTAGGTGGATGTAGTGGCTCTGCCATGTGCACGGATGATGATATGAACACAATCTTTCTTCTTCTTCTTGACAAAAAATTCACCCTGCAGAGAGGCGGAGTCACCTTAATAACTTTTGCAGCTGCTCTGTACGTGCGGTGGACCCCTCCCCCCCAAAGAAAAACAAAACAAAACACTGTCATGTCTGACTTCAAAACATTATCCGGAGAGGCACACCAGCTGGGAAAATGTCACTTCCTCTTCCAGAAACTGCATCTTGATGTCAGTGGTTTTAGCACTAAACAAGAGGTGGATACAAACTGTCATGGAGCTCCGCTAGTCCATCTGCCCTTCCATCTCCAGTAAGTCTCATTTCACACTAATTTATTCTCAATATCAACACTGATTTGTATGTAATCGCACCACGTCTCATACAGAGTATAAACAAATTACAATGTGAGTGCAAGACCACTCCTGGCTGAGTTTCCTCACAGCTGCACAATTCCAGAAAGTTTGAAAGAATAAATAGAAAACTAAATTCCAAAGCTCCGGTATGGGAGCATTTTGGACTGAAGCCAAATGAGCGAGGTGAGCCCAGTAATGTCAAAAAAGTGACAAGACCAGAGAATGAAAAAGAAGAGACAATTAGTGGTAAAAGCAGTAAACACAGGAGTTCCTTTTCCTTCGCTTTTATATAGCTGGTGAACGAACTGATGTCAGTGCATTTGCACCCCAACCTATAGGGCAGGGTTGAAACTGCAAATGTGGCAATGCGCATACGTAAAAACTCTTGGCGTAGTAGATGCAAAAAATGAGGCATATATACACCCATGTACACACTAGCATTGACCAAAATATAGGCACAGCATAGACGCACAGAGCAGAGGAAGAGCATAAGCCCAGCCTTAGCCACTTGCTAAATAGGACGCTACACCCATCTCTTATATACAGTGAGTTATATACCCACTTAAAAGATGAGAGAGGTCTCCAATTTCCATCATAGGTATACCTCAACTATGAGAGACAAAATAAGACAAAAAAAATACAGAAAATCACACTGAAGGATTTTTAATGAATTAATTGGTAAATTCCTCGGTTAAATAAGTATTTGGTCAATAACAAAAGTTCATCTCAATACTTTGTTATATACCCTTTGTTGGCAATGACAGAGGTCAAACGTTTTCTGTAAGTTTTCACAAGGTTTTCACACACTGTTGCTGGTATTTTGGCCCATTCCTCCATGCAGATCTCCTCTAGAGCAGTGATGTTTTGGGGCTGTTGCTGGGCAACACAGACTTTCAACTCCCTCCAAAGATTTTCTATGGGGTTGAGATCTGGAGACTGGCTAGGCCACTCCAGGACCTTGAAATGTTTCTTACGAAGCCACTCCTTCGTTGCCCGGGCGGTGTGTTTGGGATCATTGTCATGCTGAAAGACCCAGCCACGTTTCATCTTCAATGCCCTTGCTGGTGGAAGGAGGTTTTCACTCAAAATCTCACGATACATGGCCCCATTCATTCTTTCCTTTACACGAATCAGTCGTCCTGGTCCCTTTGCAGAAAAACAGCCCCAAAGTATGATGTTTCCACCCCCATGCTTCACAGTAGGTATGGTGTTCTTTCTCCTCCAAACACGACAAGTTGAGTTTTTACCAAAAAGATCTATTTTGGTTTCATCTGACCATATGACATTCTCCCAGTCCTCTTCTGGATCATCCAAATGCTCTCTAGCAAACTTCAGACGGGCCTGGACATGTACTGGCTTAAGCAGGGGGACACGTCTGGCACTGCAGGATTTGAGTCCCTGGCGGCGTAGTGTGTTTCTGATGTAGCCTTTGTTACTTTGGTCCCAGCTCTCTGCAGGTCATTCACTAGGTCCGCCCATGTGGTTCTGGGATTTTTGCTCACCGTTCTTGTGATCATTTTGACCCCACGGGGTGAGATCTTGCGTGGAGCCCCAGATCGAGGGAGATTATCAGTGGTCTTGTATGTCTTCCGTTTTCTAACAATTGCCCCCACAGTTGATTTCTTCACACCAAGCTGCTTACCTATTGCAGATTCAGTCTTCCCAGCCTGGTGCAGGTCTACAATTTTGTTTCTGGTGTCCTTTGACAGCTCTTTGGTCTTGGCCATAGTGGAGTTTGGAGTCTGACTGTTTGAGGTTGTGGACAGGTGTCTTTTATACTGATAACGAGTTCAAACAGGTGCCATTAATACAGGTAATGAGTGGAGAACAGAGGAGCCTCTTAAAGAAGAAGTTACAGGTCTGTGAGAGCCAGAAATCTTGCTTGTTTGTAGGTGACCAAATACTTATTTTACTGAGGAATTTACCAATCAATTCATTAAAAATCCTTCAATGTGATTTTCTGGAATTTTTTTTTCTCATTTTGTCTCTCATAGTTGAGGTATGATGAAAATTGAAGACCTGTCTCATCTTTTAAGTGGGAGAACTTGCACAACTGGTGGCTGACTAAATACTTTTTTGCCCCACTGTACAATCTATCATGAAGTTTACTAAGAGAAAGAGCCAATCAGATTATTTTAGACAGAGCAACAACTGAGAGGGTTAGAGCAAGACTGAAGAGCTGTAGTATTCTGGAGTCAGAACTCTTGTAGCTCTGCCCATTAAACTCCTTTACCAGTTGTATTTATGTAAACACCAAGCTAGAAAGCATAAAGTATCATTTTTTATGTGGTGTTTGGTATGACCTGGTTGGGGCATGAACCCATGACCACCTTTCTCAACCACTAGACCAACACTCTGGTTTTAAAAAAGGAAAATATAGAATTAAACAAGAGCACCCTGAGTGCAATATCCCCGCCTCTATTTTCTTTGATGATCCTAATACTTACTGACAGAGAGCAGTTTTCAACCTTTCAATATATTTACTGTGGCACAATCAAATCATGATAAGCCCATCATCCATGAATATACAACAAAGTATACAACCCATAGTTGTAGGGCAGGATCTCGAGATGAACCTGTGTAGCAAGTATGGTGACCCTAGAGAGATTTACATGTTCTCTACCTCTACCACTCCGGTGGTGGTCTAGAGGTAGAGCATTCACCCCACAACCGGGAGGTCGGGGTTCAAGTTTCTGGCGGGTCATGCCAAAGACCATATAAAAATGGAACTTCCTGCCATCCAGCTTGGTGCTCAGCAAAAATGGAACGGTGGAGGGAAATGTGGGCGGCAGTGGCTTAGGAGGTACAGCGAGTCGTCCAATAACCAGAGGGTTGGCGGTTCGAATCCTGCTCTCCCCAGCCATCCTGCTGTTGTGTCCCTGGACAAGACACTTTACCCACCTTGCCTCCAGTGTCCATGACACTGGGTATGAATGTGTATAAATGTTCAGTAGTGGTCGGAGAGGCCATTGGCACGGATTGGCAGCCACGTTTCTGTCAGTCTGCTCCAGGGGAGCTGTAGCTACAGTAGTAGCTTACCACTATCAAAGTCTGTCTGGAGTGAATGAATAATGTACTCACTGCAAGCGCTTTGAGTTGTCACTTGACATATAAAGCACCACATGAATCTTATCTATTATTATCATTATTATTATTCTATAGTAAGAGATCATAGGGAGTGCCAACCTTGACCTTTTGACCCCAAACCTGTAGTCAGAGGTTATGGTCTCAGAGTGAACCTGTACTGTATATCAGGTTTGGTGGCTCTAACTTTCTTTGTTGTTGAGATATACTTTATAAGGCATTTTGATGTTGACCTTTGACCTTGCAATCCCAAAACCACAGTCACACTTCAGGGTCACAAGGTGAGCCTGTGTACCAAGTTTGGTGGCCCTAGCTTTACTTGTTGTACAGTAATAAGGCATAAGAAATGCTAACCTTGACCTTTGACCTTTTGACCCCAAACCTACAGTCAGAGGTCAGGATCCCAAGGTGAACCTGTGTACCAGGTTTGGTGGCCCTAGCTTTACTCGTTTTATAATAATAGTAAATGTAGCATTTACCATTCACCATAGTGCAACTGCAATGTTAACTTTGACCTTTGACTCCTTGACCCCAAGCCCATAATTAGGTGAGGCTGTAAGTTGTCAAGATGTGTATTAGATACAACTACTGTATCGATTTGAAAAGCGTACATCTTGTCTTTCAGTTGTTATTGTGTTTAGATTTAGGGAAAAATCTGACCTGACCTTTGACCTCAAGGTCATCCAATGAGAGTGAAATTGCAATATGCACACCATCAGAGTATCTCAAACCATGGTACCAAGTTTCAAAACAATCGGACAAAAACTGTAGAAGAACTTGATTTCACAAAAGTGGGACAGACAGACAGACAGACAGACTGACCCATAACCTAACCCCCCTTGGGCCTTCGCCCAAAGGGCTCTTTGACCGGCGGGGGATAACAAGCATAAAGTAACTTTTTTACAAAATTCAAATTAAAATGAAATTAGTCATAAGTTACGCATTTTACATGACATGCTGGCCACTGTGAAATTAATTGCCAACTTGGAGATTTGTTTTTTTTCCCTGTGATCTAGCATTCTGCTCAGCTCAGTTTAATTGAAACTGTATGAAATGAGATTTCATTTGAACGCAGAAAACACAATTCATGTCATGGCCTTTTCGCATAAGCCCTGTCCTTTGGAAATAGCTCTCAGTGCCTGAGTCATTAATGTCCGACACAAAATGGAAGAGTGAGCAACCAGAGCACTCACAGCTGACCCCTGTAACGGCACCAACGCCAAGACATATTTCTTTTTCATTATGACTGTCTGGTCTGAGGAGACTTATGCGACCCTCCGTCTTTCTCGAACCCTCTCTTCATCTCTCTTAGTTTTGCTTATTCTTTCTCCCATCCTTCTGTCATTCTGCCTCTAATCCAAACACTCCTGTGAGCAGCACACTGGTATTAATTCAGCCTATTATGAGAGACAGAAGAGGAATTACAGCATTTTATTGTGAGCTAGGCCGTTTAACAGCAGTATTATGGCAGATCATTAGACTCTTTAACTGCTCCTGTGGGGCGGCACTGGGGCTCCTTATTGGGGGATAATTGGAGCACAGAGTGGAAAAGTAGTCGTGCTTCATGCATAGTATGTTTGCAAGAAAAAAAAAACAATTAAACATGCAAACATGCAGACTTTAATTTATTCAAAAATTCATCTGCTGAGTCGCTCTACTTTTTTTTTTTTTTTTGAGACGTGGTGAGACATTTGTAGGAGAGTTACTGGAGCAGAAAGTCCCGCATGTTTCTAATTAACTGACCTGCTATTTTCATCATCATCACCTCACCATTTTTCCTCAATGGCATTTTGTTATTAAGTGCGTATGCATGTGTGTGTCTGTTAGGCTTTGCAGATGTGAGCAGAACTGATTATTCTCAAAATATACATCTGTGGATGGGGTGTCTGCAACAGTAAGGAAGTTGAATTTAAGACTTTTAGACCTTGCATTTGTGCAATGGCAAAAATTATCAAGTTCTTTATTGAAACTGAAACAACTGCAAACTTACAGTCATCAAAATTCCTGATAGATCGATGTTAAGAGCTAAGTTATTCAAGAAAAATAGTTGGCACTTGCTAGAACCTCCAAAACCAAAAGTCTCAACTTTTTGCAAAAATTTCCTAGAAGAAAAGAAGAAGAGGAAATTTCATTTCATAAATTTATGGGAAAAAAGTAGCACATTTATCAGAAAAAGTTCCAAATGTACTGGACAAAAATTCTAAATTTACCAGAAAATGTAAACCGGTGATCAGACCACCACGGTCTCTGCCTTTGACTGCCACCCAATCTAAATAGCATTGCTCAGCCTCCCTGGGAAGATCTATGCCAGGGTAGTGGAGAGGAGACTCCAGCTGTTGGTGGAACCTCGGATTCAGGAGGAGCATCTTGGTCGAGACACACAGGACCAACTCTTCACCATCTCAAGGATCCTCGAGGCTTCATGGGAGTTTGCCCCATCAGTCTGCATGTGTTTTGTGGACTTGGAGAAAGCATTAGACTGCGTCCGTCATGGTTTCTTATGGGGGGTATTGTGCTTGTTGCTATGAGCTATCCGGTCCCTGTATAAACACTGCCAGAGTGTGATGATCAGGTGAGCGTGCACCCCCTCCCCTCCTGTTTCTGTTTCTTCCCGGCTCCAGAGCTCATCAGCACACCTGTGTGACTGGACACACCTGCTGCTTCCTGGTCTACCAGCATATAAAAGAGGCAGTGTGTGAATGCTTCCCCGCTGGACTGTTGGGTATTGCTGCCACAAACAACTCCAGTTACTGTTGTTTGGCAAACTTTGTTTTTTCATTGTCTCACCTTCTTGTGTCTTCTCCTTCTCAGGTTTGCTGCCACTTCAGCAGTGTGTCTCCGGGACTGCGCACGTTCACCTGAACCATTCATCTCCAGACAACGGACTCTTACACCCAGGTCAACCCATCCTGTCCTCATCTCGTCATTTCCTATTGTGTCCCATGCAGGAGTTCCCTGCCGGGCCCTCTGTTTGTTCAGTAAGCTCTTCTCTTCCCTCTCATCTTCCTCCTTCCTAAGTTATCCTTGTTATTAATTATTTTTCTCTTCCTCTCTTTCAGACCGCATGCGGCTCCAGTGAGCTCCTGTTTTTGTGTGTACTGTATATAAGTTAGTGCGTATTTTGCGTTATTCTGTACTTGTGCAAATTTCTATGTTCGTTAAGTTAGCGCTGTGTGTGTTTTGGTTTTCATTAAAGTTGTGTCAAATTTTCCCATTTGAATCTGAGTGTTCATTTGGTGTAGTTGCCCTGCATTTGAGCCTTTCTGGTATTAAATCATGACACAGAGTTTGGTTCATATTACCAATAATGGTAACTGGCGTTCACTTATATAGCACTTTTCTTCTCATCTAGGATGACCAAAGCGCTTTACAGATCCTGCAATCCACCCATTCACACACACATTCACACACTGATGGCGGCAGAGCTGCCATACACCCAGGCGCTAACCAGGCCACCAGGAGCAACTGGGGGTTCAGTGTCTTGCTCAAAGACACTTCGAACAAGTGGACAGCAGACAGAGCAGGAATCGAAGCCATGACCCTCCGATCAGTAGTCGGTCACACTACACCTGCGCCACCGCCGCCCCTAATCAGTCAAATTCATTCCCAGTGAGACTTAAACTCCGCCAGGGCTGCCCTTTGTCACAATTGTGTTCATTATTTTTATGGACAGGATTTCTAGGCACAGCCAGGGAACAGGGGGTGTCATGTTTGGTGCCCACAGGATCTTGTCTCTGCTGTTTGCAGATGATGCTGTCCTACTGGCTTCATTGAGAAATGACCTATAGGTTTTGGTGGGACAGTCTGCTACAAAGTGTGAAGCTGTCGGGATGAGAATCAGTACCTTCAAGTCTCACTCTATAGCCCTCAGCCATAAAAGGGTGCACTGTCCTCTCTGGGTTGGAGTCCTCCTCCTGGTTGGACTCCAACCAAGGACTCCTGGTTGGAGTCCCTGCACTCCTCCCCCACGTGGAGGAGTGCAAGTATCCCAGCGTCTTATTCACAAGGGATGGGAGAATGGAGTGGGAGATTGACAGACGGACTAGAGCAGCATCTGCAGTGATGTCACGGGGGTCCCCCAGGGAATGGTTCTGGCTCCCTTCCTGTTCACCCTTTATACTGCGGACTTCTCACACAACACAACACACTGCCATCTGCAGAAGTTCTCTGACGACTCTGTGATCGTCGGCCTCATCTCCAACGGAGATGAAGCGGAGTACAGAGGACTTATCCAGGACTTCTGATGAGGATGCCTCCTGGACACTTCCCATGTGAGGTGTTTTCAGCACCTCTCACTGTGAGGAGACCCCGGGGTAGACTCAAGACATGCTGGAGAGACTATTACTTTTTTTCCACCAAGCTGGTTCCGGTGCTTAACTGGAGCCAAAGCCTGACTTGGCACCAGTTCTTTGCTTTTCGACCACCTAAGCACTAACTCCAGGCTCTCAAAATTGGTGTTAAGCTGGGTCCAGCATCCTTGCTGGGCTACAGCTGTGAACCACTTGACGTTGGTTACGTTCACTGCCGTGGGTGGGGTTAACTGACCAGCTGAAAGTGCCTCACTACACTACTACATGTCTCCTTAAACTCCTTAAACGTAGTCGTCGTTCTCTGCAATTAAGAATAAAGCAATGAAAGGCAGTTAGAAACAGATGGGTGTATCATTTCTGGATGGTAACACAGGTTTGGAATAATAAAACCAGCACTCCCAAAGAGCCATCAAGCTCTTCAGTGTTCACAAGTTAGTGCTTCTTCTTCTCCTCCTTCACCTTCTTCTTCCATGCTGTTCTGTGGGTTGCATAAAGATGCTTTACACTGCGTAATGACGTAGCCCTGACTAGCTCTGTGTCGGTCGAAAACCAGTTGGTTCTTATGAGGCATGGCAGGTGAATTGGTAAAGCACTGGCACAGGCACCAGAACCAAATTAGACCGGCTCTTTTTTGGTGGAAAAGGGGTATATGTCTCCGATCTGTTCTGACAAATGCCTTTCTTATTCTCCTTGGAGGAAGTGGCTGGGAAGAGGGAAGTCTGGACTTCTCTGCTTACTCTGCTGCCTCCGCGACCCCAATCCACGGATAAGCGGTAGAAGATAGATGGATGGATGGCAGAAAATATCACAGACTTATGACATAGACATAGACAAAACAGTTCCAGATTTAAGAGAAAAAGAGGCAAATTTACATATAATCCAAAAAGTCCCCAAATATGAGAAAAATGTCTCAACCTTCTACAAAAATGCCACTGGTTTACAAGAAAAAAGTTGCAAATACAGTATACGTTTCCATCTATCCATCATCCAAAAATACTTTTAAAAAGTAAAATATTTAACATCACAAAATAGTGGAAAAATTTGGGAGGCAAAATATCACAAATATGCAACAAAAAAATCATTTTATGGGTACTGCTTTTCATTCCGCTTACTTTACTTTTCATTATGCTGAAATGCAAAAATGGATAACTACACATACAATTTATTAGAAGAATTTTATCCCACACGCCATGAAAAACTGCAACCATGTTTATTATGCAGTATCGGTGGTATTTTAATACCTTTGAAAGGCCAACTTGAGGATTTACTGTCTTTTTCCAGGAAAATTAAGGCTTAAGTATGGATAAACCAATTTAAGATGTTTTAAGCATCAGCAGACACGCAGGTGAAATGGATGCACACATCTGCCTGCTCATGTGATTCACACCGGTTACTATTTGTGTTTAATTGTTTCTGGCCCCATTTAAGGGCGGTTATTAATTTTTTGTTTGCTGGTGTCTTAAAGTATCGTTGTGTCAGAACCCTGTCCCCGTTCTGGCATTTCCTATCCGTGTGTATCCTGTGTTCTCTGTGTCGTTCGTAAGTTTGCTTTATACACTATTTGGACTTTGTGTTTGTGCACAGTTTGGACTTTTTGTTTGTTAATAAATTTCACAACTAGCAGTTCAGCGCCTGGGTCTCTCTCCTCTTTGCCCCAAGGGGCATTCCATGACAGAAGACACCAGCCAGTTTGAGACCCAGCTGCTGCTAGTTTCTGACTTTTTGTTTTTCTCTCACCTGTTCTGTCCAGAGCCCTCACTATGTCCCCAGCACGCCGGCCTTCGTCAAGTAAAGGAAGATCAGCCGCTGGGTCCCCGAGCCTGCAGGAGGAGCGGGCCGCCGAGTTCGTCCAGGGATTCGTGGATGAAGCTCTCGCCTCCTGCAGCCCAAAGAAGATCTGGGAGAGTGTGAATTCGGCAACTGTTATTGTCAAGGCACACCCAGGGGTTGTGGAGGTATTCCCAGTTCATGGAGTTGTTGGCCACGCTCTCTGTCCTCCAACAATCTTTTCCCGGGCTGATGTGGAGGCCACCTCCAGTGAGCCTGAAGCTGACGCGGAAGCGCGCTCCGTGGCAGATGCCCTGCTCCACCTCTAGTTCGCCCATTCCTGCTCCATCAGCTCCAAGATGCCACCACCCAGCTCCGGACTACCGGAGGAATACCCCCACCTCTCAGGCAGCAGTTTCCCCTTCGCCAAAGTCGAAAACTCCCACAGCAGTCCCTTTATCCAGTTTTTCTTCTCTGGCTGTCCCGTCAGCCTTTTCCTCCGCTGCTGCTTCTCCCTCCTCCTCGGCAATTCCTTCCGCTGCAGAGGGTCCGGTCATTTCTTTTCCGGCTTCGCCCATCTCTGTGTCCACAGGGGCAGCTCCTCCACGATTCTCTGAGGAGCCCATGACCACCGTAGCCACGGAGAGGGATGACTTTAGACCAGCTGCAGCAGAAAACATCATGTCCCAGGAACATAGGCAAGTGTTTTTTCATTTTCCATAATTGACTCATGAATTTTCTTGCCTGGTTCCCGGTAGTGAGGCTCAGTCTGTGCAGTCCTCTGAGTCCTCACCGCCTGCTGCAGTTATAAACCTTTTACCTGCTCTCTCCATGTCTCCTCCTCTGACCCTTGAGTGTCCGCCGGCCGCAGGATGGAGCTGCCGGACGATGGAGGAGCCTGCGGCCCTGGAGAACCTGGTTTCAGCCCCGAAGCCATGGCCTGGTCGGAGGGAGAGCACTGCCTGTGATCCGGAGTCTGCGTGTCCCCGGGCTTCAACAGTGCAGGATTCACCGCCAGCAGAAAACCGACCTCCTGGATCCACACCAGCAGTTCAGCGCCTGGGTCTCTCTCCCCTTTGTCCCAAGGGGCATTTCATGACATTTTGGCAAAGCATGTCACACAACACTTCTACCATGCAGCACAGGGCCAGCCCAAGCAGGAAAAGCAGCTCATTCCAAGGAAGCTGCCGTCACGTTGCATATTACCATCCATGAGTGTGACAGGTCAGAGATCTAATCAATAGTTATTTCTTCCTTAAAAACACTGAGCGCTGAGCTTTATTGGATGCACCCATGTAATTCATCAATGTCAAGGAAGCATGTGGGGCTAGTAGGCAGTTTTTTTTTTTTTGCTTCATAAGTCATGTCATCACATCAGTAGGAGAGATTGTGCAGACTGATCCGAAAATGATGTTATCCAGCCCAGTGCTTAATAATGAGCTGACAGAGGGCCTAACATTATATAAAGACTGATGTTAAGCAGTTGGATTTATCTTTTTTAAACCAACACTATGAGCTTTGTTAGCTGGTGGGAAAAAAATTTGCACCCTATGATTGGCTAATGGGATTCAGGCTGTAAATCATGCCAGTTGTTTTTTTTTTCAGTGTTCCCACCAGGAGCAGAAGAGCTACATAGTGTTGATGCAGGCCCACTCAGGCTATAGTGGAAGTGAGAGTCACTCGGTCAGAAGTTGATGCACCATCAAAATGTTTCTGGAAACATACACTGATCGCTGTTAGCCTCTGACGGCTATCCGCATCATCTCAGCTGTTTTATAGAGAGAATGGATGAGCAGAACCCGATAAGAGACTCATAATCATGATGTGGTGGCAACACGATCATGGGTGTGTAAAGGACTTCCCCAACACAGCCAACAAGCTAATTAGCTACTGCACATGTGACATGGCCCACAAACCCTCAAGAGGTATGTGTTGTCAACACTGGACAACGTTTATTTTGTGTGAATGACAATAGTTTTGTTCTTTATTATATTATGCTCATTTACTATTTCACTGCTGTAATATGATACCACACTTTTGTGCTTTGTTTATTTATGAGCGTTGTTGTTAAGAAGAAGGGAGGAAAAAAAATAACAGAAAATCTACAATCTATGGCGGCCCCATCTCCAAACTTACAGGACTTAAAGGATCTGCTGCCAACATCTCATGCCTTCAGGGGTCTGGTGGAGTCCATGCCTCGACGGGTCAGGGCTGCTCTGGCAGCAAAAGGGGGACCAACATAATCTTAAGCAGGTGGTCATAATGCTACGCCTGATCAGTATAATCTTACATATTGTTGCTCATAACTATCACCCTGTGTAATGAAGGCATTAAGCCTTTCCTGTTCACCATTATCGTCACAGTGTTGCTAAACCAGACCCTGCTGCCACACAAGTCTTTATTAAATATTTTAGTATCTGGTTCTTTGAGTTTTTGATTCACTGTTACAATTATCTACAAATAGGCGAACAAAAAATATGACTTTTCCATCGTGCTTCAGAAGTTGGATTTACAGGGTGCTCTTTCAAAAAGAGACCAAAGCCATGTTTCTTCTCCAAAGGAATCAAGTAAGGCTTTCAATTTAGTTTGGGTATGATTTTACTCGACTGTTAGGGGAAAATCACTGGAATAATTTAAACTGCATGGAAGAAATGCTTTTCTCTCTTGACAGGTGAGAAAAAGATTTTAATAGTTGCCTACCATGACGTCTGTCATCTAAGGTGGACAGTGATAGATATTCATGGATTAATGGTGACAATCGGACCATTTCTCACAAGTTGAGTTCTGAGCCATCTTTTTATGATGAAGGTGAAAGCATAGCTTCTCTGCAAATGATCTCCTGGTAATTGGATCATATCTGCATCTGCAAGTGTGACAAAGCGAGCGAAAGGGAGGAAGAGAAGGAGAAAGGGGTTGCAACGCTCACGCTGCTGCCCTTAGCAACCGAGCTTATCGTCTGGTAATGATGGAGCCTGCAAACACGGGACTTCTGCAAAAGCTACACACTATTCACGCATGCAAGGGCAAGGAAAATAAATGTGGAGGAAAACAGGGGGTGAAAAACAGTTTCAATCTGTGCCTTTGCTATCAGAGGTATTTCAGCACCTGGTTGTAGCAGCGGTTCCTCTGAGAGCTGAGCTGCACAAGTAATGCGGGAAGTTGATCGCTTTAAACCCCTCCTATTGTCCCGTGTCACATCACAGTATTATTTTTTTATTTCATCTTTCCCCATAGCTCAGCACTGAGCAATTTTTCAACCAGCAGAATGCAGCGAGGGTTATTTTCAGTGATGATGAATCTCACTCCAGGTTGCAACTGCACTGTTTTAGAGCAACATTTCAAACTTAAACATAGCAACAGACTTGGTCTGGACTTGGTCTTTAACGGGAGTCCCACGTCTCACCTCCCACTGGCTCTGCGGAGTCTGGCTCTTGAGCTGGATCAGCCAGTCCTGTTGGCCATCACATACGGCGCAGTGGTGCATGGTGATGATGACGGGCCGTGTCAACAGGGCCCCGGGGGGCCCGCAGCTCACCACTGGACTCAGCACTGTTTGGCCATCATCCACCAAGGGCCTGCAGAGTGCACAAAAGGAATAGCACACGAGCGCTGTTTAGCGACAGTGTGAGGGCTGCCTCTGTGTTATATGTGACATGATGGAGGTGACGGGGTGTTGATGTGGCAGTCGGCGCTGCATACCTCAGGTTGTCCTTCCTCTGCACTGTCACATACATCTCATACACTCTGCCCTGAGGAATGGCCCCTGCTGGAATGAGCAGACTCACGCCTAACAGCACAAAAAAACAACACACACACACACACATATACAGAGCAGTGAGTCGTCAGGTGGAGAAAACGAGTCTTTTTACAGCTTTTCTTACAGTGTTATCCAAAAATGACAGCTGCCCCTTAAAGACAAAAAGCCCAATAACTGTGAAATACACATTTTTATATACTAAACCTGTCCCGATAGTGCTGTAGACATATATTCCATTAGCGCACTTTAAAAAGAACCACTTAAATTAATGGTCTTGAGAGGGCAGGATTTTGAGAGACATTTGACCATTCGCCCAAGACCCACCCCACCCGGCCTGTCAATCAAAATACATCCCAACTTATACATGCACACTCATTCTGCCTGCATTTACCAGTGTTTTTCTACACTCTTGTTTTCACTCACATTTTCAATTTCAGTCATGAACTTACAGGATGAGCATACAGAGTCTGCATTTATTTATTAAGTGAACTGATAAACAGAGACTGCGTGTCCCTTTTTATGGTCAATGGCACACAAAGTAGATTCCATCCATCCATCCATTTTCTACTGCTCTTCCAGAGGTCCAGATCGCAGAGGCAGCAGCTCAAGCTGCTCCAGCTCTTTAGGGAGGATGCCAAGATGTTTCCAGGACAGCTGGGAGATGTAGTCTCTCCAGCGTGTCCTGGGTCTGCCCCGGGGTCTCCTCCCAGTGAGACATGCCCGAAACACCTCAAGAGGGAGGTGTCCAGGAGGCATCCTGATCAGATGCCCAAACCACCTCAACTGGCTCCTTTCAATGTGGAGGAGCAGGAACGTAGATTGACTGGTAAATCGACAGCTTTGCTTTAGAGCTCAGCTCCCTCTTCACCACAACAGACCGGTACAATGTCCGCATCACTGCAGAGGCTGCTCCGATCCATCTATCAATCTCTCGCTCTATTCTCCCCTCACTCGTGAATGAGACCCCAACATACTTAAACTCCTCCACTTGGAGCAGGACCCTGTCCCCAACCTGGAGAGGACAATCCACCTTTTTCCAGTTGAGGACCATGAACTCTGACTTGGAGGTGCTGATTCTCATCCCAGCCGCTTCACACTCAGTAGCAAACCATCCCAGCAAGACCTGTAGGTCATTGCTGGATGAAGCCAACAGGACAACGTCATCTGCAAACAGCAGAGATGAGATCCTGTGGTCAGCAAGCATGACACCCTCCGATCCCTCGCTGCGCCTAGAAATCCTGTCCATAAAAATTGTGGACAGGATCGGTGACAAAGGGCAGCCCTGGCGGAGTCCAACTCTCACTGAAAACGAGTTTGACTGCGTGTTGGCAATACGAATCAAACTCCTGCAACGGTCGTATAGAGACCGAATAGCTCGTAACAACAAGCCCGATACCCCATACTCCCGCAGCACCCCCCACAAGAGACCACAAGGGACACGGTCAAATGCTTTCTCCAAGTCCACAAAACACATGTAGACTGGTTGGACAAACTCCCATGAACCCTTGAAGACTCTTGAGAGGGTAAAGAGCTGCTCCGATGTGCCACAGCCAGGGTGAAAACCACATTGCTCCTTTTGAATCTGAGGTTCGACCAATGGCCGGACTCTCCTCTCCAGTACCCTGGCATAGATCTTCCCAGGGAGGCTGAGAAGTGTGATTCCCTAAAGTTGGAACACACCCTCCGGTCCCCCTTCCTGAAGAGAAGAACCACCACCCCAGTTTGCCATGCCAAAGGCACTGCCCCCAATCTCCATGCATTGTTGCAGAGGCATGTCAACCATGACAGCCCTACAACAACCAGGGCCTTGAGGTACTCAGGACGAATCTCATCCACCCCCAGGGCCCGGCCACCAAAGGGTTTTTTAACCACTTTAGTGACCTCATCCCCTATGATGGGTGAGTCATCCCCCTCGTCCACAAGCCCTGCTTCCTCTGTGGAAGGCGATCTGACAATGTCCCCAGCAAAGCAGATTCATATTTCAGCAAAGCATATGTGTTCAGTAAAGCATATTCACATTCAAATTCATATTTTGCTTTTTTTAGTGACCCACAGTTCATCATCATCTGTCCCTGATAACAGAGCAGCTCACTCTCAGTGCAATCTGTCATGACCTTCATATTTTTCTGTCACTGCTGAAAAAAACCTCAATAATAGACAGCCTTTGGTTAACAAAACTGGTGTTTATATGCATGTGCGTTCATGTGTTCTGTAGGAGTGGCTTGGGAAAGAGCTCATGAGGGAGGGGGAGGGAGCTCAGTGGGCTGTGAGATTTGAAAATGAAATATTTTTTGTCATTTGGCTCATACCTTTAACTTTTCCCCTGCACATATCTTTTACCAGTAAACCATAGTTTTTTACTTGTATTTCATTGCAATAATTATGTTCCCTAAATGAATACAGATATCATTGCAGTGCCTTTCAGTCACACATAAAAAAAATATGTGCGCTTTACTGCCTTCTCCATGGCATCAGGAAATGATGTGGCATTTCATTTCTAAAATCAATGATCTCTCTGCTCTTCACAGCATTCCCATCTTGCTGCAGCCAGCATGATTTACATTTTTCCATCTCAGATTGATTTGATATATTCTGTCCGATGTGTTTTTAGGAACCTATCCTCTAAAATTCCCTCACGCGTGCACGCACACAAACACACGCACACACTTTCTCCCTCTGGAGGGCGTTTCTCTGATAGCTCATTGATTTCCCATGTCCTTGTACTGAACTTTTCAAAAAAGGTGACAGACAACGTCTACAGCTATAGCTAGTAAGGCAATCATAGCCCTGCCATGGGAGCGTCTCACACGGAGCTACTCTGCCTCACAGCGAATGTTCAAAGGGATGGGGAATGCATTTTAAGATGCAAAATACCAAACAACCTCACTGACAGCACCACAGAATATTTCATTACCCAGACTCACAAACAGATCAAATATCAAATGTGCTCTATTCCTCTCCATTTGCCTATGTAACATGATGAGGTGGCTGAGCATTCCCAACAGCTGAGAACATTTTACAGGTAACAAAACAAAAAAGGGAAAACTTAAGAAATGTGAGAAGTCTGCATATCCTTTAATGTCACTGCTAGTTTGTCTCTGCCTGCCAACATGCATCTGTGCCATGTTGCAAACAGCCCACATGTGTTTAAAGTGAGGACAGCACGGCTAATGTAAGCCGCCTGAAACCGTACACCTTCGGCACTTCTGGCGCGCACACCTCGGGTATCCATCAACTCCTGTCACATCGTGTGCAGTCAATACGCTGATCGGCTGCATAAGGCTTACTGTATTATTTCAAAGTCACATCTGTGCATCTAAAGGTTATAGTAGTACAGATGTTAAGGTATAACAAAAAGAAGCTCAGGTCGGTCCCGTGAACTGAATTCATGATGAACTTGTTTTTTCTTAATGTATACACTGCAAAAAATGAAACATTAGTAAGATAAAACATCATAAAGCAAGTTTTTTTTTTGTCGTGCAGTAGTAGTAGAAATTTTTATTTGTTATGAGATTTTTTATTTTTAAGTAAAAGTCAAGATAATTTTACTTATCAAATTGCTTAAAACAATTACATATTTTCTGGCAAAAAATCATTTTTATTATATATAATTATAATTACTTTATAATCATTTTTATTTAAATCAAGATTAAACTACTTAAAACAAGCAAAAAACCTTATTACAAGTAAAAATTTCTTACAGAAAACTGAACGACAAGAAAAAATGTCTTGTCAGACAAAAAACAAGCATTGTATTTTTGGTTTAAGATATTTTACAGTGGGGAAAATAAGTACTGAATATATCAACATTCTTCTCATTAAACATATTTGTGATGGAGCCACTGACCTGAGATTTTCACCAGATATCAGTAACAACCCAAGTAATCCATACATACAAAGAAATCAAGGCAACTATGTTCACAAAACAAGTTATATTTAATAAAGAGGCTAATGGGAATAAAACTTGAACACAGGGAATAAAACTTGAACACATGAAGAAAAAAAAGTGGTGCAAAAAGGCATAGAAAGCCAAGAAACCAGCTGAAATCCATCAGAATTTAGGAAGCTATCCCATCCCCCATCAGTGCAAATTAATTTCAGCTGTTTAAGCCCTGATTGATGGCCTTCAAAAAGGTCTGTGAATATCAGATTGTCACACTACAAAGAACTCTTGATGGTTAGAAGCAAAGAGCTCTCTCTAGACCTTTACAACCTTATTGCTGCAAAAAATAATGATGGCATTGGTTACAGGTGCATTTCTAAACTGCTGAATGTTCCAGTGAGCACTATTGGAGCCATCATTCGGAAGTGGAAACATCATTTTACCATAAACCGGCCACAACCATGAGCTCCTCGCAAGATTTCTGACAGATGAGTCAAAAGAATTACCAGAAGAGTTATCCAAGAGCCAAAGACCATTCATGGAGAGCTTCAGAAAGACCTGGAGTTAGCAAGTACTGCCGTTTCAAAGAAAACAATAAGTAATGCACTCAGCTGACATACCCACATATGCCCACTCACCTTACAAAACTCCACTGCTGAAGAAAAAGCATGTTGAAGCTCGTTTAAAATTTGCTGCACAACATTTGGGCAAGCCAGTAAAATACTGCGAGACTATAGTCTGGTCAAATGAGAGCAAAATTGAACTTTTTGGATGCCACAACACACAGCATGTTTGGAGGAGAAATGGCACTGCACATCAGCCCCAAAATATCATACCAACAGTGAAGTTTGGAGGTATCATGGTGTGGGGGTGTTTTTCAGCACATGTTATAGGCAGTCTTTGTATAATTGAAGGAAAGATGAATGGACATATGTACAGAGATATCCTTGATAAGAACCTGTTGCCATCTGCCAAGATGCTGAAGATGAAATGAGGGTGGACATTTCAGCAAGACAGTGATCCCAAACACACAGCCAAGGAAACTCTCAACTGGCTCCAGAGAAGGAAAGTAAAGCTGCTAGAATGGCCCAGTCAGTCACCTGACCTGAATCCAACTGAAAATCTATGGAATGAACTGAAGATTAGAGTTCATAGAAGACACCCACGGAACCTTCAAGATTTGAAGACAGTTTGTGTGGAAGAATGGACTAAAATCCCTACTGAGCAATGCCTGCGCCTAGTTTCTCCATACAGGAGGTGTCTGAAAGCTGTTATTACCAACAAAGGCTTTTCTACTAAATAGTAAATGAATTTCACCAAGCATGTTCAATACTTATTTCCTGTGTCATTCCACTATACTAAATATAACTTGTTTTGTGAACACAGTTGCCTTGATTTTTTTGTATGTATGGATTATTTGGGTTGTTACTGATATCTGATGAAAATCTCAGGTCAATGGCTCCATCAAAAATATGTTTAATGAGAAAATGTTGATGTGTTCAATACCTATTTCCCCCACTGTATGTCACCAAGATTTTTTTTTTTGCAGTGTAGGTCAAATAAATAGATTGGAATGGGCTTGAAAACAATACAAAAAATTTGAAATGAATATGTTTAAATCTACTTTGATTCTATTGTTGTGCTTCACTGGCTTTAAACAGTATCTATAAAACTCCAATTACAATATAAAATAGATATATAGCATTATAGAGAGCCTAAGTCGTGCCCCTCTACTTCTGCAAATGGCACCTTAAATCGGAAAAAAATCTCCATTGAAGTGAATGGCAAGAGAGAAATTATCTTTTGATCCTAATCAAATTTTGCCACGAGTTACATATATGATGTTTGTCGATTTAAAAGATAATTTTCCACATAAATAACAGTGTAGGTTGTTGTCTTACTGTTAAGGTATAAGGTTGTGAAAATACGTAAATTGAAAGACTACAAACACAGACTCATATAACTTACATCGTTTTCAAAGCGCGTCCAGGGTGAAGTAACTAACGGTCCTCTGGATTAGCTCCAGCTCTCAAAACTACCGTAATCATGTTTGGTGACATGTACAGTCCGAGATAATAGGGGATGTAGTTCACTTAGCAGTTTCACAAAAACTAACCATTACTCTTTTATCTTACGACAACTGAAAACTTTAATTATGTGGAAAATTATCTTTTAAATTGACAAACATCATATATGTAACTCGTGAAAAAATTTGACTGGGATCAAAAGATGATTCTGCCATTCACTTCAATGGAGATTTTTTTCCGATTTAAGGTTCCACATGTAGAAGTAGAGGGGGCATGACTTAGGATCTCTATTGGTAAGCTTTTAGGTTAACTTCAGTATCTTTTACCATGTCTATTAATTAGGAATGGGCGATACCAGCATTTTTCCTTTCGCTACAATACCATTCATTTATGGGACTTTTTCTTCGATACCGATGCTTCTTACCCCTTGAAGGAAAATCACATGATTGTAGTTTCATTAACAACTTTATTGCAAGGGCAATATGAAATATGAATAAAATTCCTGAACATAAATACTTGAAAGAAATGCCTATAAAATGATGATAAAAATGATTTTTCAATGATAATAAAAATAATTAAGACTTAAAATGAATGCAAAATTAATTCAGTTTCTTAATTTGGTGAAGATTCTCAGTCATCCAAGCAGGAAAGTATGCTGTATGAAACCTCAGTCAAGTCAACTGGATTCAAGTATTTTTTACTTCTGAAATGTTTCACCATTCAACCAAATTCTATGGTAATACCAAGCAGCATACATGTGTATTTTTTTTCACAATGCAATGTTTTTTTTTAATTTTATTATTTATTTATGTATTTTATTTTATTTTTATTTTACAAACTTAAATAGTGCTTATTTTGTTTATTTTTCAAAATTGTACTGCTTGGCATCACCACAGAATTTGGATGAATGGTGTAACATTTCAGAAGTAATACTTCTGCCGCTGTTGTGCCGAGAATTGCTCGCTTGCCGAGAATTGCATCCCATCCGCCAAACTATAAAATATAACACTACAGCCAGGCTTGTAACCATATGGACATTTTTAGAAGTAAAAATTGTTATTACCTCTAGTAAAATATCTTTAAATTATGTTTATTCGCCAGACGTTTTAGTGTTTCAAAGAGAGTTGGAAATCATAGTAATCCAACTCCATGCTTTACAGTCTTCAAAGTCGAGATTTTGCATTTATGCATTGTCGGTAAAAAGGGTAAACACTTTTTCAAAGTACTTTCAAAGTATATAGTTGTATTGAATTGACTTACACTTAACACCTGCTTGCGACGTTGGGATGCAATTCTCAGCAAGCGAGCAATTCTCGGCATAACACCACCCATGACACTGCTAAGCTCACTCTGCGCAGAGTGAGTGCTTGGTTGCGCAGTGAGTCTTCGGCTCTGACATCTGATAGGCTGCCATAATCATGTGACATGGCAGACCATCTCCAAAATATGCCTGGGTTGGTTTTTCACCCGTTTTCACACATAAATTTAATGCCTAAAATTCTCAGAAGTGGAAATAAATTGCACGTTTTATATTAACATGGTGGTATTGCACTTCCGGTTATGGCTGCCACGTAGGACGGACGTGTCTCGCTCTGCTCTGCTCCTGGAGAAAAAAAATCGGCAAATAACTCTCTCATTTGGGACAGAACGTATCCCAGCATTTGGGCGAGGATATGTCGGCGAAGCCTAAGGCTGGAAAACCAGGAAAAGGAAAAAGCGAGCCGCCGAAACAGTCCAAATTAACGGACTTTCAGGTCTGTGACGCAGCAAACAGGGCTCCATATATGGCGGAGGAGGCTGGCAACGCTGCGATTTCTGCGGGGAATGGCGCAGATGCGCTGATGGCTGCCATGAGTTCAATGAGAGCGGACTTTTCCTCTAGATTTGATGGGATTATGACAGCGTTGGAAGGAATAAGAAAGGAATTGGGTGACTGTGTAGAACGAACGGCGCAGATGGAGCTCCGTCTCGCTAGTGCTGAAGATGACGTCACCCGTCTTCAATTAAAGGTGCGCACTTTGGAAAAAAAAAATAAATCTCTGGAAGATAATATTTTGGATTTGGAATCTCGGTCGAGACAGAATAATTTGAGGCTGGTGGGTCATCCAGAGGAATCAGAAGGTCGGGACGTATGTTCCTTTCTGGAAAAGTGGATTCCGGAGGTGCTGGGCAGCGAGGAGTTGCAATCAGCAGTGGTTCTGGAAAAAGCACATCGCATTGGCCCACGGAGAGATAAGGGACCGCCGAGGACCTTAATTATGAAGTTTCTTAACAACAGAGACAGGATGAAGATCTTCAACGCTGCACGAGCTAAAAAAGGAGAGATTAAACACCAGGACCAGCAGGTGCGGTTCTACCCAGATTTGGCCACAGGAATCCAGCAATTGAGGAAGCAGTTTGATCCCGTACGTAAGGAGCTGCGCAACCTTGGGATTCGTCATGGTGTAATCTATCCTGCGAGACTGCTGACCACGTATGAGGGCAGAACCCACATCTTCAAGACCCCAGAGGAGGCGCAGGAGTTCATCAAGAAGATCAAAGAAGAAGAAGAGACTGGTGGGAGCTAAGCATGAACAAAATATAAGGTAGAATAATTAAGCATTTGCACAGGCATCTGACTGACTTGAAGTAAATAGTAAGTTTACAAAATATAGATTGTATTATATATTAAAAAAAAACAAAACAAAAACAAAACAAACAAAAAAAAAAACTATGATGTACAAAGTTGTTAAAAATTTTGGAGTTAAGTTGGAAAACTACAGAGGAGAGTTAATGTTACGTCATTAAAAGCAGTAGAGTTAGGGTGATTGGGAGGATGAAGAAGGAGTGGCTTAGGCTGTTCCCCGTGGGTGTGGAACGGTCGATGGCTATATCGGGAGACAGAATTTTTCTTTTGATTTTGGGGGGTTTGCCACAAGTGTGGGAAGGGGAAATTTGTTTGTGTGTAGTTTGTAGGATGAATGTTCAACCACTCATGTTTTTGCTTCTCTGTATGAGCATGTTTACACTGCAAGGTAATCCCAAACTCTCTATTGATCATGGACCAAAGTGTTAATCTTAATTTAACTTCATGGAATTGCAGAGGTCTACAAAATTTAAAAAAACTTAAACAAGTTATGAATAAAATAAAGGACATGGGTTCAAGAATTGTGTTTTTACAAGAAACTCATCTGATAGAGGAGGATGTTAAAAGAATTAGGAGTAGATGGCAGGGAAGTGTATTCACCTCTTCATTTTCATCCCGAGCCAGGGGAGTTATGACTCTCATACATAAATCAGTTCCTTTTCAAGTGAAAAATGTAATTGGAGACAAATTTGGAAGATATGTAATCATTCAAGGTTCTTTGCTATTAGAAAATATAAATCTTGTGAACTTATATGGTCCCAATATAGATGATCAGAAGTTCTTTGCTAATTTATTTCTCATCTTATCATCACTTACAGGGCAACATATAATAGCAGGGGATTTTAATTGTACATTGAATCCAGGTGTGGATAGATCAACAGGACTGGATTGTACGCACATTGGATGTAGGATGACTATTAATCATTTTATGAAAGAATTGAGATTGTTAGATATATGGAGAGAAATGAAACCACAAGTTAAAGCCTATTCTTGTTATTCCAGTACCTACAAGACATTCTCACGTATTGATTATTTTTTGATTTCCACAGAATTAAGGTCCAAGATTCAAAACTGCTTTTATGATAACATCGTGATCTCTGATCATGCACCCTGTTGTCTAATATATGTAGATAAAAAATTGACAAAGGAATCAGGTAGATGGCAATTTCAGCATAAATGGCTTCAGGATGAGGAATTTGTCAAGTATATAGAAAAACAGATAGACGAGTTCTTTGACATCAATACTACACAAACATCAGCATGTGTAAAGTGGGAGGCTTTCAAAGCTTTTATTAGGGGGCATATTATTAGTTATACAGGATCAAAATCTAAGAAGACTCGAGAGGAGAGAGCTAAATTGGAACATAAAATAAAAAATCTTCAGGAAAAAGTGTATGCAGGAAGTGACCCAAGGTTGGAGAATGAATTACTGATTTTGAGAGCTGAATACAACAAAAAATCAGCGAATAGAGCTGCCTCGAGTCTTCTAAGATTGAAACAATCTTTTTATGAACAAGGTGAAAAATCAGGAAAATTATTAGCATGGCAGATTAAACAATTGGAAATTAAAACACCAATTACCAGTATTATAAGTAACGGACAGGTAGTTATAGATCCTTTAGAAATTAATAGAGCCTTTAGAGATTACTATGAAAAATTATATGATACCAAAAATGAACCTGATTTAACAAAACTAAATGGGTTTTTGAACGAACTATCTATACCGTGTATTCCAAATGAAAACAGGGAGATATTGGAGTCTAAAATTAGTCAAGAAGAAGTTGGGCTAGCCATTGATAATATGAAATCAGGAAAAAGTGCAGGACCAGATGGTCTTCCAGTTGACCTTTATAAAAAATTTAAGAATAAATTAATAAAACCTTTTTTGGAAATGGTTTTAGAAGCATTTCAAAATAATAATTTACCATCATACATAAATAATGCCTTAATTATACTGCTGCCAAAACCAGGTAAGCCCTCTAATAAATGTGAAAATATGAGACCAATAAGCCTATTAAACGCCGACCTTAAGATAATCTGTAAAATTTTAGCAAGACGAATACAAGAAATTTTACCAAATATTATTAATCGAGATCAGAATGGCTTTATAAAGGGTAGACAAGGCTTCCATAATGTAAGAAGACTATTTAATATTATCTATTTTAATAAAGAAGCACCGGATACAGCTCTCCTATCATTGGACGCCGAAAAGGCCTTTGATAGAGTTGAATGGCCCTTTCTTTTTGAAGTCCTACAAAGGTTTGGACTTGGAAATAATTTCATAAAATGGGTTCAAATAATATACAATAATGCTACAGCAGAAATCCTAACAAATAACAATATTTCAAAACCAATAAAAATCAATAGAGGATGTCGACAAGGCTGTCCACTCTCACCTTTACTGTTTACTATGGCAATTGAACCTTTAGCGATAGCGATACGTTTACATTCACAAATATATGGAATTAAAGTTGGACCAACAGAACATAAAATCTCCCTGTACGCCGATGATATAATTTTGTTTATGTCGAATCTAAAAAAATCAATTCCAACCTTGTTGAATTTAATAAAGAATTTTGGGGAAATATCAGGATATAAAATAAATAAAACTAAATCTTCAATATTAATGCTAAATGAGACCCAGAGAAATTACCCAGCCCCTGAGGTAAATCAATTCAATGTTGTAAATCAGTTTAAATATTTAGGAATCCAAATTATGCCTAAGCTAGAATCAGTCGCCAGTGTCAACTATGAAGCCTTAATGTCAGATATCAGTGAGTTAACTCAGAGATGGATGTCACTACCAATGTCGATGATCGGGAGAATCAATATACTTAAAAGTAATATTTTACCTAAAATACTTTATTTATTTCAATACATTCCCTTATCACCACCTTTAGATCTATTCTCAAGAATAAAAAAAAAGTTAGTGGAATTTATATGGAACAACAGGAGGGCTAGATTACGTCTGTCTTTATTATATTTACCATTTGATCGTGGAGGTCTGAAATGTCCAAATTTTATGTTGTATTATTGGTCGGCACAACTGAGGTCTATGACATATTATTTTTCATCAAATGATCTCCCTCACTGGACTGAAATGGAATCATACAATTTACCTTTACCTCTTCCCATATTCATATACTCAGATTCGGCAAAAAAATTACAAAAACAAGTTAAAAATCCATTTGTAAAGCATATGATCAAAATATGGTGTGAAGCTAAAAACTATTTAAAAGAACCACAGTTATTGTCACAATTTAGTCCAATATGGGGTAATCAATATTTTAAACCAGGGAGAGCGGACGCTGTATTTAAAGTATGGAATTTAAAAGGGATACAAAAGATTCAGGATTTATATTTGCCATGTGCAGACAACATAATGTCTTTTGAAGAGCTGAGGATCAAATTTAATCTCAATAGAACACATTTTTTTAAATATCTTCAACTTAGAAACTTTATTCGATCAAATCAAAATAAAGCTCTCACTCGACCTATTTATTCATCCTTGGAAAAAATGATGATGAAAGATAGTAAAAGAAAGGGTATTATTTCAGAGTTTTATAACTCATTGACACTATCTTCAAGTGAAAATTCACTGAAAAGATTAAACTACTGGAAAGAAGATCTGCAAATTGAAATTTCAGAGGAACAATGGGAATTGGCTTGTACAGAAGCTCAAACCAAATCAATAAATGCACGCCTTAAATTGATACATTTCAAATGGTTAATGCGGATGTATGTTACACCGGAGGAGTTAAATAGATATAACAAAAATATACCAGATACATGCACAAAATGCATGGAAAGTAAAGGAACCCTATTTCATTGTTTATGGGAATGTAGATTAATAAGAATGTTTTGGGAAGAGGTGAGGGTAACAATTGAAAAAATAATCTCAAAACAAATCATATTGAATCCTAAACTGTTTTTGTTGGGTCTGTACCCAGAAAAGCATAATTTCAATAAAAGTGAAAGAACATTCATAGACCTCAGTTTGCTTAATGCCAAAAAATGTATTGCACTATTATGGAAAAAGACTCATAGACCAGATGTGACTCAGTGGTTAAGACAGATGTTAACAAACCTTCCATTAGAAAGAATAACATATATACTGAAATCAAAGGAAATTGTGTTTGAGAATATATGGAGACCTTTTATTGATTATGTAAAAAATTTAAACATAACTCTTGAAGAAGAAGGTGAATGATGTGTGTGGACCTTGTAAATTCCAAACTGGTGAACATAATATGTATACTTATGTATTGGATTGTCTAGACTAAACAGAGGAGCATTGTTGAAGACTTGATTTTGTTGGTGGTTGTTGGTGTTTTTAGTGCATTTTTTTTTTTTTGTAGTACTTTAGTGTTAGTGTTTGATTGTTTGTATCATGTTTGTTAAAAAAAAAAAAAAAGGTTCAATAAAGATATTGTGGAAAAAAACATGGTGGTATTGCGATATTTTTAAAAAGTATTGACTCCAAAGTATCGACCAGATGGTAGCGAAGTATCAATACTTAGGTATCGATATGCCCATCCCTACTATTAATTAGTATTGTCAGTATTAATTGTGTTAATTGTATGTATTGACGATTAAATGAAGCAAGTGGGTTAATTATTCACATGAAGTGCGACTAATGTGATTATATTGCCATTGGCAGTATATGGGCAAGAGAGAACAGTGTTAAGTTAATCGCACATAATGTCAGTGATTGCGCTTGATGCTTATTAAATGCGATTAACCCAATTAATCGCATTTAAAACTGACACCACTACTTAATAGCTGATACTTACACCTGATTTAGATTACACCATTTTTTTTGTCTTTCACAACATCACCACATCAGACTAGTGAGATAAATTCTTGCCGCATCTTGACAGGAAGAGTGGCGATGCTACCAGTGTTGCCAAGTTAGTGATTTTGTTGCTATATTTAGCGGATATTCAGACCCCTCTAGCGACTCTTTTCCAAAAAAAAGTGACTCCACCAGAGTGTCTCTTTTTAGTCATTTTGGCCAGTCCTAAGCCTGGATGAAGGAGGAATGTTGGAATTGTGACATTATAAAAACAATCAATAGAAGAAAGTTTATTTGTGGTTCTAAACATATTTAGGTGTTTTGTTTTGTTTTTTACTAATTTTACCTATGTCTCTCCCATGATGTTATTCTTCTCTCCTACAGCGTCCATTACAATAGAGAGCCTAAGCCACGCCCCCTCTACTTGCGCATATGGGAGCTTAAATCGAAAAAATTCTCCACTGAAATGAATAGCAAGAACGAGGTCATCTTTTGATACAGATCAAATTTTGCCATGAGTTACACATATGATGTTTGTTAATTTAAAAGATAATTTTCCACGTAATTAAAGTTGTTGGCTGTTGTATAATGACCGAGTAATATTTAGTTTTTGTTTAAACGACTAGCAGACAACAACTCCCATCATCCCACATCACTAAACACGATTACAGTTTAAAGAGAACTTGAGGTAACATATCAAGAAAATTAGCCCATAGGAAGCATAAATGTAGCTATAATGTTCGCTAGCTAATTAACATTATATATAACTACATTTGGGTTTCTCAAAGAGCCCAATTATAGAGTATCATTTTTCCAAAGAGATTTTTCAAAGAGAACTTGAGGTATCATATCAATTAGCCCATAGGTAGCAACTAACAAAGGGTCCTCAAGAGGAAAATCTATACATAGTGGCAGATTTTTTGGTCAGTGCCAGGAAAATGTCACAGACCATTATCAAGGGGTGTCAAATTAAATATATGAATACATAAAGAACACAAACTTCTTACACGCTAGTTTTACAAAGCCCTGGTTGTGAAGTGTCCCAGCACCACAATGAAAAAATCCTTTAATCTTTAAATCAAATAATTAAACTCATACATGACCATCTATATTTTTAACAGATGCATAGAGTAGAACTAAATGGCAACTTTTCTGGAACTGTTGACTGTATTTGTTGTTGGTGATGATCCATTTATAAATAACTGGTTTCTTTCTGAAAGTTGGTGGTAGGATTGACTAAAGAAAATCCGAGTCAAATGCATTCTACAGCGTCAGTTTTATTAGCTCTGGCTCAAGAGAATAAAACCATTTTATACTACTTCTGCTGCTCACAAATCAATATGTCATTCTGTCATTTTTTGATCCACATGAAAACGTGGAAAAATGAAAAACTGCGTTTTTAGGGGGGCGGGGGGGACTGCGCCATAGCAGCCTGAAAGGAACTTGTCATCACTTTGACATGATATGCAACTGAATAACTTTCCTAAAGCATCTTTAAGTTAAACAACAATATGGACAGTGTCATATTGAGTCAATTAATGGCCAAAAACATCTGCATGAAATTGCAATCTGCACCCTAAGATGACAAGCAAAGAAGCAGAGTCATGCATGCAAAATGACAAACTTTTGCTTTTCCACATGAATCTTTTCTCTAATAAATTTGTGGTTTTCTTGTTAATTTACACAGAAATCTTTAGGTTTTCTCCTCTTAAATTTGCACTTTTTTTCTGTTGAACTGCCAACTTTTTTCCAGTATAAATTCTGGGACTTGTCATATACAATTCCTTTGCCACGGAGGCAGCCATTCCTCGCATGAGGACGGATAATTTTTTCACACATAAGGAGTTGTTCAGAACTCCTTATACAAAGATATAGAGTGATGATAATCAAGTCAGTGGCGGTAATGCACCTGTGAGCTGGTTGCCAACCGCCAATCAAATCTAAAAGAAGAAGAAATTTTTCCTCCTAATTTTGTGACTTTCTTGGACCTTTGCAATTAACAAACCAGAGAACCAGGCTAAAGAGCCACAAGCTGCAGTCACCTGAACTGGCAAGTTCTACTTTTTATTGTTGGGAGCTCATTTATAAAGTTTTTTTTAACTGTCCGTTTTAAAATATGCAACAACACTGTGCCTACACCTTCTCTGTTTGTGTACCTGAGTTGGGTACAATGAGGTGGCCTCCCTGGGAGCTGAAGGAGCCCAACGCGGTGCAGGATGGATCCCTGGTACGGAGCAGTGTCTGGGTCTGTGTGCGCCGCCCCATTGTGGTGTCGCTGTTGTCCAGCAGGCAGTGCGGCAGCTTGGGTGACAGTTTAGAGGAAAACTCCCCTCCTAGGTCATCCTGTGGAGTCACTAAGCCGGAGGAGTTGTACACCTTAATCTTCAAGTTAGGGAGCGGGTCCAGCAGAGGGGAATTGGTCATGGGGATTTTGTCGCCAACATCATGGAGGGCGTAAACCGGGCCACGGTACATGGCAGCTGCAGAGGTCAGGTCGGGGGGAGCTGTTAATAGCTCAGCTGAAACAGAAAACAAAAACAACATTATTACATGTCTGTAAATGGTTTGAAGGGTAAAATTGTAAAATAAAACCACAATTTTATCACACCATTGGCAGCAATCAGTAATGCTGCTGCTTGGCTATGCTCATTTGCTTTTTTCCCCACTCATTAGGGAGGTCCACACTCGCCACCAAGAAACATTACTCAACCACCGAAGTTATAGGTCCAGCTGTGATTTATGAATAACAGATGGCATCACTAGCATTCAGTTTACCTGGTAGGTACAAGGATGAATGTTCAATAGCTGGAGTGAGTGGGTGGAGTGAGGGCAGCGGGGGGGGGGGGGGGTCTCTGTCCTCCAGCTTCTATACTGCCTCCACCCCCTCGCTATTTTCCAATCATGCAACTTTCTAAAGGATGCAGATGTTAATGAAAGTCACAAAAGTTCTTCAAGTAGTAAATTAGTGGTTGTGCAGTAATAGGAAGTCACTGGAGGATGCTAAAATTTACTACAACTATAAACTTGCTATATATTGTTACAGTTCAGCTATATCTCATGCTGATCTTTGCAGCAACTCTGGGAAATCTGTCAGGTAAATCCCTTCATACGCAAAGTGGATTTATATGTGCTTCCTTTGTGATTAACATAAGTCAGAGACTGAACTACAAAAGCAATAGATATTTCTTGTAAAGAATTCATGGTAAAAATGTAATAATCACTCAGAGTGACAGACCCAATTTAGGACAAGTGCTGCAGTCAAGGCCACACCAAGACCAGAGGGTTCCAACACCCAGAAAAGATGAAGACTTTAAGGGGTCAAGACAAAGTCCGATAAAAATGTACATACACAGTAGTCTTGGTTTCTACCTGTCTTGGATTTGACTCAGTCTCAACCCCTTAAAGTCTTGGTACTTTCTGGTCTCAGTCTGATCTTAGTGTGGGCTTGACTACTAGTACAACACTACTCAAGGCACTGCACGACCACAATATTGAGAGGTCCAAAAGTGCAAAATTCTTTTAACATACCAGGTAGAGGTCATTCAGGAGCAGATCAATAAATCTAATCCACAAGAAGAAGGTCATTCATAACAAATAAGCCCATTAACATGAGGAAAAACAGAGGTTGTGCAAACTGAAAGGAGGATTATAAAAGGATTAAATACATAGGGGATAAAACTGAGAAGTGACAGAATTTGACAAGACAATCTGCTAAAAACAAAGAAGAATGAAGATTTGATACTCACAAATGGGTAAACTAGACACAGCTGCAACTGTTCAAAGACCCATGTTGTGCATTTTCATGGGATTATTTTATTTTCCCCGAGGACATTATGTATATGGAGTTTATAGACCAAAATCAATTTCTCTGTCAGTGTTCAGCTCAGCACAGAAATGGCTAGAGTTCCTAATCTGATTGGCCCACTCAGAAAACCTTTACCCAGTCATAAGTAGAGATGCAGTCAGAGGTTGTTTACCTAACTTAAGCTCAGTTCCTTCTTGTGAAACTAAGGTTGCCAAATCATCGCTCAGCTGACAGACCAAGGTGCAAGAGACCGGGGGGACACAGATTCACATCAGGACAAGTGGTCAACCCAACCATTGAGGTCCGTCACCGTTTCATCTCAATGTTGAGGGCCTCACTACCGCCAAACTCAAACTCATACGTCACCTTGCTGACTCCAGCGGAGTAGCAGCCATCTTCCTCCAGGAAACCCACTGTAAAGATGCTAGCATCCTCAGTTTTCCTGGGTTCCACCTTGCTGGTTCCACTCACAGTAGACAACATGGGCTGGCAACCTTTGTTATGTCTAATCTAAACTGGACACACATGGGCCAATCTCCACCTGGCTTCTGTGTTGAATGGGTGGCTACCATGATCCAGAATACATCAGTGGTCAACGTCTACAAGTCTCCACGATCAACATTGACCTTAACAGCCCTCCCATCTGTCCTGGCACTTGCCACTGGGGTTATAACCACACCACACCAGATGGCAAGATACTGGTTGAGTGGGCCTCCAGTAATGATGCTGTGCTCCTATTTGACCTGAAAGAACCCCTAATTTTCTATTCTTCGCGGTGGAACACTTACACCAACCCAGACCTGGCCTTTGCTGTATGCCACAGTATTGACCTAACACCAGAGAGACATGTCATCAACAGGTTCCCCCGTTCACACCGCCGGCCGTCCATCATTAAAGTTACATTACTGGTGGAGCCGGTTTTGGGCAAGTCTGTCAGGAGATGGAACTTTCGGAAGGTCAACTGGCAGGCATTCACAACAGAGACAGAACGTACTGTAGGTCAGCATATCTCCCAGACCCAGACTCTGATGATGTGAACACTATGTATGATGCCTACTGTGAAGTGCTCCTAGGGGCAGCCAAGAAAATCATCCCATGAAGCTTCAATGACAACTACATCCTAGGTTGGGATGAAGAGTGCACACACCTTGTACGTGACCACTAGCAAGCCAGCTCCAAGGAAGAAGTGGACAAGATGGGAGTGGCACTGCTCCAAAAGCTGGACGCCATCCGCAAGGCTAGATGGACTGAGGTCGTTGAGTCAGTCGAGTTCACCCATTCTAGCTGTAAGGCTTGGCAAACAATCAACCAGTTGACAGGGAGAAAAACAATGGCCCCCAGTTTCCAGCAGATGCCATCGCTTCCCAGCTCCTCACGAACAGCCACTTCCCAGGTGCTGATAGGACCTCTCATGCTTGATTCTGCATGAGGTATCCTCTATCTCTAGTATGGCCAGTGCCGACTCCAACCTATTGGGAGACTTTGTAATATCTGAGCTCATTGCAGCCATCAGAAAACTGGAGCAAGGCAAGGCACCAGGTCAGGACAAAATCCAGAGTTTGTTATCGGTCAAAGTGAGAAAGCCTGACTCTCCTCATTCTACACATTTTGCTAAAGACCTGGCGCCAAGCTTCTGTTACAACCCTGCTGAAGCCAAATAAACCTGTGGGAGACCCCAAGGCATATAGGCCCATCTTGCTGCTTTGTGTCCCTTTCAAAATACTTGAGAGGATGATCCACAAATGCACAGAGCCAATGGTGGACCCACAACTCCCAAGGGAACAGACTGGCTTCCGGCGGGGCATGTCAACAGTGGACCAGGCTACGTTGCTAATTCAAGACAGTGAAGACAGCTTCCAGGATACAGAGGAAGTTGGGGTGGTACTGTTAGACCTGACAGCTTCCTATGACACCGTTTGGCACTGTGACCTACACCTGAAACTATTGAAGACAATTCCTGATGGGCACATGGTTAACTTCAACATGGAAATGCTGTCAAACCATAGTTTCACTCTTCAGACCAGTGATGACCAGCGAAGCAGACTCAGAAGACTGAGAAATGGGGTCTCCCAGGGGTTTGTGCTTGTACTAATACTTTTTAGCATCTATATCCATGACATTCCAGAGACAACATCCAGAAAATATGGCTACGCGGATGATTTGGCCATCATGCTGCACCAACCATCATGGAAGATGCTGGAAGAAGGCCTCAACAAGTCTATGGGTATTCTGGCAGCTTACCTCCTCAAGTGGTGCCTCCAGCTCAGCACTGGCAAGACTGTGATGGCAGCATTCCACCTGAACAACAGAGAAGCCAAAAGGGAGCTGGAGATGTTTGTAGACAGTAAGCGCCTGGAGTTCCAGCAATCCCCAAAGTACCTTGGCGTACACCTGGACAGGATGCTGTCCTTTAAACAACACCTTGAAGAAGTGAGGGACAAAGTGACATCAAGAGTCTCACTTATCAGATGCCTAGCTGGCTTGGAGCCTGACGGTTGGATGTCGGTTTTGGCCCTTTTTCCCTGGACACCGATGCAGCAGTGGCTCTTTAGGCAATGGGTGTTTGCCGGGCCGAGCCGTGTCGACAATTCCTGGCCCAGCGGCTGGCTGTTGATGTCATCCTGGCCTCTCTGTACACCAACGCAGCAGCAGCCCATCCAGAGGAGGCTGACGTGGGTCAGATCTCTAAAGACACCAGTGATATCAATGCAGGAAAGGTTTCCCAGATGCCGGTGTGGCTGCAGCCCATTCAAAGGGGAATGGCATCAGTGGAATCACCCAGGATGTCGGTGACATTGACACAGAAAAAATTATTGCAACAAGACTCAAACTACATAAGCCTGGTAAGACTGTTACAAAACGGGATGAGTATGGGATAAAAACTGACTGAAAAACAACAATCTACTAAAATGTTTCAAACTGTAAATCATGCCAGGGTTTTGTGGGATCCGACTGTGAAACCTAAAGGCTTTTTTGGAGGTCATCTCAATATTAGGAGCGTTGTCTCTAAAACAAAACAAATACAACTATTGACAAATTCAAATCTTGACTATCTATGCCTCTCAGAAACCTGGTTAACCCCAACAACACCTCCAGCTGTACCAGGGTACAATATCTATAGACAAGACAGAAAAGATGGCAGGGGATGAGGGGTCATGACTTATGTAAAGGATGGTCATCAGTGTATACAACTTGACACTGCTTAAAATACGCTGGAATGTGTTGGAGTTAAAGTTGTACAATCACCTGAAATGTCTTTTGCTTTGATTGTGATCTATTGACCTCCATCCTCTAAGGACACATTCTTTGTCTATCAAATGTACTGAAACAGTTTGGCAGCAAAGAGTTAATCCTCATGGGTGATTTCAACTTAAATTGGCTTTGTAAAACACGCAGACAGAAATTAAAGGACATCATCAATAAGTTTTATATGGATCAGATGATCAGAAACCCAGCTAGAATAACCCGTTCATCTCAAACTTTCCTTAATTTGATCTTTACAAACAAACCTGATGGCATAACAAAAAAATACAATCTAATTACTGGTATGTCTGACCATAATCTAACTTTAGTAGTACACAAATTGTCAAAATCACGATACAAAAAGCCTACTGACGGTGGACAACATATCTCATACATACCAAAGAAAAACATAGAATCATTTAAAAATGAGTTAAAGTACGTGAAGTCAACTGAAATAAATTGTGATACAAATTGTGAACAGACATGCGAAAATATGATATCAACAATCAAAGAAATTATCTCAAAATACAAAATAACAACACTAAGCACAAGAGAAAACAGGACCTACCATGGCTAAATGAAAACATATGGAATCTCATGAAAAAAAGGGATTTAGCTCTTAAAAAATGGCTAAAAACTGATGTAAGTACAGATAGACTGATTTTTAAACGCCTCAGAAATTAAGTCACCATGCAGCTCTGTAAAGCAAAAGCAAATTTCTTCTTATACATAATCAAAAATGCAAAAGAGAACAAAAAAAAATGTCTGGAAATGTATTGAAATCTCACAGGAAAAAATGCAAAGAAGTGGTCATACAGCTCAATTTGAATGGAATACTTCACTCAGATAGCCTAGTTTTAGCCAGAAATTTTAATGAATATTTTATCAAATCGGTACAAGAACTGGGTGTGAATTTTCCCAAACACACCCGCACCAAATTAAAATAAACCATGAAACTGATCTAAACCTTAAACCCACAAATGAAGAGAGGCCTGACAAAATTTTATCATTTCTATCAAGTTCCAGAGCTAAGGATATTCATGGACTAGACACTGTAACCTGAAAAATCAAAGATACTTTAATAATTCCAATTACAGAACTAATGAAACCACCAAGGTGCTGATGCCTGAGTCCCTGTGGCAAGGAGGGGCTGTTAAAAAAAAAAAAAAAAAAAAAAAAAAAAAAAAAGGTGCACTGCTACCTCTTCTGACCTGGCATAGTTATTATGATACCTTTTTACCCAGCTGCAGTGACAGTAAAAGTGGGTTAAATTAGTGTATTTTGATAACAAAGCCGTATGTGGAAATTTTACCAAACTGAGACACAAACTGAATGGGTTTTTAAACTGTTTATTCATGTTTACTCATGATTTGAGCCTCTTATTTACAAGCATGCTGAGGAGGAGTGTTGTGCTAGAAGTAATTAATAAAACCTTACTTACAGGAAGTCCTTTTTCCCAAATCTACTGCAGTCTATCTTTGAATTGATAACTGAAGCTAAACAAACTGGTCATTCAAATAGTAACGGACATACAGTGGTGTGAAAAAGTGTTTGCCCCTTCCTGATTTCTCATTTTTTGTATGCTTGTCACACTTAAATGTTTCTGATCATCAAACAAATTTAAATATTAGATAAAGATAACGAAGGTAAACACAAAATGCAGTTTTTAAATGAAGGTGTTTATTGTTAAGGGTAAAAAAAAAAAAAAAAAAAAATTCAAGCCTACATGGCCCTGTGTGAAAAAGTGATTGCCCCCTAAACTTAATAACTGGTTGGGCCACCCTTAGCAGCAACAACTACAATCAAGCGTTTGCGATATCTGGCATTGAGTCTTTTGCAGCACTGTGGAGGAATTTTGGCCCAATCATCTTTGCAGAATTGTTGCAATTCAGCCACATTGGAGGGTTTTCGCGCATGAACCGTCTTTTTAAGGTCATGTCACAGCATCTCAGTTGGATTCAGGTCAGGACTTTGACTAGGCCACTCGAAAGTCTTCATTTTGTTTTTCTTAAGCCATTCAGAGGTGGACTTGCTGGTGTACTTTGGATCATTGTCCTGCTGCAAAACCCAAGTGTGCTTCAGCTTGAGGTCACAAACAGATGGCCGGACATTCTCCTGCAAGATTTTTTGGTAGACAGTAGAATTCATGGTTCCATTTACCACAGCAAGTCCGTACTGTGGGTGTTTATATATCTACATATTTATTCCATCTAGCTACAATGCTCCGCACCGTGTGTTTATATACTCATATATTTATTCCATCCAGCTACAATGCTCTGCACTGTGTGTCTGTGTGTATATATATATATATATACTGTATATGTCACACATGTATGTGCATCATCCCAAGTACACACACTTTTTAACTGTACTTGGCCAGCCGTATCCCACCGGGAGATTTGAACTCACGCCTCCCGCTCCGGAGTCCCGCACTCTACCTGTTTCGCCAATAGGGTCAACCCCCTTGGCAAGCCAAGTGGGCGCTTATATTGATTCCGCTTCATATATATTTATAGTAATATGTACATATGTATATTAGCTGCTCTTGCTTTTTTTTTCTTGCCTTCTGATTGTTGCTCTGAGTGTTGCTATCCCTGTGCTGTTGCAATCCTGGAATTTCCCCGTTGTGGGACTAATAAAGGCTTATCTTATCTTAAGTCTTCCAGGTCCTGAAGCAGCAAAATAGTCCCAGACCATCACACTACCACCACATTTTACTGTTGGTATGATGTTCCTTTTCTGAAATGCTGTGTTACTTTTACGCCAGATGTAATGGGACACACACCTTCCAAAAAGTTCAACTTTTGTCTCGTCGGTTCACAGAGTATTTTTCCAAAAGTCTTGGGGATCATCAAGATGTTTTATGACAAAACTGAGATGAGCCTTTATGTTCTTTTTGCTCAGCAGTGGTTGTCATCTTGGAACTCTGCCATGCAGGCCATTTTTGCCCAGTCTCTTTCTTATGGTGGAGTCATGAACACTGACCTTGACTGAGATAAGTGAGGCCTGCAGTTCTTTGGATGTTGTTGTGGGGTCTTTTGTGACCTCTTGGATGAGTCATTGCTGCGCTCTTGGGGTAATTTTGGTTGGCTGGCCACTCCTGGGAAGGTTCACCACTGTTTCATGTTTTCGCCATTTGTGGATAATGGTAGAAAGCAGAATTCACTGTGGTTTGCAGGGGTCCTAAAGCTTTAGAAATGGCTTTATAACTTTTTTCCAGACTGACAAATCTCAGTTACTTTGTTTCTCATTTGTTCCTGAATTTCTTTGGATTAGAGCATGATGTCTAGCTTTTGAGGATCTTTTGGTCTACTTCACTTTGTCAGGCAGGTCCTTTTAAGGATCCATTTTTATCCATTTAAGTGATTTCTTGATGTGGCAGTAATCAGGCCTGGGTGTGGCTAGAGAAATTGAACTGAGCTTTCCAAAGATGTGATAAACCACAGTTAATTTATGTTTTAACGGGGGGGGGGGGGGGATCACTTTTTCACACAGGGCCATGTAGGTTTAGAATTTTTACTCTTAATAATAAACATCTTCATTTAAAAACTGCATTTTGTCTTTACTTGTGTTAACTTTGTCTAATATTTAAATTTGTTTGATGATCTTGAAACATTTAAGTGTGACAAACACACAAAAAAAAAAGAGAAATCAGGAAGGGGGCAAAGATTTTTTCCACACCACTGTATTTTTTCTCCTGTAAGACAAATATAATGGGTTTTAATTATTTTCTCTCACTCTCTTCTTCAATTTTTTTTTTAAATTTCACAATGGACAATACCACAGCAACAGTTGTGCCCCCAAGCAGACTCAAGTCCCACCACCCCTACAACTGGGCAGCACAAGAGCTGCTCTCCTCCATCCCTGAGAACCAGTCAACAATTGACTGGCTGGCAGCATCCTGGAAGCAGGAGTGGGAGTCATCTGGGCCCTCACGTATTCACCACTACATCTGGGACCCGGGGGATGGCTTAGAAGGAATGGGTCTTCCTCGCCGTCAATGGACTCTGCTGAACCGCCTACGTACAGTGGGGCAAAAAAGTATTTAGTCAGCCACCAATTGTGCAAGTTCTCCCACTTAAAAGATTAAAGAGGTCTCCAATTTTCATCAAAGGTATACCTCAACTATGAGAGACAAAATGAGAAAAAAAATCCAGAAAATCACATTGAATGATTTTTAATGAATTAATTGGTAAATTCCTCAGTAAAATAAGTATTTGGTCACCTACAAACAAGCAAGATTTCTGGCTCTCACAGACCTGTAACTTCTTCTTTAAGAGGCTCCTCTGTCCTCCACTCGTTACCTGTATTAATGGCACCTGTTTGAACTCGTTATCAGTATAAAAGACATCTGTCCACAACCTCAAACAGTCAGACTCCAAACTCCACTATGGCTAAGACCAAAGAGCTGTCAAAGGACACCAGAAACAAAATTGTAGACCTGCACCAGGCTGGGAAGACTGAATCTGCAATAGGTAAGCAGCTTGGTGTGAAGAAATCAACTGTGGCAGCAATTATTAGAAATGGAAGACATACAAGACCACTGATAATCTCCCTCGATCTGGGGCTCCACGCAAGATCTCACCCCGTGGGGTCAAAATTATCACGAGAACGGTGAGCAAAAATCCCAGAACCACATGGGAGGACCTAGTGAATGACCTGCAGAGAGCTGGGACCAAAGTAACAAAGGCTACATCAGAAACACACTACGCCGCCAGGGACTCAAATCCTGCAGTGCCAGATGTGTCCCCCTGCTTAAGCCAGTACATGTCCAGGCCCATCTGAAGTTTGCTAGAGAGCACTTGGATGATCCAGAAGAGGATTGGGAGAATGTCATATGGTCAGATGAAACCAAAATAGAACTTTTTGGTAAAAACTCAACTTGTCGTGTTTGGAGGAGAAAGAACACCATACCTACTGTGAAGCATGGGAGTGGAAACATCATACTTTGGGGCTGTTTTTCTGCAAAGGGACCAGGACGACTGATCTGTGTAAAGGAAAGAATGAATGGGGCCATGTATCGTGAGATTTTGAGTGAAAACCTCCTTCCACCAGCAAGGGCATTGAAGATGAAACGTGGCTGGGTCTTTCAGCATGAAAATGATCCCAAACACACCGCCCGAGCAACAAAGGAGTGGCTTCGTAAGAAGCATTTCAAGGACCTGGAGTGGCCTAGCCAGTCTCCAGATCTCAACCCCATAGAAAATCTTTGGAGGGAGTTGAAAGTCCGTGTTGTCCAGCGACAGCCCCAAAACATCACTGCTCTAGAGGAGATCTGCATGGAGGAATGGGCCAAAATACCAGCAACAGTGTGTGAAAACCTTGTGAAGACTTACAGAAAACGTTTGACCTCTGTCATTGCCAACAAAAGGTATATAACAAAGTATTGAGATGAACTTTTGTTATTGACCAAATACTTATTTTACTGAGGAATTTACCAATTAATTCATTAAAAATCCTTCAATGTGATTTTCTGTATTTTTTTTTGTCTTATTTTGTCTCTCATAGTTGAGGTATACCTATGATGAAAATTGGAGACCTCTCTCATCTTTTAAGTGGGAGAACTTGCACAATTGGTGGCTGACTAAATACTTTTTAACCCCACTGTATGGGTGTCGGCTGCTTTAAATCAACCATGAAGAAATGGGGCCTGCCAAACAGTGCAGCATGTGAGTGTGGGGACCCTGAGCAGACTGCTGAGCACATCATTACCACCTGCAGGCTGTATAGACCACCTTCAGAGGCTGGCCTCTTTCAAGTGGACCCTGACACAAGGCCGTGGTTTTACAACACCAAGCTGAATATCTGAACGTGATACACAAGAGAAGAAGAAGCTCGGTTCATAGTAGCTGTCCACATCTGCACGGTGCATGTAACATAAATTTTAGCATCCTTCTTGTCTGCCGAAGGTGCCCCTCTGTGGATGACAGCGTACAGCCCAAATTTTGTGACTGTACCTTCAAGATGGGAGTGTTCTTGTGTAGAGATCAAATATATTTTCACCTTTTAATTACATATTTATCTTCCTCTTCAGCGTCCAACAACAACAAACAGAAAAGAGCCTCTTCCTTGTGATCTCATAAGTTCACCATTGTTTAGAGTGCGATAAATGCCTTTGTGTTCTTCCTCCTCATCACTCTAAAAGCAAGAAATCTCTGTCTGTCTGTGTGTCACGCTTCATAGGACATCATAGGACAGCCTATAGGACGTCCTATGAGCTCAGGCATCATAGGACACAAATGTGTCTTTATGATGTCACATAGACCATATGTCTTTTGATGTCACATAGACCATGTGTCTGTGTCTTCTGATCTCTGCCTGAACATCATAGGACGTCCTATGATCTCAGGCATCATAGGACACATAGACAAAATGATCTCAGGCATCATAGGACACAAATGTGTCACATGTCTTTTGACGTCACATAGACCATGTGTCTGTGTCATGTGTCTTTTGATGTCACATAGACCATGTGTCTGTGACATGGTTTATGTGACATCATAAAAACATTTTCTTTTTGCTCAGATCTATTTTCATGATCCTGTCCATGATCTGGAATTATGACGCACCTATCCCTCAACCAATGGTCTCAACGAAGAAGAAGAAGAAGACCCACCAGATGGACAGCAATAGAATGAGGACAACTGCTGCACGTCAGAAAAGATGCCATGAAGATGAAACACCTGAGGTTCCAGCAGTACATCGCACCCGTCTGAGACAGGAGGACACCCTTCACCAGCAGGTACGACAGACTTTAAAGCACGTTTATAGGACATCATAGGAAGGCCTATGATCTCTGCCTCATCATCATAGGACGTCCTATGAACTCAGGCATCATAGGACGACTCGCGATGCCTACATGATGGCAAATGTGTCACCCTGACGAATGCCAGCCTACACTACAAATGTGTAAAATGCCAAGCAAAGTGCTCATTTTCTCCAGGGTGCTCCAGTTTCTTGGTTTCTACGGGCATGCACGGGCCTTCCTGAACAGGGTCGAAAGCCACTTTTTCAGGATTGGGCCCATGAACTGGAATTACAACGCACCTATCCCTCAGCCAGTGGTCTGAAAGAAGAAGAAGAAGACCCACCAGATTGAGACTAATAGAATGAGGAAAACTGCTGCATGTCAGAAAGGATGCCGTGAACTTGAAACACCTCAGGTTCCACCAGTACACCGTAGGCATGACTGTGAACAACACAACCATCTGAGACAGGAGGAGGAGACCCTTCAGCAACGGGCATGCAGAAATACTTGCTTATACTTGGTTTCTACGGGCATGGACGGATACGCACAGGTATGTACTAGTTTTGTTTGATTCTAAATGTTCAAATCGGTGCATTACTGCCTGACACATGAATGTGGCTGTGTGGCAGATGGCTTAATGCCTGAAAACCAGACTACGAACAGGGCTGCGTATACAGCTGACATCTGTTTTGTCTGTACGGACACTATGAATAGAGCCTTAGGAACTGAAGGTCTGTTGTTGGTTTGTGACATGATAAAAGCCAGTAAGTGCAATCTATTTATTTCTACCAGAGATAAACTAATTAAAGACAGTGTGTACTTTTTGGTGAAATGAGCATTTTAATATTCTACTGGTATACATATAGGTGAATTTGATCGGATTAAAGCCCATGAAAATACAATGTCCATAATATAGGCTCTTTAATTGCAATACGGAGGCATCTGAAAATGAGGTAAAACTGATGAACTGGGGGAAGTTAAGCTGAGAGAAATTAGCAGTTTACAAAATAAAATAGATAACGTTTGGACATATGACCCAAACCTGAGCTGCTACCTTTAAATCTGTGAAGTAAATCTGAAAGAAACAGAAGGCTGTAGACTTTTTTTTATAATTAAGTTACTTTTTACCTCCGCCAGGAGGTTATGTTTTTGCCGGGGTTTGTCTGTCTGTCTGTCTGTCTGTTGGTTAGCAAGATAACTCAAAACGTTTTGGACGGATTTCGATGAAACTTTCAGGCATTGTTGGAAATGGTACAAGGAAGAACTGATTAAATTTTGGGGATGATCCGGATCACCGTCCAGAAGAAAACTGCCATTACGGAAAATGCCATTTTTGTGAATAACTACTGAACCACTAATCCTATCATTGTCAATCCAATTGCTAGTCATATGTTTTCATGGTCAAGGAATCTGAAAACGTACACATAAACACTGTATGGGGGGAACTGTGGCACTTGGCGGAGGTCTGGGCTCTCCGAGTGCTTTTCTTTTTTTTTCCACAATATCTTTATTGAACCTTTTTTTTTTTAACAAACATGATACAAACAATCAAACACTAACACTAAAGTACTACAAAAAAAAAAAATGTACTAAAAACACCAACAACCACCAACAAAATCAAGTCTTCAACAATGCTCCTCTGTTTAGTCTAGACAATCCAATACATAAGTATATATATTATGTTCACCAGTTTGGAATTTACAAGGTCCACACACATCATTCACCTTCTTCTTCAAGAGTTATGTTTAAATTTTTTACATAATCAATAAAAGGTCTCCATATATTCTCAAACACAATTTCCTTTGATTTCAGTATATATGTTATTCTTTCTAATGGAAGGTTTGTTAACATCTGTCTTAACCACTGAGTCACATCTGGTCTATGAGTCTTTTTCCATAATAGTGCAATACATTTTTTGGCATTAAGCAAACTGAGGTCTATGAATGTTCTTTCACTTTTATTAAAATTATGCTTTTCTGGGTACAGACCCAACAAAAACAGTTTAGGATTCAATATGATTTGTTTTGAGATTATTTTTTCAATTGTTACCCTCACCTCTTCCCAAAACATTCTTATTAATCTACATTCCCATAAACAATGAAATAGGGTTCCTTTACTTTCCATGCATTTTGTGCATGTATCTGGTATATTTTTGTTATATCTATTTAACTCCTCCGGTGTAACATACATCCGCATTAACCATTTGAAATGTATCAATTTAAGGCGTACATTTATTGATTTGGTTTGAGCTTCTGTACAAGCCAATTCCCATTGTTCCTCTGAAATTTCAGTTTGCAGATCTTCTTTCCAGTAGTTTAATCTTTTCAGTGAATTTTCACTTGAAGATAGTGTCAATGAGTTATAAAACTCTGAAATAATACCCTTTCTTTTACTATCTTTCATCATCATTTTTTCCAAGGATGAGTAAATAGGTCGAGTGAGAGCTTTATTTTGATTTGATCGAATAAAGTTTCTAAGTTGAAGATATTTAAAAAAATGTGTTCTATTGAGATTAAATTTGATCCTCAGCTCTTCAAAAGACATTATGTTATCTGCACATGGCAAATATAAATCCTGAATCTTTTGTATCCCTTTTAAATTCCATACTTTAAATACAGCGTCCGCTCTCCCTGGTTTAAAATATTGATTACCCCATATTGGACTAAATTGTGACAATAACTGTGGTTCTTTTAAATAGTTTTTAGCTTCACACCATATTTTGATCATATGCTTTACAAATGGATTTTTAACTTGTTTTTGTAATTTTTTTGCCGAATCTGAGTATATGAATATGGGAAGAGGTAAAGGTAAATTGTATGATTCCATTTCAGTCCAGTGAGGGAGATCATTTGATGAAAAATAATATGTCATAGACCTCAGTTGTGCCGACCAATAATACAACATAAAATTTGGACATTTCAGACCTCCACGATCAAATGGTAAATATAATAAAGACAAACGTAATCTAGCCCTCCTGTTGTTCCATATAAATTCCACTAACTTTTTTTTTATTCTTGAGAATAGATCTAAAGGTGGTGATAAGGGAATGTATTGAAATAAAGTATTTTAGGTAAAATATTACTTTTAAGTATATTGATTCTCCCGATCATCGACATTGGTAGTGACATCCATCTCTGAGTTAACTCATTGATATCTGACATTAAGGCTTCATAGTTGACACTGGCGACTGATTCTAGCTTAGGCACAATTTGGATTCCTAAATATTTAAAATGATTTACAACATTGAATTGATTTACCTCAGGGGCTGGGTAATTTCTCTGGGTCTCATTTAGCATTAATATTGAAGATTTAGTTTTATTTATTTTATATCCTGATATTTCCCCAAAATTCTTTATTAAATTCAACAAGGTTGGAATTGATTTTTTTAGATTCGACATAAACAAAATTATGTCATCGGCGTACAGGGAGATTTTATGTTCTGTTGGTCCAACTTTAATTCCATATATTTGTGAATGTAAACGTATCGCTATCGCTAAAGGTTCAATTGCCATAGTAAACAGTAAAGGTGAAAGTGGACAGCCTTGTCGACATCCTCTATTGATTTTTATTGGTTTTGAAATATTGTTATTTGTTAGGATTTCTGCTGTAGCATTATTGTATATTATTTGAACCCATTTTATGAAATTATTTCCAAGTCCAAACCTTTGTAGGACTTCAAAAAGAAAGGGCCACTCAACTCTATCAAAGGCCTTTTCGGCGTCCAGTGATAGGAGAGCTGTATCCGGTGCTTCTTTATTAAAATAAATAATATTAAATAGTCTTCTTACATTATGGAAGCCTTGTCTACCCTTTATAAAGCCATTCTGATCTCGATTAATAATATTTGGTAAAATTTCTTGTATTCGTCTTGCTAAAATTTTACAGATTATCTTAAGGTCGGCGTTTAATAGGCTTATTGGTCTCATTTTTTCGCATTTATTAGAGGGCTTACCTGGTTTTGGCAGCAGTATAATTAAGGCATTATTTATGTATGATGGTAAATTATTATTTTGAAATGCTTCTAAAACCATTTCCAAAAAAGGTTTTATTAATTTATTCTTAATTTTTTTATAAAGGTCAACTGGAAGACCATCTGGTCCTGCACTTTTTCCTGATTTCATATTATCAATGGCTAGCCCAACTTCTTCTTGACTAATTTTAGACTCCAATATCTCCCTGTTTTCATTTGGAATACACGGTATAGATAGTTCGTTCAAAAACCCATTTAGTTTTGTTAAATCAGATTCATTTTTGGTATCATATAATTTTTCATAGTAATCTCTAAAGGCTCTGTTAATTTCTAAAGGATCTATAACTACCTGTCCGTTACTTATAATACTGGTAATTGGTGTTTTAATTTCTAATTGTTTAATCTGCCATGCTAATAATTTTCCTGATTTTTCACCTTGTTCATAAAAAGATTGTTTCAATCTTAGAAGACTCGAGGCAGCTCTATTCGCTGATTTTTTGTCGTATTCAGCTCTCAAAATCAGTAATTCATTCTCCAACCTTGGGTCACTTCCTGCATACACTTTTTCCTGAAGACTTTTTATTTTATGTTCCAATTTAGCTCTCTCCTCTCGAGTCTTCTTAGATTTTGATCCTGTATAACTAATAATATGTCCCCTAATAAAAGCTTTGAAAGCCTCCCACTTTACACATGCTGATGTTTGTGTAGTATTGATGTCAAAGAACTCGTCTATCTGTTTTTCTATATACTTGACAAATTCCTCATCCTGAAGCCATTTATGCTGAAATTGCCATCTACCTGATTCCTTTGTCAATTTTTTATCTACATATATTAGACAACAGGGTGCATGATCAGAGATCACGATGTTATCATAAAAGCAGTTTTGAATCTTGGACCTTAATTCTGTGGAAATCAAAAAATAATCAATACGTGAGAATGTCTTGTAGGTACTGGAATAACAAGAATAGGCTTTAACTTGTGGTTTCATTTCTCTCCATATATCTAACAATCTCAATTCTTTCATAAAATGATTAATAGTCATCCTACATCCAATGTGCGTACAGTCCAGTCCTGTTGATCTATCAATACCGGGATTCAATGTACAATTAAAATCCCCTGCTATTATATGCTGCCCTGTAAGTGATGATAAGATAAGAAATAAATTAGCAAAGAACTTCTGATCATCTATATTGGGACCATATAAGTTCACAAGATTTATATTTTCTAATAGCAAAGAACCTTGAATGATTACATATCTTCCAAATTTGTCTCCAATTACATTTTTCACTTGAAAAGGAACTGATTTATGTATGAGAGTCATAACTCCCCTGGCCCGGGATGAGAATGATGAGGTGAAGACACTTCCTTGCCATCTACTCCTAATTCTTTTTATATCCTCCTCTATTAAATGAGTTTCTTGTAAAAACACAATTTTTGAACCCATGTCTTTTATTTTATTCATAACTTGTTTAAGTTTTTTTAAATTTTGTAGACCTCTGCAATTCCATGAAGTTAAATTAAGATTAACACTTTGGTTTATGATCAATAGAGAGTTTGGGATTACCTTGCAGTGTAAACATGCTCATACAGAGAAGCAAAAACATGAGTGGTTGAACATTCATCCTACAAACTACACACAAACAAATTTCCCCTTCCCACACTTGTGGGCAACCCCCCAAAATCAAAAGAAAAATTCCGTCTCCCGATATAGCCATCGACCGCTCCACACCCACGGGGAACAGCCTAAGCCACTCCTTCTTCATCCTCCCAATCACCCTAACTCTACTGCTTTTAATGACGTAACATTAACTCTCCTCTGTAGTTTTCCAACTTAACTCCAAAATTTTTAACAACTTTGTACATCATAGTTTTCTTTTGTTTGTTTTGTTTTTGTTTGTTTTTTTAATATATAATACAATCTATATTTTGTAAACTTACTATTTACTTCAAGTCAGTCAGATGCCTGTGCAAATGCTTAATTATTCTACCTTATATTCTGTTCATGCTTAGCTCCCACCAGTCTCTTCTTCTTCTTTGATCTTCTTGATGAACTCCTGCGCCTCCTCTGGGGTCTTGAAGATGTGGGTTCTGCCCTCATACGTGGTCAGCAGTCTCGCAGGATAGATTACACCATGACGAATCCCAAGGTTGCGCAGCTCCTTACGTACGGGATCAAACTGCTTCCTCAATTGTTGGATTCCTGTGGCCAAATCTGGGTAGAACCGCACCTGCTGATCCTGGTGTTTAATCTCTCCTTTAGCTCGTGCAGCGTTGAAGATCTTCATCCTGTCTCTGTTGCTAAGAAACTTCATAATTAAGGTCCTCGGCGGTCCCTTATCTCTCCGTGGGCCAATACGATGTGCATTTTCCAGAATCACTGCTGATTGCAACTCCTCGCTGCCCAGCACCTCCGGAATCCACTTTTCCAGAAAGGAGCATACGTCCCGACCTTCTGATTCCTCTGGAAGACCCACCAGCCTCAAGTTATTCTGTCTCGACCGAGATTCCAAATCCAAAATATTATCTTCTAGACATTTTTTTTTTTTTTTTCCAAAGTGCGCACCTTTAATTGAAGACGGGTGACGTCATCTTCAGCACTAGCGAGACGGAGCTCCATCTGCGCCGTTCGTTCTACACAGTCACCCAATTCCTTTCTTATTCCTTCCAACGCTGTCATAATCCCATCAAATCTAGAGGAAAAGTCCGCTCTCATTGAACTCATGGCAGCCATCAGCGCATCAGCGCATCAACGCGAGGAAAACTAAGGAGCTGGTGGTGGACTGCCGCAGGCATGGGCAGCCCCTCACAGTACCAGTAAATATACAGGGAACAGACATCGAGATGGTGACATCCTATAAGTACCTGGGTATTCATCTGAACAATAAACTAGACTGGTCACACAATACTGATGCACTCTACAAGAAGGGACAGCGCAGGCTGTTCCTGCTGAGGAGACTCAGGTCTTTTGGTGTACAAGGGGCGCTGCTGAAGTCATTCTATGACACGGTGGTGGCATCAGCCATCACTTTTGGAGTGGTCTGCTGGGGCAGTGGCATTACTGCAGCCGATAGGAAGAGACTGAACAAACTGATTAAGAAAGCTAGCTCTGTCCTGGGGCAGCGCCTTGATCCGATGGAGGAGATAGGAGAGAGAAGGACGGTGGCTAAACTGTCATCTCTGCTGGAGTCCGAGTTCCACCCTATGCAGGACATACTGAATGCACTGAGGAGCTCATTTAGCAGCAGACTACATCATCCCAGGTGCACAACCGAGAGGTTTCGTAGGTCCTTCCTACCAACGGCTGTCAGACTGTACAACCTAAGCAGGGCTGCTCGCAGAGATAGCAAAAAGACGTAACAAACTAATAGTTTTTTGAATGCAAAAGATGCAATAGACTTACACAATGGTCCCCTCCGGCATACAACTAGGAACATACCGGTCGCTATGGAGGGTGAGAATATGTATGGGCACATAATCATACCATGTAGGATAACTAAGTAGACGGTTATGCTGTTTCATTCCATCTAGCAACAATGCTCTGCACTGTGTGTGTTTATATATTTACATATTTATTCCATCTAGCTACAATGCTCAGCACTGGGTGTGTTTATATATTTATATATCTACATATTATTCCATCTAGCTACATTGCTCCGCACTGTGTGTGTTTATATACTTGCATATTTATTCCACCTAGCTGCAATGCTCCGTACTGTGGGTGTTTATATATTTACATATTTATTCCATCTAGCTACAATGCTCTGCACTGTGTGTTCATATATTCATATATTTATTCCATCCAGCTACAATGCTCTGCACTGTGTGTCTGTGTGTGTGTGTATATATATATATTTTATAGTAATACGTACATATGTATATTAGCTGCTCTTGCTTGCTTGTTTTTTTTCTTGCCTTCTGATTGTTGCTCTGAGTGTTGCTATCCCTGTGCTGTTGCAATCCTGGAATTTCCCCGTTGTGGGACTAATAAAGGCTTATCTTATCTTATCTTATCTTATCTTATCTTATCTGCGCCTCTCCCCGCAGACATCGCACCGTTGCCAGCCTCCTCCGCCATATATGGAGTTTTATTTGCTGCGTCACAGACCTGAAAGTCCGTTAATTTGGACTGTTTCGGCGGCTCGCTTTTTCCTTTACCTGGTTTTCCAGCCTTAGGCTTCGCCGACATATCCTCGCCCAGACGCTGGGATACGTTCTGTCCCAAATGAGAGAGTTATTTGCCGATTTTTTTTTCTCCAGGAGCAGAGCAGAGTGAGACACATCCGTCCTACGTGGCAGCCATAACCGGAAGTCCCGAGTGCTTTTCTAGTTTTGTATTGCAATTCTAACTAGAAAAGCACTCGGAGAGCGCAGACCTCCGCCAAGCGGCACAGTTCCCCCCATACAGTGTTTGTGTGTACGTTTTCAGATTCCCTGAGCATGAAAAGATATGAGTAGCAATTGGATTCACAATGATTATTTGTTTATTTGACATGGACAGTGCAATAAACAGACAATTAATGAATGACAATCAATGTGATAGTGATAGGATTAGTGGTTCAGTAGTGTAAAACGGGGCTATAAGGGACGGCGGGTTGATAAGGGACACTTTTCTGGGAAATGTTTTAAATGTAATTCTGCTTTTTTTATTTTGAGCAGGACGCTGAGTTGTGTTGTTATTGTCAAATATCCACGAATCCTTCATCAAATCTAGGCGGAAGCAAAATTAAAAAAGCAGAATTACATTTAGAAAAGTGTCCCATATTACCCCGCCGTCCCTTATAGCCCCGTTTTACGGTTGTAAAAGCAATGCCTCCTTGGCGGAGGTAATAAACTGAAGTGTTGGTGTGTCCATCTCCTCCACTGACGGATGCAGATTGGTTAGACAGGTTGCCGTGGGTTTTATATTATATTGGGGTTGCGCTCCGCGGCAAAACAGAATTTAGAATTTTCCCCGGCAGAGAGGTCGTTTTTACGCAGCGCCTATAGCTGGGCGGGGAATTTGTGGCAAATAATCGGGCGGCGGACAGGTGTCCGTGTCAGGTTTTGCAGCGTGGCGCAAAAGCAGTCACGCTTGCGGGCCCAGGGCAGCAGTGTTTTCCGCGTGCTTTTGTGCCTAAAACGTTGAAGAACGCGGAGTTTGTGTTGGTCAGACACGACGACCAGCGCAATGTGCGCAGCGCCTATGGCTGGCGGTCCCAGGCCACCAGTGTTTTCCGCATGCTTTTGTGGCTAAAACGTTGAAGAAGGCGGAGTTTGTGTTGGTCAGACACGACGCCCAGCGCCGTCCATTGCGCCTGCGCACATGTTGAAAATGGCCATATGTCACAGTGTGGAAAAATGCTTTAAAAAATTCCTGTATGCAGACGGTGATGCGGATCATCCCCAAAATTTAATCAGTTCTTCCTTGTACCATTTCCAACAAGGCCTGAAAGTTTCATGGAAATCCGTCCAAGACTTTTTGAGTTATCTTGCTAACCAACAGACAGACAGACAGACAGACAAACAGACAAACACACAAACCCTGGCAAAAACATAACCTCCTCCTGGCCTTTTCGGCCTGGCGGAGGTAATAACAACATTAGTCAGCACCAAGTCTGTAGACTGGCTTTGATTTTATTATCTCTCCATTGTTGTCCAGCTCTGGCATCTAATTAGCTAAAAAAAACCAAAACAAACAAACCTAGAAAAGCACTCAGAGAGCGCATACCTCCACCAGGGCTCCTTCTGGCCCTCATGGATCACCTCCAAAATGTAATGGGTTCATGTGTAGGCTCAGCCAGTTCTGGTGAAAACTGCATCAAAGTCTGTCCACTAGTTTTGGAGAATTCTTGCTAACACACTGTGAGAAGACATGAGCCTTGGCGGAGGTATGTGTTCTCTGTTCATCACCAAAATGTTATGGGTTCCTGTCTAGCCCAAGGACCACCTCTGGTGAAAATTTGATGCAAATCCATCCAGTAGTTGTAATGATGCCAAGCACGGGTCTTTGTGGTTTTTCTCTTTCTGTATTTGTATTTAGTCTTGATTTTTTGTCCATTATGTTTTGTGCTTTTATTTTGACAGCGCAGTTTGTGACTTCCGGCTGTCAAGTCTTTTCACAGTTGTCACAGCGGTTTGTGTTTAGTTAATCACTTTCACTCCACACCTGATTCATGTTTGAGTTCCTGTATTACTATTTAAAGTGTCTGTGACACGATGTAAGAACTATGGCTCAATATTCAGTATGAATTTATCTTCAGTCGTCCACATAGTTGGTTCTGTTGACTTCAAACGTTAAAAAAAGTGGAAAAATATTTCTAAATGAATTCAAATTTAGCGGCGTGTTCCATTAACGTGATATCCTGAGACGCGCCTCGTTTCCGGATATGACGTCATGAGGAGAGTTTCCTCTCAGCTGATCCGTGTACTGTCAGTGTAAACAAGCTGTTTAGCTTCTGTATCAGCGAAGGAAATGCAGAAACGTTGCGTGGCGGCTGGGTGTTCTAATTGCTCCAGTGAACATATAAGCCTGTTCTCATTCCCAAAAGCTCCAGATCTTTTGGGAATGAATGGATCTTTTGAAAATGGGCGAAGCAAGTACAGTGAACAAGGGACAAATGGCAACCAACACCATCTTCTGTACTCTGTAGCAATCATTTCACTGCAGACAGTTTTGAGGAGGCGCCTGCTATACAGGAATCTTTAGGCTTGAAAGTTCGCTACAAACGGGTTCTAAAACTGACTGCCATACCTACGGTTTTCAAACAAAAACCCACAGCTCAAGATGATATCAACATATCAAAACAGCGCAAAGAAGCAACAGTGTCAAAACTCATCCGGAAAAGAGTTTGTGTAATTGATTTTTTTTCCACATAAGGCGATCGTGATTTTCTTATATTTTTTCTGCCGAAAGTAAAATCCTCCCCTATGAATTTTGAAGCCGAGTGTTGACTTTACTCTGAATGGAACGACTTTGTGTTAAAAAACGTTATATTACTTTTTTCAGTTCATTTTTATAAATCTCATTGCCTACCGAAAATGAATATCTGAGCTTTTTTTTTTTATTTCCCCAACCATGATGGGGGAAATTTAGATCTATCTGTATATTACCATTCAGTGTTTTGGAGGCGACCGATGTCCATCTCTAACCCTTCTCCGTCGGACCTTTCATCCTCTGAAACGTGCGAGTCATCTTTGCTTCCTGAACGATATGGTTCAAATAAATAGGGTTGCAGTCCTTCGGTAGAACCAACTCACTCTTCTTCATCACTCGGTCCTGCTTCTTCCTCAAAAACTATTAACAAATTGCTCAAATCTTCGCTGAAATTGCTCACAACTTCCTCTGCTTCAGTGTACTCAGCCATGCTTGTTTACATCTTTGGGTCACCTCATTATGTCATAAAATGGCAGCGGCGTTTGACCCAATTTCGACAAACGAACATCGCAATAATCTGCATCACAATGTAATTTATGGTAGTATATGGAAACAAAATTTTATTGATTTTTTTTGTCTACACAGAATAAAAACACAGTAGTTCTTTCTAATGATGTCTTGGTTGAAATATGTCACAGACTCTTTAAGCTCGCTTGCGGGGATTATTCCTCGCAGCGACCTCGTCTTGTGCTGACTGTCACCATGGGTTGAGATGCCGTCTCGGCACTCAGCCCATGTTTTCCCTCATCCCTGCTTCCCATTGAGCAGCGTCTCAGCTGGCTCCCAGCTGGCAGCATTATGGACGGCTGGGGCCAATTAGTCTTCATCAGCTGGGGCGCTGCCAATGAGGATAAATAGGAGCAGCCTCGATGACTCGGGGCTGCGACATAAACACATTGCTAAGCTGAAGCCCCTTCGTCTGGTGTCAGCTTATACTCCTCTTGCAGCATTCCTGTATTTGTATCCCGCTGTGAGTATGTACGTTTTGTTACCCCCACGTCCGGTACGAGCTGCTTACCTCTGCGCTGTGCAACCTGTGAGTGTACCTCTGCATGAGTATCTGTGCTCTCCTCATCCCTTATCCCTTACCCAAAATAAACCATCACGACTCACTGGCTTGTCCCTGGCTCTGATTGCCCGGCTCCCTAGAGCCGGATATGACAGTATGTCGCAGCCAGAAGAGTTGCCGGCGGCCGTGAGTCGCTGTGGAAATGTACCTTTCTGTCAGGGTGTCAGCGCTGCTAGCATGCCGTTTCCCAGGAGTCACTTCCGGCGCCAGGGCGACGAGCTGAGGTCCATCTCGGAGGCTGTCGACGGGACATTCTTCACGCTGCACGACGCCTCCAACGCGAGACGCTGGCATCCGGGCCGTGCTGAGGAACTCCTGGACTGTCACCCTCACTCTCTGTACCATCTGGAGGACAGTGCCAGGATAGACGCTGCAGGTACACAGCGAGAGAAGCTCCACGGGGTGGATGGAAATCCCGGCAGGGAGTCGAAGTGGGCGACGTCTTTCCCCGCTTCGGAGTCCCGTTCCTGCCGCTATTCCAGTCCGGGAGTTCGCGCCAACCAGAGGACTTCCCCCGACCTGCGCCACGTCACTCGGGATTCCCTTCAAGGAGCCGCAGCTGACAGCAGTTATGTCTGGGGTCGAGTGGCTGTCGCGAGCTTCACTGTGTTTCCTGTCACCACCTTCAGGCATGTGGCGGCGGCAGTGAGGTTGATGGAGAGGACTTCAGGGCTACGAAGCTTTCCCGTGCTCGGCGCCTTCCTCGCCTCGATCTCCAATCTGGAGCGGCGAATCCTGGGTTTCCCCCTCGCTTCATTCCCCGGGAATAGCCGCCATCACATCGCCGAGTCACCTCTGCACGAACCTCGTCCGGATCCAGTTCTGGGCCATCGTCAGGACAGTTCCTCCCACGCAGCTGTCACCTCTTCGCCTCGTCAGTGTGGAGATTCTACAGCCCCGTTCCCTGAGCCTCATTTCCCCGCTGTCATTCCTGGACATTCGGGCTGGCTCACCCCGGCTGTTTTCCCCTCCTCCTCGACGCGCTTTCTGACTGCTGTGTGTGCCTGGAATTCCGGTCTGGTGAGCTCTCTGCTGGAGACAACGCGAGCGATCCTCAGACGAACTCCCGGGGGGTCCTCCGTTATCGCCGGGCGGGGAGAGGAAGAAGCAGAATCCACTACAGCAGGCGATACTCAACCTCCAGGGGGCAGGCAAGTCATTGTTTTTTCACACCTGCTTAATGATTTGCTCTGTCACATCCCTGGAGGAGAAGTTCAGGGTTCGCAGCTCCCTGAACTCTCCCCACCTGCTGTAACCTGTATTCCTAATCCCGCATCCTCTGTGTCTCTCTCCGCCGAGCGGTCCCCGGCTCCGGGTCAACGTGGTGGGATATGGAGAGGGCCTGTGGTTCCGCAGCTACATTGCGGACGGAGGAGGGGGACTGACTGCTGCGTGGAGTCTACGCCGACGATTGAGCGTCCCCGGGTCTCCACGGAGGAGCGGTTCGGTCCAGCGGGACGAGATTCTTCTGGCTTCACGCCGAGTGGATCGTCGGCGGGGTCACCGGAGCCGGAGGAATCTCAAGCTGCGCTGACCATCGTGCTGGCTGCGGGGCCCGACGCGGCTAGATGGGAGCCTGACAACGACCTGACGACGGATCCTGGATCTTCGCAGTCCTGGACAGCGTCAGAACCCGAGATCAGGCGAGTGCTCTCCTTTCTTTTCTCTCTTTTTATCTTTGAGCACTTCAGCCTATCTTCAGGGGAGACGAGCAGGGTGCAGCCGCCCGCTGCGTCTGAGCTCGTCTCGCCGGGTTCTGGCGCTGCCGGTGATCCTGATCCCGGTTCTGTTTTCTCTTCTGAGCCTTCTTCCAGGGTCACCGGCGAGGAGTTGCTGTTCCTCGTGGTGCTGGAGGGTCCGGGTTCAACGTTGGAGGTCGGTTCTGGTGCAGTGTCCAACGTGGGTTCGCCTGAGGCCCAATCGGGGTCCGACGTGGGTGCTGCCCCAGTATTGTCCAGGTCCGGTGAGGAGGTGGCCGTTTCCCTGCGGCCTGACGCCCGCCGCCCTCGTCATCGGCTCTCCCCAGAGCCTCTTCCACCGGGATCCGCTCTGATCCTTCGCCCGTCTCACGGTCCTGGTGGTTGAGTGATGCGGGTCGACAACCCGACCCACAGAACTTTCGGTTCGGTGATCTGGTTCCCCCCACTGGTCTGTTTCCCTCTGGGCAGCCTGGTTCGGCTGCCGGTGGACTGGATTCCTGGGATCTGGGTCCGGAGTTCGCCGTCCGAACACTTCTCTTTCCCTGATTCGCCAACGGGATGATGGGCGGGGAGATCTCCGGAGCCATCTCGGCTATTTGTGGACTCTGCCTGCCATGTTCCTCGGGTGTCACTTTTTCTTTTATCTTTGTGAAGGTCACTCGGGTGTAATATTTTGTCCTGTTGGTGGATTCGTTTTTATAGTGCTGTGTTTTCCATCGCTCATGCTCAGCATTTTACTTTTTGTGCCATGTTTTTAGCCTCGTTTTTTCATTGTAGAGTTATGTTTTGTTTCCTTTCAGACCATGCTCTGCAGTTATCAATTTATTCCAGTCACTTTCATTTCTTTAGGTGGCTGTGGGTATTTATATATTCGTGTGTGGGGGTTTTTCTTTGCCTGCACTCAGTATTTCTTTTTTATGCCCTGTTGGTTCATTATAGAGTCATGTGCCTTGTTTTCCGTAACACCATGCTCTGTAGTTGTCAATTTGTTCCAGTCACCTTCACTTTTCTTGGTGACTGTGTATGTACTTATATTGGTGCTGTGTATTGTGTTTCCCCCTTTTTTTTGACCATACTCAGCATTTTTGCCCTGTACCTTTTTGGTGGTTTTTTTTTCCTTGCTCTGGGTCACGCATTGTTGGTACTCTCTGAGTAGTGTGTAACCGGCGTGCTGACCCAGTTCTTCTCCCCATCTGTACTTGGGTTAATTATTCCCTGTTTTGTCAGTGTTGTATTTGGGGTTTTTTTTCCCGCTACCCTACATTGCCCCATTGGTGTTGTCCTTCCCTTGGCTTCTTCCCCTCCGGTCCTGCCTCCCTTCCTCCCACCCTAGGTGGGGGGGGGGGGGGGGGGGGGCTGGGATATTCCTGGTCGTTCAGGAGCCCGACCTTGAGGGGGGGACTCTGTCACCATGGGTTGAGATGCCGTCTCGGCACTCAGCCCATGTTTTCCCTCATCCCTGCTTCCCATTGAGCAGCGTCTCAGCAGGCTCCCAGCTGGCAGCATTATGGACGGCTGGGGCCAATTAGTCTTCATCAGCTGGGGCACTGCCAATGAGGATAAATAGGAGCAGCCTCGATGACTCGGGGCTGCGACATAAACACATTGCTAAGCTGAAGCCCCTTCGTCTGGTGTCAGCTTATACTCCTCTTGCAGCATTCCTGTGTTTGTATCCCGCTGTGAGTATGTACGTCTTGTTACCCCCACGTCCGGTACGAGCTGCTTACCTCTGCGCTGTGCAACCTGTGAGTGTACCTCTGCATGAGTATCTGTGCTCTCCTTATCCCTTACCCAAAATAAACCATCACGACTCACTGGCTTGTCCCTGGCTCTGATTGCCCGGCTCCCTAGAGCCGGATATGACACTGACTGGAATCCCCACGTCCGATTCCAGTCTTTCTCCTGCTTAGGTCTTTATCCTCACCTGTTATATGTAAGTTATCTTTTGTGGTTTTTTCAATATTTGTATTTTTCTGTAGATACCCTTTGGGGCCCTTGTAAATAGCCATTTGTAAATTGCCCTTCGTGCTCCTTTGTTTTTGCCTTTTTGGAAGCTGCCTTCATGGCTGTTATCTTGTGTTTATTCCTTATGAAATGAGCAAACTCACTGCTGGCGATTGGTGCCTCATTTCTGCCCTGAAAGGGCCAATTATGACAGTAGTTTTCTGTAATCCTGCTGCACAAATACAAACAAGGTCCTTGGTGGAGGTATGCACCAACAGATCATCACCAAATTTTAATGGGCTCATCCTTGGCCCAAGGGCTACCTCTGGTGAAATTTTCACCAAAATCCATCCAGTAGTTTTTGTGTAATCCTGCTAACAAACAAACAGACAGGCAAACCACCCCGATTACATAACCTCCTTGGCAAAGGTAAAAAACACAGAAATTAACACTGTTACATATATTTGTAAATTAATGCACATTAACAAATATATGTAACAGCTGAACTATTTACTGTAAGTGTGCACAACACAATAAAGCGTATACATGTTTGATAAAAACAATAATTCCAGTATGTTATACTTTCTTGCCTCTGCTGTGTTTCTGTTTCTAAAACATCAAGCTAATTATTTACAACACAATTACTCTGATCTGTCTGCTTCCCTGCCGTCCCTTTGTTCAGCTCACTGCCACCTGTCCTCCCTGCGGTCTTACTTTAAAGTCCTGCATCGAAAACCCAAACCTAATTAGTGTTTAATATGCAACATAGAGAGTGACCTTATTATGCCTTAATGATGGGGCATAGTTTGGCCTCCCATCACGATGGCAAGCATTTTAATAGTTTGAGCATCTCGCTCGAATAAGCACACTGACGGTTGCCTGGACTTCTCTTACAAGGTTCATGTATGCAGCTTAATGGCACATTTGTATCCAAACTAGATTTTGTGTTTCTGCAAGTAATTCCTAAGCAAAAGTGATTAGTGGGACCACTTGGATTTGTGTCCTTTTTTACTTACGCTGTAACAGATGATTTTTTTTCTCATTAAAACTGCACACAGATTTAATATTCTGTAAAATTTTGTGCAGTTTTTATTATTTCAAGATTTTCTTCAAGTTTTACTTTTTTTTTTTCCACAATATCTTTATTGAACCTTTTTTTTTTTAACAAACATGATACAAACAATCAAACACTAACACTAAAGTACTACAAAAAAAAAAAAAAAATGCACTAAAAACACCAACAACCACCAACAAAATCAAGTCTTCAACAATGCTCCTCTGTTTAGTCTAGACAATCCAATACATAAGTATACATATTATGTTCACCAGTTTGGAATTTACAAGGTCCACACACATCATTCACCTTCTTCTTCAAGAGTTATGTTTAAATTTTTTACATAATCAATAAAAGGTCTCCATATATTCTCAAACACAATTTCCTTTGATTTTAGTATATATGTTATTCTTTCTAATGGAAGGTTTGTTAACATCTGTCTTAACCACTGAGTCACATCTGGTCTATGAGTCTTTTTCCATAATAGTGCAATACATTTTTTGGCATTAAGCAAACTGAGGTCTATGAATGTTCTTTCACTTTTATTAAAATTATGCTTTTCTGGGTACAGACCCAACAAAAACAGTTTAGGATTCAATATGATTTGTTTTGAGATTATTTTTTCAATTGTTACCCTCACCTCTTCCCAAAACATTCTTATTAATCTACATTCCCATAAACAATGAAATAGGGTTCCTTTACTTTCCATGCATTTTGTGCATGTATCTGGTATATTTTTGTTATATCTATTTAACTCCTCCGGTGTAACATACATCCGCATTAACCATTTGAAATGTATCAATTTAAGGCGTGCATTTATTGATTTGGTTTGAGCTTCTGTACAAGCCAATTCCCATTGTTCCTCTGAAATTTCAATTTGCAGATCTTCTTTCCAGTAGTTTAATCTTTTCAGTGAATTTTCACTTGAAGATAGTGTCAGTGAGTTATAAAACTCTGAAATAATACCCTTTCTTTTACTATCTTTCATCATCATTTTTTCCAAGGATGAATAAATAGGTCGAGTGAGAGCTTTATTTTGATTTGATCGAATAAAGTTTCTAAGTTGAAGATATTTAAAAAAATGTGTTCTATTGAGATTAAATTTGATCCTCAGCTCTTCAAAAGACATTATGTTGTCTGCACATGGCAAATATAAATCCTGAATCTTTTGTATCCCTTTTAAATTCCATACTTTAAATACAGCGTCCGCTCTCCCTGGTTTAAAATATTGATTACCCCATATTGGACTAAATTGTGACAATAACTGTGGTTCTTTTAAATAGTTTTTAGCTTCACACCATATTTTGATCATATGCTTTACAAATGGATTTTTAACTTGTTTTTGTAATTTTTTTGCCGAATCTGAGTATATGAATATGGGAAGAGGTAAAGGTAAATTGTATGATTCCATTTCAGTCCAGTGAGGGAGATCATTTGATGAAAAATAATATGTCATAGACCTCAGTTGTGCCGACCAATAATACAACATAAAATTTGGACATTTCAGACCTCCACGATCAAATGGTAAATATAATAAAGACAAACGTAATCTAGCCCTCCTGTTGTTCCATATAAATTCCACTAACTTTTTTTTTATTCTTGAGAATAGATCTAAAGGTGGTGATAAGGGAATGTATTGAAATAAATAAAGTATTTTAGGTAAAATATTACTTTTAAGTATATTGATTCTCCCGATCATCGACATTGGTAGTGACATCCATCTCTGAGTTAACTCATTGATATCTGACATTAAGGCTTCATAGTTGACACTGGCGACTGATTCTAGCTTAGGCATAATTTGGATTCCTAAATATCAAGTTTTACTTTTTTTTTTTTCCACAATATCTTTATTGAACCTTTTTTTTTTTTAACAAACATGATACAAACAATCAAACACTAACACTAAAGTACTACAAAAAAAAAAAAAAAATGCACTAAAAACACCAACAACCACCAACAAAATCAAGTCTTTAACAATGCTCCTCTGTTTAGTCTAGACAATCCAATACATAAGTATACATATTATGTTCACCAGTTTGGAATTTACAAGGTCCACACACATCATTCACCTTCTTCTTCAAGAGTTATGTTTAAATTTTTTACATAATCAATAAAAGGTCTCCATATATTCTCAAACACAATTTCCTTTGATTTCAGTATATATGTTATTCTTTCTAATGGAAGGTTTGTTAACATCTGTCTTAACCACTGAGTCACATCTGGTCTATGAGTCTTTTTCCATAATAGTGCAATACATTTTTTGGCATTAAGCAAACTGAGGTCTATGAATGTTCTTTCACTTTTATTGAAATTATGCTTTTCTGGGTACAGACCCAACAAAACCAGTTTAGGATTCAATATGATTTGTTTTGAGATTATTTTTTCAATTGTTACCCTCACCTCTTCCCAAAACATTCTTATTAATCTACATTCCCATAAACAATGAAATAGGGTTCCTTTACTTTCCATGCATTTTGTGCATGTATCTGGTATATTTTTGTTATATCTATTTAACTCCTCCGGTGTAACATACATCCGCATTAACCATTTGAAATGTATCAATTTAAGGCGTGCATTTATTGATTTGGTTTGAGCTTCTGTACAAGCCAATTCCCATTGTTCCTCTGAAATTTCAATTTGCAGATCTTCTTTCCAGTAGTTTAATCTTTTCAGTGAATTTTCACTTGAAGATAGTGTCAATGAGTTATAAAACTCTGAAATAATACCCTTTCTTTTACTATCTTTCATCATCATTTTTTCCAAGGATGAATAAATAGGTCGAGTGAGAGCTTTATTTTGATTTGATCGAATAAAGTTTCTAAGTTGAAGATATTTAAAAAAATGTGTTCTATTGAGATTAAATTTGATCCTCAGCTCTTCAAAAGACATTATGTTGTCTGCACATGGCAAATATAAATCCTGAATCTTTTGTATCCCTTTTAAATTCCATACTTTAAATACAGCGTCCGCTCTCCCTGGTTTAAAATATTGATTACCCCATATTGGACTAAATTGTGACAATAACTGTGGTTCTTTTAAATAGTTTTTAGCTTCACACCATATTTTGATCATATGCTTTACAAATGGATTTTTAACTTGTTTTTGTAATTTTTTTGCCGAATCTGAGTATATGAATATGGGAAGAGGTAAAGGTAAATTGTATGATTCCATTTCAGTCCAGTGAGGGAGATCATTTGATGAAAAATAATATGTCATAGACCTCAGTTGTGCCGACCAATAATACAACATAAAATTTGGACATTTCAGACCTCCACGATCAAATGGTAAATATAATAAAGACAGACGTAATCTAGCCCTCCTGTTGTTCCATATAAATTCCACTAACTTTTTTTTTATTCTTGAGAATAGATCTAAAGGTGGTGATAAGGGAATGTATTGAAATAAATAAAGTATTTTAGGTAAAATATTACTTTTAAGTATATTGATTCTCCCGATCATCGACATTGGTAGTGACATCCATCTCTGAGTTAACTCACTGATATCTGACATTAAGGCTTCATAGTTGACACTGGCGACTGATTCTAGCTTAGGCATAATTTGGATTCCTAAATATTTAAACTGATTTACAACATTGAATTGATTTACCTCAGGGGCTGGGTAATTTCTCTGGGTCTCATTTAGCATTAATATTGAAGATTTAGTTTTATTTATTTTATATCCTGATATTTCCCCAAAATTCTTTATTAAATTCAACAAGGTTGGAATTGATTTTTTTAGATTCGACATAAACAAAATTATATCATCGGCGTACAGGGAGATTTTATGTTCTGTTGGTCCAACTTTAATTCCATATATTTGTGAATGTAAACGTATCGCTATCGCTAAAGGTTCAATTGCCATAGTAAACAGTAAAGGTGAGAGTGGACAGCCTTGTCGACATCCTCTATTGATTTTTATTGGTTTTGAAATATTGTTATTTGTTAGGATTTCTGCTGTAGCATTATTGTATATTATTTGAACCCATTTTATGAAATTATTTCCAAGTCCAAACCTTTGTAGGACTTCAAAAAGAAAGGGCCATTCAACTCTATCAAAGGCCTTTTCGGCGTCCAATGATAGGAGAGCTGTATCCGGTGCTTCTTTATTAAAATAGATAATATTAAATAGTCTTCTTACATTATGGAAGCCTTGTCTACCCTTTATAAAGCCATTCTGATCTCGATTAATAATATTTGGTAAAATTTCTTGTATTCGTCTTGCTAAAATTTTACAGATTATCTTAAGGTCGGCGTTTAATAGGCTTATTGGTCTCATATTTTCACATTTATTAGAGGGCTTACCTGGTTTTGGCAGCAGTATAATTAAGGCATTATTTATGTATGATGGTAAATTATTATTTTGAAATGCTTCTAAAACCATTTCCAAAAAAGGTTTTATTAATTTATTCTTAAATTTTTTATAAAGGTCAACTGGAAGACCATCTGGTCCTGCACTTTTTCCTGATTTCATATTATCAATGGCTAGCCCAACTTCTTCTTGACTAATTTTAGACTCCAATATCTCCCTGTTTTCATTTGGAATACACGGTATAGATAGTTCGTTCAAAAACCCATTTAGTTTTGTTAAATCAGGTTCATTTTTGGTATCATATAATTTTTCATAGTAATCTCTAAAGGCTCTATTAATTTCTAAAGGATCTATAACTACCTGTCCGTTACTTATAATACTGGTAATTGGTGTTTTAATTTCCAATTGTTTAATCTGCCATGCTAATAATTTTCCTGATTTTTCACCTTGTTCATAAAAAGATTGTTTCAATCTTAGAAGACTCGAGGCAGCTCTATTCGCTGATTTTTTGTCGTATTCAGCTCTCAAAATCAGTAATTCATTCTCCAACCTTGGGTCACTTCCTGCATACACTTTTTCCTGAAGATTTTTTATTTTATGTTCCAATTTAGCTCTCTCCTCTCGAGTCTTCTTAGATTTTGATCCTGTATAACTAATAATATGCCCCCTAATAAAAGCTTTGAAAGCCTCCCACTTTACACATGCTGATGTTTGTGTAGTATTGATGTCAAAGAACTCGTCTATCTGTTTTTCTATATACTTGACAAATTCCTCATCCTGAAGCCATTTATGCTGAAATTGCCATCTACCTGATTCCTTTGTCAATTTTTTATCTACATATATTAGACAACAGGGTGCATGATCAGAGATCACGATGTTATCATAAAAGCAGTTTTGAATCTTGGACCTTAATTCTGTGGAAATCAAAAAATAATCAATACGTGAGAATGTCTTGTAGGTACTGGAATAACAAGAATAGGCTTTAACTTGTGGTTTCATTTCTCTCCATATATCTAACAATCTCAATTCTTTCATAAAATGATTAATAGTCATCCTACATCCAATGTGCGTACAATCCAGTCCTGTTGATCTATCCACACCTGGATTCAATGTACAATTAAAATCCCCTGCTATTATATGTTGCCCTGTAAGTGATGATAAGATGAGAAATAAATTAGCAAAGAACTTCTGATCATCTATATTGGGACCATATAAGTTCACAAGATTTATATTTTCTAATAGCAAAGAACCTTGAATGATTACATATCTTCCAAATTTGTCTCCAATTACATTTTTCACTTGAAAAGGAACTGATTTATGTATGAGAGTCATAACTCCCCTGGCTCGGGATGAAAATGAAGAGGTGAATACACTTCCCTGCCATCTACTCCTAATTCTTTTAACATCCTCCTCTATCAGATGAGTTTCTTGTAAAAACACAATTCTTGAACCCATGTCCTTTATTTTATTCATAACTTGTTTAAGTTTTTTTAAATTTTGTAGACCTCTGCAATTCCATGAAGTTAAATTAAGATTAACACTTTGGTCCATGATCAATAGAGAGTTTGGGATTACCTTGCAGTGTAAACATGCTCATACAGAGAAGCAAAAACATGAGTGGTTGAACATTCATCCTACAAACTACACACAAACAAATTTCCCCTTCCCACACTTGTGGCAAACCCCCCAAAATCAAAAGAAAAATTCTGTCTCCCGATATAGCCATCGACCGTTCCACACCCACGGGGAACAGCCTAAGCCACTCCTTCTTCATCCTCCCTATCACCCTAACTCTACTGCTTTTAATGACGTAACATTAACTCTCCTCTGTAGTTTTCCAACTTAACTCCAAAATTTTTAACAACTTTGTACATCATAGTTTTTTTTTTGTTTGTTTTGTTTTTGTTTTGTTTTTTTTTAATATATAATACAATCTATATTTTGTAAACTTACTATTTACTTCAAGTCAGTCAGATGCCTGTGCAAATGCTTAATTATTCTACCTTATATTTTGTTCATGCTTAGCTCCCACCAGTCTCTTCTTCTTCTTTGATCTTCTTGATGAACTCCTGCGCCTCCTCTGGGGTCTTGAAGATGTGGGTTCTGCCCTCATACGTGGTCAGCAGTCTCGCAGGATAGATTACACCATGACGAATCCCAAGGTTGCGCAGCTCCTTACGTACGGGATCAAACTGCTTCCTCAATTGCTGGATTCCTGTGGCCAAATCTGGGTAGAACCGCACCTGCTGGTCCTGGTGTTTAATCTCTCCTTTTTTAGCTCGTGCAGCGTTGAAGATCTTCATCCTGTCTCTGTTGTTAAGAAACTTCATAATTAAGGTCCTCGGCGGTCCCTTATCTCTCCGTGGGCCAATACGATGTGCTTTTTCCAGAACCACTGCTGATTGCAACTCCTCGCTGCCCAGCACCTCCGGAATCCACTTTTCCAGAAAGGAACATACGTCCCGACCTTCTGATTCCTCTGGAAGACCCACCAGCCTCAAATTATTCTGTCTCGACCGAGATTCCAAATCCAAAATATTATCTTCCAGAGATTTATTTTTTTTTTCCAAAGTGCGCACCTTTAATTGAAGACGGGTGACGTCATCTTCAGCACTAGCGAGACGGAGCTCCATCTGCGCCGTTCGTTCTACACAGTCACCCAATTCCTTTCTTATTCCTTCCAACGCTGTCATAATCCCATCAAATCTAGAGGAAAAGTCCGCTCTCATTGAACTCATGGCAGCCATCAGCGCATCTGCGCCATTCCCCGCAGAAATCGCAGCGTTGCCAGCCTCCTCCGCCATATATGGAGCCCTGTTTGCTGCGTCACAGACCTGAAAGTCCGTTAATTTGGACTGTTTCGGCGGCTCGCTTTTTCCTTTTCCTGGTTTTCCAGCCTTAGGCTTCGCCGACATATCCTCGCCCAAACGCTGGGATACGTTCTGTCCCAAATGAGAGAGTTATTTGCCGATTTTTTTTCTCCAGGAGCAGAGCAGAGCGAGACACGTCCGTCCTACGTGGCAGCCATAACCGGAAGTCCATCAAGTTTTACTTTTAATTTTACTTCTTGAGTTATACAAACAAAAAATTTGGGTCGATGCATCCATCCATCCATCTGCTTAGTGTCATGCGGTGACCCTCGCGGATCACCATAAGACGCCAAGAGTCCACCAGTGAGTTTTGCAATGATGGTGATTTATTAAAACAACGAGACAAGACAATACTGTGAGCCGCTCAGGGCAAAAACACACATTAAGCAGTACAAGGGCTCATAGGGCTAACCCCAGCCACTACGAGCTAAACTATGACATGACATGAAAAGCACGAACCTGACATGAAGGTCTAACAAGGTTTAGACCACCTGACGATGTCTGACGAGGATAGTTGACAATGTCTGACAAGGTTTAAGGTGCGATTTAACTACCGCTAGTGCCCGCCTTATAAAGGCGAACACTAACGAGCAGTAATGACAAGCAGCTGACCAACCTTGACAGGCGGAAGCCCCACCGAGCGCCTTCACAATAAGAGCCCGATGAGGCCAGAATACCACCCACAACTGTCAAGGCCGGCAGCGAGTTGTGCTTAGCCCGAGCGCGGACAGAACCCAGCGCTCGGGTCGTAACACTTAGCCTCTGATCCAACCTCACACACGAGGTACACTCCTTGTAAATGAACCTATGTATTTTTTTTAGTCTGTGGGAAGAAATCTGAACACATACAGGAAACACTCACAGGCACAGGAAAAACTTTCATGCTACACAGAGAAGTCTAATAAGGATTTGACCTAGCTGCAAAGCCACCCATGGGAAAACAGTGTGCTAAGTGTCTAGGGGTGGGTAAAAAGATTGATTCAGTGATGAATCGTGATACTTGGTACTTGCGACAATGCATCGATCTACAAACAGACAAATCAATGTTTTATTTTTTTTTTTTTAAATGCACCCTCAAATATATACTTTTGGGTTATCAGTTAATCAATGGAGTTTTCAGTCCACTAGATGGTGCAAAGTCATCGCAGCAATGGTGTCTTGTGAGATTTAACCTCAGTTCAGGAGTACAATAAGATGGCGGAGGGAGCAGCAACGCTGGGGAAAAAAAACTGGGAAATCCACTGTCGAAGTTTAAATCAAATGTCTAAGTAAAAAAGTGCTACATAAGTGAACACCATTTACCATTTAATTTAAACATAATTTACTGTGAAATTGTCTGGTTGCTGCCAGTGTGGACTGGCAACTTTATTATATGAAAGAGAGGTCAACAGTTTTACTATGGGACATGATTTGAGTTTGAATAAGGTGAAAAAAATTGAAATATATGGGATTGTGATACTTGATTACTGTGATATCGTGATTATCGTTGACTCATGATAGGATCAAATTGTGATCCAAGTATGGCGATCCGAATCAAATTACGAGGTCCCTCACGATTCCCACTCCTAGAAGTGTCCAAACATGAACTCCCACTTCAGATTTAGCATGATTCTAGCATTGCCACATTGGCAGAAAAAAAACCCAATCCCAAACACAGTGACATATCAATTGAGAAATAATTCGAGAAATATAGATGCTATAGGGGGAGTAGCAATTTCTAGTGAACTGTTGACAAACTGATGATTAGCCCAGTGCCATACAGTAGCATTAGCTCATTTTGCCTTTGTTAGCCTTTACAGGAATGCACTACTTATGGAGGGAATTCATTATGTATTCCTGTTAGTGTAATGAATTCAAGAAGATGCCTAAAGGCATTGCATGGAACTTTTGGAAACCCTAGTTTTAGTCATAGATTTTGGTTTTGAAGTGAACTTTAGTCTCAATCTTTCCATAAATGCATATCACAGGGCTAGTTGCTTTACTTGGGAATTGGACCAAAGAGTGGCACCGCAGCCCAAGTTTCCTAAAGTTCTGTACATTAACTTTTTGCTTAGGGTGGTGTACATTTTCAGCAAGTCAACATAAGGGGAATAAACCACCTACAAGCAGGGGTGAGAATCACCAGCGGCACCAAAACAATATTTGAGTTGTGATACCATACCATATACCATACCATATATTGCAATTTCCCATCCCAACCTGTGTCTTGTTCAACTCCTGGCTAGATCTCCTGAGTCACTCCTATGCTATACTGACCCAACTAGACAGTGAACATTTAGCATCATTTACTGGATTGAAAAGTCAGTTGTGTTTCACTACTCTGATAGCTAAAGAACTGAATTTGTATTTACAACATTTGTTAATGCTTTTGTTTAAGTATCACAATACTGGTTTCTCTGTATCAATACAGTATTGTGGACACAAAGTATCGCAATACTACACTGTATTGATTTTTTTCCACATCCCTCCCTACAAGAGGTCATTTCTACAAAAAGAAGCAGTGCTAAAGACTACACTAACGTATTCTACTTGTTTCAGATGTGATTTTACTTTTAAAATGAGTTTCCTCTTTGTACAGTACATGCAGAAATGTATCCCTCCCAGTACAAATTGACTGAAAAATGTTGAAAAGACGGCTTTGTCAACCATCTAAAAAAAGGCCAGATTTGATCGAAAAGTGAAAGATGAAAAGCCGTCTTTTTAAGGTTGTTGAAAAGATGTCTTCATATAGACGTCTCTCTATGGTCAAAATCTGGTAGAAAAGCCGCCTTTTAAAGGTTGTTTAAAAAGTCTTCATATTATAACCAACTTCTTGGATTGTGTGTGCAAGCATAACAGCATCTTTGGGCAAGAGGAATCGTACATCCTGGCAGTCTCCTATCCAAGTACTAACCAAGGTAGACCTTGCTTTGCTTTGAAGATCAGATGAGATCAGGGGTGTCTGAGGACACCCAGAGCCCAAGGTATGAACATCAATAAAAAGACACAGAGAAAAATGGAAAACATATTCAAATAGTGCTTTTTATTAAGTGTATAGCACTAGCACTAGGTTCATATTGATCCAGATATTATATAACAAACTTAATTCCAAATGTTGAACTTAAAAAAAGCTTTGAGGATAAATTGGGGCCAAATCCTGTGGACTAAACAGCCCAATTATTGGACTGCTTTTTTAAAAAAATATGATAAGGCACAATCCAATTTCCAACATCTATTTGTGGGCTAAATTAAGGCTTGGACCGATGAACCTGATTTAGCCCAAAATACAACGTTTAAATTACAGCTTGGGGATACAGCAGCACATTTCTCTCCTGTAACTGACCTTTGCGGGCAGTCTTGATGCTGACAGGCTGGAAACCTCCATTGAGGGCAGAAGAATCGATGATATCAGAGTTGAAGTCCCGGTGGTTCTTCCTGTAGATGAAGAGCGCCACGACGACGGAGATAACCAGGCACATGATCACTGCGATGACAATGCCCACATAAAGAGCTACATCATCCGTGCTGGGGGCCACTAGAGGAGAGGTCGGGGGAAGAGAGACACAAAAGAGAGAAACAGAAAAACAATCTTGTAAGATCTCATAAGTTTACATCAGTAACATAAAGCTTTTTCTCTTCCCCCCCCCCCATTCACAGTATGCAGGAGTTGCAATGAAGCCATTATCAGCAGGCTAATATCCTGGTTTACGATTGAGCCGGATATTAATAGCCATCTTCTGGGAAATAAATGCACACAGTATATCTCCTGCCCTCTTTTTTTCATTAATGCTGACCTGCTGCGGCGAACGGTCTCAGAGTTCATGAAAATAGATGCAGCACTCTTAATTATCAAAAGTGAGGAGGCATAATGGCACATGCAGCTGTGGAGTACTTAGTTTGATAACAGCACAACTTTCAGTCACAAAGAGGAGAGTCGTGACTTGTATGTAAAAGTTAATAACGACCTGTAAGTTCTACAAAGTCACAGATTAAACTTTCTCGAAATAGGACAGGCTTCGTTTGTGCATGTGGGGGAGCTGCATTCAAGGCTGTAGAAGGATAATAATAATAAACAACGTAAAAAGAAAAGGATAATGATGATAAGCTTTGTAGAAAGAGCACATATTAAGAAATAATGTTGCCGCAACCCTGCGACACCCCGATCGCTGCTCAGAACCCAGATCAAAAGTCCCGAAGACAGAGACGCAGACATTTTCATCTCTAAATTACCGTCCTCTGTGTTGGAGTTCAGAGTCTCTCGCCGTCTTTGTTCTGACACTCTACAGATACGATCTAGACATAGCTTACATTTCTGAAAACCGGCTTTTATCTCCGTCTCCCACCCAAAGACTTTCTGTCCACTTTCCAGCTGGAGAAGCCTCTGTGATTAGAAGGCCTGGCATGGGTGTGTGTGTGTGTGTGTGTGTGTTTTGGAAATGCAGAACCCAGACAGGCCCTCGTTACACATTTGGACCTTTTAATGGATGCCGACTGACAGCTTGAACTCTGCACGGCATTTGATGGGGGATGTCCTTCACTGTCACTGAGCAGATAAGAAAAAACTCTTCTTCAGAGGTGATGAAAAGGCAGAAGGCACCCCGACATTTGTTCAGCATGTGACCCAACACCATGAATGTTATGAGTGGCCAGTAAGTCAAACGCTAAAGTATATAAATGCAGAGAATAAGCGGCGCAGCAGGTGGCAGTATCACCCCCCCAAGTCCATGCACAGGACTTTGAAGACATGCATGATGGCAGAGCATTTGTGTAAATTAGCCTCATGCATCTCAGGGATACAGATGGCGCTCAGTCTGCATCTTTTGTGTTCTCTGGCACAAAGGGGGATGAAGGAGTGGAGGGAGAGGAACGCAGAAGCAGAGTTCTTTTTGTCAAAGTCATGTGTTGTGTCACTCTAATTACATACTTCCCTCTCTGGGCTTCTTTTTTTTTTTTTTTTAAAAAAAAGGTTTGACTTGATGTTTATTTCTGTGGATAAACAGGATCCACACTGCAAAACTCGACCAATAATACCCCCGGTCTCGAAAAGAATCTGTGTTTGAACAACACCCAGTGTGACCACTATTTCCGTCCACCCACAGTATAAAGTTAAGTAGATAATTTCTTTAATTAAGAAAAAAATGCTACAATTTACATGAAATAGGTCCTGTCAAATATTTTACACTGCTGTGAAAAAGTATTTGCCCCCTTCCTGATTTGTTATATTTTTGCATATTTGTCACACTTAAGTGTTTCTGATCAAACAAATTTTAATATTAGACAGCGATAACCTGAGTAAGTACAAAATGCCATTTTCAAATAATGATTTCATTTATTAAGGGAAAAAAATCGATCCAAACCTACCTGGCCCTATGGGAAAAAGCAATTGCCCCCTGTTATATCATGAATAACCACATTTTTTTAAAAGCTGAGTTCAGTTTCACTAGTCCCACCCAGGCCTGATTACTGCCAGACCTGTTGAATCAAGAAATCACTTAAATAGAACCTGACAGACAAAGTGAAGTAGGCTAAAAGATCTCAAAAAAAAATGCAACACATCATGCTGCCATCTAAAGCATTTAAGAGATGAGCAAAGTGATTGACATCTATTAGTCTGGAAAGGGTTACAGACATTTCTAAGGCTTTAGGACTCCAGCAAACCATGGTAAGAGCTATTATCCACAAATGGAGAAAACTTGGAACAGAGGTGAACCTTCCCAGGAGTGGCCAGCTTACTAAAATTTCTCCAAGAGCGCATCGACAACTCATCCAGGAGGTCACAAAAGAACCTAAAACAACATCTACGGAACTGCAGACCTCATGTACCTCAGTTAAGGTCAGAGCAAGATTCAACAATAAGAAAGACTGGGCAAAAAGGGCATTTCTGTGTAGATTTCCAAAACAAAAACCACTGCTCACCAAACAGAACACAGATCCTCATCTCACATTTTCAAAAAACAAGACTTTTCGGAAAATATTCTCTGGACTGATGAGACAAAAGTCGAATCATTTCAAACTAGTACAGCATTTTATAAAAGAACATCATACCAACAGTCAAACATGGTGGTGGTACTGTGATAGTCTGGAGCTGCTTTGCTGCTCCAGGACCTGGACGACTTGCCATAATTGATTAATTGATGGAACCATGAATTCTGCTCTCTTCCAGAAAATCCTGAAGCAGAATGATTGGAAATCAGTTTGTGGCCTCAGGCCCAAGCGCACTTTGGGTTCTGCAGCAGGACAATGATCCAGAACACACCAATAAGTCCACCTCTGAATGGCTTAAACAAACAAAATCAAGGTTTTGGAGGGGCCTAGTCAAAGTCTGGATATAAATTTGACTGAGATGCTGTGGCATGACCTTAAACAGGCCGTTCAAACTGGAAAACCCTCCACTGTGGCTGAACTAAATCAATTCTGCAAAGAAGAGCGGGCCCTGAACGCTTGACTGAATTTGTTACTGCCAAGGGTGGCACAACCGGTTATTAGGTTTGGGAGGTAGCTTTTTTCCCTAGATAAATAAAATCATCATTTAATAAGTGCATGCTGTATTTACTGGGGTTATCTTTGTCTAATAATAAAATTTGTTTTAGGAGTGACAAATACGCAAAAATACAAGAAATCAAAAGGGGACAAATACTTTTTCACAGCACTGTCTTTCTCTCAGACCTTTGGAAGGACATTCATCACTATTCAGCCTTGACTGAGCCCCCACACTACAGACACATTCCCATGTTAGGCTTCTAATCCTTCTTCTAGCCCAGACACAAACAGAAAACAGAGCAGGGGAGCAAATGATGAAAGTCTGAAAATGCAATTTCACCGTGTTCCCTCTGCCGAGCTTCCCCGCAGTTATTTAACATACATCCGCTCCGTCGAACAATCTTCCATCCACGCTTTGATGATAAAGGCAGCAACCTGCTAAGTGTACGCATTAAAATGTATCACTTAGATTAATACAGCCCTTTGAACATGAGCCATTGTCAGAGGAAGGGAAAGTACAAGAAATGAAAATGAAAGGGATTATTGAACACTCCCTTCTCAATGAAGACACGCGGATTTACAGGCGGAGGGAGTGATGCTGAATAACTGAAGTATCCAGTTAGGTGGAAAAAGTGTGGCATTGCTCAAACGTTCACACTCTTAACCATAGCACATGTGTTTTCATAGGCGCTGGACACTTCATCTCCAAAATGGCAGCAACCCAAAACATACAGCAGGATGCATAAGGAACAACAAGAAGAGACCAGACAACCAATGACAGAGGAGCTCTCTGCAGCCTGATGAACACAACCTTAGGTCGCCAAGACCCTCTGCTTCTCTCTCGATACATGTATAGTCTTACTCACAGCTCAATTGACATGTATCTGTAGCTTGCGACCTTTGATCTTTACCTTGAGCCCAACCTGAATGCACACCCACCTGAGTGGATCACTGTGTGTGAGTTTGATGGGCATCAAGGCGATTGCCGAGAAGAAGTAGTAATTTCTGTGAAATGAGAACTGCCTAGATGAGCACAACCTGAGATGCAGACCCACCTGAGGATCACTGTGTGTGAGTTTTGTGGCCATCTGGGCAATTCCTTATACCCCTTTACACAGGGGTGGAGATCGTTGAGAGATCAGTGAGTGATGAAAAACGGCCAGATCTCTTAGCAATCTTTCAATGATCTCTGTGATCGTCAAGATCTCTCAATAATCTCTCAATGCTCTCCATAGTCCTCAAAGTTTAGACTCAATCCAAAACAATCTCTCAACAATCACCAAAGGGAAGGAATCTCTCAATGATCTTGGACATTTACAGAGAAACTGCTTTTTTGAGGCTTTAGGAGACTGTTGAGAGATCGAGCCGATTTTTGATCTCTCAACGATCACCCACTGATTGCCGTCTGTGTAAAGGGGCCCTTAGAAGATGTAATGACGACAGATGGATAAACAGACAGAAGTATGATGGATGCAGCACCATGGCATCACCTCAGTTTGCTTTTGCTGGAATGCGCTAAAAATGGGCCTTGTAGTAGAAAGTTTGCTTTAAAAAATGAACGGCATTGATCTCAAGAACTTTGAAGCCAGTTTTGAATTACATGGAAAGACAGGAAATACAAGAGCTGCCAAAAACTGCGGCAAGAACAGCCGACTGGAGAGCCTTGAAAGAAGCACACCGAGTGAAGAGTCTCAACTAGAAGTGGAAATGTTTTAACAGCAAATGGAGGGCACCAGAAATACTGAATTTAGTTTCGGTTCTACTCTATTGCACTTTGTGCAGGAAAGTTAACAGATCAATAAAAACCATTATTTCTTTGAAAGCCTTACTTGTAGTGCCTGTTTTTGTTTTTTTTTTTTAAATGAAACAGCGGGTTAAGTTCTCTGCTTGACACGAGGCACGAGCTGATGGCAAGGCAAAGTGGCTCAAGTTGACGAGGAGCAACAGGCCAAAAAGGCTCGGAGTTAGAAAACAGCAGCACGACTGTAAACAAGCAGATGCATAACGAGGAAGAGCAGAGCAGAGCAGGCCTGAGGTGGTTATGTAGGAGCAAAACACAAAAATGTGTAAGTAAAAAAAAAAAAGATAATAGGATATAAGAGGACGCAAAAGAGCAGTTGTGGAGCTTTGGGTGTTTTAGTGCAGAAGTATCAGTTGCATATTCCAAACCATTTCCATACCAGGGCCACAAATACGGCCATTCTGCTAGATGTGCTGGCACAAGGTTCCTTCGGTCATTTAATAATAGTCCAGTTTTTCATAGCTACAAGAACTAAAGCACATAGAGCACATTTGACATTCATCTTTATACACCACATAGGCTAAAGAACGGGGAGTAGTTTGGAGAAAAATGTGCCTTTATCAATAATCATCCTGCATCTTACATATGTTCTCAGTTTGTAACCTTAACATTCCACTGATTTTATCATATTTGGAGAAATAAATCAAACTGAATTGATGTCCAGAGTTGACAGGCTTGTCGTAGTGTTATTTATGGCATCACTGTTAATGTCACCATTGTCATCATCATTAGTGTAATGGTAACATCAGGATGTATTTGGTGTATTAATAGTTTAGCTGCATTCGGGGGCATACGGGGAAATCACAAACATGGCTAGCCTTGCTGGTTGTGGTTCATCTGTTGTCATGCAGCGTCGTACAGCCGATTCACATATTTGGATGATTTTGTAAAAGGAAAACAAAAGGACAGGCATTCTGAAATTCACTGCACACTGCTCCTTTCACTGGGAATGTCGGTGCACTGTAAGCAATTGCTGTTAATTCACGGCCAATTTCCAACAGTAATACATGCTGTATTAATGTAATACAGTTTTGTACTGTAATTTGTAATGCATTGTGGGCTGTTCAACGTGAAGCAACAGCACATAGGCCATCAACGGTACTAATGTTTTACAATACAGTAAACTACAGTATTTTGTAGGATGGGTGTGGCAAACTCACGAGGGAAAATTTGGAACGCCATTAGGACATGTGTCGCTACTCATGAAGGAGAAATCCTGCTTCATCTGCATCGAATGGATTGTGCATCTACAAATAAGGTCATTAAAAACGAACTTGTCTTTATTTCTTTGCCAGTAGAGTATTACCAAAAATTATGTTTGAAAAGGTCAGCTCTCTCTCTCTCGTGTCTTGCTCTTAACTCCACATGTTGTTCTGACAAACAAAGACACTTTGATATAATTTTAGCTTATTGCCACTGCAAACTGTTTTGTCACAATCTCTTTGGCTTGTGTATTTGGGACATCTAACAGTTTGTATTTTTTTTTAATAATTACTGTTATTGTTTTTTTTTTACAGTGGCAGTATTCATGTTGATACTGCCTGTTCAAATAAACATTTGTGCCGTTAAAGCTCTTTGTAAGTCGTTTATTATTTAGCAGGTTTAAACACCTGTCTGGAGCCCACAGAACAATGCTAATTTTAATTGCATTAAATACTGGGATTTTAGAAGGAGAAGAAGCCAACTTTATCGTCATTCAGTCCATCATGAACAGTAGAATGAAATTATGTTTCTCCTATCTACAATGTTAATCAGAGGGGTCGCTGCCATGCAAGGCACCACCACAAACAACTTTTCCTTCCCCCGTTCCATCATGCTGAGCACCAAGCTAGAAGGCGGGAAGTACCATTTTTATATGGTCTTTGGTATGACTTGAGGGGACTTGAACCCCCATCCTCCTGGTTGTGGGGTGGATGCTCTATCAACTAGGCCACCACTCCGGTTATAAATGTTCTAAACTGCTACACTGATTCACTGTCTTATGCCTGTCTACAGTAAACAGTAAAAACTTAAAGTAACCCCAGAATGTTACTGTAAATTAAAGTAGTCACAGAAATATAATGCATTTTAGTTTTACTGTAGGTTGTGAATATATAGGTAACCATATGAATACTGTAAAATTACAGTTACTGCGGCATCCTGGGCAGCCTCTGGGACACGATTGGCTAAAATAGAGGGAGTATGCTAATGAGGTAGGGACTGAGGGATTGTGGGGGACGTTCTGAAGGGATTTAATGTGGGTTCTGGGTTCTTCACTTATGTTTTTGTAATAGTAGTCTTGCTAAATGTTAGTGTTCATGCATTGTTCTCTGCACAAACGTGACTGAGGGAGCTGGTCACTTTAATGGCTTCGGCCATTGTGCTGTTTTGGGGTAGTTAAAAAAATAAATGCTGATTACGCAATAGCTGCCTCTTCGGTGGCTGAAACCCTTTGCTCATTACAGTATATTGCTGGCATCTCTGCTGCCAGTACTTTACTTTTAAAAAATTAAATAAATACACTAAATACAATAAAAAATTAAATACATTAAATAAATTATTATTGCAGTAATAAGCTGCAAAATCATTTCACAATAAGAATACTGTAAAATAACGGTAAAGTCCTGGCAACTCTGCTGCCAGCACTTTACCGTTATTTTACAGACAAATGTCTGCAGTGTGAATACTGACAAATTAAATAATGGATCCTTAGTTCTTAGCTTCATATTCATTTTGGTGCAGTTTTCCATTCCGTCTGCCTCTGTTTCCCTGACACTGTCCCAGTGTCTGTGCACTTACTGCTTTAGTTAGAAAGTCGATCAGGTGGTTCTTTGCAACAAAAGCCCCCCCTCAGTCTTTTTCCAGCTATTGTCAGTGTTAGTTTGTGTTTCCAAAGTTCTCAGATCCCTCCTGGTTAATTCTCCACCCCTACTATTTTGTTTGTTAAACTTCACACTTTCTATCTTGCTAGCCTGTTCCACATCCTGGTAGTCTATACAACAAGAGCACATTACTCAAACACTGTGATCCCCAGTTTGAAATCCAGCCAGAGCGAGTGTCAGTGCATCTCTCCCCTTCTGTTCACCCTATCTCTCTCTGCACTGGATTTTCTATTAAGTGACTTGAAGCTGGCACATCCTCAAAGATATGTAGCTCCAAAGACTAATAAGACAATGATGGAGCAGCTCATTCCAGCCTGACCTTGAGTGCAACCTGGATGAAGGCCCACCTGAGGATGATTGTGTGCAAGTTTGGAGATGATCGGGACAACTGTATCGATTTAGTAGAACTCCCATATGTGCCCAGATCTCCTGACCTTTGACCTTGACCAGCACAACTTCGATGCAGACCCACCTGAGGATTGTTGCGTGTGAGTGTGGACACTATTAGACCAGCTGCTTAGCAAATCTTATGAAATATAGATAGATGGATGAACAAACGCTGCAACATCACATTAGCTCCTTTTAGCTTCTGCTTATTTATTCAACAAAGTTTTTTTTTTTTTTTTTTTTTAAAGGTCTTGCTTTCAGAATTGATTAATACATTGTTTTTCAACCAGGGGTCCTAGGAACCCAGGGGCTTCTTGAAAGAACATTCAGGGGTCCACAGGAATTTTTCTAATTTCACTTCTTAATTGGTTCAAAAAAAAAAATTGCAAATAACTTGCCGTTGTTGCATGTGGGTGCCTGTAGTGGAGCTTGCATGTCAGTAGGGAACAGTATGAACACAATAATCATGTCTCTCTTTTCTTCATGTGTTTTAGGAGGCTAATGACCATGTTAAGACGTGCTAAAAGTTGCGGGGACTAGATGGAAAAACAGTGATGAATAAAAATTTCGAGAGGAAAGATTCAGACTCTGGACTGGCTGGGTCCTGGACAAAAGTCTAACCCGGATGAAGGAGTGAGTGGTGGCCAAAAGAAAGCTAAGACGATGAAGACAAGGCAGTACAGCGAAAACTATATTTCGTTTGGATTTACTTTCTCTGCAGATCCACCTGCACCAAATCTGTTATGTTTGGTGTGTGTGTGTGTGTGGGTGTGGGTGTATGGGTGTGTGGGTGTGTGTGTGTGTTGGGGGGGGGGGGGGTCCAACACTGTCATGGTCCCACGCAAGCTTAAACGTCTTCTCAAAATGAAAAACCCATCTGCCTTTCTTCAGTTCCTGCCAGGATATCAGCTTTGTGCTCATCTAAACAGGCCCAAGTTTCACACTGAGTGAGTATAACTAATTACAAGACTAAATTGTCATTACATATGCTGTAATAGGCTACAGTGTGTCATTTTGAAACATTTTTGATTGGTGGGGACCCGTAAGGTTTTTCAATGTAAAAAGGACTCCTTGGCAAAAAAAAAGGCTGAAAAACAGTGGATTAATAAATCAAAATGCTATCAAATGCTGGGGAAAAAAAATCCCTGTAAAATTCTGTATAAAATCCTCTTCTCAAGTTGCTTTTGGCAGAACCAGTTAGAAAAGAAAAATTATACTATGACAATACTAGGGCCACAATACAATATTATCACAATCTTGCCAGAGATCTTGTTAACTCCCAGCTAGAGCTTTGCTGTACTGACCTAACCAGAGAGTGAGCATTTAGCACCATCTAGTGGACTGAAAAGTCAACTGGTTTTTATTACTCTGGTACCCCCAGCCAACCCCCCCCCCCAAAAAAATGAATTTGAACATGCAACATTGATTAATACTTTTATTTAAGTATCACAATACTATAAAGGTTGAAAATTGCAAGTGACTCTTCACATACCGAGAAAGTAGACTAGACACAGGCTTTTGGGTGAAATCACCAAATAAACCATCAGTATTTGCTGAGTACATTGTTTTTTCTTTCCTTCTTTTTTTGGTCAGCATTCATTAGAGGGCTGGATAAAACATACTGGAGGGCCGTATCGTGAAAATGACACCTGCTCCAAGAGGTTGTTTACAGACGTCCGTATGTGGCGAGTTGGAAGTGACAGAGCCATCTGACTGACTCAAACAAACACTTTGTGTGTAAATTTGTAAGTGCCAGCAGCTTTTACAAAGCGGCAGTAATTGATGCTGTGGGAATGACAACATGTTGACAAATGCACAACCTGCCAGTGAAGTCATTACGAAAAAGAAAATCAAACAAATTAGAGACAAATACAGACATAAAAATGAAGGCAGAAATAATAATAATAATAATAATAATAATAATAATAATAGTAATAGTAATAAAAATAAAAACGTAAATAAAAAATACAACTCACATGAATTTCCAAAATCACTCTCGTCTTTTGCCTCAGAGGACTTCTGATATAAGGAACCTTGAAGGGAGGACGAATTGTGGATGGGAGAGAGAGAGAGGAGGGGAGAAGGATGATGAAAATCAAATTTCCAACAGAAAAACAAACTCAACAAATGAGACAGCAACAAACTCATGAGCAGGAGTGATGACACAGAGAGGTGATCTTTCTTGATTTGGCCCCTCCTCTCCATATCTGTGTGTAGAATATGGAGATGGATGAGGAGCGCAAGGGGAGCATGGAGCTTCTGTAAGGGAGTGGTGCGATCCATCAACTGGGCTTAGAGCCTCAGCAGCAGCAGCAGCAGCAGCAGCAGCAGCGGCAGGACAGATACTGGCAGGTGAAGGGAATGGAGGGGCTGATAAAGCGTGGGCTCCAGCAGAGCTAGTCGAACCCACCCGCCTTTCATCTGTCACTGGAAGGTGGATGGAGAGGGTAGTGCACGAGATAAAAGGAATGATTATGTTAGGAAAGCAGGAAATGGGGGGGGGGGGAGCTGAAGGACGGCAGTTTGAAGAGTGGAGGACATGTGATTTGGAGATTAGGAAAAAAAATTCAGCATGGATCAGGGATGCCTAAACTATTTCTGCTGAGGGACACATGCTGAAACATTTAACAAGGCAGGGCTTTTAACAATAGCACTACCAGCAGTTTTCAAATACTTAACAATAGTCAAAAAAAAGCATAAAAATAAAAATAACTGGTGGCTTTACATCAAATGCTTGCCAAAGGTTGCAGACCCCTGTGTTAGGCATTAGCAATGTCTAGCATATGCTAATGTTGTTACAGGCTAGTTTCTGTTTGTTTTAACTGTACACATAAGTGATGCACTGTTTCATAAAGTCAGAATGAAAAGGAACTCCTGTATCTGGCAGGTAGATGTCTCACCCTGTATGTCCGGTCATGGTGGAGTTTTCATATATTTTGTTAGCCTGAAACAATGCTGCTATTGAGCTAACATGCTAGCTGCCATCTCCTTTAGATTTGCACCAGTGCACAAAGAGTAGGGGTGGTGAGTCATTTCACCCTGCCTGCACTCTTTTCTTCACCTCTCTTGTGTATTTTCCATTGCTTTGGATGGTTGATCCCAGGTATTTAAACTCCTCTACCTTCACCATCTCTACTTGCATCTTCACTCTTACACCTGCCTCCCTCTCATTCGCACATATGTACTGTCTTGCTTCTACTGACTTTCATTCTTCTTCTCACTATGTCTCCAGGTTCTCTTCCACCCACTCCCTACTCTTGCGACAGATCACAATCTCATCCGCAAACATTATAGTCCACAGAGACTCCTGCCTGACCTCGTCTATCAGCCTGTCCATCATCATGGCAAAAAAGAAGGGGCTCAGAGCTGATCCCTGATGTGACCCCACTCCCACCAAGGTAAAGAATTGTATGCGCTGGAAAAAAATAACTGTTTATGTGTATTGTGCACATGCATGCTCACCCCCCGCCCCCCCACACACATGCATAATATCCTCTAAATCTCACTCCAGACTTTTTCTGAAAACTGCTACATCAAGTCCAATCTATTGCCATTGCTCAGATTCCATTTTATTTTTATTATTTGCTGCAAGTCACTTAAAAATGTCCTGAGGGTCACAGTTGGCCCCCGAGCCATAGTTTAGACACCCCCAACATAGCTGCTTTATTCGGTCCCAACTGGGCTCTCGGTCCCCTTTGTTGTGGCCAAAAGTGAAGCGGAAAACAGGCTAGAAAGGCAGCCATTGATAGTGCACAAGCACACATAATATTCAGCCTCCCTGGGACATCCATAAACAACTATACAAACAATGAAGTCCTTATTGGAAGAGGGAGAGAGCCACAGGCAGACAAGTGGACTGACAGGAAAATCAATGGCTTGATAGATGGGGTTGGTGTGTACATGTAATCAGGCAACGGGGATGCCGGGACGGAGGAGGGGGAGGTGGCCGTTAGGGTCATTCTAACTGATGGTCCGTCCCGTAGAGTTTCTATTCAGCCTGACTGGGGCTACAGTTTAGCCAGGGTAAAAGCATGCTTCAGTGGGTGGGCTGCAAAGGAAATCTCAAAGGCCCAGACAGACAAAGATTATTCTTTACTGTCAACACAGAGATTTGTACTCTCGGAATTCTTTTGAGTTACCTCTGCCAAGGAGGTAACGTGGCCGGGGTGGTTTGTTTGCCTGTTTGTTTGTGTGCAAGACTGTGCAAAAACTACTGGATGCATTTTGATGACCTTTTCACAAGCGGTGGCCCTTGGGCTACTGATGAACCCATTAGATTTCAGAGGTCATCTGAGAGCACATACCTCTGAGAGCACATACCTCTGCTTAGGCCCTATCTTGCAATGTTAGAGAAAGTGATCCAGAATCCACATCCTGAACCGGATCACTTCCAAAATCTAATGGGTTCATCCGTCGCCCAGGGGACACCTCAGCTGAAAATTCCCATCAAAATCCACCCAGCAGTTTTTACGTAACAACCAAACACACTAAAATACAAACACACACTGACAGACAGACCTTGGTGGAGGTATGCACTCTGTGAGTGCCCTCTAGTTTCTTTTATATTTGGAACTTTTTTTCCTCTCAATTTTGTGATTTTCCTGCCAATTTGTGATTTTTTACATGTAGATGTTTGCATAATTTTTTGTCTTTTTCTAAAACCTTTTCTTTAAATAAAAAAAGGTACTGTCAACTTTTTACTCATGAATTTGCAACAACTGACACCTACCCACGATAATAATATATATATAATCCAAATCATATCTGTGAAAATAAGCAGTAAACATTAAATATTTGATTTGAATAGCCATGCTGACAATAGAAGGTTTAGTTCTGTTAAAGACGAATTTGAGTTTTACTTTTCAAATATCAGTGTCAAAGTAGCTCAAAGAGTATTGACCAAATACAATATAATGAAGTAAAAGTACAGCCTTTTCTTCACAAATATACTCAAATGTGAGTAAAAAGTAACCTGCTCAGTGACAAAGCTGCTTGAGTACATGTACTGTAACTAGCTGATCACAGTCTATGAAATCTGCCAGGCCAAATGTCAGGCATCAGGTCTTTCACATTTTTCTAACACCTATTTTAGCTAAAACTGACAGCGGTTTCATTGATAACACTTAACTACAGAGTAAATAACTCCTTTGTTAGCTGAAGGCTGCGGTGAAGCTTTGAGTCATAAATGTCCAACCTCTGTGGTTCGACAGCATTGAAGCATGTCCACTCGCTGGAGAGCGCCTTTCTCCAGATCGATATGTCAAGAAAAATGTCACGTCTGAGGGCAAGGTTACCAGAGGGTTGGAAAGCAGCATCAGGCTCGATGAAGACAGACCACAGGCGGAGCGCAAAGCAGAGATCTCCACAGGTCAGGCGAAGAAAGAGTGAAAACTATACACGTGTTAAGAGTTGGGAGTTCTCTCTGAACACGAGAGTGCAGCCTTTTTAGACCAATCTGAAGGTGCTTAACTTTGTTAACCCAACCTCCCAAACTCCCTGGCAGCCTAAATGTGATAAACAAGCTACAAAGTTAATTACGACCCAACTCTTTCCTTTCTGACTGGGGTTGGCTGTGTTTTTACTGTGGGCAGCGATGAAGGCTCAGCGCCCCTGCTCTATTTCCAGCACGGCTCTATCAAATTCCTTTGGAAGATTTCTGTGATGGACTGCAACTGGAATGATTTAAATAAAGTCAAACAACAGAAAATGAGATCAGGCTGCAACGGAATCCACAGACACGTGTTTCCAGCCGGGCACTGCGGGGAAAAGATGAGCGGTCCGAGGTGAGTTCAGATTGCACACAACTCACATTCCCAATCATATTTGCCAGAACGTGAGCTTTTAGATAATGGTCTGTTCTCCTAAATGCCTCATGGAAATGGTCATTAGCATTGACATAAGTGGCTTTACCCTCTTAGCTTTTCCAAAAAAATCAATCCCTGGAATGATCCTAAATCTATATCATTGTAGCTTTATATTCTCTGCAAACTAGCCATCAATCTATAGGACTAGTGCTCCTGAAGTAAGCTGCAGAAGGGCAGGGAAATGTGGCGGGCACAGTCGTGTTGAGTCAGAGAGGGAGATAAACAAGAGGTGAAATGAGGCATGATGTTTCTATATATCAGTTAGGCATATGGCATGAGTTTTGTTTCAAAATCAGCTAATGCTAATGTACATTTACACTGACCTACAGGCTTTTTAAAAAAAATAATTTCCTGTCCTATATATACTGTTACATTGTTGGATTCTTATCTTAAATAGGATCAAACATTCAAATAAAGAGATCTGTACATGTGCGCTTATGAGGGCTACAGACTGCTCTTACAGACGTGGACAAATTTGTCGGTAACCTTCCGTTAAAGAAATAAAATCCCACAATGGTGGGATTTAATGAAAATCCAACAAATCCATCCTGTTTAATTGGCATAGGTCCAACAAATCCATCTGAGTAAGATTTAGTCGCCATCAGTGTTGGGCAAGTTACTAAAAAATAGTAACTAGTTACAGTTACTAATTACTTCTTTTCGAAAGTAACTGAGTTACTTTTGAGTTACTGCATGATTAAAGTAACTAGTTACTTGGAAAAGTAACTTTCATGTTACTTTTAAATGCATACTTAAATCATCTTGCACATATAGCAGGATCAAGTGCCTCTTGTTCTCATCAGAAAAAAGAAGAAAAAGGTCTCAGATTTACACAAACTATTGTAATCAGTAGAAAGTCAGAAATTTACTACAAATAAAGCTGTAAATTCACAGAGAAAAGTTTGGACCCCCTGGTGGGCCGTTTTTGGCCCACGAGCCATATATTTGACACCCCTGGACCAGCCCATTAAAAACGCATATTTAGAGGATTTACTTCCATGAAATAGTTGCAGATCACAACAGCATGTAAATGAATAAGATAAAATAAAATAGAAAGCACAGATAAATGAAAGTTCACCGCTTAGAAGAAACTGTTCTTTACTGCAACAAATCCCAGTCACTTTTTCTCTGTGCGTAAGAAAACTCACGCAATTACTTACACAACTTACACAGTTACACAACTGTGGACATTAAATATGAGCTTCTTGCTCAAAAAATACTCATGTTTAACCACAGAGGTAGGGGCTGTTGGGAGCTACTCAACGCTTGAACAACAGGTGATCAGGGCTCGATACAAGAAGTCGCCACCGGGTTGCGGTGTGAACTGGGGCAGGACAGAAAACCGACCCGTGGAGGAGACTGACAGCTGTGCCAGCTGTGGTAGGGTCAGTTTATTTGCACTAAAAATATCTATCCGTATTAATAAAACGAGTAACGCGAGTAGCGCATCTGATCAAATTTCAGTAACTGTAATGCATTGCTGAATTTTTAAACAGTAATTTTGTTACACAGCACGTTACTGCAAAAGTAGTCGCGTTACAGTAACGCGTTACTTTGTAACACATTACTCCCAATACTGGTCTCCAGCCACATGATTACAGAGATATTTAATTTCCTGCAACCTTAAGCTATTTCTACTTTTATGGTAACGTTGTTTTTTTACATTAACCTGTTGCACTCCTGTCTACTGCGGATGGGCACGTCTCTGTGACCTAGAGCACACGAGGGCGCTGTGTTCAAGTGCGCACTGAAAAAAAAAGCTGCATTTCCGTTCTTCCACTACAGACACAGCCGCGAACAGATCAGATATGACTGACCTCTCATTCGACTAATAAGAGCCTTGAATTGGGTTTCTGAAACCTTGAAGAACCAATGACTGAAAACCTAGCAAGAAGGACCCGCCTACCAACGCTGTGAATGCAGTGAGCCAATTGAAGCACAGAAGTTCGAAAGCTGTTTTGTGTAAGGCTGGGTGAAGACGGACTGCTGCAGCAGATGAAAAAAGGACCTGCAGGAAGAACCTGCCACAGACCCAGCAGCACGGAGACCACCCACAAGTGCGACCTGTGTGACAGGGACTGCCATTCGCGCATCGGCCTGTTCAGCCGCAGGCGGTGCTTTTTTTTTTTTATTCCAGCAGAATAGACGTTTAGGATTCTCTTCCATGGTCATCATAGACCGACGGAGGCCGACGACGAAGGCTGGGTGACACACACACGTTCGCCAGTCTTTTTGAATTACTACTGTTATTTGTTTTGAAAAATCGTTCGCCAAAACCGCAATCATGGAAGCGCAAAACTGCAATAATGGAATTATGTTTTGACCGGGTCGCAAGATCAGAACCACGAGCGGGTTCCAAGCGGACCAGCGTCGCGTTCGTCTGACAATGAGGAAGAAGTTCGCCAGCTACGCTGCTGCTGTGAAGACGTAAGTGTTATAAGCTAAATTATTCTCTATCCCTTAAAATTGTAATCAAAAATGACTTTTGACCGATCGGTAAATTACAGCTGTGCGTCATCGCCACATGACGGACCGCTGCGCAACGGGCGATGTCCGTCCTCTGTAGCTGGGGGGGGGGACAACCCCCCCCCCCCCACACACACACACAGCCCTGAGTGTCACCTTTCATTAGAGCCCAAGATGAAGCTTCTATATTAAATCATTCAAAAGTTACAGACGTTTTTCCAAACTGTGCCATTTGGCACAATTTGGCACAGTTCAAAAACGCCTGGGAACTACCTGAGAAAAAAGCTGTGTAATATATTCATTTTTTGTGGTATTGTTACAAAATTTTGACCTCAGGTGGATAACACTTGGTTCTACATTTCTGTTGCATTTTCCAGCCCGGATCTGAAGCTGTGTGTTATTTGCAAGCATTTGTATCCAAAAAAACACCCAGGCGAAGTTTATTTTCTTCAAGTTCACTATGTTTAGATGACTGTTACTCAGTGGCCGGAGCACTTAGAGAGATTATGACTGTTTTGCCAAAAAATTCAAAGTGTTTTCTTTTAAATGAGACCAACCCCATGAAGATGCTGCAAAGGGTTGAAGAACAGCTTTTGATTTACTTTGGGCACGTTATTTTTTGGCGTTTTTAGGGAAATTGACCGGAGCGCAAGGGGTTAAGCTATTTTAGCCTTTCAGCTAGTTTTCTCAGAGAGTAGAGAGCCTAAGTCACGCTCCCTCTACTTCTGCTCATGGGACCTTAAATCAGAAAAATTCTCCATTGAAATGAATGGCAACACCAAAATTATCTTTTGATCCCAATCAAATTTTGCCACAAGTTACACATATGATGTTTGTCAGTTTAAAAGATAACTTCCCACGTAATTAAAATTGTCAGTTGTCATATATGAACTGAGCAATATTTAGTTTTTGTGAAAACAATTAGCGGACTACAGCTCCCATCATCCCACATCACTAAACTGTAATCGTGTTTAGTGGTGAGGGATGATGGAAGGTGTTGTCTGCTAGTCATTTAAACCTAAACTAAATATTACTCTGTTATTATACGACAGTCGACAACTTTAATTATGTGGAAAGTTATCTTTTCAACTGAAAAACATCATATGTGTAACTCATGGCAAAATTTGATTGGGATCAAAAGATAATTTTGCTCTTGCCATTTATTTCAATAAGATTTTTTTTATTTAAGATCCCATGTGTGGAAGTAGAGGCGGCGTGACTTAGGCTCTCTATAGGCTAATTTAGCCTTTCGGTTAGCTTTTTTCAAAGAATTAAAATTGGATTTAGGATCTTTAAGCTAAGTTCAGCAACATTAAGCTATTTGTACTTTTATGAAAATGTTTCTTAACATTAGGCTATTTTCGCCTTTTAGTTAGCTTTTTTTCTAAGAATCAAAGTTTCATTTAGCGATAACTTCTGCAACCTTAAACTATTTCTACTTTCATGCTAACTTTTTTAAGATTACACTATTTTAAACTTTCAGCTAACATCTTTTAGGTTTTAAGCTTATATTTAGCATATTTAAGTTAACATTAAGGCACTTCTACATATATACTTTTAAAGCTATTTTATTCCAGCATATTACTGCATTTTTAAGCATTTCAGGGATGCATTTTCAGCTAACAGCATTCACACCGCATTTCTGCTAGGAAATGCTAATTTTTCTAGTTTTTTAGTAGATATTTTCTTACTCTTGCTCAAGTCGTTATTTGGTGGCTACTCCTATGCCTGAGTAATAAATATTATAAGATAATACTAATTTTAATTGAGTACATATTCTGACCATTCCACCCACGTCTAGAGGCTCTATAAAGATATTTCTTAACTGTAACTTATGCAAAGCAGCTCTATTACTGTAATAGCTTGATAATGAAACAATGGCTCTGCAAGGGAATCCCTAAACACTGAAGACATAATTTCCTGTCCTGAGAACAAAAGGCATTTACCTTAAACATGACTACTCTAAATACTAAATCACATCAATTAAACAGCAGTTGTAGCTTCATAAAATGTAAAATATCCTTAAGTTAACCTTCTGTTACACTGGCGTTTTCAAAATTTACCCTGTGTTTGGTTAAAAACATGATCTTTATTAAACTGGATAAAAGACGACGTGAAACATTTATATCTCTCTCCCTCATTTCTGTCTTTACTTTCAGTACAAAAAGGCACACTAAAGAGGGCAAAAAACGGTTTTAGCTGACAGAGTTTATGGTGTTAAGCTCTTTAGCCCTATCACTTTAAGGCTACGGAAAATACAGACATCAAAGCAGCTACAGCCTGATAGTAATCTGTGAATGCATTATGAGCAGCAGAGCTGTTGCTGCAATAATATAAAAACTCATCGGCTGTTTTTAACTTACTGGAAGAAATAAAAGCAGGAGAAAAAAACAAAAAAGGCGCCCGGGTTGGAAGGGAAAAATATGGCTGCACCACAAACTGGCCAATTTTGTTCAGGACAAAACAGAAAAACCAATAAAAGGAAAAAACAGAGGTGCACCCAAGAGTGTTTTGTGTAGTTTGGAGTTATTGTAATACAGCGTCATTACTTAGGAGAGCAGCTCTTCACTCCACAGTGACTGTAATGGCTAATTTAAAAAAAAACCAACAAAACAGCAAGATGCACTTTTCCTTCTTTGTGGTTTTGTCCTTTCTCTCATTGAACCCATAGTTTTTAAATTAAGATACCAATCTGCGCAGCCTATATAGTTACTGTACTCGCTTTATGTGGAGTAATCACCAGTTCTGTGCATTAGCTCTGCCCCACCAGCTAAATACCAGTAAAATTCATCTGTGGCTTTAGCAGGAGGGGGAATGTGCTACACATAAAACAGCTTAAGTAACAGTCCTACTGCATGTATTTGAAGAAGTAGTAAATTTATGACAAAGTTACCAATTTATTAGAAAAAAAACTCATAAATTTAGCATAAGCATGATGCAAATATAAGATGAAAACTACACCAGATATTTGCATGAATAAAGTCAAATATTTGTTTAAAAAAGCAAGCTTATAAGTAGGTAGGTAACAAATCTACAAGAAAAAAATGTACATTTGAGAAGTAAAAAACTCACATTAATAATTAAAAAGTAGGTTGCACATTCCTTAAAAACAACATACATTTGCAAAAATGTACAAATTTATATGAAAAACGTTGCAAATGCTTTTTCATATAAATGTAGCAGCTCTGTTTGCTTTAGTACAAAGAACCTTTGTACTAAAATGGTTGCAAATTTGCAAAAAAATTAAGTCACAGTGAAGAAATTTGAAAAGTGAAGAGGAAATAAAGTAAAAGTCACAAAATTATGAAAGGAAAAAAAAACTAGAAATTTGCAAAGAAAAAGGTATCATTTTTTAATGACAAGAATTTTCAAATTCACATGATTCAGTTCATTAATTTCCATGAGAAACTTGCAAATTCAGACCGAAAAAGACACAAATGAACAACTATGCTTTAGCTAGTGAAAATGTTGAGTGGGTAGTTAGGGCCCCTTTACATAGCATGGAGATTGCTGGGTGACCATTGAGAGGTCAAAAGTTAGCCCGATCTCTCAATGATCTCCTAAAGCCTGGAAAAAGCTGTTTCTGTGTAAATGGTTGGGAAATCAACTCTCATGGTGACCTATAGAGATCTTTCAAGATCACAGAGAGCAGGAGAGATCTCTGAGGGATCATGAGAGTTCCCTGGGTGACCAAGGTGGTTGCTGAGTGTTTGAGAGGTTTCTAATGCCCTTCTACCCCCTTCCCACAAGGGTGGAGATGGCTGAGGGATCGCTGAGTGATGAAAAAATGGTCAGATCTCTGAAAGATCATTGGGAAATCGATGAGATCATTGAGAGAGCTTGGCCATCGCTGAGAGATCACTGCAAGATTGTTGACAGCTGGCCATTTTTCCATCACTCAATGATCTCTCAATGATCTCTACCCCGATTACTTGTTGCTAGTAATCACCATAAAATTACTGGGGTAGAAATAAAGAGAAACAGCTCAGGCACAGAGGACAGAAGGCGTTTCAGCCCGACCTGCTCTTTATGTATGAGTGATGTGAAACAGACTGAGTGAGAGACAGGGTGAGAGTTTCATGTGTGGATGTGAAACACGGCGTTGTGATGAAAGAGCATGAGCGAAACTCCCAGTCAGAGGGCGGGGAGAGCTCTTTTGGTCGGCGGGAGAGTCATGGGTGGGGGGACGGGGGGGGGAATCAGTCGGGTACTCACTCTGCATGCACAGCCCATCGGTGCAGTTCTTGGACTGGAGCACCATGCCCTCACAGTCCTTCCCCCCGTTTTTGGGCGCCGGGGCGTTGCACTCTCTCCTCCTCCAGTGGGTGCACTCTGTCCCACAGGTGGACCACTTACTCCACTCTGTCCACAGGCCATCCACTATCACACAACAGACGGGAAGGGGCAGACGAGGGTGGGGCGACGGGGCGATGGGCAAAATGGAGACACGGCGAAGACGGACGAGTGCACGGGTGGAGGAGTGATTCAGACGGCGGGGATATGTGGGAGAGAGACACACACACACACATACATACGTGAGCGTGGAGGCACAAACAGAGCGGGATATGCAAACGCAGGGTTGGCTCATACCTCCCACCCACCCCCCGCCCCATAATGAGTGGGCGTATGGTAATCGAGCGCCATACCTGGGCAGAGAGGGTTGCACGGCAGCTTCTGGATGGCCTGACCGTCGCAGATGGCCCCGCCGTTGAGAGGCGCCGGATTGGTGCAGCTGCGCGTGCGCTTCTGGTAGCCACGGCCGCAGCGGCTGTTGCAGACTGACCACTCGGTCCACGTCGACCATCCGCCGTTCACTGAAAGGCACGGTCACAAAGCGGGTGTGAGAGGCTGTCAGAATAAAATGAGATCTGACCACAATATTGAGTTTTTCCCCCATAAATCAGTCAAAGATTTCCACATAAAATTGTGTGTGTGTGTGTGGGGGGGGGGGTTTCTAATGAATTTGCTGTATTGTTTATTAGAACTTTTCAAACTTTTCCAAATCATGTCATACGAGGAAAGACGGTGAATAGAAGAGGTTTAATTCTGCTGAACAAAGTCAAATTTTAGTTTAACTTTTGAAAGAGCAGCATATCAAAAATAACAGATTTTTTCAATAAAACCACTCAGGACAGGACAGTTTTGTGAAACAGGTACTGAGTAAATGTAACTAGTCTTTACCCACATCTGGTCATTAACTAACCTCTCAACGTGTTTATAACCGGGATTGTTTGGGGGTTTTTTTGCATTCTGACCCTGAAATCGCGGGTCATTTCTCGGCAGCGCAGCCCGACGGTAAACTCTGGTCAGACTGCTGCATTTTCCATTCACTGATTCCTCCTAATGCCTCCCTTCCCTCTCTCATCCATCTCTGTCAGAGACTAAATCCAGCGCAGAAGACACCAGGGCGTGTGGCTGAGAACAAGGCTGTGGCATTTGAGATGGTACAGCCGGACTCCTTGGAGCTTCCTGACCCTCGGAAGTGGCACGCTTATGAGCGAGGCCCAAAATATTGGAGCCTACAGGGGAAGAGCCCCAAAGCCGCATGTTCCTTCACCGTCTGCCATCGCTGCTACATGGATTTAGGCTTCATCATCTGTCTTCTCTTTCTCCTCATCTCACTCACTTCAGCAGTTATCATCTTACACTCTGGCTTCCATTGTCTCTTTGCTGGGTTTGGCTGAAAAACTCACAGCCTGTTCCCATTTTTTCCAATATTAGTATCAGATGGATTGCTCCCTTACTGTCTCTATTTTTATACTGCTGAGCATGTGTGACTTTATATGAAACAACCCCCTTTCCAAAAAAACATGCTGCAATTATTTAAATGGAAAAAACAGAATACAGGGATTTGCTAAACATCTACACCATCATTTTATTTGAAATTAGTGCACAGAGATAAAGTATAAATACAAGAGCAGCTCATTAAAGATTCCCCCTGAGGCTGGAATTGCACACGCATAACAACACATATCTCTACAGCTCTGAGCTCCTAAGAGTGGAGTAAGGTGTGATAATGGAGCTGGTTGAATGCAGAGTGGTCATCGGGTTCCTGAACTTGTAAGGCCACACACCACGGGGGATGTTTGATGAGATGAATGAGACTTATGGGGAGGATGTCCCATAAGTGAAGCACTGGCGGTGACACTTCAAGTGTGGTCAGACATCGTGGAAGCAGCTCCTGTTCCTGAGGCGATCACAGTACGCCCCTGATGAAGACACCATCCGGCAAGTGGGGGATCACCGCACAGCCAGCTATGCCAAGATGTCCAGATCAGTGTGGGGTCTGTGGAAAAGCTCACCCATGACCATTTGTACATGTAGAAGTTGTCTGCATGATGGGTTTCCCAGTTGCTCACACCTTTCCAGTAGCAGGGACAAGTCACGTGCTCCAAGGCTCTTTTGACCATATGCCAAGAAAACCAGGGGAACTTCTTCGTCTGACTAATCACGCAGGATGAAACATGGGTCCATTACGATGATCCAGAGTCTTAAGTCCAGTGGACACAATGAGAGCATTACGACTCACCACCTCCGAAGAAGGCACATGCCCGAGATCATGCTCACAGTCTTTTGGGGCCAGTATGGAGTACTGACGATGGATTTCCTGGCAAAGTTTACCACAGTTACCGGGACTTACTATGCTTCACTGCTGCAGAAACTGTGGAAGGTGAGGAGCCCGCTGACCAAAGGTGTCCACCTCCTGCAAGACAACACCCTGGTTCACAACCCACACAATGCCCACACAGAAGCACGGTCCTGCAGCTATGAAATCCTTCCTCACCCCTCTCTCTTTTCCAACCTTGCAATATCTGACTTCCACCTACTTCTAACCACAAAGTCATTTTTGAAGGGCAAGAATTTTTAAGACAGTGAAACGCTGATTTCTGAGGTCAAGCCATGGCTTCTGATGCAACCTGCAGACTTCTACAGGTGAGGTCTCCAGAGCTGCATAAAGCGATGAGAGAAGTGTGTGACCCTTGGTGGTACCTAAAGACTAACAACTGTGCCATGTTTGGTTCCTCTCAGTCCAAGGGAAATCTTTAACAAGCAGCCACATATATGTCTCATTTGAATATTATATGGAATGTGCTCAATAATACTGTGACAGTTGCCATCTTCTTCTGGGCCTGGGGGTTCCGGGCTGTTTTGTTGTCTTCTTGGAGATGATTGACTTATGGGCAATGACTGACTACACGACGTGTGGATAGCCGGCTTAATAAAAGTCAGATAGAAGGACTGTCATCTGTGGGCTGCTGTTCTCCTGGGAACACTGGACTACTTGTTGTTTTATACCCCCTTCACGCAAGGGTGGAGAATATTAAAAGTTGGTTTGGTTTTTTTTTGAGTGGGCCAATCACAAGCAAGGAGGCAGTTCAGGGTGTGTTTGTTTTGCTAACTTGGAGAAACGAAGGCCAGGAAGTGAAATATGCTCATTTCTTTAAGAGTTTAACTAGATAAATGTAATGTGCATTTCTTTGTGAACCTTTTAATGGTACACGTGACCCATGGGCATATTTTATTATGTTAAAATCCATAATAACACCATTTTGCACAATACAGGCCATTTAAATAATGACTTCCTGTTTCTCATTTACATTTAGGAGAACATTCCAATTTTCTAACAACCCATATTTCCAGCTTTGGTAAGTAAGAGTATCTCATTTTAACAAAGGGAAAAGCTTCTCCCCTCATTTAGTCCACATAGGCGCATTAGTGACATAAATGCCTTGGGTAGGCATTCCAAAAGTCCACTGTCTTGTGTTTCGACATCACACATATTGATCCCTAGTTGCTGGCTACATTATTCATGATCCCTTAAGTGCACCCACAGTTGATACACAAAACAAAAATATTGCTAATGAACCATAAGACATCCATAGTAGGGATGGAGAAAACCATGAGGAAAATTAAAGCTTTAAATGGGGTTACTTTATTATGTGTGTCTCCGTGCAGCCACAGTCATACACTTCACTTTTATATATGCTAAATATAAGTGGATCTAAATCCTTTATGCAGCTTTACTTCTGAAACAGAGAGGCTGTGATGTTACCCAGTTCCCTGGGGTAAATCAGCGGTGTCGTGAAGAGTTCTATCAAGCGCAGGGCAAACTCTGTTGGCCTCAGTTAAACGAGCAATCAAGCTGGTAGTCCTTTCACACGGAAAAAAAAACAAAGAGTGCGGTTCAAAAGAGCATCCGCTTCATGTGTCATTTGTTCTGTCTTGAGTAGCCTCCAGCAGGTGTTGAAGGTAAACTTCAGAGTCGTGCTGTGCAATAACAGTCGTGTTAGCTGATGTTAGGGAGACGGTGCGTGAGGCTGTGTGGAACCACAGCGGGGGTCTCTTTAAGTATGGCTCAGCCACATCAGTGCCTCGCTTGCAGTTCTGAAAAATCGCAAATCTTTCATTCCGTGCACACCTTCTGGCGGGAGCAAAATGAGTGAATGTTACACGCCGCGGGAGAGGGAGAGGGAGAGCTGTATGCAGAGTGACTTTGAAATGTGTTTAATATTAAGTTGGGCTGACTTCTTAAATGAGTTCAAGACTTTTCCTCTCACATAGTATCTGACTTTACTCATCTGTCATGTGGCGGATTTTGCTTGCCACCAGCTTGTTGATCTATGTAATGGATCAGTGCAATTAGATTACCATAGACGATAACTGTGGCGGTGGTGCTGCGTCTCTTAGCCACGATGTTCTTGGCCACACAGGTGTAGTTGGCGGTGTCAGAGAGGCGAGCCTGTTTAATAATCAGGTTGTGTTCGATGGTGATGTAGAAGTTTCTGTCGTCTGCAGGATCAATGACCTCCTCATTCTTCAACCACTCCACCTGAGGAAAGCAGAAGAATGCAAAAATGTGAAACAGTACAGTATAGGACTGGGTGACCTCATTAAAGATCCCATCATGTGCATTTTCCAGAGTTTAATTTTGAGTTCTGACATCCTCAAGGACATACAGGTGCAGCTCAATAAATTAGAAGATCATTTAAAGTTAATTTATTTCTGTTGGTTTTATCACGTCCAAAGTCAGCACAGTCGTTTACCAGGAAATTTTAGAGCACTTCATGCTCCCCTCTGCTGACAAGTTTTATTGAGATGCTGATTTCATCTTCCAGCAGGACTTGGCACCTGCCCACACTGCCAAAAGTACCAATGCCTGGTTTAATGACCATGGTATCACTGTACTTGACTGGCCAGAAAACTCTCCTGACCTAAACCCCACAGAGAACCTATGGAGTATTGTGAAGAGGAAGATGAAAGACACCAGACCCAACAATGCAGATGGGCTGAAGGCCACTATCAAAGCAACCTGGGCTTCCGTAACACCTCATCAGTACCACAGGCTGATCACCTCCATGCCATGATGCACTGTTACAGTAATTCATGCAAAAGGAGCCCAGACTAAGTATTGAGTGGGTACACGGACATACTTTTCAGTCGGCCAACATTTCTATTAAACATCAGTTTTCTTTAAATGATCTTATGTAATGTTCTAATTTTTTTTTTTTTGAGAAAATCAATTTTAGGTTTTCATGAACTATAAGCCATAATCAAACTTAAAAGAAATAAATGTATGAAATATATCACTCTGTGTGTAATGACTCTATACAATATATAAGTTTCACTTTTTGAACTGAATTACTGAAATAAATTAACTTTTCAATGATATTCTAATTTACTGAGATGCACCTGTACATCATTTCTTTCAGTAGTCATTACGTTTATAAGATTTCGGGAAAAACTGACCTCTGACCTTGACCTCAAGTTCCATAATTCCTGTAAAATTTATCCAATCAGCATCAAATTGTAAAATGCGCATCATCAGCCTGGTACTAAGTTTCACAACACTTGAAAGAAAACTGTAGGAGGAGCTGATTTCACAAAATTGGGACAGACAGACGAACCGACTGACCACCCCATAACATAATTCCCCTTTGTTCTTCGCCAGCCAGTAGTCTTGTTCTACAGCTTCTCAAAAAGCTGTCTATAAAATTCTGTCTGAAACAGTTGGAGACAATGGAGGCGGAGCCGCCATGCAAGGTGCTGACCCGATCCACCAGGAGCAAGTCAGGGTTCAGTGTCTTGCTCAAAGACGCTTCGACATGTGACTGCAGAGAGAGCAGGAATGGAACCACTGACACTCTGATCAGAGGTTGACCACATTACACCTGCGTCACAGCCGCCCCATCGTGGCGAATCTGTCTCGCAAACTCAGAGAACTGAAGGCAAGGCTTGTTGGCTTGAGATGTCATAAAACCCAGGAAGTGTAATCTGCTCATTTCTTTAGCAGCTTCTCTAAATTCAGTTCAACTTTATTTATATAGCGCCATTTCACAACAAAAGTCATCTCAAGGGACTTTCAAACTGTAGGGCAAATACCCTGCAGTTATAGAAAGAGACCCCAACAATCAGGCGACCTCCTGTCAGCAAGCACTTGCCGACGGTGGAGAGGAAAACCTGCCTTTAAGCAGGAAGAAACCTCCAGCAGAACCAGGCGCAGGGAGGGGCAGTCATCTGCCACAACTGCCTGGGGGGTGAGGTGATAGAGAAGAAGAAAAGAACAGCATGATGGGGACTCAATCAGTAGATGATGCTGTGTAATTCTTTGTGAAATGATCATTATTTACTACGAAAGCATAGGGGTGAGCATCACGAGTGGCCCAAAAATACGATATTATCACAATACTTGGATGATGGTCTGACATTATCACAGTCTTTTGACATGCTTAACACCATCCAGTGGATTGAAAAGTCAACTGGTAAATAGCTGAGTTGTATTTGCAACATTGATTAATAATGTATAAAAAAGTGCCACAATACTGGTGTCTCTGAATCGATACAGTATCGCCACCACAAGTATCACATTATTACGCTGTATCAATTTCTTTTTCTCCCACCCCTATAAGAGCATACCTGTGATCCATGGATGCATTTGAGAAGGTTAAAAGACAAGAAAACATTACAAAACAATTTTGCAGTTAACGGGACCTTCAATCGAGATTTGTTGGTTTCAATTCATTTCAACGCTCAACATCAGGGGGCAGCACTGTGCCAAAAAACGTCTGGGCAGATCACTCTCGATGCCTTTGACAATCACGACTCATCCTGCTGGTGAAATTGTGGTATTACAGGACATCCAGACCAGCCCTAACTGTAACTTCAATACAACTCTCTGTAATGCAATATGTTGTCATTGTTGGTATGGAGTTATAAATGTTCATAAAGTATGGTTCATTTTTGATTGTTTCAAAGTAGAAAAACCTACAGCCAGCTCCCTTGATCAATTTACGGAAAAAACAACAAGCTTTTAAACAGCTGTACCTTTTTTTCCCCAGTCCTGTCTAGCCTCTCGAATAACAGCGAGTTCCAGTATTGCCGTGTTTACGCCTCTGAGGCCCTGCTACAAAAAGTCAATAGCTATCATGCTCTTTTTATTCTCCCCCAAGAACAAAGCACTACAGTAACAGCTGCATTGTCAGACAGCAGCGAAAACCCTCCACAATTCTTAAAGCCGAGAGCCTCCCTGACCTTTTCTTCTGAGTTTCATTTCTCTAAATGACATAGATATTGAACTCCCGGCCCTATCACAGAACAGAGGATCATTTGGAGCGTTTATTTTGGCTGTATTTTCACACAGAGAACAACATGTGCCCCCTCACACTCTGCAGCCACTTTGATTCTGAAATATTTCCTGGCTCTCTGGTTTTCTTCAAAGAAAGTGTCCAGTGATGAGGAGGTCTGGCAAACAGCAAACTTCCTGCCCACTGTGATAGTCCACAAGGAGCGGGGCCGATAAGCGATAAGACACCAAGGAGCAGTACAGGCAACGGATGATAAGCAGGATGTTTAGAAAAAGTCTTTCTCATGAGAGATAAAGTATCTCCAAAAGTAGGCCAATAACCCGATGTCGGTGCTGCCAAGACAAAACAGTCACTGTTGTTGTTGGAGTTCTTAGAAAACAACACAGAAACAGCATGTACTGGTACAACACATTGCCCATTGTCAAAAGACCAGCATTGTTGGAAGTTTCTCAAAAGACGAGAAGATGGCCCGATTGTGCAGTGCAGTGTGTTACACGCATCAACGGCTTCACCGGCATCTGTGTTAGTTTGAGATGACAGCTATCAAAGATGCCATCAGCATCACACCTCAGCAGAGGACGCCTGCATGCTCTTCCAGCGGGAGCGCGGCGGAGAGGCAGAGAAGGAAATATTTTCAATACTCCGCTTCACACTTAACATCTCCCAAATCAATGCACGCAGCACTCACTACGCACTTATCCCCATCACAGACATGCATCTAAACAAACACTGGGTGTAAACTTAATATCGGCTAAGCTTTACAGTAAAACCTCTGCGAGCTCAGTGTATATTCTCTGCTGATTTGGTGCTTATGACTATTTTCCTTCATAAACACGCATCAGCTGAATCAATCTCATGGAGCCAGGAGGGATATGAGTGCATCTCTGGCTGTCTACAGAATGAAACCAAACCGTTCTCTCGCTCAAGTACAGTGCAATAAAATGCAGCTGGGCCTAATGTGTATCAATATACAGGAGACGCATTATATATTTCAGTCACACTTTTCACATCACCTTATCATGGCTAAATCATATCACACACCAAAGGCTAAATGTTTTTCCTGTTATCCCTCTAAAGACTTCATTTATATCTTGAAGACACAAGTGTGAACACGTCTTCTAATCTGGGGATTTTCAACCCGGGGCAAGATTAGAAATAAAACGATTAGCCTAAGTGATTAGAAAGATTTTCTCTGAATCAAGAGGACAGGGTAACAAAAAATGAGAGGGGTATTGAGATTAAAAAAGATTTTACAATGATGAAATGGCACAATTCCATGAATAATTGAGGGAATTAATGGACAAATGGCTATATACTTAGCTAAAATCAAGGCTTTACCTCCAAAAATTACTATGAATGCAAAGTTAACCAAATGTTTGATTGTAGTATGCTTTTTCCAGGGATTAATTAAATCTTTCCAAGGATCAATTTAAAGTTTCAATATACACATGTACTGTATAACATTACTCCCCCCAGACACACCAAACCTGGAAAAAAAAGCAGTGTCCCCTAATATCATCATAAACCTTTCTATATCATGTTACTTAACTGAATAAAATGACTTTGAACCATGAAATCCAAGCAGAAATGAAACAAAAAAAAATAAAACTTTCTCAGACTTACTTTGTTTTTGAAATTTTGTGACTTTTTTCTTGTAAATATGCAAAAATGTTCTTGTAAATTTGCTATTTTTTTTAACTTCGTTTATCATAAATTTGCAACTTTTTCCTTGCAAATCTGAAACTATTTTCTCATAAATTTGTGACTTTTTCAAAAGATTTGCAACTTTTTTTCTAATAAATTTTCAAAAAAAAATTCTTGTAAATGTGCTATTTTTTTCCCCCTGTAAACTTTCAACTTTTCTAGCAGATTTGTAACTTTTTTCTCAAAAATCTGACTTTTTCTTGTAAATTTTCATCCTGTTTTTCACAAATTTGCAACTTTTTTCTCAAAAATTTGCAATCTTTTTCCTGTATTCTGTGTAATTAAACTGTAATTTGCTGCTGTTTTTAATTTTTAAATTGGCATCTTTTTTCTTATCTTTGCACCTTTGTATCCAATTTACATTTATACCTTATACTGAATTGCTGGCAACTTTAAATATATAAAATTCTAAATGCAAAAACATCTGTGTTGTTCTATTGTTCTGCAAAAAAAGGTCTGTACAGCTCTGTCTGAACATGAATATAAATAAGCCCCAAATCTGATTGGCTAAAGATTTACTAAGTGGGCCAATCACAAGTAAGGTGGCAGCTAACCTAGAGAACTAAAGGCAGGATTGCTGCAATATAGCATCATATTACCTACTAAGTGCAATCCATCTTTTAAGAGCTTAACTAAATAAATGCCATATGTATTAATTCTTTAGGTGTGTAATCCTACATGTGACCCATGGCCATATTTTGTAAGGTTAAAATCCAAGAAAACAATATTTTGCACAGCGTGGTCCTTTGAAACTAGCTTAAAATGTGAATTATGACAATGCAATGATGCAGGACAACTAAGATTTTTTAAAAATCACTTCTTCCTTATTGTTATTACATGGAGAATTGCTGCACAAAACCTTGTGTGAATTTGGAATATACCATAAGACGACCATCAATAATGAATTGTCATCTTGATTGTATCGACAAACCGGGATGAAAATTTGATGGTACTTCATATTTAGGATTGTCATCTCAGTGTGTCTGTTGCTAAGATCTAGCAGAAAATAGGAATGCAGATTAATGACACATTACATTATGAAGAATGCAACAACTGCTTTGGATTTCAAACGAATAAACAAATGAGTCATCTGTCATTATTTAGTCAGTGTTTGGAAGGTGGTAAAAATAGTGTTTCTCAGCATGATTCATTTGAAATCTTCATCTACTAGTACAGACAATAAAATCTGATGCTTGCAGCTAGTTTTATAACGCCTATGTTGGATTGCATTAATGTGGGAAAAAATGTGTCACCTGTTTGACTTTTTTTGGTTTGTCTTAAGGAGTTTATTGGGTAAAAATGAACCAAAAACATATGGAAATAAAGGCTAATTACCCTAAACTCATATCAGGCATATACATTATAATAGGTGAACACGTATAATTAGACATTTCAGAATCATAAGATAAGGACAAGCCATCTTTACCGCCATTCAAACCCATACAGCCAATCATGTATAGTAGAACAAAATTATGTTTCTCTTATCTACAATGTTAATCACACATATACAGTATATAGAATCAGAGGGGTTGCTGCCATGCAAGGCACCACCACAAATTTTCCTCCTCTGTTCCATTATTGCTGAGCACCAAGCTGGACGGCAGGAAGTTCTCCTTTTTTATATGGTCTTTGGCATGACCCAGCCGGGATTTGAACCCCGGCCATGGGGCGGATGCTCTAACAACTGAGCCACCACTCCAGTATCATGGTATCGATTTGGTGGCAGCTCAGTGGTAGTGAATATATAGTCTTCTTTACGTGCAAGCAAACAGTGTATGTCATGTATATTATTTTAATCTTATCATTATCATTACAGTAATATTCCTAAAACTAAAACACATAAGGTGCCGCATTTTTTAAAGTATTGCATAAGCATTTGTGTTCATGTTTATGTTACTGTCACCATCATTGTTTAATACTTTATGAAACTGAAAAATATGACAAACACTCTCAGAGAAAAGGACCCCTATGTTTGCAAAACAAAAATCTGACAGTGATCCACTTGCCTTTTTGTGTCTTTTGTTCCCATCCTGAAAAGTGATGGAACACAAATGTGGTGATGCAAACAAGAGAAACAATGTGCATTTTTGATTTTTTTGACACAATAAATGTTTTCTCTTTTGGCCCATGCATCAGTGTGTGCCGAGCTCAGGGCATTAGATAGGTCTTGTCTTCGAATCGAGATTGACAGGTGATACAAAGAGGTGGTTATCCAATTTTGCACCAATCATAGAGGCAGCCTCTTCAAACGTGCTACGTTCAGATGTCAAGAGCACTTTTATATGAGAAGGTAATTAAAAATTGAACAAAAGAGCTTTTCAGAGCAGATGGAGGGGTGGGAGGGAGATGAAGTGACAGGGGATAGAAAGTGTTAGAAACTCATGTAAGGAGGGAAATGTGTGAAGGAGCACAAGAGAGCAACCCTTTACTAATTATTCATTCTGTATTCTATGTAACAGACAATTTTTTGAAGGATTTGTTTTAGGCAGCTGGTGATGCTTTGTCTATAATAAAACATTGTGCAGCTGCTAACGGGGTCAACTGCAGACATATAACATTGCTATGTTTTAGTAAAAGCTAAAAGAAATGCAATTAAATAATGGAAGGAAAGGCGCCCATTCACACTTTCCAGCTTGATCTTGAGTTTAAGTCTGAGTTTAAGCTCATACATCAAAATGTATGATCTTAGCATCCATACATTTTGAATGCTAAAAACTTAATTATATATATATATATATATATATATATATATAAGATAAGATAAGATAAGATAAGCCTTTATTAGTCCCACAACGGGGAAATTCCAGGATTGCAACAGCACAGGGATAGCAACACTCAGAGCAACAATCAGAAGGCAAGAAAAAAAAAAAAAAAAAAAAAAAAAAACAAGCAAGCAAGAGCAGCTAATATACATATGTACATATTACTATAAAATATATATATACACACACACACACACACAGACACACAGTGCAGAGCATTGTAGCTGGATGGAATAAATATATGAATATATGAACACACAGTGCAGAGCATTGTAGCTAGATGGAATAAATATGTAAATATATAAACACCCACAGTACGGAGCATTGCAGCTAGGTGGAATAAATATGCAAGTATATAAACACACACAGTGCGGAGCAATGTAGCTAGATGGAATAATATGTAGATATATAAAAACACAGTGCGGAGCATTGTAGCTAGATGGAATAAATATATAGATATATAAATGTAAACACACCCAGTGCTGAGCATTGTAGCTAGATGGAATAAATATATAGATATATAAATATAAACACACCCAGTGCAGAGCATTGTAGCTAGATGGAATAAATATGTAAATATATAAACACACACAGTGCAGAGCATTGTTGCTAGGTGGGATGAAACAGCATAACCGTCTATTTAGTTATCCTACATGGTATGATTATGTGCCCATACATATTCTCACCCTCCATAGCGACCGGTATGTTCCTAGTTGTATGCCGGAGAGGACCATTGTGTAAGTCTATTGCATCTTTTGCATTCAAAAAAAACTATTAGTTTGTTACGTCTTTTTGCTATCTCTGCGAGCAGCCCTGCTTAGGTTGTACAGTCTGACAGCCATTGGTAGGAAGGACCTACGAAACCTCTCGGTTGTGCACCTGGGATGATGTAGTCTGCTGCTAAATGAGCTCCTCAGTGCATCTAGTATGTCCTGCATAGGGTGGAACTCGGACTCCAGCAGAGATGACAGTTTAGCCACCGTCCTTCTCTCTCCTATCTCCTCCATCGGATCAAGGCGTTGCCCCAGGACAGAGCTAGCTTTCTTAATCAGTTTGTTCAGTCTCTTCCTATCGGCTGCAGTAATGCCACTGCCCCAGCAGACCACTCCAAAAGTGATGGCTGATGCCACCACCGTGTCATAGAATGACTTCAGCAGCGCCCCTTGTACACCAAAAGACCTGAGTCTCCTCAGCAGGAACAGCCTGCGCTGTCCCTTCTTGTAGAGTGCGTCAGTATTGTGTGACCAGTCTAGTTTATTGTTCAGATGAATACCCAGGTACTTGTAGGATGTCACCATCTCGATGTCTGTTCCCTGTATATTTTCTGGTGCTGTGAGGGGCTGCCCATGCCTGCGGCAGTCCACCACCAGCTCCTTAGTTTTCCTCGCGTTGATCTGGAGGCAGTTCCGATGGCACCAGTCCACAAAGTCCTGGATAAGCCCTCTGTACTCAGCTTCATCTCCGTTGGAGATGAGACCAACGATCGCAGAGTCATCAGAGAACTTCTGTAGATGGCAATGTGTTGTGTTGTGTGAGAAGTCCGCAGTATAAAGAGTGAACAGGAAGGGAGCCAGCACCGTTCCCTGGGGGGCCCCCGTGCTACTGATGATCGTGTCGGAAACACAGTCCCGGGTTCTCACAAACTGAGGCCGGTTCGTGAGGTAGTCCAGGATCCATGATGACAGGTGCTGGTCCACCCCTGCGCGCAGCAGCTTGTCCTTCAGGATCATCGGTTGGATGGTGTTGAAAGCACTGGAGAAGTCAAAGAACATGATCCTCACCATATTCCCGGGCTTCTCCAGGTGGGACAGAGAACGGTGAAGGAGGAAGATCACCGCATCCTCCACCCCAATGCCATGCTGGTAGGCGAACTGGAGTGGATCCATCGCTGGTTCCACCAGGGGGCGGAGATGAGCAAGGAGCAGTCTCTCCAGGGTCTTCATCAAGTGGGACGTCAAGGCCACCGGTCTGAAGCTGTTCAGGTCTTTGGGGTGGGAAGTTTTTGGTACAGGTACCACACAAGATGTTTTCCACAGCTGTGGTACCCTCCCCAGTTTCAGGCTCATGTTGAAGATATACGTCACAATCCCACACAGCTGGTCTGCACAGGACTTGAGGAGCTTTGCGCTGATGCCGTCCGGTCCCGACGCCTTCCTCGCCTTGATCTTCCTCAGCTCCGTCCTCACCTGGGTCTTGGTCAGGGTCAGGATGGGGGGCTGTGTGTTGGGAGTGGGGGGGGTGTCGGTGGAGTGGGGAGTGGGTAGCAGGACTTGATTTCTTAGAGGCAGCAGTGGTTGTTGTGCAGACAGGGGGGAGGGCGGTTGGTCAAATCTATTGAAAAACAGATTCAGGTTGTTCGCCCACTCCCTGCCCCCCGTGGCCTGGGGGGAGGTATTCTGGAGCCCCGAGATGGTTTTGAGGTTTCTCCAGACCCCGCTGATGTCGCTCTGTTGCAGCTTGTCCTCCATCTTCTTCCTGAAGCTGTCCTTGCCTTCTCTGATCTTTCTCCTCAGCTCCCTCTGTACGGACTTCAGCATCTCCCTGTTCCCCGACCTGAAGATCCTCTTCTTCTCTCTCAGAAGTGTTTTTATCTCAGGGTTGATCCAGGGTTTGTTGTTTGAGTGACGCCGTATGGTCTTGGTGGGAACGGATTTGTCCACACAGAAGCTGAGGTAGCCCGTGAAGGTGTGAATGAGGCCATCGATGTCCTCACCATGTGGATCGCAGAGCTGCTTCCAGGCAGTGGCTTCAAAACAGTCCTTTAGAGTGTCCATTGTCTCCTCAGACCATAACTCCACAGTGTGCATGGCCGGAGGTTGTCTATGCACTAGGGGTTTGTACACCGGTCGGAGATGAACCAAGTTGTGATCCGATCTCCCAAGTGGGGGGAGTTGTGATGAGGTGTACGCCTCCTTAGTGTTTGCGTAGAACAAATCCAGTGTTTTATTGTCTCTAGTGTGGCATGTGACATACTGGGTGAAAGTGGGCAGAATGGGAGACAGTGAAACGTGGTTGAAATCGCCTGAGATGAGGATATATATATATATATTTTAACAAGGTACAAAAGCTGCTGAAACATAAAAACTACAAGAAAGTGTAAGGGGGTATATAATAGAATGTCCTCCAACAGACAAAACCCTGAACACTCAGGGTGTGTTCCGATCGGCCAATAGTATACTCCGAAGTGGACTGCACAGGGTATTCCACCATATTAAGTGAGATTCCAAACTGAAGGGAGCAAATGGTCTTCAGTTCAAAGGGAACTGAGAACTGAGCAGGGAAGAAGTGAATCACTTCACTGGAAGTTGACAAGAAGATTACCCATAAGCCGTTGAGCCTCAAATACGAGTAAAACAAACTATTGTTGCTAATGTTATTAACAAGCTAAACTGATGTTGGTTATTGTTTATATCAACTGACTAATAAAAATATATTTGTATTAATAATTTTATTTAAGAAATATAAATTATCCACCATAGTATCAATACTTGTCTATGGTTATTGTGGTAACACACAGAGGAGGGAGCCGACGGTTACAGGGTGTTTCAAACGGAGAAATTTTGTGAAGGGCAGTTAACTTAACTGATATTCCCTGAGAATGGAGCAGGGAGTAGGGAATACAGGTGAAGCACACTGTGGATCGGAACATAGCTTCATTTTTACTAGCAGGAAATACAACCTATACTGTATGTACAATACATTTTGACAGTAATTGATCTCTAGTGGTCATGTAAATAATTACATGCAATGAAATGGTGGATGGTTACAATCAAAATATGCGTAATTTAGACCGTTTCCCCAACTCTAACCACCTAAAAATGTGTATTTGGCATATGAAGAAAGTGAAACCGAAAGTGGGTGATAAACGAGGAAGTGAAAGTAAACACAGTGGTGACAAAAAAAGGCAAGATTAGATGCAAACATAAGACTCCAGCGTGGGAGTACTATTTTTTTTTAAAATTCCATTACTATCCTTTGGCTCCTTTGTAAGATTTAAATGCAGTATTCAAACAGAAAAATGCCATGACGTCACTGTCTTTGGTCATGTTCTGAAGTTAGGAACACTAGAGGTGTGGAAATTTATTGAATCTAAGATGCATCTCGATGCAGGCTTTTGCTGAATGTTAACTGAGCATCGTTTCATTCTCACACCGTGTTGATTTCTGGCTCCTCCATGGGAGTGTGAGCAGCTTGGTAGTAACCCACCCACAGTGATATCTGACTGGTCATAAATTGTGCCCCATCAGCTCAGCCAAAACACAGAAGTAGTACTGTTACTGAAGAGTGTTAAAAGCTGAGGCAGCAAACACCATTCCATTTTGTTAAATATTCAAATTCTAAATGCCACAGTCAGAATGGACCAATTCTATGATCTATTTCAAGGATAACAGATATCTCCTTATGAAGAAATTTACTCCAGTTAAATAAGGCTAAATGATAGCACCATTCCTAGCAAGTGAGAGACTTACTGATGAGTGACTAGAGTGGACTTAACACCAAAAGTAATAGTAACTTAACAATTTGCTGTTATTCAGGGACATGTCTATGCTAGTGGCTTCAAGCGAAGTGTTTCCTATTGGTTTCTGTGTGTTAGCTACGTATTTTAGCACCACGATTAGCATTTATGCCAACACTAGCACTATACAATGAAGTCTAATGCTCTTTTATGTTATTTTACGCTGTTTTAAGTGGTCTATTTAATTTTGTGATATGTCATATTAAGAATTACGTAGAATTAAAGAGCTTGCTATTGAGTAAGTTATTATTGAGTAAGTTATTACTCAACAGCAAAATACTATTATTACAATACAGCAGGGAAAATAAGTATTGAACACAACATTTTTCTCACTAAACATATTTCTGATGGAACCATTGACCTGAGATTTTCACCAGATATCAGTGTTGGGAGTAACACACTACAAAGTAACATGTTACTGTAATGCCACTACTTTTGCAGTAACGTGCTGTGTAATGAAATTACTGTTTAAAAATTCAGTAATGCATTACAGTTACTGAAATTTGATTAGATGTGTTACTTGTTTTATTAACTCCTTAAGGATTAAATTTGATCACATGCTTTACCTCTCCTGCGGCTGGTGTCACAGAAACATACCTGTCACGTGGTAGGTCAAAAAGTATGTAAAAAAAACAAACAAAAAACAACTAAACCCAGATGTACCAGCAATTTCACATCACTCTATGGTAGACACATATAGCTTACTGCTCTTCGCTGGAGGACTCAGTTCAGGCATCTAGAACTTGTTCAAATCTGATATCACTTCCTGGGCACAGAAGAAGAGATGTATAAACAGTTGCGCAACATATATTTCAACAAGGAGGAAGCATTTGCTCCAAATTTTGCCAACTATGATTCTAAAAGGGATTATTTAGCTTCTGAAGGGAAAAATTTACCTTCTGTGACAGCAGAAGACGGACCGGAGCATGTACACTTTTTGTCCCCCACTGACGAAGGTGCGTGTGACAGAGAGGACAATACTGCTGGTTCGATGGCGTTGTCTAACCAAAATCAAGGTGGAATGAATCAGAAGATAAATGTGAGAGTTTCTGGATGTGGGAGAGAAAGCGAAAATGACCGACAGAAGACAAAATAAGGACCGGGGATGAGCACACGGATGCATGGCGACACATGACGAGCGGTAGGTCTGATGTTTTAATCAGTTTGTTTACATTCTACTGATTTTCTGGTTCATATATTTTGAAGATAAGAAAACAAAAAACAAAAAACAAAAACAAACAAAACCATCCTTTGTGTAAATATGTCCAAAGTCCACTTTGACCGAAAGTTATGTAATCCGATATGGCTGCCGTCACATTATGCAAATTAGATGTGTAAATTTACTCCTATCATAAACTTTGAATCATATTCTACATCTTTCTCATTTATAGTAAGCCATTATCTCTTACCACTTTCATGTTACAGCTTTTGGAATTTGTGACATCTAAACTGAATATTTTCTTGAAAAAAATCTTCACCACCAGAGGGTGCATGCAGATAGTGCAGATCTGCGACAGAAAACCTCAACCAGTTTAATATGGACAGATATTTTTAGTGCAAATAAATGAATATACAAACTGACCCTACCGTAGCTGAGATGAGCCGTCAGTCGACGTGACCTGCTGCAGAGAGCCGAGCATTGTATATGTATTTGGCACATTATTGTGAAGTGTGGTATAGTGACCTGCACTTCCCATCACGTCACTGCACCGCCCTATTTAAGGCAGAGGGCATCCATATTCTGCCTCTTTGCGTGTGCTGTCCTGTATATAGTTCATTCAATAAAGCTGTGTTTGCCAACCATCATCATACCTCATCCTTCACCCAGGTATTTCCATACATAACATTTGGTGATCGAGGATTAACTCATGGAGGTGTGCATTACACCGCTTCATCCCTTTCTCAAGCTCTCGGGTGAACCACCAGTTTTATGGTCGCATTGGCTGGAGGCCTATCATACGTATATAATGGTGCTAGACCTCGAGAAGCTAGATGGGGCAAGAGCGCGGGAGCTTCTCATTCACAACCTGGGTATTGAGGGCTGGAGGGTCCTGCGGATGCTCAGCACGGCGGATTCATACAAGGAAGTTGTGGAGCTGCTGGCTAAACATTTCTCCACCCCAGACAACGTGACTGTTTGGAAAATTTGTTTTCGCCGGAGACACCAGCAGGCAGGTGGGCCTATCCACTAGTATGTCACTGACTTGAAGCAGCTAGCCAGCGAGTTTCATTTTGGACCGCTTGAAGATGAAATGGTACGCGACCAACTAGCAGAGCACACGTGTAATGCTGAGCTGCGCGCTAGGCTATTAATTGCACTAATGACTTAATGTTAGCTAAAGCAATGGACCTAGCTCTCCAGTGGGAAGCCATTGATAAGCTAGCTGTGGAGCTAAATTGGCACCAGCCACAGAAGACGCCGGAACCGCTTGCCTCAGCTAATGTTGCAGACCCTGATAGCGAGGATAGCTTGGACAAAGATTTTTGGAAAGTCAATGCTGCCAGCCAAAGGTCTGCCACGGGAAACTGCCGTTGCAGGGGTTGTGGGTCCGCGACGCACCGCCATAAGGCTAAGAATTGCCTGGCTGGAGGAAAACGTTGTGGCAGATGTGGACGCTTGAATCACTATGTCAGGGTGTGTCGTTTGTCTTACCCGGGGAACCCAAGGGAAAAATCACCCTGCTCGCCCCCGATGGACGCTGGGAGCAAACGGTACAAAGAGCTAACGGACGCTCTCACTTTCAAGCTGACCAGTTCTCGCTCAGGGTCGGTACCCACATGGATGAGCAACACCATGCTAGCCCCAGATGCCTCTGGTTCTTGGCCACAGTTTGGTGGGGGGGTCTGCTGCTACAACGGTAAACACTATGTTTATAGAAGAGGACGGGGCCAGACCAACGAGCATGGAGTTACTGCATGCTCAGCAGCAGCACATCGGGCTGAGTAAAATTCCACTCCAGGTTATGGACTTGGTTCGGGTCCGGGGTGAAGGATGTCCACGGCAAAGATGGGCCCCAACGACAGCCGGCAAAACATCGAGGGTGTCTGCGCATAGTGGCTAAGCTGGGCGCAGCTTAATTCAGGTTGTCCGACGGCTCGTCGAGGCACGCCAATCAGCTTCGCCGTGTCTGGGAAGATGCTCCAGGTGGCGAGGCTGGGTGATGATGGCGGTGTGGGATCCAGGCTCCGCCATTCATAAGACTGGCCATCGCTTCGGGGGCCTGCAGTCTCCAGGGGCGCACCTGCTGAGGGGCTGCCCTGGACCCCCCATGCAAGTTCCAACTTTTTCACCCAAATGACTGTGTGGTAGCACTTTACTGATGGTTCTTTGGTTTTTTTTTTGCATACATGTTATGGTATGTGTTTGTGTTTTAGTTTAGGAGCGCGGCTGATATTTTTATTTTGAAATAAAGACTTTTAGTTTGATGGCAGAATAATCTACTGCGCCATGCGGGCTGTATGGTAGTCCACCTGTCAGCCCTATTTTAAGTTATTTTGTATGAATGTGTTAGGCCATATTAGTATATTAGCTACATTATTATTCCCATTATTTCAGAGTGTGATTCGGGTCCCCAATTTGGGAGGGGGGGGCTTCAATTGTTGGTGTGGTTTTGGACTTTTCTAAAGGGGGGGGGAATATTGTATATGTATTTGGCACATTATTGTGAAGTGCGGTGTTGTGACATGCACTTCCCGTCACGTCACTGCACCACCCTATTTAACCCTCTAATTGCCCAAGGCGTCGTGTGGCACCTGGGGAAACGTCTGGGGCAATGCAAGGCCCCTAGTGGTCAAGAGTGGTAAAAAAATTTTGTCAATAAAATAGTTCAGATTTCCAAGGCTATAACTTGAAAGTTACAAGAGATAATGGCTTACTGTCAATTAGAAACATGTACAATATGATCCAAAGTTTCAGATAGGAATAAATTTACGCATCTAATTTGCATAATGTCATGGCAGCTACATAAATGACATAACTCAGTCAAAAGTGGACTTTGGGCGCATTTACACAAAGGATGGCCCAGTTTTTTTGACGCCGATTTGTCTACAAGGGTATGTTTTTTATCTAATCTTCAAAATATATGAACCAGAAAATCAATAAAATGTCAAAAAAACATATTTCTCTTACCTGTTGCCGCGTGGAGGGGCTCGCTCGCCCACGTCACTGGTCCGTTTTCGTCCATCGTCGTTATCGTTTACTTAGTAATTTACACTTGCTTACACATCTACAAACCCTTATGATTATCCCAAGTGAATTTCATTTGTATTACGCGGCTATTTTTTTCTGTTTGGTGCATTTTTCCTGTGGGAATCCAGCCGCTCGTGGGTGCCACCATCTTGGTAATAGGAGCTCAGTTTTTCATCCATCGTGGCTAATGTTTTGCCTTTACTTAGTAATTTACACCCGCTTCCACATCTACAAACTCTTGTGATTATCCCATGTGAATTTTGTTTGTATTATGCGGCTAATTCCCAGTTTCATGCAGTTTCAGTCATCATCACTGCCGCGATGACCAAACATGGCGGCATCCACATTGGTGTGTGAACTCAAAGCGGAAAAAGGAAGAAGAAAAATGAGGATTTCTTCTTCTTTACTATATTCCATGTCAGCCATGATTCCTTCGGCGCGTGTCTGCCACCTTCTAAACTGTCAGATCAATACAGATTAGTACAAATTCTCAGTATAGCTGGGGGACGTCAATAAGTTGACACGTGCAGTTGCTGCACTGTTCCACTGGGGGTGCGTGACCCATCCATAAAATGTGGACAGTTAAAGGGTTAAGGCTGAGGGCATCCATATTCCATCTCTTTGCTGGATGCTCATGCTGGTGCCTGCCGTGTGCTGTCCTGTATATAGTTCATTCAATAAGATAAGATAAGATAAGATAAGCCTTTATTAGTCCCACAACGGGGAAATTCCAGGATTGCAACAGCACAGGGATAGCAACACTCAGAGCAACAATCAGAAGGCAAGAAAAAAACAAGCAAGCAAGAGCAGCTAATATACATATGTACATATTACTATAAAATATATATATACACACACACACACAGTGCAGAGCATTGTAGCTGGATGGAATAAATATATGAATATATAAACACACAGTGCAGAGCATTGTAGCTAGATGGAATAAATATGTAAATATATAAACACCCACAGTACGGAGCATTGCAGCTAGGTGGAATAAATATGGAAGTATATAAACACACACAGTGCGGAGCAATGTAGCTAGATGGAATAATATGTAGATATATAAAAACACAGTGCGGAGCATTGTAGCTAGATGGAATAAATATATAGATATATAAATATAAACACACCCAGTGCTGAGCATTGTAGCTAGATGGAATAAATATGTAAATATATAAACACACACAGTGCAGAGCATTGTTGCTAGATGGGATGAAACAGCATAACCGTCTACTTAGTTATCCTACATGGTATGATTATGTGCCCATACATATTCTCACCCTCCATAGTGACCGGTATTTTCCTAGTTGTATGCCGGAGGGGACCATTGTGTAAGTCTATTGCATCTTTTGCATTCAAAAAACTATTAGTTTGTTACGTCTTTTTGCTATCTCTGCGAGCAGCCCTGCTTAGGTTGTACAGTCTGACAGCCGTTGGTAGGAAGGACCTACGAAACCTCTCGGTTGTGCACCTGGGATGATGTAGTCTGCTGCTAAATGAGCTCCTCAGTGCATTCAGTATGTCCTGCATAAGGTGGAACTCGGACTCCAGCAGAGATGACAGTTTAGCCACCGTCCTTCTCTCTCCTATCTCCTCCACCGGATCAAGGCGCTGCCCCAGGACAGAGCTAGCTTTCTTAATCAGTTTGTTCAGTCTCTTCCTATCGGCTGCAGTAATGCCACTGCCCCAGCAGACCACTCCAAAAGTGATGGCTGATGCCACCAATAAAGCGGTGTTCACCAACCATCATCGTGCCTCATCCTTCACCCAGGTATTTCCATACATAACACCGAGTCTTCACTACTGAGCAGAGGAAAAGATGAAGCTACTTTGTTTTTGTGGAAATAGACAGATTATTTTTGCTTTGCCGCGGTTAAGGACAAAAGCATATTGGTGGGTTGGAAGCTAAGTGCCGGTTGAGACCTACCGCAATCTTCAGAAGAGCTTGAAAACATCAACAAAGCTCCGACAAAGCTAGTGTTAAGTAATGGCTAGCTATGCAAACAAAACCGTGTTACTGGATTTACGCTATCTGAACAGCCAAGGCTGGATGTAAAGTGGAAATACTCTTGTCTCAACAGCCACGGCTGGATTTCAAGCACAGGTATGCATCTGGACAGTTTGTGACCCAGCAAGAATTAAACCTGATTGCCAGATACATCGTCACAGACTGAAGACATGATAATAGTCACTTTCCATCAGACAGCTGAGACTGTGAGCCACTGAAGTTAAAACACATTTACTTACTACCTGGATAAAGATTATTCAAAAATGGATTTTAAAAGGAATTTGAGGGACTGGATCATGTCCCTGTCACAGCAGACATTTGGACTGTGGATAATGGACATTTTCTCTGGATCACTGTTCACTGGATTAAATCTATATCATAAAGGTGAGATAAACATGGATAGCTTTTTGCAGTGTTGCCAACTCTCACTCCAAAATGAGGAAGTTATTGGCAATATCATGCTGATTTTCTTCAGATTTTTCCCACAATAAGAGCTCTCAAGGCAGGAGAAAGCAGACTGAACATGTTCTAAAAGCTCTGTCTGAAACAGTCTGTTTTCAGCCTGACATTAATAAGCCTGTAACGTAATCCATTAATTGTCTTGCTATGTGTGCAAGGTGATTTAAGTATACATTTAAAAGTAACATGAAAGTTACTTTTCCAAGTAACTAGTTACTTAAATCATGCAGTAATTGGTAAAGTAACTCAGTCAATTTTGAAAAGAAGTAACTAGTAACTGTAATTAGTTACTATTTTTTAGTAACTTACCCAACACTGGTAACAACCCAAGTAATCCATACATACAAAGAAATCAAGGCAACAGTGTTCACAAAACAAGTTATATTTAATAACGTGGAATGACACAGGGAATAAGTATTGAACACATTTGGTGAAATTCATTTAATATTTAGTAGAAAAGCCTTTGTTGGTACTAACAGCTTGCAGATGTTTCCTGTATGGAGAAACTAGGTGTAGGCATTGCTCAGGAGGGATTTTAAGCGCATTCTTCCACACAAACTGTCTTCAAATCTTGAAGGTTCCATTGGTGTCTTCTATGATCTCTGATCTTTAGTTCGTTCCACGAACATGACGGCTCCAACAGTGCTCAATGGAACATTCAACAGTTTAGAAATGTGCCTGTAACCAAAGCCATCATTATGTTTTGCAACAATAAGGTTGTGAAGGTCTAGAGAGAGCTGTTTGCTTCTACCCCTCATGAGTTCTTTGTGGTGTGACAATCTGATGTTCACAGACCTTTTTAACGATTATCAGTCAGGACTTAGCTAGCTGAAATTAATTTGCACTGATGGGGATGGGATGGGTTGGCTTCCTAAATTCTGATGGATTTCAGCTGGTTTCTTGGCTTTCTATGCCTTTTTGCACCTCTTTTTCTTCATGTGATCAATACCTGGTCCCTGTGTCATTCCACTTTATTAAATATAACTTGATTGTTGCCTTGATTTCTTTGTATGTCTGGATTACTTGGGTTGTTACTGATATCTGGTGAAAATCTCAGGTCAATAGCTCCATCAAAAATACACTTAATGAGAAAAATGTTGACGTGTTCAACACTTATTTTCCCCGCTGTATATACTAAATATTTATTATTGTGTGTATGTACACCTCCAGAAAAAAAAATAAAGAGACCACTGCAAAATTGTCACTTTATCTAGTTTTACTATTTATACATAAGTGTTTGAGTAAAATTAATTTTGTTTTATTCTGTAACCTACTGAAAACAACTCACCCAAATTCCAAGTCAAAATATCATTTAGAGCATTTATTTACAGAAAATGACAACTGGCCAAAATAACAAAAAAAGATGTCGCTTGTAGATGTGTTTTTAGATCAAGTGTTAACTTAGGAAGAACTCAAATCTGTATTTGTGTAATAACTCTGATTTTTATTCACAGCTTTCATGTGTCTTACCACACTTAGATGGTCACCTAATCAGTACCTCCTTAAATATATTGACATGTCCTTGTGCTGGAATTCAACACATATTCAAATTGAATGGCTGCCACACATGTAGAGATGCTCATTTAGGAAAGAGTTTGTCGTGGTCTCTTATTTGAAGAGAAGAGAAGAGAAGAGAAGAGAAGAGAACTGTGAAACCACTAAATTTCACACCTCTAGGGAACACAGAGTATTTTAACTATTAGTTGAAGGGCTTGCAGCATTAAAAAGTGTTGTTTTTTTTAATCTGGAAGCACTCAGGGAAAGTACAAAAGTTTCAGTTTGTGTACAACTTTTTGAGTGTTACCAAGGATGTGTCACTCTGCTTCTGTCTGCACATTTAGTCAGATAAAAAATGTAATATCCAATCACGGCAAAGAGGTCCTTACAAGCATACACAAACACATCAGTCTGTCTGATCGAATCCATGGCACCAACCTTGCCATAACCGAGATATGAACAGATAAAGAAAACAAATATCTGCAGAAGATTGCATCTCATATAACACTTTCCCAACTTTCTACCATGCTAACACATTCAAAACGATTCACAGTGGCACAAAAACTTACACACACACAAACACGCACAGACACACACTCACAGCTCGTTAGTGTCTGATTGGCAGTGAAACATCCGGAGAGGTAATTGGCACATTTCTTGTCATTAACGAAGGGAAATTGCCACATGTCAGCTGCCATAAAGAAAAAGCCTGTCTGGCTGGAGACAGGCAAGTGACAGAGTGAGAGAGAGAGAGAGACAGAGAGAGAGTTAGACACAAGACAGAGTGAAGAAGACAGATGAGTGAGAAGGAGAGCAGGTGCACATCCAGGAGGGTAGTCATTCAGTTGTGTGCCAAAATATATATAATACATCATCACTGAGAAGCAAGGACACACGAGACAGAAAAAAGACCAGAAAAATGGAGGGGAAACGTTACAAAGAGGTGACTTTGTCTCCAACAGGTGAGGATTTTAAATGAATGACAGGGAAAAGTAAAAGAAATGTTGCAAACAAAGAAGAAAGTAGTTAGACTGAAGAAACTGATACTGCAATTTATTGATTGCTAATGAGATGAATAATGACGGATTAAGAAAATAAAACATACAAAAAGCAACAGGTGGAAGTTGGAAATCAGGTAGGATCACTGTGATTAATTGGTGTTACATGCAGTATAAGTCAACAGTTGGCATGTGTATTATTGGGTTTAGTCCGATAAAACCACTTCTACTGTCAGTAGAAGGAAGACAGAATACATGTGAATGAGAAGGAGGCAGGTGTAATGGTAATGATGCAAGGTAAATGAGTTTAAATACCTGGGGTTAACCATCTAAAGCAATGGACAGTGCACAAGACAGGTGAAGAAAAAAGTACAGGCAGGGTGGAGTGGGTGAAGACGAGTGTCAGGGGTGATTTGTGATAGAAGGGTAGCGGCTAGAATGAAAGGGAATATGAACAAGACGGTAGTGAGACCTGCTATGATGCATGGTTTGGAGAAGGTGGCACTAACAAAAAAAGGAGGTGGAGCTGGAGGTGTCAGAGTTGAAGATGGTTCACCTGGGCGACAGGATTAGAAATGTTCTCCTGGGTGACAGGATTAGAAACAAGTATATCAGAGGGACAGCTCACATTGAGCAGTTTGGAGACAAAGTAAAAGAAGCAATATGCGAGGGACAGCAGTATTTCCCGTAGGTTTACAGCCTTGGGGCGGGGGGGGGGGGTGCAGCGTAAAGGTCGACAACGACAAACTCTTACAGGAATCAAGGTGTTCTGGTGCTATATAGAAAAATAAATAGAAAAATTAAAGAATACCTAATTTTTGAAAATGAATGGGGCATCCAAAATTAGCAACTGTTTCAGAACCCTTGTTTATTTGTTTGTCAGGTCACTTATTTGTGTGATCTTTTATGACTTTTATTCATAATAGTGTATCTCGCACTTTGGGGAATGGATCCTAGCATTTTTAGCATTTTTCCTTATGAGGATCAGGCCAAATGTCCTCACAAGGAAAAATGTCCTCCAAAAAAGGTGGTTTGTCAAGGGATGGTCACGTGCACGCAAACACACGCATACTGGTTTTCATGTTTGATGGGGACCAAATTTTCTGATCATCACTTGTGGGGACTACCCTTTCTACACAGACAGATTCCTTGCATTTAGATAGAAGATTAACTTGAGACTCTAGGTTGCCCCCCCAATATAATGGTAGGGAAAACACTGGGATAGGGTGAGATGGAGGCAGATGATCCACTGTGGCAGCCCCTAAAGTGAACAGCTGAAAGGAGAAGGAGAAGAAGATAAGGTCTTATAAAACCACATATTTAAACTTAATACATCCTCAGAGAAATTGTATTTTAAAACGCACACTTAATCACTTGTGGCAAAGCTTCACCTGACCACCAAATGCCTGGTGTCTTTCCGTTGGCTATGAAAAGCTGCGAAGAACTACAGATCTTTGGTCACTGTCCTTGACCCCTTAAAGTGAGCATACAAAACATAGTTGCTGCTTACTGATCAGAAAAAGTGCCTTAAAAACTGTTTCTTCTACTGACCAAGAGGGGATATATTTTTTTTTTTTGCATTAGCTATGAGATAATAAGAACACACTGAGCTTTATCCATAATCTCAGTTGATAGACTTCTAATGGGTCCATAAACTGTTGACAGTTTCAAGTTTTAATGTAACCATAATCCATTATTCATTATTTGCCAGGTTCTCTGTTTGTCAGTCAGAAAAAAACCCCGAAACACCTAGATCTATTCACAAGATACAAAGTTAAGCCCTAGTCACCTGTGCACGTGATCACGTGCATATAACTACAATGTGCGCAAATGTTGAAAAATGCAATTTAAGGCCTGTACATACTCCACAAAAACAGAGAAATTTGTTCTTTTTCTTGAGGTGGCAAGAAAGAGAACAAAGTTAGTTCTGGCCAGAACATTTCATACTTCACAAGAAACTCAAGTGCAGACCTCCTGGGAAATTCAAATTTCTGACCAATCACACAATAGAGGGTATGCATTGGAACAGAACTCTTGGTAGTTGCAGGGATGTTACCATAGTTACAATGCACTGAGTGGCAAACACGTGAGCTTTAGATTGTATGCAGTAAAACAAAAAAACAAAAAATAACAACAACAAAAAAATCACAAATATTTAGTCACAGCAGTACACAGAGTCCCTTTTTTTATTTAGATATCGATACCACACTATTTATCTGTAGTGACATATGGGGAGGAGTACACATAAGTGATGAACTGGATCTGAGCCTTTAATCATTTATCCATCTACAGTATCTCACACAAGTGAGTACACCCCTCACATTTTTGTAAATATTTTATTGTATCTTTTCATAGGACAACACTGAAGATATGACACTTTGATGTAAAGTAAAGTAGTCAGTGTACAGCTTGTATAATAGTGCAAATTTGCTGTCCCCTCAAAATAACTCAACCCACAGCCATTAATGTCTAAACTGCTGGCAACAAAAGTGAATACACCCCTAAATGAAAATGTCCAAATTGTGCCCAAAGTGTCAATATTTTGTGCGGCCACCATTATTTTCCAGCACTGCCTTCACTCTCTTGGGCATGGAGTTCACTAGAGCTTCACAGGTTGCCATCAGAATCCTCTTCCACTCCTCCATGACGACATCACGGAGCTGGTGGATGTTAGAGACCTTGCGCTCCTCCACCTTCTGTTTGAGGATGCCCCACAGATGCTCAATAGGGTTTAGGTCTGGAGATATGCTTGGCCAGTCCATCATCTTTACCCTCAGTTTCTTTAGCAAGGCAGTAATCATCTTGGAGGTGTGTTTGGGGTTGTTTATCATTTTGGAATACTATCCTGTGGCCCAGTTTCCGAAGGGAGGGATCATGCTCTACGTCAGTATGTCACAGTACATGTTGGCATTCATGGGTCCCTCAAAGAACTGTAGCTCCCCAGTGCCAGCAGCACTCATGCAGCCCCAAACCATGACAGTCCCGCCACCATGCTTGACTGTAGGCAAGACACACTTGTCTTTGTACTCCTCACCTGGTTGCCACCACACACGCTTGACACCATCTGAATCAAATAAGTTTATCTTGGTCTCATCAGACCAGAGGACATGGTTCCAGTAATCCATGTCCTTAGTCTGCTTGTCTTCAGCAAACTGTTTGCACGCTTTCTTGTGCATCATCTTTAAAAGGGGCTTCCTTCCGGGATGACAGCCATGCAGACCAATTTGATGCAGTGTGCGACGTACGGTCTGAGCACTGACAGGCTGACCCCCCCCCACCCCTTCAACCTCTGCAGCAATGCTGGCAGCACTCATACATCTATTTTCAAAAGGCAACCTCTGGATATGACGTTGAGCATGTGCACTCAGCTTCTTTGGCCGATCATGGCAAGGCCTGTTCTGAGTGGAACCTGTCCTGTTAAACCGCTGTATGGTCTTGGCCACCGTGCTGCAGCTCAGTTTCAGGGTGTTGGCAATCTTCTTATAACCTAGGCCATCTTTATGTAGAGCAACAATTCTTTTTTTCAGATCCTCAGTGAGCTCTTTGCCATGAGGTGCCATGATGAACATCCACTGACCAGTATGAGAGAGTGTGAGAGAGATAACACCAAATTGAACACCTGCTCCCCATTCACACCTGAGACCTTGTAACACTAACAAGTCACATGACACCGGGGAGGGAAAATGGTTAATTGGGCACAATTTGGGCATTTTCACTTAGGGGTGTACTCACTTTTGTTGCAAGTGGTTTAGACATTAATGGCTGTTTGTTGAGTTATTTTGAGGGGACAGCAAATTTACATTGTTATACAAGCTGTACACTGACTACTTTACATTGTATCAAACTATCATACCTTCAGTGTTGTCCCATGAAAAAATATAAAATATTTACAAAAATGTGAGGGGTGTACTCACTTTTGTGAGATACTGCATTTTTGTCAATTAATTCAAGATGGAATGATAAGATTAGCTCTCTGCAATCCAACTAGGCACTCTGTGTTCTGCTGTGACTGAATACTGTGTGTATTTTGTTGTGTTTTACTGCACACAGCCTAATGCTGCCACTTGTTTTTGCCACCCAGTGTTTTCTAACTGCCATGAGTTCTGTTCTGTGACATCATGTGCATCCCCTCTATACTGTACTTTGACACATCAATGTCAGAAGTATTCACGTGTACAGGTCTGCTCGGGCTTAGTACGAAACATATCAGCTGCCGCTAACAAGAGCCAAAAGTGAGCCTAGACACAAAACCCCAAACTTCCTTCTTGGATCCTGGAAACTGCAACCATATCAAACGCACCATTACTTTTGTTTTCAATCGGACTTCGGCTGACTCATGGCCATTTTGGATGACTGACCAATGTGGTTTACATTCTTTAAAGAATCCAGCTCCTCAATTAGAGTGCCCCCCCACCACACACACCACCACCGGCAAACATTACAGGCTGCAGACCTGGATGTACCAGGAACGTAGGAGTAACCATCGAGTGGGACGTCTCTGCAAGGATATGCCAGCAAAACACTAATTAGCCCAATACACCAAACACACTGTATACAATTCTCTCACTTGTTAAGAACCAATGTGAGGCAAAACCATTCATTACTCATCGCTGTTGTGTCAGAAATAGAGTGTACAGCAGAGTGTGGGGGTGGAAAGGGGTGTGAAAAGAAGAACCGGGAGAGAGGGAGAGAGAGAAATGTTCCACAGCAATGTGCAAGACTCCTCTACAGAGAAGTCATTATGAGCTCTCCTGCTTCTCCACAAGAAGTGTAAACTATCTATTTGAAATAATTTATTCATTTCTGCTTTTTACCACCATATACCGTACTGTATGTTTGCTCCAGGCTTGAATGACACACCTGGAGAATGAGCCACAAAAGGTTATAAACTGATTATTCAATCATTCCCTCACAGACAACAAGCCATATGCTCTGCATCTGCCCGCATGACAAGTATGGAAATGGAGGCTGTATAAATATGAACAGGCTCAAATGCAGTAAGGTATGATATCTTGAGATGTGGTGGGGGGGATGATGTGTTTGTGTCTGGATTGCTTTCTTGTGTCTATATCTGTGTGTGAGAGGGTTTATGTGGAGGAGCTAGGACGGGAACAGGTTGCTAAGAAGGGGAGGGGAAGGGGTCAGGTAGCAGAGGTGGAGCTGGAGCAGTTATGCTGTAGCTGTCCGTGCAGGAGACAGATCGCTGAGACTTGTGCCACGAGTAATGGCCCCCCTCCATCTTGGGCTTGCCTTTAGCTTTTCTTTCCACCGTCTGCTGAAGGAAGGCAGACAATTTCCCAAACTAAACTCCAAGGACTACCAGGCATGGCGTCTTCTGTTTTCTCTTTCACAGCACATTAGCCTAATAAAACACAATTCCTTCACAGCTTACACTACATGTAACATAAACTTGGAATGAGAGGGGTTCTTTCTTCCCTTTCTCCCAGGGAGGCGTTTGAAGTGAATAGTTAAGAATGAGGTGTGTAAATCCTCCTCGTTCCAGGAAGCAGCTGATTACAGTTTGACGGTGATTATATGACTACGGAATTTCTGCCATTCCGTTTTCAGTTTGATACTTTTGCATGTGGGTGGACAAGTTCACGTCGGCAGCCGAGAGGCACGGCACACACGCTATTTCATTTGAAATAATAAAGCATAAAGCGGCACTAAGGATTTGGCTTTACAAATCGCAGAACACGCTGCACTCAGTCCTTGCTCTCCCGGAGTCAGCCATGGCCTTTAGAAAAGCTTACACGATAACTGAACCAAGGGAGAGGGGTACGTATTCCAAGAGAGAGGTCAGAGCTTGCTTTTCTACACAATTCAACCTTCAGGAGCCGGAATAAACTGAAGCAGATTTGCAGGCTTAGTGAAAAAGATTAACAACTCAAAGATCGATTCAAGTAGTTCATCACAAAATGAGAGCCGACTATAATTTTTATTCTCCTATAGAAATTTTAAATGCCACCTAGATGCTCACCTGTCTCCTTAGAGTAATGTCAATTTTATGTTTTTTGTGTCATACGTAAACATGCTGTGTTTACTTTAAATGCTTGAGAAAAAAAAGCCGTCATCACAGCTCCACCAGTGGTTCAAAGTAAAAGAGCAATGGGGTTTTTCCACCCACACAAACACACATACATGCTTAGATAATAGCTCTTTGGATTTGTTATGTTCTTGCATACAGAGAGGAAAATGAAAGGGGAAAAACACCATGAATCCATAAAGCTAACATGTTTCTGCTTTATTTTATGCCTGGGAATGGTAATTTCTTACAAAAATCTACTCCAGCTTGTGTTTTTTCTGGTTGTTTGAGAGAGTTTTCAGACATGTTTATCAAAAATAAGCATTTAATTGTTTGAGGTATACCAGATGGTTATAGCACATGAATGACATTACTCATCAAGCCATTCTGTCTCCTTCAAACCTGTAGATGGGGAAAGCAGACCATGCCCAGCAGGATGTAAAAGTCTCATCATAGGATAAAGGCTATGTTAATCATTGCCTCAGTATTAGAAACAGTAAGCAAGCAGACCAATCAAATTCTTGATAAAGTCTAAGATAGCAAGGGAAACTACCACAAAAAATACCCACCTACACCATAACATGGCCATCTGACCCCTACAATATAACATGTGTGACTATCCTCCAACAGAATAGATCACTCATTAAGACTGACATGCTCATTAAAGACTTCCCCTAACCCACTTCCAGTTATTGTAGGAGGCTGAAATTGCACATGTACAATAACGCATATCTCTATCCAACTTATTCCTAGGCCCCATGATGCCTTGCGTGAATTATGGTAGCAACTTCCAGTACTAGTTTAGAACATATGGTTGTCATTGAAACGGGACACTTTTCCTTGTTAAAAAACAATGACTTCGGCATCAGAAATGCGGGAACACGGCCTCTTGCACCTCAAAGCAGTAACATAATCATACCACTTCACTTCCCACGACTATCGAGGGATGGAAAGAGGACCTTAAAAAGTGGCCTTGTACACAGTAGCTCCGTTAGTTAGTGCCACTGCTAAGATGCTAACGATGTAAACAAATGATCCTTGCTAGTAAAAATGAGTCACTTTGAGGACAATTTCAAAACTCATGTAACGTTATTTCCGTATTCTGTATTGAACGACCTTCAAAATGATGTTTAATTTGTAGGTAGTGTGCAAAAACTGACCCAGAAAAAGATGGTTTGTTTATATTTTGGCTAGGTTGAAAACTCGCGTTCAATCGGTCGGGAGTTACGTCTTCCACAAAAACCTAGGTATTTTTACAAAGTACGATTTCTAAGCTTTCCAATGACATCAGACACTCATGGGGGGTTTCCTGGGACTTTGCCGCTACCAAACAAAGAAAGAGTCATGCTTTATGACTTCTCATTGCCTGTACTCATAACGCGGTGTGCATTCAGACCAGCACGTCTCCACTGCAATAAAGTCGGCTGCATTTTGTTAAAATATGTTGGACATAATCAAATTTACCTTAGAGAAGATGTACGCCACAACACCGTGGTTGAATGTCGTCTGTCACCATGTGATGAGAAACCTCCATTTATCCAGTCTGGCACAACCACGAACACCAGCAACAAGTACCAGAGAGGCCGCACACCATAGTAGACGTCTGATGAGATGAAAAAGACTTATGGGGAGGATGCCCATCGTATGATGTAGTCAAGCACTGGCATCAACAGTTCAAGTGTGACTGGACATCGATGGAAACGGCACCCATTCCTGGGGTGACCACAGTGTGCGAACGAAGAAAAGATCATCCGGAAAGGGCATGGCACCGTTTTGGAGGATCGCCGCATAACTGTTCACCAACTAGTCTAAGATGTCAAGGTCAGTGTGGGGTCTGCCAAAAAAAAAAATCATCCTTGACCATTTGCACATGTAAAATGTGTCTGCATGATGGGTTCCCCGACTGCTCACACCTTCCCAGAAGCAGGAACAAGTCGCATGCTCCCAGAATCTTTTGGCTATGTAACACGAAAACCAGGAAAACTTCTTCGATAGACTAATCATGCAGGACAAAACACGGGCCCATCACTATGATCCAGAGACTAAAGCCCAGTCAAAGCAATGGAAGCATTATGACTCATGACCTCTGAAGAAGGCGTGTGTCCAACCCTCAGCAGGTAAGGTCATGCTCACAGTTATTTAGGACCAAAATAGAGTATTGATGATGGATTTCCTGGCAAAAGGTGCCACAATTACCGGGACTTACTACGCTTTACTGCTGCAGAAATTCTGGAAGGCCGTCAAAACCATAAGACATGCTGAGCAAAGGTGTCCACCTCCTGCAAGACAATATTCTGGTTCATAATTTGATGTTACTCAGACGGAAGCACGATCCTGTGGCTATGAAATCCCAACTCACTTCCTTAATAAGTATCTTATTACAATAAACTGATAGATCATGCAAAGGGTAACAACAGTTTCCTATGGAGGCATTTAAATAACTTAACTAATAAAAAAAATGTTCAGAAGGGGGTAAAGGAACTTAGAATCAATGGCAAGACCATCAGTGACGAGGCTACATTGGCAAATGAATTTAATTCATATTTTGTGGGCTCTGTGGAAGACTTGACAAAAAACTTTGTGCCGCCAAATGTGCTCAACAACACGAATTCAATACTTCCAACAGATTCTTTTCACATCTATGAGGTAAATGAGGAGTTAATTGCTGGTATTGTTAAAACACTGTCAAACTCAAAAACTAATGATATCTACAACATGAGCACCTCCTTTCTCAAAACGCACAGCAAAATATTAATCAAACCACTGACTCATCTCATTAATCTCTCCATTAGGTCTAGTACATTTCCATCTGGCTGGAAAAAAGCTGTCGTCATACCAGTTCATAAATCAGGCAGTAAAGACGATATATGCAATTACCGCCCAATCTCTATCTTACCAGTCCTGTCTAAGGTTCTTGAAAAAGTTGTAGCTACACAGCTGATAGACTACTTACAAGACAGTCAACTCCTTCATCCACATCAATTTGGTTTTAGACCTGGATACTCAACAGAAACAGCAAATTGTTGCCTTATTGAAAACGTCAAACAGTCCTTGGACAGGGGTAATGTGGTAGGAGCTGTTTTTCTAGATCTCAAAAAGGCTTTCGATACTGTAAACCACAGTTTGCTTTTATCCAAAATGGTAACTTTTAACTTCTCCCCAGATACATTAGAATGGTTTGCATCTTATCTCCAGAATAGAGAACAGTGTGTAAAAGTTCACCAGGATAAATCCTCATTCTTAAACAACCGCATGGGTATCCCACAAGGGTCCATTCTTGGTCCATTACTTTTCAGCATTTTTATTAATGACTTGCCGTTACACTGCTCAGCTGCAACATGCCAACTTTATGCAGATGATGCAGTTATTTACACAGCTGCCAAGACTCCAGCACAGGCTGCAGATGTACTGTCTACAAGTATGGTTGATGTCCAAGAGTGGCTCCTCCAGAACCATCTATTGCTAAACCTTCAGAAAACAGTCTCAATGTGCTTTTCAATCAAAAAATGTAACCTGCAACGTTTTAAAGTTAATATACATGATCATGACATCAGTTTAGCTACAGAATTCAAATACCTTGGCATTGTACTAGATCCTCAACTCAAATTTAATCTTCATATAAAGAAAATTTCAAAAACAGTAAAAAAAAATCTGAACTGCTTTAAATTAATTAGATATTACATACCTTACGAAGCAGCTGTACTGTATATGCATTCTATGGTTTTTTCTCATATATCATACTGTTTGACAGTCTGGGCTCAAGCAGCCCCTTCCACAATAAGACATATAGGTTCATTATATAATCAAACCCTAAAAATCTTGGACAAAAAGCCCATTAGGTGGCATCACTGTAATGTTTTAAAAAAATACAACCTATTGAGTTTTGAGAGTTTCATTGACCTCTGTTTTCTGAAATTAACGTTCAAATGTCTCCATAAATCAGCACCCGAGCCACTTGCTGGTTTCATCCAAAGACAGGACAGCAGCAGAGCCACCAGGAGTTCTGTTAACAATAACTGTAAAATATTCCACCGCAGAACCACATTTGGACAAACAGCATTCTCTATAAAGGGCAGTCACATCTGGAACACAATGCCAAATGAAATTAAAATAATAACGGACTTTAAAACATTCACTAAAAAGGTTAAAAACTGGCTGAAAAATAAACAAGAATGTACTCATGTATGAATTGATTGTCTACAAGGTGAGAGTGAATGAAGGGAAGGAATGAATGTGTTTGTTTATAGTGAGTGACGAAGGGAGGGAGGCCTGAAATAGGCAAATGTGAGTCAGGTTGTTATATTTGTGTATTTATAATATTTATAATACTTATAATTGTGTATTTATAGTATTTATAATATTTATAATTGTATATTTATAATCTTTTTGCATTGATGTATGTGGTTATTGTGTATTTTCTTTATTTCTTTTCTTTTTTTTACTTGATTCTCTTTTCTTAAGCCCATCCAGGGACAAGAGTTGCAAATTAGCTAATAGCTATACACTCCATGTGCAACACATCAGATTGATTGTCATTGATTAATTGTCTATGTTTATTGCACTGTCCCTGTCAAATAAACTAATCTATCTATCTACTCTCAGAAACCTCACATCATCTGACTCTTTCCAACCATGAAGTCATTTCTGAAGGGCAAATATATCCGAGATGATGAAAGGCTGATTTCGAAGGTCAAGTCATGGCTTCTGGCACAACCTGTAGACTTCTACAGGTGAGGTCTCCACAGCTGTATAAAGCAATGGGAGAAGTGTGTGACCCTTGGTGGTACCTACTGTATGTAGAGAAAGACTAATAACTGTGCTAAGTTTGGTTCCTCTTTAAGTCCATTGGAAATGAGTCAGGGGGAATCTTTAATGAACAACCCTTGTATGTACTTTCTGACATTAACTGACCTTTAGTGGTCATGTAAATAACGACATGGCGTGACATGAAGGAGGTTTACAGTTGCAATGTTTTTACAGAAACCCTCACCTTTTCCTAACAATTTCCCTAACCTTAACCACCAAATAATGCGCATCTAAAACCTAGAGTAAGTTAACTGCAAAATGTGAAGTGGCTCACAGAAATGGAAGTGAAATTAGTATGAGATTTTGAGTCCCACGTGTAACAATGAATGCCATAAATACAATGAAGAGGCAGTTTTGACAAAGTACATATGATCATATTTGGGGCTGGGAGTACAACAATGAATTCTTTATATATTAGTTAAAGGCCTTGTTAGATAAAGTTACATTAGTTTTCAGGTTTTCTTTAAATATGTCATCTATCCTTACTGATATTTTTATTTCCTCATTGGAGAGTGCTCATCAAATATGTTTATGCTGGTAAATGATTCCTCAGCATTAAATCTTACTTATAAACTGAAACTACTGGGGAGATTGTAGAAAGGGCAGTGTGAGTGTGGTGCTATTAGAATAAATCACAGTCTCTTCATGGGAAACCTGCAAATGATTGACAGATGCCTGCCTGAAGGGCAATTTTTAGGGATTCAGCTTGGCCTCCTGACTGTCTCTCTCTCCCACGGGGTAACCTTAATGAAAATGCACTTCCTGTTTCACTGGGCACTAAAGTGCTTTTTACTCTTGACATTCTTGGCACCCCTCATAACTCAGCGATGGACCATTTTTACTGAGAGGAAACACTTGGCTTCTCACAAGGTGACCCCAATGAGCTTCCAGTCGCTGTGCTTTAATATCACCAATTAAAGCGGAGCTGGACAAAAATCAACACCCATCATTGGCATTTAGAGGCAGAGATGTGGACGATGGATCTCCGCAAACTGCCACTGTCAACAATATTAACGATTATAGGAAAACATTCCGTGAATCATTATCCATACACTTAGCAACCAAACCTAATTACAAAGTCCTCTGTCCCTACTGGACTAAAAGAACTAGCATACATGCAGCCCTGAATTGGTCTCAGACTGCTGCTGAGCTCTTTAAATTCTTTCTGGATGAGAACGTGTGAAGTAAAGATCTTTGTGTTTGCCAGATTTCTTCTCAGTTAAAACCAATGGACTTAATCATGGCAGCGGGGCCTGTTCCCCGCAGAGCATCAATGACTCGTTACCCGTGATAACACGGCAGGACCCCGGCTGACTGGAGTAGATGCCTGAATTAAAATCCTGCTTCCATGGAAACAGGCTGGGTGCCTCCTGATGCTGCATAACCTCTGAACTCCCGCCTTTGTTCTTGGGGCTGTGACAAGTGCTCCGAGATGGTGATGAGGGAATGGCGGAAGAAACGGGAACAATAAAGCTGCTTTCTTTTTTGTCGTTGAGTTTATGAGACTGCCACGTATTCTTGGTTGTGAAAAGAGTCCACCGTTGCCCGTGCGGAGAATGAATGAAAGCTTCATTAGGATTTTCAAAGGAAGGGATCGGCACTGAGCTGATGGACAGTCCTCCATCCCAGTTGTTACCTTTATTACAACAACTATGGGTAGCGATTTACCAATAGGCCCGGCGAAGACTTTAACAGTGCACAGAGCCTTTCTTCTAATCTCTTCTTTGTATATTTTCCTGCTGTTTTCGTTAAGTGCATATCAAATATTGATAGCCATGGAAACATGTAACAATGACTTAAGAAGCCTGTTCACTGTCTAATTTATTCAGGCCATACAAGACATTCAGATGACTGAATCTTTAAGCTATTTCAGAAACCTCACGTGCTGTATTTTAGCTATTTAAGACCAAAGTTCCATTTGTAATAGTCGCAAGGGAGAGCCAAAATAAATGCCTGCTGTTTTCTTTCCGCATGTGCTCCACAGTTCAGTCTCTAGCTGTATGCATCAACTATGAATAACCGGCACAGAATAAGGGCAAGCATATCTCATTCTGGACTTCAAGATTCCAGACCGCTAAGGCGCTTCATATGTCGCTGCTCTCAAATCTTGCCGCATCATTGCAGAACCGACACAAGCACTCTGGCACCGTGTTTTCCTTTTCAGAACGATGGCCCCCGCAGAAAGCCAAGAAAAACTCGAAACCACTTAAGCGGAATCAGAAGATGTCATTACTACGGTAAGCCGTCATGACAGCTTATAATGTAAATCATCTGAAAAAGTGGGGAAGACTTGAGATGGAACAAGAGATTAATGCTGGCTCACATCAAACAGCACAGTGCTACTTTGTAATCCGAGATCAAAACTAATTATGATTGACTCCCTTTGATTCACCAGAACGTGGGTTTCTTTGTTGAGCATGTATGTGTGTGTAAGGGTGGTTGACGTAACTGCCATCTCAACCAGCTGAAACTCTGTACCCTTTTTAAGAGCCAAAGTAAAAATACTAACCTTGGAATACAAGTATTTACAAACGATCAATGTTGGTTATAATGCCACATGCGACAGAAATCTTTTAGTGCCATCACTGCTATTCAAGAATGACAAAGTAGATCCTCCCCTGCACTTTGTAAAAGCTTGGATGTGGCCTTGTTGTACATGCTGGATGAAAAAAACAAAGTTCTTCACTAAATACTTCAGTTTGAAGAGAAACAGCATTCATTTGCTCATAGGCACTGAATTCTTTTTATGCTAGATGGTTAAAAAACACACTTTTCATTTTAGAGAAGAGATAAACAGCCTTTGAAGATATAACTGAGTAGTAAATAGCATGTTACCATACTGTCTATGAGGTCAGCTCATTAAAGATTTCCCCTGACCCACTTCCAGTTACTGTAGAAGGCTGAAATTGCACATGTATAATAATACATATCGCTATAGGTTACATGGTAATTTGCTGCTCTGAACTCCTAAAGGTGCCTTCACACCAAATGCAAACGGCCTACGTGAATATATACAAAGTCAATGAAAAGAGGCAAGCACACACGACTCTTGCGCATTTGCACATTCACATCTAAGGGACAGTGCTAGCTAGTAATGGCCTGGAAATCCTTTTGTCACCCGAGTAAAAGTATCAACACTGGAGAAGTAAACTAATATGAAAATGCGACTGAAACTCACCTGGAGACAGAAGGACCAAGAGCTCTGCAGCTGAATCAGACTGTCGGAGTGTTTTTACCCACGGACTCTTGACACAGACGTGCTAACAAGGCTAGCAGTGTAAACAACCCGTCATCCAGGTGAACTTTTGGAGGCAGGGACAATTTTTTCATGTAATGTAAAGCTGAGCATGACGGTGTTTAAGGAATTTCCACAGCAAGTTGAACACAGCTGCAGACATTATAAAGACAACTTTGCCTGTCTGCAACTCACCCAGAGGGTGAATTCATGTCTATTCACATGTTTACATTGAGTTAAAATGTAATTGTGCTCTGAAAAATTCGTCTATTTGCGTTTAGTCTGAACGCACCTTTAGAGTTTCTCTTTTACAGATGCTAAGTTGGAGTAAGGTGTGATAATGGAGCCAGTTGAATGCAGAGTGGTCATCAGGTTCCTGAACTAGAGAAGCTGCACACCCCGGGGGATGTCCGATGAGATGAAAGAGACTTATGGGGAGTATGCCTCATAGTATGACGTAGTCAAGCACTGGCATCAACAGTTCCAAGTGTGGCACCCATTCCCGAGTGACCGTAGTGAAGACGCCACCATGATGGCCATGATGACCATGATGACCAGTGACCATTGATGAAGACGCCACCCAGCAGCTAGAGGCTACCATTTTGAAGGATCACTACATAACCACTCATCAACTAGCCCAAGGTGTCAAGATCAGTGTGGGGTCTGTGGGACAAAAAAAACATCCATGACCATTTGCATATGCGGAAGTTGTCTGCCGGATGGATTCCTGTCCAGAAGCAGAAACGAGTCACATGCTCCCAGGCTCTTTTAGCCATGTGCCAAGAAAACCAGGAGGACTACTTTGACAGACTAATCATGCGGGATGAATGGGTCCATGGGTCCATCACTACGATCCAGAGACTAAAGCCCAGTCGATGCTCACCTCCTCCAAAGAAGGCACCTGTCCAACCCTCAGCAAGCAAGGTCATTTTGGGACCAGCATGAAGTATTGATAATGGATTTCCTGGCAAAGAGTACCACAATTACCAGGACTTACTTCACTTCACTGCTACAGGAATTGATAAAGGTCATCAAAACTGGGAGGCATGGCTTGCTGACCAAAGGTGTTCACCTCCTGCAAGACAACACCCCAGTTCACAACTTGCAAGTTGCTCAGACAGAAGCACTGTCTTGTGGCTATGAAATCCTTCCTCACTTCTTTTACTCTCCTGACCTCACACCATCTGACTTCTGCCTCTTTCCAATCAAAAAGCCATTTTTGAAGGGCAAGCACTTCCAAAACAATGGAACACTGATTTCTGAGGTCAAGTCGTGGCTTCAACCTGCAGACTTCTACAGGTGAGGTCTCCATAGCTACATAAAAGGATGGGAGAAGTGTGTGACCCTTGGTGCTACCTACGTAGAGGAAGACTAATAATTGCCAAGTTTGGTTCCTTTCAGTCCATGAGAAGTAAATCAGAGGAAATCTTTAATGAGCAGCCCTTGCTGGTACTCTTAACATGTGAACACACACGTTCAGATGCAATAGTTTGACAATGTGGTGCACCTATTGTCAGCACATGTGAAGGCCTTGCTTCTGCCACGCAGCACATTCCCCATTAGGAGTGCTCATGATTAAACTAAAGTGCTGTAAGAGTATGGGTTTTTTATGGCTCCTCTGCTGCAGCTTGCCATCCTGCACGGCTCTTGCTCTCTGGGCAAAGGCCTGTAAAGGAACCACAGAGTGAACTGACAGCCCACTGGAGGCCTGACAACAACCCACTGAATCCAACCCTGACAAACATTAACAGCTCCCCCTCCTTCCCCTTCAGCCTCTCTTATCCTCTCTGTATTTTTTTTTCGTGTCTCGAGCGGGTGAAATATGACAGATCTTTCCCTCACAGCGGCTGCTACATATTTCGGCAGATTCATATGTAACCACAGACTTAGCCCATCTGCTTTTTCCGAGGCTTTTTCTCTGGCGAGCCTGTGTGAGAAAAGGCCTGACAAACACAGATGAAAAAGCAGCATTCAGTTTTGTCCTTTTTTCCCCACTGAGGCAGGCAGCTGAGTTTCAGCTGAGAAGAAAAGGGAAAATAGCTTGTGAAATGGAACTGTTGCGGGTTTTTTTTAAATCAGCCTTGAGGTAAAGTGAGGCTAATTAAAGGAGCTCGAAGTGTTTCTCCCAACTCACATATACTAAAGTCAAGGAGCCATTAGAAGTGAAAGTAAACAGAAATAAATCACTTTTTCATTCAGAATGTAAATGCAGGGAATATTTAAGAATGGGTATTTTACCCCTAGCCCACGATCACCCTGCCTTCACACGATTGGCCACAGCGGTCAAAGTGGCCAGGCAAGGATTAAGTTAAGTTAAGTAAGGTATTTTATAACTGACACATACAGTATAGCCAGGCTCCTCAAAGCCCAGCTCAAAGTCCAGAACTGGACCCAACCACAAATCAGTCTGGACCCAAACGGGTTTCATTTGACGCTATATGTACTTCGCTGTGCTTACCAACTTTGCTGCGCTGCCAAAGTGACTAAACGTCAGCAATCTGTACGTGCACTGAGCGACACCTCGCTTGTGTGTGAGCACAGCCATTGCAGTGTGTGTATGTGTGTTCGTTCCGTGTTCCAAACACAGCCACCAGACAACCACCACCAACCCCGTGCATGCGAGCTCACCCGCCACCGGCATGCACGCACCTGCCACCACTGGTGGTGCAACCACGTGCACCAATGCCACCCAACTGCCCACTGCCAAGCAATTCATCGTCAGCCACGAGACGCTGCCCCCAAAGAAAGGGAGGTCATTCAGGAAAATCAAGAACCCAAAAGCACACAGCACCATGAGACCAAGCATGGCCGCCCTGAACAGCGCCATCCACAGAACACCAAGGTGAGGACACAAAATCGTCTGGTCACTCCCTTTGCTCTCCGGGCCAATGGACGGGCCACAAGCAAACAGTGCTGCCCCCCACCAACCCAAACCACCACACCATGCCGCCGCCAAGCGGGCAGCCAGGCCCTACAAAACGTTGTCACACTCACCCATCTCCTCCCAAGGCACGGACAGCTTGGTGACACAGGCGTAAATCAAGGGGGGATGGGAGGAACATGCCATCCCCAAATCACCATAAACCTTTCCAAATCATGTTACATGACTGAATAAAATATGTTTGAAGCACCAATGCTGAGCATAAATGAATTTTTTCCCTTAAAATTTGCAGCTTCTCATAAATTTGTAACTTTTCTCATTAATTTACTACATTTATTTGCTAATTTAAAGCTTCTTTCTTGTAACTTAACTTCCATCCATCCATCGATCTTCTACCGCTTAATCCTTTTCAGATCGTGGGGGGGCTGGGGCCTATCCCAGCATCTCTGGGCGAGAGGCAGGGTACAGCCTGGACAGATTGCCAGTCCATCACAGGGCCAACACAGAGAAACAGACAACCATTCCCTCACATTCACACCCAAGGACAATTTAGGATCCCCAGTTGATGCCAATTAACCAAACCTGCATGTCTTTGGCCTGTAGGAGGAAACCGGAGTAAACCCACGCAGACACGGGGAGAACATGCAAACTCCACACAGAAGGGTCACCGATGGTCAGGGGTGGAATCTGTCCCGTGACCATCTTGCTGTGCTGACACAGAGCTAATCACGGCACCAATTTGCAGCTTTACTTGTAATTTTTTTAAACTTGTGTAAATTTGTAACTTTTTCTTGTAAATATGGAATTTTTTTCCTCATAAATCTTACTTTTTGCATCTTAAATCAGCAATTTTTTTTCTTGTAAATTTGTAACCTTTTTGAAATAACTTTGTTTTTCCTTGTAAATTTATATACCCTTTCCTCATAAATTTGCAACTTTTTTCCAGTAAACTTGATTTTGTGTAAATTTGCAACTTTTTCTTGTAAATATGCAATTTTTTTTCTCATCAACTTGTGGTTTGTTTTTTTTTTGTTTGTTTTTGTTCTGTTTATTGTGCACCCCCTTCCCCCAACAGGGAGATGAACTATCCACCCATGGAGCCTGTTGGCACTGCTCTGAACCTTCCGCCCACGGAAAGAAACAAACACAGACCCCTCAAAAAAAGTTTGAGAACCCCTGCAGTATAGTATGCAAAAAACCAAAACATCATTGACTGAGTAGCTCATTGTGGCCTGATGAACACACCAAGAGGTAGTCAGTTGAACCTTGCCCTACTCAGGAGCCATAATGGCAAAAAAAACAACAACATATTTTTGCAAAAGCCGCAATCTAAAATACTCATTTCCTACCTGAAACTATATTAGGCTTAGGTCCATTACAAGACTGAAAGACTGAAAAACAATAGCTTTTTCCCCCCCTCTCATTCCAGACTTTTTTGTTGAGAAGTAGCATTTAAAACACAAGTGGTATGCAATATTTCAGCAGTTCTCCATCAGTATATGGCTTCACCTTCTCACTAGAATTAGAGTGGAAACAGTTTTCCTGAGCAGTCTGGCACTGGTTGAGTCTCACCAGCTTTTTGTTAGTATTGAACTTTGGATGTTTAACTTTATGATGAGAGTGCAGATTGGACGATTTAAACTGCTAAATGACGCTATCACAGATGCATTTACAGTCACTGCCTGATGCAAAGAAGAGCTCAAGTTCCCATTCATCGTTAAATGCCCAATATTTCTCTTCACATCTTCACCTCTTATGTTCTTTAGCCATTTTTGCCAAATGCTAGTTTCCCAATGCTCACCTGTTTTTATGTCTCGTAGTCTATAGCAAAACCTGAGGTAGATTGTGATTGTGTTTGAGGTGGTTGAAAGGGAGAATCATAAGAGATTGAAGTCCATGAATGAAAAAGGGATGAATTTTGCTGACAATTTTAAAATTACTATTATTTTAAAATGTGTATAAACTGCGTAATACATTCCTTGTCAAACTGGAAACAACACATACTCATAGCTTGTGACCTTTGGCATTGGCCTTGGGCACAATCCAGATGTAAATGCTCCCGAGGACCATTACATGCGAGCTTGGTGATTTTCTTGAAATCAGTGTCCAGAACTCCTGACTTGTGATCTGAAACTTGACCTTCGGTCTAAACTGGATGCTGACCCACTAGGGCTGAGTGATATAGCAAAAGCCATTGTTTATTGAGCTACTTCTGAGGAGCAGCGGCTGCGAAAAGAGAGATGCTGCACAGAGTGAATTCCTGGCTCATATTAAGGTGACAAACTATACTCGATATGCACAATATAGGTATTTTATGTATCACGAGTGGCTAAATGTACCGATACATCGAATATATTCGGTGTATCACCCAGCCCTATGACCCACCTGAGGATCATCGTGTGAGAATTTGGTGTCCATCAGGTCAGTACCACAGAATTAGATGATTCTGTCTTTGGTTGAATGAGCTTACAAACTTGAAAAGGTAGAACTTTTGTTTTCTTGTTTGATGAGTAAATCCACCCAACGTACTGAAAAATCTCCTGAGAATTTCTCATTTACTCTCTGCTCTACCATGGCAATCCTCAGAAATCAAAGCTGTGACAAGACTGGGCTGGAGGTGAGTCTTTAATCGGCACATTGATGCAATCCACGGGAAGCAGAACCATATGGCTGTTACAGTGACACCATCAGACTGAAACCTGGTTTGTACGAGCAGTCTTTCAAGTACCAGTCCTAAACTTTCATCCATTTAGCTTGTCAGCACTTTCAGCGGGGATAAATGCTGTGCAGTTCCACTCACTTAACTCCGCTTTTCCAGGTCAATCACAAGCCTTTACGGAGTTCAGTCACTACAGCTCACAACTCAAAAAAAAAAGGAAAAAAACACCCTCAACCAAGGCATCAAACTGCATTTTATCCTCTATCAATGTTCCTGCAATCACAATAGAGCCCTTTTTAAATGATGTCCTAACAGTGCTCTGCTGTAGGGCATTGAGGAAGTGCAGCTGGGAGAGGATACAGGCTGAGGCAATTGGTGTGTTTTTTTCTTCCTGGAGACAATAGCCTACTTACAGATTTCTCTCCTCCAAATTGTAGTGACAGGCCAATGTTCAGGAAATACCTAAAGAACTTTAATAGCTTGGGTAGTGGAGAATAATATCCTTATCTGTGCACTGTACTGTATCACACTTTTTCCATGTTACTTCATTTCAAACCTCTGCAAAGGGAAGGTTACAACTGTGGGAAATCGTGCAATCAAATGTTTGTATCTTTTTTCCCATATGGAATTAAAGTGTCATGAATCACCCCTTGGGGCAGAGAGAAAGACCCACGCTCTGGACTACGAGTTTGTGATAATTTATTACGAACATAAAGTGGATAACATAACACAGAAGCCAGAGGGAGATAAACCCGAAGACAAGGAGAAAACGCAGTGTAAAACTTACTTGAGAGAGTTCTGACATTCGTCAAGACTGCCACAAGGAATACAAAAGGCAGTGGTCTTAAATAAGGCATCAAACAATAGAACACAGGTGTGGGTACCAGAGCGGGCAGGAGAAAACAATGATTAACAATCTGGATCAGCTGGAAGCAATGAGAGAGGAGCGACTGGACTTGACTGCTGACAGGGCGACGCCCCACTGAGCACAAAACCGGAAACGCCACTTGACAGCTGTCAAACCCGAGTAAGAACACCACAGTAAGAATATAAAGAATAAAACATCTCTAAATGCAGACTAATAAATAATTATAAGTTAATACAAAATATGAGCGTAACAAAACTAAAACATAAACAAGAAAATAGAAAACAGTACAAGAATAACAGAACCCAAAAAGCACAAAATACAACAAATATATAAATGCAGAGGAAAAGCCATGAGACTGAACATGGCGGAAACCTCCAGCGCTAAGCTCATGACAGTAAGTAACTTACCTTTAGCAAATTTATATTACATGTTATTAAAATATATATTTAAAACACAGTACAGAGTGCATTCACATCCTACTCTCTGAGAATGAAAATGGGAAACTACAGAACCCTGACATACACCATGTTAATGTGCAAGGCAAGTTTTACATCAGTGATAAGTTAAATATCCAAAAGTCAGATCTAGGTGACCATTTCTGCAAGTACATTTTGAGGATGTGCTACTTGTGTAATAAAATTTTCATTATAATCTCTAGACAGTTTATTATACCAATTGTTATGTGCCTTTCAATAGCTTGCTAACATATACAGGTGCTAACAACCTATCTAACTAGCATGCTAAAATAGTCCTCTGACATGGTGAAATCGCTTAAGAGAAGTGTGTTTTGATATTATTTTGATAATGGCATGGCTAATTGATGCATTTCAGAAGTTAAAACCTACAAAAACACAATTTTTCAGTCAATGACACCTTTAAAACGGCAGGCAATGAAAAGTTATCTGTGTTGCCTTTAAGCAGATGGGGTGTAGATAGATGCAACTTGTACATGTGGTAGATTTGCTATGACTTTCTGCAAGCAAGTTATCAGCTGTTTCATAAACAGACAGCAGTGTGCATCAGCCAAAAATGCAACCTTCACCATGTCTTTCCTTTTAATAAGATGTAATTTGATCCTTTTTGAAAAAATGTTGTTGCTGGCTGCTGCTCGTCAGACCCACAATCCTGTTGGGGAAATTAATGCTTGCTGATGTAGATCGATATTAACTATCACTAAGATTGAATGTCAGTGCAAATCTAGAGGTTGATGTCCAGTGGTTACAGTCATAATGGTATCAGTAGGTTTTATTTGAGATCTGTAAGGAGATATTTTGGGCATTCTAGGCCTTCTGTTAGCATTTCGGCATATCGTATCACTGTTTTCAGTTTTCAGATATTGACTTGTTTCCTCTATATTAAGAAATGTCTGCCATTTTAGAAGCATACTGCACCATTTTTCTAGAGGAGCCAGTTCGCTAAGACTCTGAAGCTCTGAGCTCACCGTTAGTACCTGCTCTGGATGGCATGTTTACATTGCACTTGGAAAACTAAACCTTACCTCAGCAGCTGGAATGCCTTCGGGTGGGCGACACTGGAGCAACACTTCCTGATCCAGTGACACTTCCTTCCCAAGAGGTTCCTGATCAAATGTCTTCCTCAAATCTACAGGGAATAGAGAAAAATCATATTGTGAATTAGTATGGGGTCTTACTGCCACAAGGTATGCTCAAGATTCATGGTCAGTCAATTATAAAAATACATATTTAAAAAAAACATTAAAATCATCAATAATACTGCCCTAATGTAAAAATAACCTGAGTTGCTCTGATTCTGATACCAGAGCTGGATAAGCTGGTACCCGTGCTGGCAAATATTCCAGTCGGTGCTGATACCACGTAATTTATTAGCCCAGAAATAGTACCCATATACTTTATTTGTAAGCTATGATACCTGGGAGAAAACAATTATACTGAAATACCTCCAAAAGTAACACTTTTAGAATAGCACAAAAGACTTTTGATTCCTTTTATCTCTTTCCAATCTTTAACATATAGAGAATATATAGATTGCTCTATATATTGGGTGATATACAGTATATGGTGATGAATTCTGGAGTAAGTTGGATGAAGTGGTAGAGCGTGTTCTCAGGGGGGAAAGAGTGGTGACTGGAGCGGACTTTAATGGACATGTAGGTGAAGGGAACAGAGGTGATGAGGATGTCCTGGGTAGGTATGGTCTTAAGGAGAGAAATGTGGAAGGACAGATGATTGTGGATTTTGCTAAAAGGATGGAAATGGCTGTGGTGAACACATATTTCAAGGAGAGGAGCATAGGGTGACTTACAAGAGTGGAGGAAGGTGCACAAAGATGGACTACATCTTATGCAGAAGAAGAAATCTGAAAGAAATAGGAGACTGCAAGGTGATGGCAGGGGAGAATGTAGCTAGACAGCATCAGATGGTAGTCTGTACGATGACTTTGCAAAGCGAGAAGAGGAAAACACTGAAGGTAGAGCCAAAGATTAAGTGGGGGAAGTTACAGAAGGAAGAAGGTCGCACAGAGTTCAGGAAGGAGTTGATACATGGTCTGGGTGGTAGGGGAGAATTACCAGATGACTGGGAAAGTACAACAAAAAGTACTGAGGGAAATGGGTACAAAGGTATGTGGTGTATCCAGTGGACAGAGGAAGGAAGACAAGGAGACTTGGTGGTGGAATGAGGAGGTACAGGAAAGTATCCAAAGGAAGAGGTTAGCAAAGAAAACATGCGATAGGGAAATGAAGAAAGTAGACAGGAGTATTTAGTATCAAGGCGCATGGCAAAGAGAGAGGAGGCAAAGGCAAAGGAAAAGGCATATAGTGAGTTGTATGAGAGGCTGGACACTAAGGAAGGAGAAAAGGACTTGTATCGATTGGCTAGACAAAGAGATTGAGCTGGAAAGGATGTACAGCAGGTTAGGTTCAGGTTCAGGTTCAGGTTACTTTATTTGTACCTGTAGGTAGATTTGTTTTGCAGTCTGGTGACATCCATATTTACAAGCCACAATTACATTCAACATAAACACAAACACAGGCACACATGAAGCTGACTATAAACATGATAAAAATACTCAAGGCTCCATCAATCAGGGTATAAAGACAAAGAGATGAGAGAAAAACCAGCGATAAGAGAGAAGGGTCATATTAAAAAGTTAAAGACTAGTCAAAGAGGTTAAAAACTCAAAGGTCTAAAACCCAATAAAAGATTTAGAACCCAAATAAAATCCTACAAAAATAAGTAAAGGTTAGGTTGATTAAGGACAGAAATGGTAATGTACTAACTAATGACGAGTGTGTTGAGAAGGTGGAAGGAGTACTTTATTACTTTATTACATCAGGGATCAACTCTGAGCCCCTTCTTGTTTGTCATGGTGATGAACAGGCTGATAGATGAGGTCAGGCAAGAGTGTCCATGGACCGTGATGTTTGCAAATGACATTGTGATCTGTAGTGAGAGTAGGGAGTAACAGTAGGGAGTATTTTATAACTGACACATACAGTATAGCCAGGCTCCTCAAAGCCCAGCTCAAAGTCCAGAACTGGACCCAACCACAAATCAGTCTGGACCCAAACGGGTTTCATTTGACGCTATATGTACTTCGCTGTGCTTACCAACTTTGCTGCGCTGCCAAAGTGACTAAACGTCAGCAATCTGTACGTGCACTGAGCGACACCTCGCTTGTGTGTGAGCACAGCCATTGCAGTGTGTGTATGTGTGTTCATTCCGTGTTCCAAACACAGCCATCAGACAACCACCACCAACCCCGTGCATGCGAGCTCACCCGCCACCGGCATGTATGCACCTGCCACCACTGGCGGTGCAACCACGTGTACCAATGCCACCCAACTGCCCACTGCCAAGCAATTCATCATCAGCCATGAGACGCTGCCCCCAAAGAAAGGGAGGTCATTCAGGAAAATCAAGAACCCAAAAGCACACAGCACCATGAGATCAAGCATGGCCGCCCTGAACAGCGCCATCCACAGAACACCAAGGTGAGGACACAAAATCGTCTGGTCATCCCTTTGCTCTCCGGGCCAATGGACGGGCCACAAGCAAACAGTGCTGCCCCCCACCAACCCAAACCACCACACCATGCCGCCGCCAAGTGGGCAGCCAGGCCCTACAAAACATTGTCACATTCACCCATCTCCTCCCAAGGCACGGACAGCTTGGTGACATAGGCGTAAATCAAGGGGGGATGGGAGGAACATGCCATCCCCAAATCACCATAAACCTTTCCAAATCATGTTACATGACTGAATAAAATATCTTCTTGTTTGTCGTGGTGATGGACAGGCTGATAGACGAGGTCAGGCAAGAGTGTCCATGGACTGTGATGTTTGCAAATAACATTGTGATCTGTAGTGAGAGTAGGGAGCAGGTGGAAGAGAACCTGGAGAGGTGGAGGTATGCACTGGAGAGAAGAGGAATGAAAGTCAGTAGAAGCAAGACAGAATACACGAGTGTGAATGAGAGGGAGGGAGGTGCAACGGTGAAGACGGAAGGAGTAGTGGTAGTGAAAGTAGCTGAGTTTAAATACCTGAGGTCAACCATCCAAAGAAATAGAAAATGCATAAGAGAGGTGAAGAAGAGAGTGTAGGCAGGGTGGAGATAAGTGTCGGGGTGATTTGTGACAGAAGGGTAGCAGCAAGAGTGAAAGGGAAGATTTACAAGATAGTAGTGAGACCTGCTATGATGTATAGTTTGGAGATGGTGGCGCTGACAAAAAGACAGGAGGCAGCGCTGGAGGTAGCAGAGTTGAATATGCAAAGATTTTCATTGGGAGTGACTTGGAGGGACAAGATTAGAAATAAGTATATCAGAGGGACAGCTCAGGTTGAGCAGTTTGGAGACAAAGTAAGACAGGCAAGGCTGAGATGGTTTGGACATGTGCAGAGGAGAGATAGTGGATATGTTGGACAAAGGATGTTGAAGACGGAGCTGCTAGGTAGGAGGAAAAGGGAAGACCACAGAGAAGCTTCACGGATGTAGTGAAGGAAGACATGGAGAGGGTTGGTGTTACAGAGGAAGATACAAAGGATCGGGTGAGATGAATGCAGATGATCCGCTGTGGCGACCCCTAAAGGGAGCAAGAAGATGAAGGAGAAGAAGAAGAAGAAGAAGGAGAAGGAGAAAAAGAAGAAGGAGAAGAAGAAGACTTTTGACTTTTAAAAAAATGGCTTTATTGCACATTTCAAAATTGCAGAAGAAGAAGAAGGAGAAGACTTTGACTTTTAAAAAAAGGCTTTATTGTACATTTCAAGAATGCAAAAAGACCAAGAAGAAGAAGGAGAAGAAGAAGAAGAAGACTTTGACTTTTAAAAAAGGCTTTATTGTACATTTCAAAAATGCAAAGACACCAATATCACTGCCCCAAGTGTGTCACATCTCAAAAGTGCAAACATAACTCATCCCCCTGACCCACAGAACACAAAACATTCCCTAGAGTCCATCTATTGATGAATGCCTCCAAATTGTCCACCATTTGATAGTAAGAGAACTCCACCTGGAGTCTGACTTTCAACAAGACCTTGAAAGCAGACACAGGATCCACATTGCCAGCGTTGCTAGCCCGATTTTTCCTCGTCAGCCAGATGGCAAGTTTAGCAGTACCAGATAGGAAGTTCATCAAAGTGTGGGCAGCCTTCCTTGCCACTTTATACTTTGGACCGTAAATGAACAGACCAAAAGAGAAACGTTCACCCAAAGCCTGAAACCACTCGCGCAAAATATCAAAAAGTCCAGATAAACGAAAACATTGAACAAACAAATGCTCCAGGGTCTCAACTTGGGAACAAAACAAACATTCCCCCCCCACAGTCGGATCGAGGCGTGCTCTGTATTTATTTGTAGCTATTGCCCCATGCACAATCCTCCACTGGAGATCTGCTGTCCGTTTCTCAATAGGTAGCTTGTACATGCACCGCCAGCTGCCTTTCGGGGAGACCTCTGGCCCCAAAAAACCCGCCCACCTCGACTCTGTGACATCCATCAGAGAGCGCAGATTCAGAACCTTCACACAGATGTGATACACCGTCCTTGTCCCGACAAACTGGAACTTGCCCAGGCGAAGATTTCTGAAGGTCAGCAGGTGATCCTCTCCTCCCTGCCACTCCCCCACAGCTGGAGTTATGGAAATGGCAGGAAAGGTGGACACAGTGTCGTCATCCCATTGATTGGAAAGAGTGCGGTTTGTCGCAAACGCTCGAAGCGGTTGTGGCAGGGCAGCACACACGTCCCCCACCACCCTTTGCAGCAGTCTGACAGATGTAATGTTGGCACTCCGCCTCAGCGTATCCATCGATGTGGTCGACATCTTCATAAGATGACCAAGCTTGGTACAGCGTGCCTCCCACAAACAAGTCCGCAGACTGACCGACTGCAGCACCTCTGCGTCGATGAATCGATTGAAAAACAGTGGTTCCTCGAACAGCCACATGCCCGGTGTCTCGTCATGGAAGCGGGCTACGGTGAAGACTCGCCATGCATGCAAGACGGACGTGTAAAAAGCAGATAGTCCAGTAAGGTCCACCTCCCCAGATGTCACGAGGAAGAGCTGCTTATCATAGCCCAAGTGACCAACTCTCCTCAGGAGCAGTTTAGCAGTGTCCGCATCCGTAAAGGAGGCGTTGTGCAGTTCGCAGCCTGAAGCAGGCAATCTTGGAGTGTATGTCCACCAGGCCCTGTCCCCCTTCGGCCACAGGCAGGTAGAGAACAGGCACACGGACCCAGTGGCGACCAGACCAAAAGAAGTCCACGATGATCTTCTGAACCTCCTCCACGAGGCTCCTGGGCGGTGTCAAAGCCACAAGCCTATGCCAAAGAGCCAAGGCGACCAGATTATTGGCGACCAGAACCCTGCCCCTATATGACAGCTGTGGTAGCAACTATTTCCATTTTGAAAAGCGAGCATACACCTTGTCCTTAACACCCTCCCAGTTCTTTCGTTCAAAAGCCTGCGAACCCAGAAAAACCTCAACACTTTGAGACCGGCCGTCCCCCACTGAAGACCGCCGGGTAGGCGAGGGACGCCATGACGCGACCACTGGCCCACCAATAGACCCTCACTCTTGGCCCAATTCACCCGTGCAGAAGATGCCCTTTCATAAACTGACAAAGTGTCCACCAGACGCTGCACATTCCCGTGGGAGGTGATGAAAACGTTGACGTCATCCGCATAAGCAGACAAGACGATCCAGCAGCAACAGCAGGGCCCCGTAGTAATCCACTGCATGGCACCGCATCTCGGATGGGTTCGCAGTCAGCCGACCATCTGGGAGTGTCAAGCAAGCCATCAACTTCTTTTTCGCAGTAGACTTCTCCAAATTGAAGAAGAAGGACATTGGTGCATCCATGTCCTGCAGGCGAGTGAAGCGTGACCTCACTAGCGCCCCCTCCACTCTTTCCTGCATGAATGTGCGCAGGGCCGATCTCTTCTCCTGCAGCAAAGGACCAGCGGTAGAATCCTGACCCGTAACCAAGCTGGCCTCCAGCATCTTGACAGCGTCCTCAAGTTCACTGACCTTGGTCTTGATGATGGCAGTTGAGTTCGCAGCATACCGTTGACAAAAAAAGGCGAATTTGCACTTTGCCAACATCCCACCACTGTTCGAGGGAACTAAAACGAGCCTTTGTGGTCCTCCAGTGTTCCCAGAAGCACACAAAATACTGACAAAAGGCGTTGTCCTGAAGGAGCTTGTTATTGAAGTGCCAATAAGATTTTGCCCGTTTCCCTGGTGAGTTCAGTAACACCGCAATAGCCAGGTGATGATCCGTGAAACCGACAGGACTTATGTTACTGTGAAGGAGTCCGGGGCTAAAGGTTCTAGAAACATATATCCTGTCTAATCTAGCAGCACTGACAACACCGTCAGTGACCCTGACCCAGGTATACTGTCTCGCGTTTGCATTTTTAGACCTCCACGTGTCCACTAAGTCGAACTGCACAGTGAAATTTTCCAAGATTCTAGAAGACTGCAGATGGGGTTCTGCATTAGTGCAATCTACAGTGAAGTCCAAGGTACAGTTGAGATCACCAGCAACAACAAGTTGTTCCTGGTGATTGCGCTGCAATTCAGTAGTCAGTATATTGAAAAAGGCAACCGTTTCAGCACCATGGTTTGGCGCGTAAACATTTACCAGGCAAAACACGGAATCCCCTATTTCGGCCCCAACAAGAAGCAGCCCGCCCCTCATTATCTCCACCACCGATAAAACTTGTGCATTTGCTGATTCCGCAAACAAAATGGCCACTCCTGCACTAAGATTGGTGCCGTGACTGAGTGAAAAAGGGCCTTTCCACCACAAGCCCCAGTCGACTTCATCTGCCGAAGTGGTATGAGTTTCCTGCAAAAACAAAACGTTGAGACCTTTTCGTCTGAACAGGTCACTAATGAATCCCCTCTTATGATTACCCCTCCCACCATTGATGTTTAAGGACCCTAATTTTATTTTCTGCATTAGGCGATCGATGTGAGGAGCACCGTGCTGCTGCCATGGAAATCATTCCATCTTTGCGCACTTGGCCTTTTGTCCCCCTGCTGATTTATGCAGGGCTGTGAGGTGCTTCTTCAGGCGGAAGTGTTTTCTTTCATCCAGGAGGTCAACACCAACCTGCTTCTTCAGTACATTAACAGACCGAATGAATTTGTCAGTGTCACTGAAGTAATCAGCGACGTTAACGGCCCTATTATTATAGGTTCCATCCAGGAAAGCATTTATTTCTTCTAGTGAATACAAATCCGCATTGGCATTGCAAGTTGCCCCAAAAGACTCATAGCAGACACAGCGTCAGATTCACACTCCATCACCTCGTCAGCACAACTCTGCTGACTGCTAGATTCAGCTGGCACGTCAGCTGGTGCAGCTGATCCTTCATCAGCCACGTGTTCCGGGGCGGCGCCTCTATCAGGCGACCGACGTTGTTCCGCCTGCTGCTCTGAAGTGGCAGCAGGCTGCGGAAGCACAGCCGCTGATGTCACACAGCGCGATGCTGAGTCAACGTCATTGACTGTTTGGGCGCCATCACCAGCAACGCCCCCAGCTGCAGGCCGCGCTGCGGGCGCCACAGGCAGACTGTCCATAGACACAGCGGCAGGCTCCGGAGCAGGAGCGGCGGAAGGCCCCGCAACGTCGTCCGCAGCAGCGGCGGGTGCGGAGGCCTCGCTGGCAGGCTGTGCGGCCCCGCCGGGCTCCGCCATGGCAGAAGCCCCCGCAACGCCGTCCGCAGCAGCGTCGCGAGCGGAAGCCGCACCGGCAGCCTCAGCCGCCGCTCCACCAGAGCCCCCCGCCGGGCGCCTGTGCGGGCAGGCGAAACGTTTATGGCCCACATCGCCACATTCAAAACACTTCATCTGTCCCGAGCTCGCATACACCATATAGTAGCCGTCCCCGTGTTTGACCCGGAAGGACACTTCCAGAGTTTGTGTGGGCGAGTCTAGAAACATGAACACTTGTTGCCTGAGTGATTTCACATGTTTTAACTTGGCTTCCCTGATTCCCAAACTCACGTGTCTAAACGGGCCCGCAAACTTCCCGAATCTGCGGAGCTCCGTCACCAACTGCTCGTCAGTGATGAAAGGTGGAACACCCAAGACGGTGATAAGCGTTGATGCAACTGATAAGGGGGACACCTGTACAGACATGTCCCCTATTACAATACCGCTCGCAACCAGAGCATGGACATTCTCCTCAGTAGCCAGAAACACAACTACAGCTCTATTCATCCTGGACACATAGCGGATCGCATCATGGCCCACCTGGGCACCCACAGCCATAAGGACCCCCTTCACAATAACAGTGGCGTCCGGGGGAACGATCCGCACCCGCTGGCGGATAGATGGAGGTGGCATTTCCAAGGTTGCCATCCTCCTCCCCAAAAAAACAAAAGTTTATTATGCGGGCAGTGATGGAAAAATGAAAAAAAAAAGTCCAAAAGACCATGGAGTTCCCTATTTCCATTCTCCTCCTTCAGCCGGCGGATATAGAGAGGAGGAGGAGGAGGAGGAAGAGGAGGAGGAAGAGGAAGAGGAAGAGGAAGAAGAGGAAGAGGAGGAAGAGGAGGATGAGGAAGAAGAAGAAGAAAACTGTGACTTGCTGTCCACAGAAAAACCAATATTTTTGTGGCATGAGAGCCTTGATGGATTGGTGCAGGGACGGAATATTGGTGCTGACAGGCTGGGATTACTGGAGGTGTCATGCTACACTCGAACCTGCAGCCCATTAGACATATATCATGCTGCATAGACTGAGACAGGAGTAGTGAGCATCATTCACACCGAGAAAGGAGAGGAGAGAAGGATTCAAGTATTTCTTTGGAACTTTGGGGTCACTGAAGCATCGAATCTACTTTCAGTCTTCCCAAATCCAGTCATCCCATTTCCACAAGCTCTACAAAATCCTGACAGATAAAGTCTTTTTTTTTTCCACAATATCTTTATTGAACCTTTTTTTTTTTTTTTTTTTTAACAAACATGATACAAACAATCAAACACTAACACTAAAGTACTACAAAAAAAAAAAAATGCACTAAAAACACCAACAACCACCAACAAAATCAAATCTTCAACAATGCTCCTCTGTTTAGTCTAGACAATCCAATACATAAGTATACATATTATGTTCACCAGTTTGGAATTTACAAGGTCCACACACATCATTCACCTTCTTCTTCAAGAGTTATGTTTAAATTTTTTACACAATCAATAAAAGGTCTCCATATATTCTCAAACACAATTTCCTTTGATTTTAGTATATATGTTATTCTTTCTAATGGAAGGTTTGTTAACATCTGTCTTAACCACTGAGTCACATCTGGTCTATGAGTCTTTTTCCATAATAGTGCAATACATTTTTTGGCATTAAGCAAACTGAGGTCTATGAATGTTCTTTCACTTTTATTAAAATTATGCTTTTCTGGGTACAGACCCAACAAAAACAGTTTAGGATTCAATATGATTTGTTTTGAGATTATTTTTTCAATTGTTACCCTCACCTCTTCCCAAAACATTCTTATTAATCTACATTCCCATAAACAATGAAATAGGGTTCCTTTACTTTCCATGCATTTTGTGCATGTATCTGGTATATTTTTGTTATATCTATTTAACTCCTCCGGTGTAACATACATCCGCATTAACCATTTGAAATGTATCAATTTAAGGCGTGCATTTATTGATTTGGTTTGAGCTTCTGTACAAGCCAATTCCCATTGTTCCTCTGAAATTTCAATTTGCAGATCTTCTTTCCAGTAGTTTAATCTTTTCAGTGAATTTTCACTTGAAGATAGTGTCAATGAGTTATAAAACTCTGAAATAATACCCTTTCTTTTACTATCTTTCATCATCATTTTTTCCAAGGATGAATAAATAGGTCGAGTGAGAGCTTTATTTTGATTTGATCGAATAAAGTTTCTAAGTTGAAGATATTTAAAAAAATGTGTTCTATTGAGATTAAATTTGATCCTCAGCTCTTCAAAAGACATTATGTTGTCTGCACATGGCAAATATAAATCCTGAATCTTTTGTATCCCTTTTAAATTCCATACTTTAAATACAGCGTCCGCTCTCCCTGGTTTAAAATATTGATTACCCCATATTGGACTAAATTGTGACAATAACTGTGGTTCTTTTAAATAGTTTTTAGCTTCACACCATATTTTGATCATATGCTTTACAAATGGATTTTTAACTTGTTTTTGTAATTTTTTTGCCGAATCTGAGTATATGAATATGGGAAGAGGTAAAGGTAAATTGTATGATTCCATTTCAGTCCAGTGAGGGAGATCATTTGATGAAAAATAATATGTCATAGACCTCAGTTGTGCCGACCAATAATACAACATAAAATTTGGACATTTCAGACCTCCACGATCAAATGGTAAATATAATAAAGACAAACGTAATCTAGCCCTCCTGTTGTTCCATATAAATTCCACTAACTTTTTTTTTATTCTTGAGAATAGATCTAAAGGTGGTGATAAGGGAATGTATTGAAATAAATAAAGTATTTTAGGTAAAATATTACTTTTAAGTATATTGATTCTCCCGATCATCGACATTGGTAGTGACATCCATCTCTGAGTTAACTCACTGATATCTGACATTAAGGCTTCATAGTTGACACTGGCGACTGATTCTAGCTTAGGCATAATTTGGATTCCTAAATATTTAAACTGATTTACAACATTGAATTGATTTACCTCAGGGGCTGGGTAATTTCTCTGGGTCTCATTTAGCATTAATATTGAAGATTTAGTTTTATTTATTTTATATCCTGATATTTCCCCAAAATTCTTTATTAAATTCAACAAGGTTGGAATTGATTTTTTTAGATTCGACATAAACAAAATTATATCATTGGCGTACAGGGAGATTTTATGTTCTGTTGGTCCAACTTTAATTCCATATATTTGTGAATGTAAACGTATCGCTATCGCTAAAGGTTCAATTGCCATAGTAAACAGTAAAGGTGAAAGTGGACAGCCTTGTCGACATCCTCTATTGATTTTTATTGGTTTTGAAATATTGTTATTTGTTAGGATTTCTGCTGTAGCATTATTGTATATTATTTGAACCCATTTTATGAAATTATTTCCAAGTCCAAACCTTTGTAGGACTTCAAAAAGAAAGGGCCATTCAACTCTATCAAAGGCCTTTTCGGCGTCCAATGATAGGAGAGCTGTATCCGGTGCTTCTTTATTAAAATAAATAATATTAAATAGTCTTCTTACATTATGGAAGCCTTGTCTACCCTTTATAAAGCCATTCTGATCTCGATTAATAATATTTGGTAAAATTTCTTGTATTCGTCTTGCTAAAATTTTGCAGATTATCTTAAGGTCGGCGTTTAATAGGCTTATTGGTCTCATATTTTCACATTTATTAGAGGGCTTACCTGGTTTTGGCAGCAGTATAATTAAGGCATTATTTATGTATGATGGTAAATTATTATTTTGAAATGCTTCTAAAACCATTTCCAAAAAAGGTTTTATTAATTTATTCTTAAATTTTTTATAAAGGTCAACTGGAAGACCATCTGGTCCTGCACTTTTTCCTGATTTCATATTATCAATGGCTAGCCCAACTTCTTCTTGACTAATTTTAGACTCCAATATCTCCCTGTTTTCATTTGGAATACACGGTATAGATAGTTCGTTCAAAAACCCATTTAGTTTTGTTAAATCAGGTTCATTTTTGGTATCATATAATTTTTCATAGTAATCTCTAAAGGCTCTATTAATTTCTAAAGGATCTATAACTACCTGTCCGTTACTTATAATACTGGTAATTGGTGTTTTAATTTCCAATTGTTTAATCTGCCATGCTAATAATTTTCCTGATTTTTCACCTTGTTCATAAAAAGATTGTTTCAATCTTAGAAGACTCGAGGCAGCTCTATTCGCTGATTTTTTGTCGTATTCAGCTCTCAAAATCAGTAATTCATTCTCCAACCTTGGGTCACTTCCTGCATACACTTTTTCCTGAAGATTTTTTATTTTATGTTCCAATTTAGCTCTCTCCTCTCGAGTCTTCTTAGATTTTGATCCTGTATAACTAATAATATGTCCCCTAATAAAAGCTTTGAAAGCTTCCCACTTTACACATGCTGATGTTTGTGTAGTATTGATGTCAAAGAACTCGTCTATCTGTTTTTCTATATACTTGACAAATTCCTCATCCTGAAGCCATTTATGCTGAAATTGCCATCTACCTGATTCCTTTGTCAATTTTTTATCTACATATATTAGACAACAGGGTGCATGATCAGAGATCACGATGTTATCATAAAAGCAGTTTTGAATCTTGGACCTTAATTCTGTGGAAATCAAAAAATAATCAATACGTGAGAATGTCTTGTAGGTACTGGAATAACAAGAATAGGCTTTAACTTGTGGTTTCATTTCTCTCCATATATCTAACAATCTCAATTCTTTCATAAAATGATTAATAGTCATCCTACATCCAATGTGCGTACAATCCAGTCCTGTTGATCTATCCACACCTGGATTCAATGTACAATTAAAATCCCCTGCTATTATATGTTGCCCTGTAAGTGATGATAAGATGAGAAATAAATTAGCAAAGAACTTCTGATCATCTATATTGGGACCATATAAGTTCACAAGATTTATATTTTCTAATAGCAAAGAACCTTGAATGATTACATATCTTCCAAATTTGTCTCCAATTACATTTTTCACTTGAAAAGGAACTGATTTATGTATGAGAGTCATAACTCCCCTGGCTCGGGATGAAAATGAAGAGGTGAATACACTTCCCTGCCATCTACTCCTAATTCTTTTAACATCCTCCTCTATCAGATGAGTTTCTTGTAAAAACACAATTCTTGAACCCATGTCCTTTATTTTATTCATAACTTGTTTAAGTTTTTTTAAATTTTGTAGACCTCTGCAATTCCATGAAGTTAAATTAAGATTAACACTTTGGTCCATGATCAATAGAGAGTTTGGGATTACCTTGCAGTGTAAACATGCTCATACAGAGAAGCAAAAACATGAGTGGTTGAACATTCATCCTACAAACTACACACAAACAAATTTCCCCTTCCCACACTTGTGGCAAACCCCCCAAAATCAAAAGAAAAATTCTGTCTCCCGATATAGCCATCGACCGTTCCACACCCACGGGGAACAGCCTAAGCCACTCCTTCTTCATCCTCCCAATCACCCTAACTCTACTGCTTTTAATGACGTAACATTAACTCTCCTCTGTAGTTTTCCAACTTAACTCCAAAATTTTTAACAACTTTGTACATCATAGTTTTTTTTGTTTGTTTGTTTGTTTTGTTTTTGTTTTGTTTTTTTAATATATAATACAATCTATATTTTGTAAACTTACTATTTACTTCAAGTCAGTCAGATGCCTGTGCAAATGCTTAATTATTCTACCTTATATTTTGTTCATGCTTAGCTCCCACCAGTCTCTTCTTCTTCTTTGATCTTCTTGATGAACTCCTGCGCCTCCTCTGGGGTCTTGAAGATGTGGGTTCTGCCCTCATACGTGGTCAGCAGTCTCGCAGGATAGATCACACCATGACGAATCCCAAGGTTGCGCAGCTCCTTACGTACGGGATCAAACTGCTTCCTCAATTGCTGGATTCCTGTGGCCAAATCTGGGTAGAACCGCACCTGCTGGTCCTGGTGTTTAATCTCTCCTTTAGCACGTGCAGCGTTGAAGATCTTCATCCTGTCTCTGTTGCTAAGAAACTTCATAATTAAGGTCCTCGGCGGTCCCTTATCTCTCCGTGGGCCAATACGATGTGCTTTTTCCAGAATCACTGCTGATTGCAACTCCTCGCTGCCCAGCACCTCCGGAATCCACTTTTCCAGAAAGGAACATACGTCCCGACCTTCTGATTCCTCTGGAAGACCCACCAGCCTCAAATTATTCTGTCTCGACCGAGATTCCAAATCCAAAATATTATCTTCCAGAGATTTATTTTTTTTTTCCAAAGTGCGCACCTTTAATTGAAGACGGGTGACGTCATCCTCAGCACTAGCGAGACGGAGCTCCATCTGCGCCGTTCGTTCTACACAGTCACCCAATTCCTTTCTTATTCCTTCCAACGCTGTCATAATCCCATCAAATCTAGAGGAAAAGTCCGCTCTCATTGAACTCATGGCTGCCATCAGCGCATCTGCGCCATTCCCCGCAGAAATCGCAGCGTTGCCAGCCTCCTCCGCCATATATGGAGTTTTGTTTGCTGCGTCACAGACCTGAAAGTCCGTTAATTTGGACTGTTTCGGCGCCTCGCTTTTTCCTTTTCCTGGTTTTCCAGCCTTAGGCTTCGCCGACATATCCTCGGCCAAATACTGGGATACGTTCTGTCCCAAATGAGAGAGTTATTTGCCGATTTTTTTTTTCCAGGAGCAGAGCAGAGCGAGACACGTCCGTCCTACGTGGCAGCCATAACCGGAAGTCCAGATAAAGTCTTTTACTGACACATTCACTCTGCTGGTGAACGACTTCATTCACCTCAGCAGAATGGCATGTGATGGCATGGTATCTATACTCAAAAAGGTCATGTTTTATTTCATTTGAAGACAAATATGGAGCCCCAATACAGGATGAACCTGTAAATGAGATGCATGTTTATGCATGCCATCTTCACAGTACAAACTTGTACTTTCATAAGTAATTCTTTAATAGGATATTTGTGGCCAGCCATGGAAAAAGCAGGAACAAGTCTCCCCAAGTGTATTTTAGGTTATTCATAGATTCTAAAAGTGTGGAATCAAAGCTTTCCAATGATGTCTAACACATGGAAATCCAAAAAGATTTGAAGATGTGGCCATTTGAATGTTAGCACTTCTCAGACTATTTCTCTGTGAAAATCAGGTTCAAAGTTTCCAAGGATTTATGTTGTCTATTGACTACCCTATTTCAAATACAAAGTTTACAGTTTTAAAATCTCCCACACTTATTTGAAGCATGAAGTAGCTTTTTCATGATTTCAACTAGCATATTTTGCAAAAAAACAAACAAAAAATCACAAATTTTTCAAAAAAAAAGTATTTGTGTTTTGTAGGAATCAAATCAGGCTGAGTTGTTGCTGGTTTACTTGTGGTGGGTCACATTTTTATACCATGTGTGTAGCGTCAATCCCTTTGGCTCCAATCTATAAAATCCCTCTTCACCTTAAAGAAATTGTTTCATCCAAAAGTCTGGTCAAGAATTGTTTCCTTCACCTAAGAACCACAGTTTGAAAACACATTCCATGGTAAAAGGGACGATAAGGATCCCATCTCGTGCCAGGAACGGATTAGTCTGCAATCATAAATCCCAGAACTTCCTCCCCAACCAGGCAGTTTTTTTGCTTCAAGAACTGTTTGAAACCTTCCAGATACCTTTGGACCGCATTCCACAGGTCTCTAGGAATTATCCACAGCTCAACATTACCCCCTGGTGGACAACTCCAGAATATGTTCGCTGTTGCTTCCACAAGCTGAATTGGGGTTACTGAATGAAATGACTTCCTCTTAACAAAAACTCTCAATTCTCAGATTATTTTCTTTTTCAGAACACCCTGGAAAATCAAGCGGGACTCTGACATACCATTCTGGTTTGAAATGTTTCGTTAATCATTGGTTTAAATGTATTGCATGTTTGAAAATGCTTAAATAAACCTTATTCTAATGCATGTTAATTATAGAAGAACAAGTTTATGAAAGTGCATGCTCACTGAAAGTTAGTCATGAATCACTGAAGTTAGCTTAGATTTTATATACAAGTATATAATGTGAATTTCACAGTGAATATGAGTTTGCCTTCTAAAAACTTATGCCAGCCATCTGACTGGTACCAGCCAATCACCAGGCTGTCTCTGTTGGACAACGCCCCGTTTCATTCTGTTAGTCGGTTACAGACAAAGGACTGTTTTCTTATTGGACCAGAGTTCATTCGATTCTCCCGCGATGGGAGACAATTGGTTCCCTTTCATGTCAGTCAAGTTTTTCCCCTGAAAAAACTACTCAGTTTAAGTGAGGAACGCCCTAGTTCAGGCAGTTGTTCTTTTTGAAAGTTTGTCTAAATTGTCTGTGTCCTGCCTTGAATTCTCTTTCCTTTAAACGTCTGTGAAAAATGCTTTTTCTTCTGTTTTGAGCTCAAACTTCTTTTATATGGAGTGAAACTCCATGTTCACAGACGTTTTTTTTTTCTATTTTATTCCGTTAAACCTTTTCTATTGATTTTCCTTAACTCACTGTGCTTTAAAGTGGACTGATCGTTTTTCTCACACTGAAAGCTGTTTTCGCCAATCACCACAACATCTGAAGAACTCGGATTTCGTGGCTTGAATTTTTTTAAAAAAAATTTGTTTCCTCGATTCTGTGACTTTGATCAGACTTTGAACTATCTCCAATTATTTTGGACCCGAGAAAGCCGCTGAAAAATTCCCATGTTGTCTACATGGCATACTCCGTGGCCAGCAGCCTCTCATCATCACCGGATCTCAGCTCCTGACTGCTTGCCTCTGGGAAGAAATATCTGCTGGCAGATATTCTCCGGTATCATCTTCAAATAAAGCTTCAGCGGAGGATCCAGCTGGAAAGCTAACGCAAAGGTCATGTGAGCAAGATTCCTTTGTTTCATCTGCTGCGTTAATGAGATGTCCATCGCCTTAAAGTATGTCATAATTTGTCTCAGGTTTAAAACCAGTTCATAGCTGATTGTAGCTATAGAATTAAAGAGAAATAGTATCCCTCTTTTCATTAAATTCCATTTTTACTTTTTAGAGTAACCCAGAATTTCTTTTTCCTTATAATCAGCTTTTATAATTTTCTTCATAAAATTTGCATCCGATTTTCTTCATATTTTGGTTACAGTTATTTCAGTCTCCATTTTCATCACAGTTACAAATTCATACTAAGGTTTCCTTGGTTCCACAAATGTGATTACACTCTTTTGCTCAATAATCAGTTACAAGTTGAATGTGATGTTTGATACTTTATCATTTCACTTTACCAACAAGTCTTTTGAATGTAATGCCATTTAATCTGAGTCTGCTCATTAAAACTGTAAACGGTATATAGAAGTTTCTGCTTGATTTCTTTTGTGTGTGTGCTTTCCTGGGTCACGGCAGAAGAATTCACGAATATTGAGACTGGTAAATGAAAGGTTCAAGGATTAGTTATTCATAAATTGCCCAGGTTTGGACTGGTGCCCCTACGAGTGTTTCCCTCTTGTTTGTGAGTGTTTGTGGTCACAAAGTAAACCTCCGTTTCCACACACACCTATAAGTATAAATTAAATAATCCTTGTACCTTATCACACTTATAACATTGTTCCTACATGTGCATATATTTATGAATAAAAGACCACTTTTACTCAAGTACATTAATACTCTGAGTTACTTTTCATCTCACCGACTTGAACTTATGTTTTTCCTGTCAGTTTTTCTTTTGGAGTAATTGTTTTCTTCTATTCATCTCTACTGTATCCTTATATGATTTGGATTATATTAGAGGGCACATGTGGGTAGTTTAGATGTTATTTACCCCAGACTAGCTCATCAAACAGAAAAAAAATTCACAAAGATACCAAAATTGTACAAAAATGCATATTTACAAGAAAATAGTTGCAAAAGAACAAGAGGGGAAAAGTAACAAATTGACAAGAAAAAAAGTTGCAAATTTAAGTTGAAAAACTTGGACATTTTGTGGAAAAACAGACACAAATTTCTAAAAAAAATAATAAAAATAATTAGAAAAAAGTAATAAATTTATGAAGAAGAAAAAAATTGTAAATTTATGTGAAAAAAAGAACAATGTTACAGGCTTGCCAGAAAAAACATCACAATTGGGGAGAGAATTGCAAATTTATCAAAAACTGCTGTAAATCTGCAAAGTCAAGTTATTCAGAAAAAAATGCATATTTATGAGAAGTCAAAAATTTAAGAAAAAAAAATTACTAACTACTCAACTATTTTTATAGTTTTTTTGCTTATTTTTGGTTTGATAACTACTTTTACTTACTTGAGTAAATAATGTTTTCAGCCTCTTCATTAATTATTAATGAGCCCTTAATCTGACTGGGTAGTTTTTTTATTGGCCCAATCACAGGTGTAGTCAGGGTTTGTTCATTGATTCATCGTCTTAACTGCTTAACCAACCTTTACATCAGCAAGGAGACCGCTGAGAGATTGTTGAGTGATGACAAAATGGCCAGATCTTTTAACAATCTTTCAGTGATCTCTCAGCAACTGCCAAGATCTCAGTCCAAAATAATCTCTCAGTGATTACCAAAGGGAAGCGATCTCTCAACAAACTCACAAGGAGCGCTCAACAATCTCATCAATCTCCAAATGACCTCTCAGCGATCGTTCAATGAACTCCAAATCTTTCCACTCCAAAGGTAGAGATAGTTGAGAGATCAGTGAGGGATCATCGCTGAACAGTCGATTAAAGTCCAATAGAGTTCATTGGTTCATTTAATTCATTCATTCAAACAAAGTTGGAGCACTTGCAGAAAAAGTCAGGCATAGGAAGAACATCCAACCTCTGCACACAGGGAGCCAAAAATCAGTTTATCTACTGGTACCTAGCTCTGTCACCCCCCTCCTCCCACCCCCCACACACACTCAAAAAAAAATCTAGAGATGACCTTTGTTTAACGGCTCATTCTGTAGAAAGGAAAAAGCCATTCTGCTTCACACAATGCCTTTAATACAGCAGAGGAGCCAACTGGGATTGCATGCTAACATAAAAATGATATATTATATTGCTCCACAAAAGCACAATGATTCTGAGATTCAGTTTCAGAAGTGAGTACACTGTAGATTTAAAGCACTAGCAGATGTGTAGTGACAGAGATTGGATGTCCGAATGTGTGCCTCAGAAGTAGAGTAAACTGCACATAAATCTCAACAGGCCCTCCAGACTCTCGAGTTCACTGCATAACCGGATACTTTATCCACATCTATCATAGCAAAGAAATGCTCTTCAGCATCCGGGGAGATGGTAAGAGCAGAGCATTATCACCTGCAATAAAAAGAGACGTCTCCAAAAGCTGATCACGATAGATTTTCAATTCCTGCATTTGCCTTCACTTTGCTCCGTCGTTATTAAATTAGAAGATGTTATACTGAAGTAGAGACATTTCGCTGCTAAGTTTCATTCCCTGCAGGAGGAAATAGATTGTGTTCTTATTACAAAATACACGACCACGTCCCACCCAAGGCAATAAAGAATACCTATAGACATTTTCTGGTTCAATCTTTATTTGGAAAAAATGAACCTTAAACTAACAAATTCACAGAGAGTTCTTGTCCCAGCCCAACCCGAGTGTGTGTGTGTCTTCAGGGGACTAGGCTATAATCCCACACACTTCAACGTATTGTAATGGCTGAAAGGGTAAGTGCTGAATTGGAAGCAATTTCCGTAAAAGTCAGGTATGAAATTAAAAGCAAGAATGACTGGAGGGTTTTATTATTATTTGACTGTGTTTTTTTTTTTTTTTTTTTCCTTTTTGTTTTGGTGTGGAATTTAATCCGAGGACATGCAAACGGTTTGGTCTCACTGAGACAACGAAGAGAGGGGAAAGGAAAATAAACTGCAGATAATAACAACAACAATAAAAGAATGTGTAATCGTGCTACGATAGGTGAGGAGATGCATTATTCAACACTGACTTGCTTTATAAGTTACTGTGTATGAGCGACAGTGAAACATAATACATTCAATCTGATGGCTTATTAGAGTTATTAGACAATGTGAAAGTATTAAAGGTCCCATTCACTGCACTTTTTCCCGTGCGTTGACAGCTCCCTCAGGTCTCACTTTGACCAAATTGCCTCTACTTACTGCAGCATCATTGTGAATCATCTTTTGCAGCCCTCTTCACAAAGACTTGTTTCAGTGTGTGTCTCGTTAGATGCCAGTGAGCTCCAGCTAACCCCATGCTCCCTCTTTTCATTGCTGTTGCTAATCTTAGCTGGCTAGCTCCTAGCTTGGGTAGCAAGCCTGAGCCAACTAACGCAAAGAACGAATGAAATGAAGCATCACTGGTGGACAGGGGTAAGTGGTTTCAGTGGTTGATAGGATACGACTGGTCCCTGAAGCAGAGGAACTTTCATGAATTAGTGAACGGCTATACTGCTAGCATCAGCTAGCCACCTTTGGTCCCCATTAGAGAAAATAAACTACATGAAATAAACAAAAATAACATCTTCCTTCCTCTCCTCTGTCCATCTCTCCCCTATTCCAGGGAAAGGCAGCTACGATGTGCCACTAAGTCCCCTGAAATTGCAGGTTTTGTTTCCAATCAGCTGATAAAGCAGGTGCTTTCACTGATCAGCAAATAGTGGGAAGGAATTCAGTGAAGTCACCTGGTTGGAAACAAAACCTGCACGGCCTCCCCCTGCCTGTTTCCTTCATAATTGTCTCCCAAGTTCTCATCTCTTCGCCCGCTCGCTCCACTCTCATCTCTCCTCTACTTCACTGTATAAATGGTCACACTTTGAAAAAAACAACAACAAAAAAAAAAAAACATGCACACAACTGCCTTGGGGGAAAAAAAGTAAAATTGAATAAAAATACCTGTTGCACAAAGAAAGGCTTATCTACAACATACATATGCACAATTTATATTCCATGTTTGTTTTTATAAGGGAATGGGCTAGCGTGTTTTTCTTTGAGTGGATTTTCCCCGTATTGTCTCCGATTTCCCCCCTCCTTTGTGTCATCTCTCCGTGTCCCTTCTGTCTTCCTCCTTTTATTTTCGCTCCTATTTTTTTTCCTAATCATCTCCTTTCGTTCTGCCTCCTCCCCTCATCTCTTTCACTCTGTCTTGCATCCTTTTTCCTCTTTCCTCTGACTCCTCATGCCCTCCTCTCTTCCCCTTGCCTCATATTTCCTCCTCCACTTCCTCTTTCTTTATCTAATCCTCTGCTTCCTCCCTCCTCTTCCTCGTCGATCCATGTCAGCTGTATTTACGTACAAGTATGTAAAAGGGCTAAGCACTAGCAATGGCAGTTTCTTTTAAATGATATAACTGGATTCCACTCTGAGGCAGGTAAACAATAGCTAATAATAGGATTCGTGTTCAAATACGTCAAACAAGTAAAAACACGAGAACCATGAATTGTTGCCGTGCTCCTTCGTTCTTTTCATCCCTTAAATGTCAGCACATAATCCTTTACATTTATCTATGACTGAAGGGATGGATTATTGTACAGAACATAAAATTCACTTAATAGCTTATACTATTAGCGTTAACGACAAAAAGAGAATGTTTGTGAGTTTATGTGAAATATTCCTGATTTTATTACCACAGCTCAACACCCGGCATTTCTTCCGATGAAACAATAAGTAGCATGCAAGCCATTATTTTGCACTATATACTTTTATTGCATGTGGGCTTAAATTATGCCTCCCCCGCTGGAGTCTCTCCTTTCCCCTCTTCTCGTAACCCCGAACGGTGCTGCGGCGTGCAGATGGGCGTGGGACCGGCTGAGTCGGCATTCCTGTGGGAGCGGAGGAGCTGCATTTTCTCGCTTCCCACCTCGCAGGCCCACAGAAGGATTCTCACATGACAGCCATTAACCTTAAGTGAAAGTGTTTGGATACTTGTCACGCTAAATCACAGCTGCCTCACACCCCAGAAGCGGTTTCTTCTCTGTGCAGTAAAACATCGGCTTCTGCTGCAAACCTGTACCAGGCAGAGGCGGGTTCTAGGTAACAAAATTGTACTCTTATTTGAGTCTATGAAGGAAAAAACAAGTGCATTTGGTGCTGTTTGAATTACTTTTAATTTCAGTAGTTTGAAAACTTGTTAGAAATGTTTGTAATAACTTGTTTTTACCAGAAATCACTGCATTTTTAGTTATTTCAGTGAATTCACTGTTTTATTTAATTGAAATTAGTGCTGAAATCATCATCCCTACTCAGTTGCAAAGGAACAAAAAAACAGTTGGAAATATATAAGAAAATTTTTGCATATTAAAATGAAAAAGTCACACTTTTAAAATTACAGACAGTGAGAAATGTATTAAAAAGTGAATAATTTATAAAAATCATAAGCAACACATCTACAACAAAAGTTATGAGAAAAATCCAATAAGAATTTATGAGGAAAAAGAAAATTTTTACCTGCAAATTTACCTGAAAATAAAAATTTATGTGGAAAAAAGTTTCAAATTTCTGTGAGAAAAATATCAAATTTATTATAAAAAGTCACAAATTTTCAAAAAAAAAAAATCACAAATCTATGACAAGAATTAATAGTGTCTAAAAACAAATATATGACAGTTTTGCTGTAAGAAATAAGTAGCAAACTTAATATTTAAAAAAAAAATCACAAATTTATGAGAAAAAAATTGTTAAAAATTGTCTCAAATGTATGAGGAAAAAAGCTAATTTAAGAAAAAAGTTGCAGTTACCTAAAAAATGTGTTTCTGCAAAAAAACTTTCATATTTACACAAAAAAGGAACAAGCCACAAATTAAATGTAAATTCAATACAAAACCACAAATTTATAATTATGATAAGCTTAAAAAATATATATTTCATATATTTATGAAAAAATGCTAAATCTGTGTAAATGATATACAGAACATTTACAAGAAAAAATGTCAAATCTGACACTAGTTGCACAAATTTACAGGAAAAGTTATGACAACAGTGGCAAAAAAGAAAAAGTTTTTAAAGAAAAAGCACTAAATTTACTAGAAAAATGTCTCAGATTTAAGAGGAAAAACACATTTATGAGCTGGGATTAGACCGTGGTGAGATAAGTTAGGTTTACCCTGCTGATGATGTGTTGTTACAATAGTAATCCTGTTGCATATTTTCCTGAAAAAAAATTGAAAATTAATGTGAAAAAAATGCATTTTACATGGAAAAAGTAGTAAAATTACAAGAAAAGTCACAAAAGCATAAGGAAAAATTAGCAAAATGACTTGAGCTGAAGCATATTCATTACTCAGGCATCTTAGCAAATACTTTCTTACTCATATTCAAGTAACTTTTTGGAGACTTGAGTATTTGCTATCCTAAGGCGACGCCACTTTAAGCTTTGCAGTTTATGGCAACTCTACCCACCACTACCCATGATGCAGCTGCGGTTTTGCCTTCGTCATAAAATTACAAATCCACAAACACAAATGAGAAAATCAATTTCCAGCTCTCTCTGCAGCCACTACCCTCCACAGGACCTGAAAGACATTTCAGCTGATTTGATTAATTTATTTAATTTGGTTCTGGGAAAATACTTTTATTACCTCTCTTTGGCAAGCAATCACCGCATCCTAAAAATGGAAGCCAATTAAAATGGCTTTGTGGAGGTCACATGGAGGAAAGGCAATCACAAGGATTCTGCACATCCTCCCTTTCCTTTTCGGCTGGCTCGTGCGATACTTTTATCCGAGTCTGAAAGCTCCTACTTCAGCGCAGCAAGCTCTTAACTCACCGGCGCTGGTTGTGACTCACAGTCTGATTAAACTGTATATGTTTAGATGATGGGAGAGAGGAGGGAAACAACCCCAGTTTTCCATTAGCCTAACGGGATGGAGTCTGGCTCTGACAAGAAGCCTGCCTAAAGAGAAAGCCCAGTAGAGGAGCTAATCCATTCAGCAGAAGCTAATGGGAGGGGAAGAGGGGTCCATTGTGATTTGAGGGATAGGTTAGTGCTGGCAGACTGCTCATCACGGGTGATTATAGGAGGTGGAGCAGCGGGAGCGGACTCAGTGGGAGACTGAGAGGCATGATTCGGATTCGCCAGGCTAGTATAATAGAAGCAGTAATAGGATGAGATGCAGAAAGAAACTGTGAAGAAAATGGAGGTAAACAGTAGGAGATGGTTAGATAATGGTAATATAAAGATATGAAGATGCAGAAAGGAATTAGATGAGATAAAAATAGACGGCAGGTATATGACTGCTAAGTTTCTCTAAATTGAGTTGCTCAGGTAAAACCCATGAATAGCCTATTGACTGTACAGTGCATTCTGCAGTGCTGTAAGAAGGATGAAGTTATTCTGACAAGATAGACGTCTCTGTCTACCAGTGTTAGTATAACTGACACTCCAGATACTAGAGGTGGGTAACAGATGACATTTGCTGAAGTACTCAAGTAACTTTTTCACAAAGTTGTGCTTTACTGAGTAGTTTATTGAGGGATGTTTTTAAGTCTTCAGGTCATTTATGAAGAAACAAACTACTGTGGGGCATGGTGTTAGACTTCTCCACCCAGGGGACAATGGACCAAAAGAGGAGGTGTCACTGGGGGGTGTCAGATGGGACAGTAAAGCCTGCTTCATGCTACACCTCTGTCTGTGTACGTGTTACCGGAAACCTTGTGTGACGAAATTTATGTCATTGTCGCCACTCCGTTTGGGTCCGGAATGCTCGACCGCGGACGACCGCCTGCAGCCCAAATTTTGTGACCGCACCGCCTGCCTACAACCTGAACGTGTTGGAAAGCGCATGCGAAAGACTGAATGTCCCATTCACGAGGTGGCAATATCGACACAGCATTCATCAGAAGACGAAGAAGACAACGAGGAGGCGGAAAATGAGAATAAAAACATACATGAATCATACATACAGTACATACTGTCTTTCACAGCGGCAGCAGCATCTTCATGGAAAAGGACTGAAAACCGGGAAGTCAAACAGCAGAAATGGACTCTATATTTGAAGAGAAACTTTGTGAAGAAGTCTGCCGTGTCTTCGTTGGTGAAAATTTTGGCACGTCAGCGCCTTGGCGCTATTGGGCGGGAGTGAAACTACAAATGATGGTTGTGCGCATGCGTCAACCGCTTGGCCTGGGTAGATAAAAAAAAGTGAGTATGTACAGCGTTGCGTGCGTGCCGGGCTCGTCTAAAGCGTACGCGAATCAAGGCGGACTAGAGGGGAAATGCAGCATGAAGCAGGCTTTAGGACTATGTGTAAATGCCGGAGAGAAGAAGTGTGTTGGAACGGAGCCGGCGTTACATTATGTTAATATGCCACACAATTCTTTGTTCAGATAACAATGGTTATGGTCGGAAGTGCGGGTCTTGATGCATGGGAATAAAGGTATAAAAGACGAATGCACAGAGACCCGACACTCTCTTTTATTGTAAAATATGTTGGAGAAAGAGTAAAGTAACTGTGTCGTCCAGCTCGTTGTCTCGCCTGCCTCCTTTCTCCACATTGGTGACCCTAAGACGTGCCATGGAAAGCAAGCCGAGCACCGCCCTGGAGACTGCCTGGAGGGAGAGCACCAGCGCCGTTTGTGTAGTCCCAATTGAGCTCCCAGGCTTCTGGCTTCACAACCCGACTGCGTGGTTTCTGCACATAGAAGCTCAGTTCGCACTCCGTGGGATAACAACAGACGATACCAGGTATTACTATGTGGTTGCTGCGCTGGATGCGTGCACCATGCAAAAGATGGCGAGCCTGCTCCAGGAGCCGCCGGCCCAAGAAAAATATGAGGTGCTCAAGAGGATGCTTCTCCAGCGCTATACCCTTTCTGACAGTGAGAGGGCAGAGAGGCTCCTAACGCGTTCGGAGTTTGGGGACAAATCAGCAGTGGAGCTGATGGAGAGCATGTTGGCGCTGAGGAGGAAGGACGATGAATCTTTGCTGTTTGCCCACGTGCTCCTCAGGAACCTACCGGCCATGGTGAGGGCGATCCTGGCCAACTCGTTGTGGCTGGTTGCTAAGAACTACCGTGCCCTGGCACAGGCAGCAGACCGCATCATTTCAGTGATAAGAACTCTCAGCGTGCAGACAGTGGCACCGGCATCCATGAGGGACTCCAGTAACTAACTAACTAACTAACCTGCACTTATATAGCGCTTTTCTAGTCACAAAGACCACTCAAAGCGCTTTCATTAATACTAACCCTCTATTCTAAGGGCCTATAGGAAACAGATATCTAGGGACAATTTAGAACAGCCAATTAACCTAACATGCATGTTTTTGGCATGTGGGAGGAAACCGGAGAAATCCCGGAGTAAACCCACGCAACACGGGGAGAACATGCAAACTCCACACAGATCACTGTTGGTCGGGGGCTGGGATCGAACCCACGATCCCCACAATCCCCCGGCCAAGGGTAAACTGTGCTGCCGCAGTGCTAACCACTGCGCCACCGTGCAGCCCATGCGCCACCGTGCAGCCCACGTAAGTCGAGGAGCCATTTGTGGTAGCCAGGACGGACACCAGAAGACGAAGGAACAGGGCAATCTGTTTTTATCATCACCGGTTTGGCTTGAATACCCAACGCTGCCTGGCGCCATGCCAATTCAAGAAGCCGGGAAGACGGCACTTGTGGAATTCAGTGGCAGCTGCAACTGATGGTAACAGGAACAGACTGCTTTATGTCATGGATACACGTTCGGGAAGACGGTTTTTGGTGGACTCCAGCTCCCAGAAGAGCCTCATCCTGCTGGTCAATGCAGACAGGATGGCAGGACACAGTGGTCCTGAGCTCACGGCTGCCAATGGATCCACCATCAGTACATTTGTCGAGCGGACACTGACGATATGCTTACACACACGCAACTTTCAGTGGGACTTTGCGATAGTTGCATGTTCCAGCCCCATTTTAGGAGCAGATTTTCTATGCGCTTATGGATTGTTAGTTGATGTTGCTAATAGGAGATTAGTGGATGTTGTCTCTTTTACCTCACTGCCCTGCACAGCTTGGGAAGCTGGGTCGACAACACTGGCTAATGTTATAGCTCCAGGGGGTAAGTACCAACTTTTGCTCACACAGTTCCCAGCACTCATGGTCCCGACTTTTTCAGCTACGGTAACGAAACACGGGGTCGAGCACTTTATAACGATGAAAGGCCCGCCAGTGTTTGCGCATCCTCGGCGTTTGGCCGCAGCTAAACTGACAAGCACATGAAAGGAGTTTGCCAACTTAGAGCAGTTGGGCATCGTCAGGCGCTCCAACAGCCCGTGGGCATCCCCGCTACACATGGTGCCTAAAGCCGACGGGTCGTGGAGACTGTGCGACGATTTCTGGTGCTTGAACAATGCTACGGAACACGATTGCTATCCTATTCTACACATCCAGGATTTTTCCATGCACCTGGCCGGGGTGCGTGTTTTTTCCAAAGTGGATCTGGTCTGCGGTTACCACCAGGTCCCAGTGCACACGGAAGACATTCCAAAAACAGCGGTAATAACTCCTTTCAGCCTTTTAGAGTTTTTACGCATGCCGTTTGGATTAAAAGGCGCGGCGCAGACCTTCCAGAGGATGATGGACACAGTGCTTCACAACTTGTCCTTTGTTTCTGTCTACACACATTCATCCCAAAAAGCTTGCAGAGTGCCAGTTTTGTTTTTGTCAGGCATGATGCGCACTGGACCCCACTGTGCCCACCGTACGACGGACCGTTCAGGGTGTTGGAATCTGCGGCAAAACATTTTGTGTTAGACTTGGGGGGACGTAGCGAGACCGTTTGCATCGACAGGCTGAAGCCCGCTTTTGTGTTGGCAGACGAGCAGGTGGTGTTGGCCCAAGCTACTCGGCGTGGACACCCACCATTGATGGCGCAGCAAGTTGGTGATCCCTGCACAAGCTGGTGACCTGCGCTCGCAAGGTTGATGTGTTCCCCGCACCTTTTCCCTCCACAGACTAACATGCCTTCCTGTTCACCCTGCCAGCAGGGCGGTTCGACTGGATCGGCAACCCCCCACTACAGCCGCTATGGGCGCCAGCTCAAGCCCAAAGGACGGAGGGGTTAGTGTCTTTCTGGGTGTTCGGGGGGGGCGGGGGCTGTGTTGGGGCATGGTGTTGGACTTCTCCACCAAGGGGACAATGGACCGAAGGAGGAGGTGTCACCGGGGGCTATCAGATGGGACAGTAAGGACTATGTGCCCCCTGAGGAGAGGAGTAAATGCCGGAGAGAAGAAGTGTGTTGGAGTGGAGCCGGCATTACGTTATGTTCATGTGCCACACAATTCTTTGTTCAGACAACAATGGTTATGGTCAGAAGTGCGGGTCTCGATGCATGAGAATAAAAGTATAAAAGAGGAATGCACAGAGACCTGACACTCTCTTTTGCTGTAAAATATGTTGGAGGAAGAATAAAGTAACTGTGTCGTCCAGCTCATTGTCTCGCCTGCCTCCTTTCTCCACACTACCACACTTTTACTCAAGTATGTTTTGTCTTACTTTCACTGGATTCCACCAATCTTAAATTAGTGCTGATAAATTTTGTAAAACTAGCTTTAAACTCAGTTAAACTGAGCTCAGTTGCACTATTTCAAATTAAATTCAACGTAGTAAAGCCACGTTTATTTGAAGGGAGCGGCATTAACTGTTTAAAGTGCTGATGACACAATTTTGACTGCATCTAATTTTGCAAACACATAATACAATATGATGAAATAGGTGGGTCTGTGCAGTTCTAAGTCAAACAGGCTTGTTTTCACACGAATATCCGACATTTCCAAGAGCGCCGCGGCACCAATTATGTCAGTGGCTGGAAAACCCCCTGCCATGTTTTGACGTCATCGGGAGAACATAGTGGTTGGCTGCCCATTCTACACACATGATGGAAGCGGTTGAAAACATCGATGATTGTTCCAGCACATGTAGTCTAGAATTGGTTTGTGTTGTCCGATCTTCAGACGAATATAGTTCAGAAGAATGGGATGATAATGAAGAATCTGGGGGCATCAGACCTTATATGTTTGAGCAGTACCAAGCGGACATCGTGCCTAGCGAGTCAGACTCGCGTGACAGTGGTGAGGCAAACATGCCCGCCGCAGCAGCAGCGGCAAACACACGGCAGGGGAACACCAAGTGGTATGCTTTTGTTACAGATATTGCAACAAATTATTTGTTCAATAAAATCATAGCAGTGTATTTATAATAAAATTGAAACATCTACCTGATACTGTCAATGCCCCCCCCCCAAATAAACAAATCAAAAGATACTATTTTTTATTTTTGCAGGTGCCAGTGTGGTCTGTGTGTGAGCATGACAACAGAGGAGGAGAGTATTTGCTGTCAGGAGCAGGACAAGGTGAAGCAGAAAATTCCGGATGGTGCTATAAAGTGTATCACTGGTCATCACAACTTCCCCACGGTGTGTCTGAATGAAGATGTGTTGGAAGTGGCCTACTTCACCTACTGTATAAACATTATGTGAATGTGGATTATGGGAACAATTGGAAGCGATATACAGCTTACAGACAGTTCATCAGATGGTGCTACCACTACCTTGGTGAGAAAGTCCGAATGCCAATACCTGCCTGTGTCGTTCACAAGATCAGAGAGACCTTTCCACTACAAGAGCGACAATATGTTGGTTTTACTTATGCTGACTACCTTTATGTTTTCAGGATATATTGTTTTTCATTCGATACATGTTTATCTGACCACAACTGTTGTCAATTTGTACAAGAAAATAAAATTACAAAATATTTATAGTGTGATACTTGAAAATCTCATAACTGTTGTCATCATTGGGACGTTGCATGCAATCCTGTATCAATCCTGGGTATCTGAACAAGAGATAGAATTTTTTTTTATTTTGCAAATATAGTATAATTTATTTTTTTTTTAGTAAATTAGAGCTTACTCGTGGCCATAACTTATTATTTTAAAGTTCAATTATCTGTAAAACCCCTTTAGAAATTAAAATTATTCTCTGTGTTACTGATGGCAATATCCTTAAAAATAATGTATTCCCTATTATTTATGTCTCATTAAAAATGTAATTTTGTTTATCACTGTTTATTAACTGATTTTGTCTTGTATCAACTGGCATGTGATTTTCAACAATAATAATAAAAGCAATAGAAGCAACTGATAGTCCTCATTTTTTCTAGAGTTTGGTCACAAGAAAAACAATACTCATAACTGGTATAGCACACATGCACTATAACTATCAAAAATATTAAATTAATTATTATAACAGGAAAAAGTCCAAATTAGTGGCAATGAATACAATGTAGTCAGTTGGTGTCATGAACCGAGCCCGTGTTATCCTGTAGGCTCAGTTCTGACCGTTCTCTGTCGCTCAGGCATCGGGTTTATTATGTATTATCTTTTGAGTTCTTGTTGTTTTTATGTCTGTGTTCCTTTTCTTTTCCATGCCTGTAGCCGCCACTCTGGCCGGCGGTTGTTGGGCAGCCATTTTGACCCACTTTCAGGTGGGCGCTGTCCAAGATTCGCCGGTCTGACCACGCCCCCTCTCTCTTTGACAGTCAGCTGTTCATGTTTTGTGTGCATCATCTGCCGTGTTGTCAGCCAGCCAATATTGCCAACACTATCACAATGTGTTAGCCACTCCACACAGCCGTGGTTCTGATGTGCCTCTTGAAGCGAAGTCGGCCCTGGGGCGCAACCATGGTTAACACGTCTCCTCTCCATGCGTTTGCTGGGCGATGTCGGCCCCGAACGCCAACTGTAAGTGCTTCTTTTTATTTTTGTAAGTCTTCACCTTTTTGGGAATTGTTGTCATCAGTCTTATGTTCAATAAATGTGCTGTGGTGAATCCTGCGCGTAAATCCATTCATCCTTCCCCTCCTCCATGTGCTCCGTAAAAGTGCACGAGGAGCGCACAAGGAGGCTTATGACAGTTGGAGCTGAAGCGTGTGATGTGGTCTTTCACGGCCTGCTGTTTATCTAAGCCTGCGACACAACGCGAATGCATAGCCGTAAAACTAAAACAAGAAACCAGAGAAACTGTCTGCTACAAAGCTGCTGGCATTCCAGTCAACAACACCGACGTCTGTTCTCGCGGTGACATCATTTCCGCTTCCTTCCTTATTCGGTGAGCAGCGCCACAGTCTAGTCAAATTTGGTGATTTTCTGATGATAACTATGTTATGCTGGCACACTTGTAAATGTTATATTGATCACCAACAATGACTTTTGGGCTTATACAACATGCTGAAAAATGTCAAAATCGTGTCATGAGCATTTTAAGGTTGCTTTATATCGCTGATAACTAGCTAAAAAAAATGCTAACTTGAAATTTGTCCTCCTTTTTGAGAAAAAAAGCAAACTTGATGGCTGATTTAATGGAAGAATATGGCCAAATCATAGAAGATAACAAAACAGACAACAGCACTGTGAAAAAAGGGCCTGCTTGGCAGAATATGACTGACTGTTTAACCTTATAAAAAAAATAAAACAAACTATTTTAAAACATGCTAAAAATGATATCCTAAGGTATTTTCTCCACCACAAAAAAAAAAAAAAAAAACCCAGATTTTTTTTTCAGATTGTGGTTTAACGTTAACCCCAGATCAGTTTAAATCAAAGTTTAACACTTTTTTTGCATTACAGTTAAATGTATTCTTTGATTTAAAGGAGAAACTAATTTGAGATTAAGGAGCGGTTTTAACATTCTGAAATAGAAAAAACCCACAAAAATATAAAAACACTTACTTCACTTTAAAAAAAGAAAAACAGCCTTTACCTCATTTTTCTCGCCATCATTTTCTCATTATCATTTTTCCTGTATGTCAAGAAATGTGTCATGTAGATGGGTGGGGAGCCAAAGACATTAGCTTAAGAGCTAACAGTAGCACTTGGAAGCTCGTGTTTATATCATTTTCTGTAGATTTCAGTCAACCTAACAGACATCACTTTTCCACCTGGTTCACTAATCCACAGTCAATAATAGATCTCACATCCTTCAGGCTTAATTTGTTATATTTTCACTGTGATGCTACATTGTTAGCACCTTCAGTACCACCATGGCAGTTAGCTGAAGCTAGCAGTTTAGCTACTACTCTTGGTTCATTCATAACTGTTTCTGCACTGATTGTACTCCACGGACCGGTCATATCCTATCAACCACTGACACCACACACACCCCTTTTCACGAGTGATGTGTTGTTTCATTCGTTCTTTGAGGCAAATTTACATTAGTAGATCCAAGCTGGGCAGCTAACGTTAGCAATGGTGACATAAGAGGGAGGGGGGAGTTAAATGTGGTGATGAAACCGGCCATTCTCAGAAAGGCTACAAAAAAAAAAAAAAATGCTGAAATGACTTCTTGGCCGCAATGAAACATAAAACAGCACATCAGCACAGAAGACCACTCCTCCCCCAGACAAGCGGGCTATAAGTCTGAATCCGGCTAGTATGAACAGAATGCTCACCAGGATCAACCCACGCAAGGCAGCTGGACCAGACAACATACCAGGTACCTCTTGCACTCCCTCTTCAGCCCCCTGCCCTCGGGGAAAAGGTACAGGGCCCGCTCCACAAGACTGCTAAACAGCTTTGTTCACCAGGCCATCAGGATCCTGAACTCTGTCCACCACCCTCCACCCCCCGGACCGTAACGCACTCACTCACACAATAACTACCTCAGCTGTTTGCACAGAAAGACTGGCACACCAACAGTAATACATCTGCTGCTGTATGTCTCTGCAACCATTTGCACAAATGTCATACCTGTTGCTGTCTGTTATTGCAATATTGATCATGTGCAGTCCTATCCATCACTGTCTGCACCTACACTACCGCATTGAGCTTGCAACTACAAGTATTACTGCTCTACCTTCTTCTGTATATAGGATTGCTGGGTTTTATCTTTTGTCGTTATTTCCACTATGGGAAGCATTATTGTACATAGACTGCTGTTGTTTTTCCAGCCTTATTCCTGTTTTTTAATATTGTAAAAATTTCAAATTGAGTAAAAATTTTCAAATTGACATTAAATAAATTGAAAAATGCAAGCAAAAATTTGCAAATTTACACACTGAAGTATTGAAATTATGGGAAAAGTTACAAATTTAAGAGAAAAGAAACTCCACATTGAGGGAAGTAATATTACTAACTAATCAAGTTACCTTTTAGTAGATATTTTCTTATACTTACATTGTAATAACTAATTTTACTTCAAAGTAATTAATACAATAAGGTAAAGCTACTTTTACTTGAGTTCTGTACTCCTCCTCTACAGCACAGTTTGTGAGACTGAGTTGTTTCTCTGTTTATCTGGGCAGAAATAGTAAAGTTGTGCTTGACACATCAGTCACAGTTCCATGAAATGATTTGACAGGAGTTGGAAGTGCACGGATCCAGCTGATACCATTAAAGGAATTCCTTTAGGGGGAATTTTAGCAAAAATGTTTCAGCGGCTACGTTACATAACAGGTGTTGTGTTGCAAAAAAAAAAAAATGTCACCTTGATTCCACAGCTACACTTAACTCTGCATCACACGTCCTCTGGGGTTTCATTACTTTTTCAGATTTTCATTGGCACATCCTTTGGGAAGCAGTTAAAAATGAGCCTAAACTTTATAGCCAGTACAGAATGGTTCTCATTACTTGGAAACAATCGCGTTGTGCTATTCAGCAGGAGGACAAACACACTGGCTGACAACAAATGAGGACCGCACAGGAATAAAAAAGGGAACACTGACATAAACATGCACCATAGGCAGCTTAGTGTGTGTACACTGTGCTTCTATACAGTACGCAAGGAAACACATTTCAGCTTTTCACCCACTCAGGTTCAAAGGGACACTCAAATCCCGTGTTTGTAAAACCCCCTCTTTTTTTCCACTGCTGCAATCTACTAAATTGGGGAAGAAACACAAGTCGGTTTGTGAGATACATTTTCTTGGCAGGGTGAGAGGTTTCGCTTGGAGAGGAGCACGAAGATGAGAGAGAAGATAGCGACTGAGTAATTGTCTGAAGAGGAGGAAGGGGGGGATGAAAGGCGGGAGGGATACTTACAGGCGATGCGGACGTGGGCTTTGCGGCTCTTGGTGGTCCCAGCGGAGCTCCAGGCCACACACTGACACCAGAAGTCCTCCGGCCCAAACAACTCCTCCACTTGCTGTCGAGTGATCTCTATGCTGGCCTCTCTGACCACCAGGCCTGTGAGGAAGGGCAGGAAAGAATTGAAAAAGAGAGAGACAAAGAAGAAAAAAGGAATTGTTAAGAATTGTTCTACATCGTCTTTAACTTCAACCCAAACCACATAGCTAGTCCCTCTATAGAACCGGTTCTAAAGAATGTTCTTCCTGTTTGGGAGTTTTTCTTCGCGACTGCTGCCAAGTGCTTGCTCATAGGGGACTCCTTTAATTGGTGGGTGATCTCGCTTTTAGATTGTAGGGCCTTTTCCATGCAAATTTTGAATGAAAGACAAAAACAGATCATCAGTGATGATTTAGTAATTCCAGCCTGATGAACACACCCCAAGGTCACTAACAGCCTTTGCTTTTCTCTCTATACATAAACACACACACATACTTATATAGCCTACTCAGAGATGAATTAATATGAAGTCATAGTTTGTGACCTTTAACCTTGAGCACACCTACTTGAGGATTACTGTATGCGAGTTTGGTGAACATCCAGGTCAACTGCCTAGGAGAAATAGTGAGTTTCAAGAAATCACACAAGTACCAAGATCTCATGACCTTTGACTCTGATCTTGACCTTGAGCACAACTTGGATGCAGGCCCACTTGAAGATCATTGTGTGAGCTTGGTAAGAATCCAGGCAATTACCTAGAAGGAATAGCAGATTGTGGATGGATGGATTGACAGATAACGGACATAACACCATATCTCGTTTCACCTTCATAGGAATGCGCTAAAAATTACTTGCACCCTTTTTTTTACACCAACCTTGTACAATGTGCATTTGTGTCAGTCTGTCCTGATTTTTGAGCCAGAACACTGAGCTCTTTGGGCCCGGGCCTTGTGGGGGAGGATTCTCGGCGTCATGGCTAACAATCCTGTTTGCTAACTCCTCTGATTACCACTCATCTGGGTGCCAGGACCCAAACAAACAAATCATCTCCAAAACAAACGCCTCTACCCACAGCTCCCTCTAGTCCAGATTATGCTTCTGCCACATTGCAGCACCATATATGCAATGCACAAGCAGAATATGCATTAACAGGAACTACAGTAGTTATTTTGGTGCTAAATCCATCATCTGTTTTGACAGAACGGGTTTTTTTGAGAGGACAAGGCTGGGACAAATATCAAAAAGTCTATACCCCGTACGTCTGGATCAAGAATGCCCATATGCAGGTGCATCTCAATAAATTAGAATGTCATTTAAAACAGTGGTCCCCAACCATGTGCCATGGAGGCCCAAGACCCTGCAGGTTTTACCTTCAACCAGAGTCTTCAGAAGGTGATTTCACTGAGTTTCTTCCCACTGATTGGTGATCAGTGGAAACACCTGCTGAAGAAGCTGGAGGAACAGAAAACATGCACGGTCTTGGGCCTCCATGGAACAGGGTTGGGGACCGCTGATTTAAAAGTTGTTATATTTCAGTAATTCAATTCAAAAAATGAAACTCATATTATATAGATTCATTACACACAGAGTGATATATTTCAAGTTATTTCTTTTCATTTTGATAGTTATGACTTACAGTTTATGAAAACCTCAAATTTAGGTTCTCAAAAAATTAGAATATTACATAAAATTAATTTTAAAAAACTGATTTTCAATAGAAATGTCAGCCTTCTGAAAAGTATATCCATGTACACACTCAATACTTGGTCCAGGTTCCTTTTGCCTGAATTACTGCATCAATACTACCTGGCATGGAGGCAGTCAGCCTGTGGAACTGCTGAGGTGTTATGGAAGCTCAGATGCTTTCTAAATTAAATTAAATCACCCTTTTATTGTCATTCAACTGTACAACCAATCATGTACAGTAGAACGAGATTGTGTTTTACCTATCTACTGTGTTAATCACACACACCCCAAGTGTAGAATCAGAAGGGCCACTGCCATGCAAGGCGCCGCCACAAATTTCCCTCCTCCATTCCATCATTGCTGAGCACCAAGCTGGATGGCAGGAAGTTCCACTTTTATATGGTCTTCGGCATGACCCGGCCGGGATTTGAACCCCTGCCTCCCAGGTGTGGGGCGGATGCTCTACCAACTGAGCCACCACTCCAGTAGCAGCCTTCAGCTCGTCTGCATTGTTGGGTCTGCTGTCTTCTTTCATCTTCCTCTTGACAATACCCCATAAATTCTCTTTGGGGTTTAGGTCAGGTGAGTTTGCTGGCCAATCACAGTGATACCATGGTCCTTAAATGAGGTATTGGTACTTTTGGCAGTGTGGGCAGGTGCCAAGCTCTGCTGGAAAATGAAATCAGCATCTCCATAAAGCTTATCAGCAGAGGGAAGCATGACATGCTCTAAAATTTTCAGGTAGACAGCTGCACTGATTTTGGACTTGATAAAACACAATGGACCAACACCAACAGATGACATGGCTCCTCAAATCATCACTGACTGGAAACTTCACACCGGACCGTAAGCAACTTCAGGTAGACTCACACTACAACTGGACCAACTTTTACTGATGTCTTGGCAAATGTCTGGCTCTGCTAGCAAAAGTTAATGATAGTTGGTGTTGGCAAATGCTGGCGAAAGTTGTGTTCTTTGAAAATTTTCAGCATGTTGAAAATTTGCCGACATTTGGAAATACACGATGAAAGTTGTGCTCAGTTTGTAAAAGTTCTTGAGCGCTGGGCTAAGTTATGCAGAGTTCACCTAAGTCGGTCTAAGTTAGATTCACACTGTAGTGTTTGGACCGACTTTTACAGACATTTTCAAAAATCAGAAATTAGTCCAAACGTCAGTGAAACTGAGTTCGTTTGTTTTGTTTTTTTTAAAATCCAGAGAACACCAACTTTTACAAACTTTAACCAACTTTTGCTAGCATTTGCCAGCGTTACCTTCAGCGTTGGCAAACTTTTGCCAACTTAGGCTAGTGTATGTGTAGCTGCTGCTAACTTAGGTTAACTTAAGCAAACGAATGCTCAGCGCAGGTCAGCTGACATCAGCATCAGGCGACGGTCATATAAAGATCAGCGTGTGTGGAGGCTTCCTGCCATTCTGGACCTGCTTTTGGAGTGAACACATCTCCCTGCACATATGCTTCAGTATTTATTTTCATATTATATTCATATGTAGTTACTTCTGTATACCCTTTTCCCCTGTTCATTCATTCATTCTTCTAAAAAATAATAAAATAATGCATAGACTCCAACACTAAGTCCACAATTAAAATGTGAATGGAATACAAAAATGATTTAGTGTATCATCATATACTGTAACTAAAATGACAGATGATTATATTTTGACTGTTACAACTCTCTCCATTAAAATAACATAAAATCCTGTTAAATATCATTTACTTTTTGACACTACGTCAGCGCTGTTTGATTCCCCACAAAGGAAGAACCAATAAATCCTGGAGAATGATTACACACGGAGCAGAAAATTAAGAACAGTAAATCTGTCAATGAGGAGATTTTTTTGGGGATGGGGCTGTCACATTTTTGGGAGATTATATATATTTATTGTGGAGACAGGACACAGGCGAGGCAATGAGCTGGACAACACACAAACTTTATTCTTTCTCCAACCTACAGTACAGCAAAAGAGAGCCCAGGTCTCTGTGCATTCCTCTTTTATATCTTTAATACCATGCATTGAGACCCAGAACTTCTGACCATAATACATTGCTGTTTGGAACAAAGACCTGTGAGGCACATTAACATGACATAACGCTGTCACACTGCTCTCACACCCTTTCCTCTTCTAGCTGCTCCGGCAGTTCCTCCTCTCCTTGGGGGACGCATAGTCTTTACTGCCCCGTCTGATACTCCCCGGTGACACCTCTTCTTTCGGTCCATTGTTCCCCCCTTCCCCAGCTGCCTTCTCTGGGTGGAGAACCCCTACACCAAGTCCCCACAAAATATATATATTTTTTAAAATTCCCCCCTTCTGTCTATTTGTCTTTCGTCCGTGCATGTCTGAAATGAACATCTGCTTCCCCCGACATTTCAATCAACATTTGCCAATGGAGCTTAACTTAGGCCGATTTAGGCAAACTCTGCATAACTTAGCCCAGTGCTCAGGACCTTTTACAAACTGAGCACAATTTTCACCAATGTTTATTTCCAAAAGTCGACAAATTTTCAGCATGCTGAAAATTTTCAAGGAATACAACTTTCACGCTGTAGTGTGAATCCACCCCCCCCCCAAAAAACAGGTCCAGAATAGCAGGAAGCTTCCACAAACGCTGACCTTTATATAAGCGTCGTCAAATGCTGATGTCAGCTGACCTGTGCTGAGTATTTGTTTGCTTAAGTTAACCTAAGATGGCAACAGCTACAGATACTTTGTTCATCAGGCCATCAGGACCCCAAACTCTGTCCACTCCTCCCCCCCAGACCATAACGCACTCACCCACACAATAACTACCTCAGTTGTTGGCACAGAAAGACTGGCACACCAACAGGAATATATCTGCTGCTGTATGTCTCTGCACCTTACTGCAACCATTTGCACAAATGCCATATCTGCTGCTGTCTGTTATTGCAATGCTGATCATGTGCAGTCCTGTCAGTCACTGTCTGCACTTGAACTTGCAACAACGAGTATTACTGCTCTACCTATGATTGCTGGATCTCATTGTTTATCTTTATTTGCACTATGGGAAGTCTGGGTCTATCTTTTCTCACCATTTACACTATGGGTAGCATTACTGTACATAGACTGCTACTGTTGTTTTTCCAGCCTTATTCCTTTTTCTTTTTTTGTATTGTGCACACCACTGAAGAGAGAGAGAAATGACATTTCAATTCTCCTGTATGTCCTGTACGTATAGTAGTAACGACAAATAAAATCTTTGAATCTTTGAATCTTGAATCTTGAATACACTAGCCTAACCCGCAGTCCACCACTCGCAGTGATGGACTGGGTTTGGGTCCACAGAACCTAGCAACCGGACCCGCAGTCGGTCTTAACATCGTCACCACCACCAACACCCATGAAGATCACCGCGCAGCTGAGACCAGCCGCTGTCCAGATGGCTGATGGTTTGAAATGGCAAGCCAGCCATCTCCAGACGGTAAGAGCAGCTGCCGCAGCTCAAGATGCAGTGTTGGAGCCGACCCAGCTAGTGTGGGATCCTGGCTGGGACGTTGTTGACGAGCATGCAGTAGCTCCAGCAGGATGGCACCCAGGTCTGCTGCAGCCAGCGCCTCCAGGGGCACAGCCATCATGAGCTTGCTTCAGGGCCCCTTGAACTGAACTGCTTTCCTTAATGAAAGGACTGTTTATAACAATAGTGGCACAGTAAACCACGCAGCCACGCTTGGCCATGCGGTAGTTTACCCACTGACCCTAGCTAGTTTGGGAGTTTCACTGTATCAAATTGGGGAGGGTCAGTTCGAATATATATGTGTTTTCTGTTTTTCCAAGGGGGGGGGGGGGGGGTTGAATGTGGTGATGTAAAACCACAGGTTTGGTCAGCATCGGTGTGATGACGTGGCCACTTGGTGACGTCATCACGTCGAGCATATAACTGCAGGGGATCGCCATTTTACAGCCTCTTGTTTCAGCACTCTCTTAGCTCGACCTCTCATCAACACACTACTGTACCACCAGAACAGTTTGTGTAATAAAGTTCGTGTTCCAGGCAAACGGCACTCTTTGTGAATCCTTCCAGTTTTCCAGACATAACAGTTTGATATACTTCAAGAGCACTTAACCACAAATAGTAATACAAAACAACCATAGCTGAGGGAGTACAAAATGGCAGCCCGAGTGTGAGAGGGGCAGCCATGTTAGTTGGTTACTGGACACTCCGTACCCAAATCACAATGTACCCTAGACCTTCCGTACCCGCTTCCGTACCTGCATAAGTAAACACTCTATTGGCCGATACTGGTAGCATATCGATATATATTGTGCATTCCCAATGGAAAGTCCTGGGTCTGGGGCAGCAAAGCAGCCCCAGACCATCACACTACTACCACCATGTTTGAATGTTGGTATTATGTTCTTTTCATGAAATACTATGTTAGTTTTACGCCAGATGTAACAGGATGCACGCCTTCCAAAAGTTCAACTTTTGTCTCGTCAGTCCACAGAATATTTTCCCAAAAGTCTTGGGGATCATCAAGCTGGTCTTTGGCAAATGTGAGACGAGCCTTTGTATTTACATTGCATTTTGTATTTATTTGGTTATTGTTGTCTAATATTAAAATTGTTTGATGATCTGAAACATTTAAGTGTGACAAATTTGCAAAAATATAAGAAATCGGGATGGGGCATACAGCACTGTATGCTGGGTAAATGAATGACATGCAACATACAGTGGTGTGAAAAAGTGTTTGCCCCATTCCTGATTTCTCTTTTTTGTATGTTTGTTACACTTAAATGTTTCAGATCATTCATTCATTCATTCATCTTCTTCCGCTTAATCCTTTTCGGGTTGCGGGGGGGGGGGGGGGCTGGAGCCTATCCCAGCATCTTTGGGTGAGAGGCAGGGTACATCCTGGACAGATCGCCAGTCCATCACAGGGCCAACACAGAGAGACAGACATCCATTCACGCTCACAGTCATACCTAAGAACAATTTAGAATCTCCAGTTGATGCCAATTAACCTAACTTGCATGTTTTTGGCCTGTGGGAGGAAACTGGAGAAATCCCGGAGTAAACCCACGCAGACACGGGGAGAACATGCAAACTCCACACTGATCACTGTTGGTCGGGGGCTGGGATCGAACCCAGGATCCCCCGGCCAAGGGTGAGTTGCTGTGCTGCCGCAGTGCTAACCACTTCACCGCCGTGCCACATTTAAATATTAGACAAAGATAACACAAGTAAACACAAAATGCAGTTTTTAAATGAAGGTGTTTATTATTAAGGGAAAAATAAATCCAAGCCTACATGGCCCTGTGTGAAAAAGTGATTGCCCCCTAAACCTTATAACTGGTTGGGCCACCCTTAGCAGCAATAACTGCAATCAAGCGTTTGCGATAACTGGCAATGAATCTTTTACAACTCTGTGGGGGAATTTTGCCCCACTCATCTTTGCAGGATTGTTGTAATTCAGCTACATCAGAGGGTTTTCAAGCATGAACTGCCTTTTTAAGGTCATGCCACAGCATCTCAATTGGATTCAAGTCAGGACTTTGACTAGGCCACTCCAAAGTCTTCATTTTGTATTTCTTAAGCCATTCAGAGGTGGACTTGCTGGTGTGTTTTGGATCATTGTCCTGCTGTAGAACCCCAGTGTGCTTCAACTTGAGGTCACAAACAGATGGCCGGACATTCTCCTTCAGGACTTTTTTGGGAGACAGCAAAATTCATGCTTCCATTTACCACAGCAAGTCTTCCAGGTCATGAAGCAGCAAAACAGCCCCAGACCATCACACTACCACCATATTTTACTGTTGGTATGATGTACCTTTTCTGTGTTACTTTTACGCCGAATATAATGGTACACACACCTTCCAAAAAGTTCAACTTTTGTCTCGTCGGTCCACAGAATATTTTCCCAAATGCCTTGGGGATCATCAAGATGTTTTCTGGCAAAACTGAGATGAGCCTTTATGTCCTTTTTGCTCAGCAGTGGTTTTTGTCTCTGTCATGCAGGGCATTTTTTCCCCAGTCTCTTTTTTAAGGTGGAGTCATGAACACTGACTTTAACTGAGGCAAGTGAGGCTTGCAGGTCTTTGGAAGTTGTTGTGGGGTCTTTCGTGACCTCTTGGATGAGTTGTGGCTGCGCTGTTGGGGTAATTTTGGTCAGCCGGCCGCTACTTGGAAGGTTCACCACTGTTCCATGCTTTCACTATTTGTGGATAATGGTTCTCACTGTGGCTCGCTGGAGTCCCAAAGCTTTATAAATGGCTTTATAACCTTTTCCAGACTGATAGATCTCAATTACTTTGAAATTGTTCCTCAATTTCTTTGGGTCACAGCATGATGTCTAGCTTCTGAGGATCTTTTGGTCTACTTCACTTTATCAGGCAGGTCCTATTTAAGTGATTTCTTGATTGAGAACAGGTGTGGCAGTAATCAGGCCTGGGTGGGGCTAGAGAAATTGAACTCAGTTTTCCAAAGATGTGATAAACCACAGTTAATTTACAGTCCATCCGGAAAATATTCACAGCGCTTCACTTTTTTTTACATTTTGTTATGTTACAGCCTTATTCCAAAAGGGATTAAATTCATTGTTTTACCTCTACACACAATAACCTATAATGACAACATGAAAAAAGTTGGGTTTTTTTTTAGATTTTTGCAAACTTATTAAAAATAAAAAACTGCTTCCGGTTATGGCTGCCACGTAGGACGGACGTGTCTCGCTCTGCTCTGCTCCTGGAAAAAAAAAATCGGCAAATAACTCTCTCATTTGGGACAGAACGTATCCCAGCATTTGGGCGAGGATATGTCGGCGAAGCCTAAGGCTGGAAAACCAGGAAAAGGAAAAAGCGAGCCGCCGAAACAGTCCAAATTAACGGACTTTCAGGTCTGTGACGCAGCAAACAAGGCTCCATATATGGCGGAGGAAGCTGGCGGCGGTGCGATTTCTGCGGGGAATGGCGCAGATGCGCTGATGGCTGCCATGAGTTCAATGAGAGCGGACTTTTCCTCTAGATTTGATGGGATTATGACAGCGCTGGAAGGAATAAGAAAGGAATTGGGTGACTGTGTAGAACGAACGGCGCAGATGGAGCTCCGTCTCGCTAGTGCTGAAGATGACGTCACCCGTCTTCAATTAAAGGTGCGCACTTTGGAAAAAAAAAATAAATCTCTGGAAGATAATATTTTGGATTTGGAATCTCGGTCGAGACAGAATAACTTGAGGCTGGTGGGTCTTCCAGAGGAATCAGAAGGTCGGGACGTATGTTCCTTTCTGGAAAAGTGGATTCCGGAGGTGCTGGGCAGCGAGGAGTTGCAATCAGCAGTGGTTCTGGAAAAAGCACATCGTATTGGCCCACGGAGAGATAAGGGACCGCCGAGGACCTTAATTATGAAGTTTCTAAGCAACAGAGACAGGATGAAGATCTTCAACGCTGCACGTGCTAAAGGAGAGATTAAACACCAGGACCAGCAGGTGCGGTTCTACCCAGATTTGGCCACAGGAATCCAGCAATTGAGGAAGCAGTTTGATCCCGTACGTAAGGAGCTGCGCAACCTTGGGATTCGTCATGGTGTAATCTATCCTGCGAGACTGCTGACCACGTATGAGGGCAGAACCCACATCTTCAAGACCCCAGAGGAGGCGCAGGAGTTCATCAAGAAGATCAAAGAAGAAGAAGAGACTGGTGGGAGCTAAGCATGAACAAAATATAAGGTAGAATAACTAAGCATTTGCACAGGCATCTGACTGACTTGAAGTAAATAGTAAGTTTACAAAATATAGATTGTATTATATATTAAAAAAAAACAAAACAAAAACAAAACAAACAAACAAAAAAAAAAACTAGGATGTACAAAGTTGGTAAAAATTTTGGAGTTAAGTTGGAAAACTACAGAGGAGAGTTAATGTTACGTCATTAAAAGCAGTAGAGTTAGGGTGATTGGGAGGATGAAGAAGGAGTGGCTTAGGCTGTTCCCCGTGGATGTGGAACAGTCGATGGCTATATCGGGAGACAGAATTTTTCTTTTGATTTTGGGGGGTTTGCCACAAGTGTGGGAAGGGGGAATTTGTTTGTGTGTAGTTTGTAGGATGAATGTTCAACCACTCATGTTTTTGCTTCTCTGTATGAGCATGTTTACACTGCAAGGTAATCCCAAACTCTCTATTGATCATGGACCAAAGTGTTAATCTTAATTTAACTTCATGGAATTGCAGAGGTCTACAAAATTTAAAAAAACTTAAACAAGTTATGAATAAAATAAAGGACATGGGTTCAAGAATTGTGTTTTTACAAGAAACTCATCTGATAGAGGAGGATGTTAAAAGAATTAGGAGTAGATGGCAGGGAAGTGTATTCACCTCTTCATTTTCATCCCGAGCCAGGGGAGTTATGACTCTCATACATAAATCAGTTCCTTTTCAAGTGAAAAATGTAATTGGAGACAAATTTGGAAGATATGTAATCATTCAAGGTTCTTTGCTATTAGAAAATATAAATCTTGTGAACTTATATGGTCCCAATATAGATGACCAGAAGTTCTTTGCTAATTTATTTCTCATCTTATCATCACTTACAGGGCAACATATAATAGCAGGGGATTTTAATTGTACATTGAATCCAGGTGTGGATAGATCAACAGGACTGGATTGTACGCACATTGGATGTAGGATGACTATTAATCATTTTATGAAAGAATTGAGATTGTTAGATATATGGAGAGAAATGAAACCACAAGTTAAAGCCTATTCTTGTTATTCCAGTACCTACAAGACATTCTCACGTATTGATTATTTTTTGATTTCCACAGAATTAAGGTCCAAGATTCAAAACTGCTTTTATGATAACATCGTGATCTCTGACCATGCACCCTGTTGTCTAATATATGTAGATAAAAAATTGATAAAGGAATCAGGTAGATGGCAATTTCAGCATAAATGGCTTCAGGATGAGGAATTTGTCAAGTATATAGAAAAACAGATAGACGAGTTCTTTGACATCAATACTACACAAACATCAGCATGTGTAAAGTGGGAGGCTTTCAAAGCTTTTATTAGGGGACATATTATTAGTTATACAGGATCAAAATCTAAGAAGACTCGAGAGGAGAGAGCTAAATTGGAACATAAAATAAAAAATCTTCAGGAAAAAGTGTATGCAGGAAGTGACCCAAGGTTGGAGAATGAATTACTGATTTTGAGAGCTGAATACGACAAAAAATCAGCGAATAGAGCTGCCTCGAGTCTTCTAAGATTGAAACAATCTTTTTATGAACAAGGTGAAAAATCAGGAAAATTATTAGCATGGCAGATTAAACAATTGGAAATTAAAACACCAATTACCAGTATTATAAGTAATGGACAGGTAGTTATAGATCCTTTAGAAATTAATAGAGCCTTTAGAGATTACTATGAAAAATTATATGATACCAAAAATGAACCTGATTTAACAAAACTAAATGGGTTTTTGAACAAACTATCTATACCGTGTATTCCAAATGAAAACAGGGAGATATTGGAGTCTAAAATTAGTCAAGAAGAAGTTGGGCTAGCCATTGATAATATGAAATCAGGAAAAAGTGCAGGACCAGATGGTCTTCCAGTTGACCTTTATAAAAAATTTAAGAATAAATTAATAAAACCTTTTTTGGAAATGGTTTTAGAAGCATTTCAAAATAATAATTTACCATCATACATAAATAATGCCTTAATTATACTGCTGCCAAAACCAGGTAAGCCCTCTAATAAATGTGAAAATATGAGACCAATAAGCCTATTAAACGCCGACCTTAAGATAATCTGTAAAATTTTAGCAAGACGAATACAAGAAATTTTACCAAATATTATTAATCGAGATCAGAATGGCTTTATAAAGGGTAGACAAGGCTTCCATAATGTAAGAAGACTATTTAATATTATTTATTTTAATAAAGAAGCACCGGATACAGCTCTCCTATCATTGGACGCCGAAAAGGCCTTTGATAGAGTTGAATGGCACTTTCTTTTTGAAGTACTACAAAGGTTTGGACTTGGAAATAATTTCATAAAATGGGTTCAAATAATATACAATAATGCTACAGCAGAAATCCTAACAAATAACAATATTTCAAAACCAATAAAAATCAATAGAGGATGTCGACAAGGCTGTCCACTTTCACCTTTACTGTTTACTATGGCAATTGAACCTTTAGCGATAGCGATACGTTTACATTCACAAATATATGGAATTAAAGTTGGACCAACAGAACATAAAATCTCCCTGTACGCCGATGACATAATTTTGTTTATGTCGAATCTAAAAAAATCTATTCCAACCTTGTTGAATTTAATAAAGAATTTTGGGGAAATATCAGGATATAAAATAAATAAAACTAAATCTTCAATATTAATGCTAAATGAGACCCAGAGAAATTACCCAGCCCCTGAGGTAAATCAATTCAATGTTGTAAATCAGTTTAAATATTTAGGAATCCAAATTATGCCTAAGCTAGAATCAGTCGCCAGTGTCAACTATGAAGCCTTAATGTCAGATATCAGTGAGTTAACTCAGAGATGGATGTCACTACCAATGTCGATGATCGGGAGAATCAATATACTTAAAAGTAATATTTTACCTAAAATACTTTATTTATTTCAATACATTCCCTTATCACCACCTTTAGATCTATTCTCAAGAATAAAAAAAAAGTTAGTGGAATTTATATGGAACAACAGGAGGGCTAGATTACGTTTGTCTTTATTATATTTACCATTTGATCGTGGAGGTCTGAAATGTCCAAATTTTATGTTGTATTATTGGTCGGCACAACTGAGGTCTATGACATATTATTTTTCATCAAATGATCTCCCTCACTGGACTGAAATGGAATCATACAATTTACCTTTACCTCTTCCCATATTCATATACTCAGATTCGGCAAAAAAATTACAAAAACAAGTTAAAAATCCATTTGTAAAGCATATGATCAAAATATGGTGTGAAGCTAAAAACTATTTAAAAGAACCACAGTTATTGTCACAATTTAGTCCAATATGGGGTAATCAATATTTTAAACCAGGGAGAGCGGACGCTGTATTTAAAGTATGGAATTTAAAAGGGATACAAAAGATTCAGGATTTATATTTGCCAGGTGCAGACAACATAATGTCTTTTGAAGAGCTGAGGATCAAATTTAATCTCAATAGAACACATTTTTTTAAATATCTTCAACTTAGAAACTTTATTCGATCAAATCAAAATAAAGCTCTCACTCGACCTATTTATTCATCCTTGGAAAAAATGATGATGAAAGATAGTAAAAGAAAGGGTATTATTTCAGAGTTTTATAACTCATTGACACTATCTTCAAGTGAAAATTCACTGAAAAGATTAAACTACTGGAAAGAAGATCTGCAAATTGAAATTTCAGAGGAACAATGGGAATTGGCTTGTACAGAAGCTCAAACCAAATCAATAAATGCACGCCTTAAATTGATACATTTCAAATGGTTAATGCGGATGTATGTTACACCGGAGGAGTTAAATAGATATAACAAAAATATACCAGATACATGCACAAAATGCATGGAAAGTAAAGGAACCCTATTTCATTGTTTATGGGAATGTAGATTAATAAGAATGTTTTGGGAAGAGGTGAGGGTAACAATTGAAAAAATAATCTCAAAACAAATCATATTGAATCCTAAACTGTTTTTGTTGGGTCTGTACCCAGAAAAGCATAATTTTAATAAAAGTGAAAGAACATTCATAGACCTCAGTTTGCTTAATGCCAAAAAATGTATTGCACTATTATGGAAAAAGACTCATAGACCAGATGTGACTCAGTGGTTAAGACAGATGTTAACAAACCTTCCATTAGAAAGAATAACATATATACTAAAATCAAAGGAAATTGTGTTTGAGAATATATGGAGACCTTTTATTGATTATGTAAAAAATTTAAACATAACTCTTGAAGAAGAAGGTGAATGATGTGTGTGGACCTTGTAAATTCCAAACTGGTGAACATAATATGTATACTTATGTATTGGATTGTCTAGACTAAACAGAGGAGCATTGTTGAAGACTTGATTTTGTTGGTGGTTGTTGGTGTTTTTAGTGCATTTTTTTTTTGTAGTACTTTAGTGTTAGTGTTTGATTGTTTGTATCATGTTTGTTAAAAAAAAAAAAAGAAAAGGTTCAATAAAGATATTGTGGAAAAAAAAAAAAATAAAAAACTAAGAAATCACATGTGCATAAGTATTCACAGCCTTTGCCATGAAGCTCAAAATTGAGCTCAGGTGCATCCTGTTTCCACTCATCATCCTTGAGATGTTTCTACAGCTTGGAGTCCACCTGTGGTAAATTCAGTTGATTGGGCATGACTTGGAAAGGCACACACCTGTCTATATAAGGTCCCACAGCTGACAGTGCATGTCAGAGCACAAACCAAGCATGAAGTCAAAGGAATTGTCTATAGACCTCTGAGACAGGATTGTCTTGAGGCACAAATCTGGGGAAGGGTGCAGAAAAATTTGTGATGCTTTGAAGGTCCAAATGAGGACAGTGGCCTCCATCATCCATAAATGGAAGAAGTTCAGAGCCACCAGGACTCTTCCTAGAGCTGGCCGGACATCTAAACTGAGCAATCTGGGGAGAAGGGCCTTAGTCAGGGAGCTGACCAAGAACCCGATGGTCACTCTGTCAGTGCTCCAGATATTCATCTGTGGAGAGAGGAGAACTTTCCAGAAGGACAACCATCTCTGCAGCAATCCACCAATCAGGCCTGCATAGTAGAGTGGCCAGACGGAAGCCACTCCTTAGTAAAAGGCATATGGCAGCCCACCTGGACTTTGCCAAAAGGCGCCTGAAGGACTCTCAGACCATAAGAAACAAAATTCTCTGGTCTGATGAGACAAAGATTGAACTCTTTGGCGTGAATTCCAGGTGTCATGTTTCCTCCAAACATGACACCAGTCAGGATAGAGCTCAAGATGAATGCAGCAATGTACAGAGACATCCTGGATGAAAACCTGCTCCAGAGTACTCTTGACCTCAAATTGGGGCGACGATTCATCTTTCAGCAGGACAACAACCCTAAGCACACAGCCAGGATAGCCAAGGAGTGGCTTCAGGACAACTCTGTGAATGTCCTTGAGTGGCCCAGCCAGAGCCCAGACTTGAATCCAATTGAACATCTCTGGAGAGATCAGAAAATGGCTGTGCACCGACGCTTCCCATACAACCTGATGGAGCTTGAAAGGTGCTGCAAAGAGGAATGGGTGAAACTGCCCAAAGATAGGTGTGCCAAGCTTGTGGCATCATATTCAGAAAGACTTGAGGCTGTAATTGCTGCCAAAGGTGCATCAACAAAGTTTTGAGCAAAGGCTATAAATACTTACTGTATGTACATGTGATTTCTTAGTTTTTTATTTTTTTTTTTCCACAATATCTTTATTGAACCTTTTTTTTTTTTTTAACAAACATGATACAAACAATCAAACACTAACACTAAAGTACTACAAAAAAAAAAAAAATGCACTAAAAACACCAACAACCACCAACAAAATCAAGTCTTCAACAATGCTCCTCTGTTTAGTCTAGACAATCCAATACATAAGTATACATATTATGTTCACCAGTTTGGAATTTACAAGGTCCACACACATCATTCACCTTCTTCTTCAAGAGTTATGTTTAAATTTTTTACATAATCAATAAAAGGTCTCCATATATTCTCAAACACAATTTCCTTTGATTTTAGTATATATGTTATTCTTTCTAATGGAAGGTTTGTTAACATCTGTCTTAACCACTGAGTCACATCTGGTCTATGAGTCTTTTTCCATAATAGTGCAATACATTTTTTGGCATTAAGCAAACTGAGGTCTATGAATGTTCTTTCACTTTTATTAAAATTATGCTTTTCTGGGTACAGACCCAACAAAAACAGTTTAGGATTCAATATGATTTGTTTTGAGATTATTTTTTCAATTGTTACCCTCACCTCTTCCCAAAACATTCTTATTAATCTACATTCCCATAAACAATGAAATAGGGTTCCTTTACTTTCCATGCATTTTGTGCATGTATCTGGTATATTTTTGTTATATCTATTTAACTCCTCCGGTGTAACATACATCCGCATTAACCATTTGAAATGTATCAATTTAAGGCGTGCATTTATTGATTTGGTTTGAGCTTCTGTACAAGCCAATTCCCATTGTTCCTCTGAAATTTCAATTTGCAGATCTTCTTTCCAGTAGTTTAATCTTTTCAGTGAATTTTCACTTGAAGATAGTGTCAATGAGTTATAAAACTCTGAAATAATACCCTTTCTTTTACTATCTTTCATCATCATTTTTTCCAAGGATGAATAAATAGGTCGAGTGAGAGCTTTATTTTGATTTGATCGAATAAAGTTTCTAAGTTGAAGATATTTAAAAAAATGTGTTCTATTGAGATTAAATTTGATCCTCAGCTCTTCAAAAGACATTATGTTGTCTGCACATGGCAAATATAAATCCTGAATCTTTTGTATCCCTTTTAAATTCCATACTTTAAATACAGCGTCCGCTCTCCCTGGTTTAAAATATTGATTGCCCCATATTGGACTAAATTGTGACAATAACTGTGGTTCTTTTAAATAGTTTTTAGCTTCACACCATATTTTGATCATATGCTTTACAAATGGATTTTTAACTTGTTTTTGTAATTTTTTTGCCGAATCTGAGTATATGAATATGGGAAGAGGTAAAGGTAAATTGTATGATTCCATTTCAGTCCAGTGAGGGAGATCATTTGATGAAAAATAATATGTCATAGACCTCAGTTGTGCCGACCAATAATACAACATAAAATTTGGACATTTCAGACCTCCACGATCAAATGGTAAATATAATAAAGACAAACGTAATCTAGCCCTCCTGTTGTTCCATATAAATTCCACTAACTTTTTTTTTATTCTTGAGAATAGATCTAAAGGTGGTGATAAGGGAATGTATTGAAATAAATAAAGTATTTTAGGTAAAATATTACTTTTAAGTATATTGATTCTCCCGATCATCGACATTGGTAGTGACATCCATCTCTGAGTTAACTCACTGATATCTGACATTAAGGCTTCATAGTTGACACTGGCGACTGATTCTAGCTTAGGCATAATTTGGATTCCTAAATATTTAAACTGATTTACAACATTGAATTGATTTACCTCAGGGGCTGGGTAATTTCTCTGGGTCTCATTTAGCATTAATATTGAAGATTTAGTTTTATTTATTTTATATCCTGATATTTCCCCAAAATTCTTTATTAAATTCAACAAGGTTGGAATTGATTTTTTTAGATTCGACATAAACAAAATTATATCATCGGCGTACAGGGAGATTTTATGTTCTGTTGGTCCAACTTTAATTCCATATATTTGTGAATGTAAACGTATCGCTATCGCTAAAGGTTCAATTGCCATAGTAAACAGTAAAGGTGAAAGTGGACAGCCTTGTCGACATCCTCTATTGATTTTTATTGGTTTTGAAATATTGTTATTTGTTAGGATTTCTGCTGTAGCATTATTGTATATTATTTGAACCCATTTTATGAAATTATTTCCAAGTCCAAACCTTTGTAGGACTTCAAAAAGAAAGGGCCATTCAACTCTATCAAAGGCCTTTTCGGCGTCCAATGATAGGAGAGCTGTATCCGGTGCTTCTTTATTAAAATAAATAATATTAAATAGTCTTCTTACATTATGGAAGCCTTGTCTACCCTTTATAAAGCCATTCTGATCTCGATTAATAATATTTGGTAAAATTTCTTGTATTCGTCTTGCTAAAATTTTACAGATTATCTTAAGGTCGGCGTTTAATAGGCTTATTGGTCTCATATTTTCACATTTATTAGAGGGCTTACCTGGTTTTGGCAGCAGTATAATTAAGGCATTATTTATGTATGATGGTAAATTATTATTTTGAGATGCTTCTAAAACCATTTCCAAAAAAGGTTTTATTAATTTATTCTTAAATTTTTTATAAAGGTCAACTGGAAGACCAACTGGTCCTGCACTTTTTCCTGATTTCATATTATCAATGGCTAGCCCAACTTCTTCTTGACTAATTTTAGACTCCAATATCTCCCTGTTTTCATTTGGAATACACGGTATAGATAGTTCGTTCAAAAACCCATTTAGTTTTGTTAAATCAGGTTCATTTTTGGTATCATATAATTTTTCATAGTAATCTCTAAAGGCTCTATTAATTTCTAAAGGATCTATAACTACCTGTCCCTTACTTATAATACTGGTAATTGGTGTTTTAATTTCCAATTGTTTAATCTGCCATGCTAATAATTTTCCTGATTTTTCACCTTGTTCATAAAAAGATTGTTTCAATCTTAGAAGACTCGAGGCAGCTCTATTCGCTGATTTTTTGTCGTATTCAGCTCTCAAAATCAGTAATTCATTCTCCAACCTTGGGTCACTTCCTGCATACACTTTTTCCTGAAGATTTTTTATTTTATGTTCCAATTTAGCTCTCTCCTCTCGAGTCTTCTTAGATTTTGATCCTGTATAACTAATAATATGTCCCCTAATAAAAGCTTTGAAAGCCTCCCACTTTACACATGCTGATGTTTGTGTAGTATTGATGTCAAAGAACTCGTCTATCTGTTTTTCTATATACTTGACAAATTCCTCATCCTGAAGCCATTTATGCTGAAATTGCCATCTACCTGATTCCTTTGTCAATTTTTTATCTACATATATTAGACAACAGGGTGCATGATCAGAGATCACGATGTTATCATAAAAGCAGTTTTGAATCTTGGACCTTAATTCTGTGGAAATCAAAAAATAATCAATACGTGAGAATGTCTTGTAGGTACTGGAATAACAAGAATAGGCTTTAACTTGTGGTTTCATTTCTCTCCATATATCTAACAATCTCAATTCTTTCATAAAATGATTAATAGTCATCCTACATCCAATGTGCGTACAATCCAGTCCTGTTGATCTATCCACACCTGGATTCAATGTACAATTAAAATCCCCTGCTATTATATGTTGCCCTGTAAGTGATGATAAGATGAGAAATAAATTAGCAAAGAACTTCTGATCATCTATATTGGGACCATATAAGTTCACAAGATTTATATTTTCTAATAGCAAAGAACCTTGAATGATTACATATCTTCCAAATTTGTCTCCAATTACATTTTTCACTTGAAAAGGAACTGATTTATGTATGAGAGTCATAACTCCCCTGGCTCGGGATGAAAATGAAGAGGTGAATACACTTCCCTGCCATCTACTCCTAATTCTTTTAACATCCTCCTCTATCAGATGAGTTTCTTGTAAAAACACAATTCTTGAACCCATGTCCTTTATTTTATTCATAACTTGTTTAAGTTTTTTTAAATTTTGTAGACCTCTGCAATTCCATGAAGTTAAATTAAGATTAACACTTTGGTCCATGATCAATAGAGAGTTTGGGATTACCTTGCAGTGTAAACATGCTCATACAGAGAAGCAAAAACATGAGTGGTTGAACATTCATCCTACAAACTACACACAAACAAATTTCCCCTTCCCACACTTGTGGCAAACCCCCCAAAATCAAAAGAAAAATTCTGTCTCCCGATATAGCCATCGACCGTTCCACACCCACGGGGAACAGCCTAAGCCACTCCTTCTTCATCCTCCCAATCACCCTAACTCTACTGCTTTTAATGACGTAACATTAACTCTCCTCTGTAGTTTTCCAACTTAACTCCAAAATTTTTAACAACTTTGTACATCATAGTTTTTTTTTGTTTGTTTTGTTTTTTTAATATATAATACAATCTATATTTTGTAAACTTACTATTTACTTCAAGTCAGTCAGATGCCTGTGCAAATGCTTAATTATTCTACCTTATATTTTGTTCATGCTTAGCTCCCACCAGTCTCTTCTTCTTCTTTGATCTTCTTGATGAACTCCTGCGCCTCCTCTGGGGTCTTGAAGATGTGGGTTCTGCCCTCATACGTGGTCAGCAGCCTCGCAGGATAGATTACACCATGACGAATCCCAAGGTTGCGCAGCTCCTTACGTACGGGATCAAACTGCTTCCTCAATTGCTGGATTCCTGTGGCCAAATCTGGGTAGAACCGCACCTGCTGGTCCTGGTGTTTAATCTCTCCTTTAGTACGTGCAGCGTTGAAGATCTTCATCCTGTCTCTGTTGCTAAGAAACTTCATAATTAAGGTCCTCGGCGGTCCCTTATCTCTCCGTGGGCCAATACGATGTGCTTTTTCCAGAACCACTGCTGATTGCAACTCCTCGCTGCCCAGCACCTCCGGAATCCACTTTTCCAGAAAGGAGCATGCGTCCCGACCTTCTGATTCCTCTGGAAGACCCACCAGCCTCAAATTATTCTGTCTCGACCGAGATTCCAAATCCAAAATATTATCTTCCAGAGATTTATTTTTTTTTTCCAAAGTGCGCACCTTTAATTGAAGACGGGTGACGTCATCTTCAGCACTAGCGAGACGGAGCTCCATCTGCGCCGTTCGTTCTACACAGTCACCCAATTCCTTTCTTATTCCTTCCAACGCTGTCATAATCCCATCAAATCTAGAGGAAAAGTCCGCTCTCATTGAACTCATGGCAGCCATCAGCGCATCTGCGCCATTCCCCGCAGAAATCGCAGCGTTGCCAGCCTCCTCCGCCATATATGGAGTTTTGTTTGCTGCGTCACAGACCTGAAAGTCCGTTAATTTGGACTGTTTCGGCGGCTCGCTTTTTCCTTTTCCTGGTTTTCCAGCCTTAGGCTTCGCCGACATATCCTCGCCCAAATGCTGGGATACGTTCTGTCCCAAATGAGAGAGTTATTTGCCGATTTTTTCTCCAGGAGCAGAGCAGAGCGAGACACGTCCGTCCTACGTGGCAGCCATAACCGGAAGTCTAGTTTTTTATTTTTAATAAATATGCAAAAATCTCAAGACAACTTTTTTCATATTGTCATTTTGGGGTATAGTGTATAGAATTTTGAGTAAAAAAATGAATTTAATCCTGTTTGGAATAAGGCTGTAACATAAAATGTGGAAAAAATGAAGCGCTGTGAATACTTTCTGGATGCACTATATTTTAACAGGAGAGGGGCAATCACTTTTTTACACAGGGCCATCTAGGTTTGGATTTTTTTCCCTTAATAATAAACACCTTCATTTAAAAGCTGCATTTTGTGCTTACTTGTGTTATCTTTGTCTAATATTTAAATTTGTTTGATGATCTGAAACAAGTGTGAAAAACATACAAAAAAAAATTAGAAATCAGGAAGGGGGCAAACACTTTTTCACAACACTGTATAACAGCCTCACATTGCCCTCTAATAATGCACATCTCCACAAATACAGGACGGAATAACACAGTCTATTTCATAGAACTTTTAGAGCAGAGGCTTTAGATCCATCACTCTCAATCACAGTGCTAATTTAAATAAAAGATCCACACTTAGGAGTACTGCAGTATGTACCTTTTCACCCATTTCAGTCCATATGCATTGGTTTGAAGCCTCTCATGATGCCAGTTTGAGATACAGTCTTCTAAAACTGGCAACCAAAAATGTTTTACAGCCCCAAATCTCTTCAGAACATATTCTGAGTGGCTATTCAGAAGAATGGTGAGGCTAGAGTCTCTTAGAAATTAAAAGGGTTATACAGCATGCAAGCTAATTCAAACAGGACAGAATAAATGATAAATGGCTGTGTTGTCAAAAGGTCAAGACTTTCAGTTCTTAATGGAGCTTTTTAAAGGTGGATGTAGTGCTTTAATGAGCAAGCAGCTTTCAACTACTCTTACTTCAGGTAATGATAGATTGAGCCAACTAACATTCAACTTGCCTTTAATTACAGTGATGTCTGCTCATTATTCATGGTTTTATAATGTAATGGGAAGCTGTTGATCAGCAATGACTGATTTTGAAAGTTTTAGCCAAAAAGATTTCTGTTTTGGGGTTGTGATGAGCAACTGTGAAGTGTAGCCTTCACTAAACCTGTCAGTGTATATGTTTGTGAAATTTCACCTTTACATAATCACTTTCTTTTCAGCTACGCTTCCTAAGCAGATGTGAAGTGTTGCTGGTGTGACTTCATCATCATCATGTACCCCTTTGAAACTGTGTCATACATCACTGACTCATCTGTGTTCAATCAGTGATCCAACCTTTGACTGAAATCTTATTCACTGGATTGAGTGACTCACTGCCATCTGAACATGGACACGATCAGCTAACTGGAACACACTGTGAAACTCATTCAGAAATCAGACTTTGGAAAAATCTAAATTGTGGTTGATGAATCGCAACGTAGACTAGTTATCTGGAGTGGGCCTCGTTGAGTATGGTTTCCATCGACAGCCAGTGGTTATCATAATGAGAGGAAAAAAAGCACAACAGCAGAGGCCATTGTGAGCAGAGCTGTCGACTGTCCAGGCTACTCAGATGGTGTCACAGATAACTATACTGTAGATAACATAAATATTAATAATAATAATAATAGTAGATAAGATAAATATTGTGATGGTCTAGTCAAAAGTCTATTGTCTAAGGAACAGAGTGCATTTATGAGTATGCCCAAGTCCATTTTGTTATCATGGCAGCACAAAAACAAATTCTGCACCTGGCGAAAAGTAGGAAGACACTGGTCTAATTATTCAGAGGTGTGTTTTGGGTAATCCAATTGAAAGCTTTCCTGCCCTACCCTTAACGAACAAAGGCACATGGCCTAAGGTGAACTGTGACCATGATGGCTTGTTTAGATGACAAGTTTAGCGCTGGCCAAAGGGCGTATATATGAGCGAAAGTGCACATGATAGTACGCTGGCTGGCATTAAGCAAGGCATTAATTATAGTCAATGCCCAGTCACTTATTTTATAAGAAAGAGGAGAATATGATTGAACAAATGGGCTGAACAACTGAGCTAAATTTAAATTAATTTAGGTTTTTTTTTTTCTCTGTGCAGTGAAAAACTGACTACTGTTGATCATTTAAAGGTGAACAGGACTGTATTTTCATGAAAACATATTTACAAAAAATAATAAATCTATAAAAATGTGACCCGTGCTGGCAAAATGAGTCACTTTGAGGAAATGATCAAAACTGAGGTAACGTTTTTTCCATATTCTGTATTGAAAGACCTTCAAAATGATATTTAATTTGTAGGAAGTGCGCAAAAACGGACCCGGAAAAAGCCGATTTGTTTATATTTTGGCTAGGTTTAAAACTTGCATTCAATCAGTCAGGAGTTATGTCTTCCACCAAAACATATGTATTTTTAGAAAGTATGATTTCTAAGCTTTACAATGATACCAGGTACTCATGGGGATTTTCCTGGGACTTGCCGCTAGCAAACAAAGTAACAGTCTTGATTTACGACTTCTCATGCCTGTAGCTCGTAATGACGCGGTGCGCATTCTGACTCATTTTGCAAGCACGGGTCACAAATGTTTAGAAAGGTGCAGAGTTTAAGTCTTTGTATTCTTCAAAAAAGTAATATATTGATGAAAAAATATTTTTATAATTTTTTATGGGTCCTAAATAATCATAGTATTTACATCTGAGCAGTTGGATGACAAGACTTCAGTCTATGCTCGAATGCCCGGTAACATAGATATATGATATCCTGGATAAGACATGGTTAACATTTTCGTGACGAATGGAGGGGCCATATTATGTAGGTAATTATAATGGCTGACAGCACCTTCAACATTGTGATACAGGCATACACAAACAATTGTTAATTGCATTTATTGTGATCCTATAAGTAAGCTATATGCTGTATATGAAATGTGACTAGACTAGGGCCCTGTGATGGACTGGCAATCTGTCCAGGGTGTACCCTGCCTCTCGCCCAAAGATGCTGAGATAGGCTCCACCCACCCCCCGCGACCCAAAAAGGATTAAGCGGTAGAAGATGGATGGACGGATGGATGGACTAGACTAGGAGGTAGCCATATTCAAAATTCAAAGATTTTTATTTGTCAGTACTTCTATACGTACAGGACATACAGGAGAATTGAAATGCCGTTTCTCTCTCTCTTAGTGGTGCGCACAATATGTAAGAAAAGAAGGAATAAGTGTTATGAGAGCAGTTGGAAGGGAGATGTGTGTGTCCCTTTAAGAGAAGAGGGAGCGAGAGGGTGCGCTGTGGTGACGTGTGTGATGGTGTGTATGTGTGTGATTCAGGAGCAGAAGAGAAGTGTGGATGTACTGGCAGGAGCAGGTTAGCACATGAGAAAGCCATTGTGGAGGTATTGAAAAAGTGTTGGATGGGCGATGAAATAAACACACTTTAAATGAAGGCACAGATGTCTGCCCGTTTGTCACCTACTGCTGTGTGGAGTAGCTTTTGGTTGGGCCATTGAACCTGAAGTGGACCTCTGTCTTCAGCCCTGAAGGACAACAAGGTATCCTTCCCAATGCCCTCCAACCACGGGCAGAGGGCGGAGTAGGAAAGTTCAACACTGGCGACCACGAAGGGACCCTCAAGGCTAAATAAAGCAGCAGTGGTGAGCATTAAACAGTGGAATCCATACGGACAATAAGTGCTATCAAGCTAACAAGTTACTGAGCCGGATGTTAAGTAAAATGGCGGCTGCTAGCCAATGTCCTGCTAATGCTAATACCAGTGGCGCACCTGGAAATGTAACAAATTACTCCAACCCATTCATGATATTTACTGCAGTTAGCAAGCAGCAAGTAAACGGTGTGAGTGAACAAAATAAGAGACATGGAAGTACTAATGCCTTGCTCTGTGAGGAGGGGTGGTTTGAAATGAGGCAAGAAGCAGCACAAACACCATGTGAGTCAAAGTTTTCAAGCACAAACCCTTTTATTGATAAAAAAAAAATACTGCTTCCACGACTGTGATGCACTGAATGAAGCCCTGCGCAATCAAATGCATAATCATCCATTAAAGTTGCAGCACACAACAGCGCCCCTAGCTGCTGTCTCCACAAACCCCTTCTCCTGTGTCAATATGAGGAGTTTCTACCAGAGTACACCAGTATCACACCACCCCCCAAGCCCAACATGCTCAGAACCACGGGCCTCGTGCTGTAGCCTGCCAATAAACTAACTGTGAATATTCACCTGAGCAAGGACCCGATCAGACTGCGCAGCTAAAGAGCCCTTACCCCAAATCCGTGCAGCCAAGATCATATGAACGTCAGGCTTGCTGGGCACATTACCAGGTTTCATCTGAGAGTGAGGATGACTATGATCAGAGAGAACGAGTTCCAACATTACGCCCTGGTCAGTATGACGGCACCACCCCGTGGAAAGAGTTTCTGTACAGGTTTGAAAGTTGTGCCAAAGCAAACTGCTGGTCGGAGAAGATTAAGGCCATCCAGTTTAAGTTCTGCCTGGTGGGTGCAGCAGGAGCAATTGTACACAGAAACCCCCGATCTTCACAGTGGGATTACTGCCACCTGGTGGAGGAATTGGAAACTGCATATGGCCCCTCTTCAGAGCATGCAGCAGCAGTGGTGATTGAGCTGAGACAGCGGGTACGTAAATCAGGTGAAGCTCTTCATGTGCTGAGAGACTAAATTTATGAGAAAGTGTCAGTGGCCTACAGCAACAGGACTGAGACTGGGCAGGACGCCATAGGCATTGAAGTTTTCACCAGCGCTGTAGGAGATGTTGAAATTGTACAGAAGCTGTTAGAGAAATGGCCCCAGACACTAACCCAGGCCTACAACATAGCCCACCGTCATGAGACCACCAAGCGAACGGCGTCATACTATATCACAGGCGTCATGCAATCGGGAGTACACACCATGAACGAAAAGAAGACCCGCACTGCTGTTATCAGGGCAGACACAGAGGAGGGGCAAATAAAGACTTCCATATCCCCACAAGCAGCCAGATGGGGACCTAGACCCCCTAATCTCAGCTCACATCTCCAACCAACCTCCCCTGATTTAAAAAATAAGCCAAATAAGGGGAGAGGCCAGCAAAACCTAAACTGGGAGGAGATTCGTTGTCACAACTGTTCCGGTTTGGGCCATATGAGGAGAAATTGTCCATCACCAAAGAACACTAACAGAGTCCACATTTCAGAGGCTTCCTCCAGAACCCAAATTCCTGCTGTGTTTCACCTCAAAGTGCCAACTCCCGAAATGAGTATTCACGTGAGAGTGCATGGCCTGGATGTGTGTGCCATGTTGGAGAGTGCAGCCCAGAGAAACATGTTGCCACTGCACTACTGTAACGCCTTTCACCCAGCTGGGCGGCCTTCACTCCAACCTTCAATCACAGAGACTTTGCTTGGTATTGGACCTGGGAATGTGCCTGTGCTTGGGGAGATCGCTGTTCAGATCAATGACCAAGGGGTGAGTGAGCACTTCCTAGTGGTCGATGTGGCCACCAATGAAGCCCTGCTTCATTGGTGGCCACATTCCCCACCCCTTTTTAGTCCAAGTTAAAGCACACCTGGACTATGAAAACCAGAAAATAGTACTTTTTGGTCAGGCTGTGCCTTATTTCTAAAAGGAAAAATACTCAAGGGCAAATGCAGTGAGAGTGTCCCAAACTGTGGTGCTGGAGCCTGGGGAAGAGTATTTGGTGCAAGGCTACACCCACAAAATGGACAAGGTTCACGGAGAAGTGATGGTCAGCCCCACCAAAGGCTTTGTTGAAAAGCATAAGCTGTTAGTTGCCCGTGTCCTGGTGGATGCTCACCCCACCGAAGCAGTGCCCCTTCATTTGTTTAACCCTAGGAATGTTGCTATTACCATAACGAAAGGGGCATTGCGGGGTTTCTCCACCCTGCCCAAGCTGTGCCATGTGTAGGAGCCACCGACCAGATGGAGCAGGCCATCGGCAGCACCCCTGCTGTTCCCCCACACCTACAGGAGCTCCACGCCCGGAGTTCCACTAAACTAACAACAGAAGAGCAACTCCAGCTAGCCCAGCTCCTGTGTACCTATGGGGGCACGTTCTCAACCGGCCCCAATGACCTTGGCCGCATTAGCCTGGTGCAGCATGACGTAACCAGGCCAAGCACCCCAGTCAAGCAGCCACCACGTCGGATGGCAGCTGAAAAACAACAAAGTGCCGACCAGCAAGTCCAAGAGGGCCTGGAGGTGGGGGTGGCCCACCACAGTCACAGCAGCTGGGCATCTCCAATAGTGATGGTGCGTAAAAAAGACAGAACATACCGTCTTTGCATAGACTATAGAGCCCTGAACGATGCCGCCATTAAGGATGCATACCCACTGCTTCGCATCCAAGACACACTCGACACCCTCTCCACAGCCAAGTGGTTCAGCACACTGGATCTTGCCTCCGGCTACTGGCAGGTCGAACCAACCCCCAGAGCGCGTAAGGCAGCCACCTTTTGCACCAGGAAAGGCCTTTTTGAGTGGAATGTCATGCCTTTCAGACTGTGCAATGCACCGGCAACTTTCCAATGTCTAATGGACCGCATCTTGACTGGCATGCAGTGGGAGACCTGCCTTGTTTACCTCAACAACATCATTGCACTGGACAAGAATGTGCCAGAGATGCTGCAGTGCCTGGCCCAGGTTTTTGATCGGCTCTGTCAGGCTAACCTCAAATTAAAGCCTGCCAAATGCTGTCTCTTCCGCCGCCAGGTAACCTACCTGGGTCACATCATTTCAGAGGACAGTGTGGCCACCGACCCCAGCAAGATTCAGAAGGTGAAGGAGTGGCCGACACCTACATCCACTTAGGAAGGCCATCAGTTTGTCGGCCTTGCTTCATACTATTGGCGCTTTGTGAAGGATTTTGCTGCTGTGGCTGAGCCCCTCCATGCCCTTAATAGGAAATATGCCCGGTTCCAGTGGAGTGCAGAGTGCCAAGCTGCGTTTGAAGAGCTTAAACACTGGCTGACCACAGCCCCTGTCCTGGGCGACCCACTCAACCAAGGCGCCATGATACTGGATACCGATGCAAGTGATGTGGGCATTAGTGCCGTGCTGTCACAAATCCAGCAGGGCGAGGAGCAGGTGCTGACCTACAGGAGTCGCAGGTTGTCAGAAACTGAGCAGAACTACTGCACTACAAGGCATGAGCTGCTGGCCATGGTAGAGTTCACAAGACATTTTCGGCAGTACCTCTTGGGGCGGCCCTCCATTGTGCGCACAGACTACAGCAGTCTGCGGTGGCTCACAAAGTTGAAAGAGCCTGAGGGACAGCTCGCCAGGTGGTTGGAGAGGCTTGCTGAATTTGACTTGGAGATTCTCCATTGCCCAGGCAGGTTGCACACCAATGCTGACAGCCTCTCTAGGAGACCATGCCGCCAAAGTGATCCATGTCAGCTCCCACATCCCTCCCTTCACCAAGGAAATGTCAGTCATCAGGCTGTGCAATGTGACTTGGACCCTGACATCAGCCACGTGATGTTGAGTCCAGTGGGGGTAGAGGGACACACAACTCCATCAGTAGTGACCCCAGCGGAGGCGGGTGAACCTTTGCTCACTCATGTGGACAGTTCAGGGCCCACTGAAAGAATCTGCTGGACTCAGACAAGTAACTCCGAGCTATTCAGTGGTTGGTCTCCAGAGGAGCTGCATCGAGCGCAGGAAGCTGATGGAGATATTGAAGCTATCAGAACATGGATGGAGGCCAGTGAAGAGCGGCCACCATGGCTAACAGTCTCAGCATGCAGCCCGACCACAAAGACGTATTGGAGCCAATGGAAGCGGCTTTATATCAGAGATGGTATACTAGCCAGGCATTTCTACTGCCTTGACAACACCCAGTTCTACCCACAGGTTGTGCTGCCCCAGGCCTTTCGGGCCGGTGCCATGAAAGAAGTGCATGAGGGGCAAGTCAGTGGACATTTTGGGGTAGAGCGAACTGTAGCCCGCTTACAGACTCGTTACTACTGGTACAGAATGAGAGAGGATGTCGCGCTCTGGTGCAGCACCTGTACGAGCTGTGCAGCCAAAGTCCGGCCCTACAAAACACTACAAGCGCCCATGGGTACTGTTAGAGTCGGGACCCCCGTGGAGCACATCGCCCTGGACATCATGGGGCCATTGAATGAGACAGACCGCAAAAATTCATATGTGTTTGTGATACAGGACTATTTTACAAAGTTCATGAAAGCTTTTCCTCTATTTGATCAACAGGCTGTAACAGTGGCCAGAGTTTTGGCCACCTTTTCGACCTCAGTCCAATGGCCAAGTTGAGCGATTTAATGCCACCTTACAAAGGATACTGGCCACAACAGCTGAGTGCTGCCACTTTGATTGGGACCTTATGATTCCTTATGCTGTAATGGTCTACAAGGTGACAAAGCACAGCATAACTGGGTTCACTCCTAACTTCATGATGTTTGGTCGAGAAGTAAGTGAACCAGTGGACCTGGTGGCTGGCCTGCACCCGGACGTTGATACAGCCCTGTCAATCCCGGAATTTCTCCAGCAGACCTGAGAACACCTGGAGCTGGCTCATTGAATTGCCAGAGAGGCTCTTGGAGATTCTGTACAACGTGCAAAGAGACAATATGACAAAAACTGTTGTCGCACATAATACAGGATTGGAGATGCTGTGTGGTACCTGATCAAAGGTACATGAAAGGTCAAGAACAAGGTCAAAAAGTTCCTCCCATCTTATGAGGGACCTTACTTTGTCCTGGGAAACTTAGATGATCTGGTATATCACATCCAGAAAGGCCCGAGGACCAAGACAAAAGTGGTTCACCACAATCAACTGAAACCGTACCGGAGCCGCGACCCACTGGACAATGCTTGGGTACTGGAACGGGCTCTCAGTTGGGCTCCTACGGAGGTGTCACCCCCAGCGTTGGACATCAACCCTGCAGACACTACCCTGGGTCTGTCTCAGCTGTTTGACAGTACCGACCCCTCTGCTGAGGAGGATCCCAGCCACACCTCATCGGATCCAGCTGAGGACCCTCCTGTAGCCACGCTGCCTCTTTCCTGCACCCTGCCTCCAGAACCTGCTGTTCCTGGGGGTTCTCATGTTAGTGAGGGTGGGGCAACACCAGCAGAGCCATCATTCCTCAAGGCTGCGCCGCCAGAGAGGGCCACCTGTCCGGTATGGTGAATGAGTGGACTGAATCCATGGTTCATAGACAATGTTCATGAACAGTTCATTTGTTTAAAAAAGAGAGTTCTGGGAATTAAGTGTTCAAACTTTGCACTGGGACTAAGTTGCACTGTTAGTGTCATATTTGCTGTTCAAGCTGAAATTCTGAATAGTACTGACCTCTAGTTCGCAATATTCTGCTACTGCTACATTGGACTTCAGATGGAATGGGTTTAACCCAATGAGTGTTATTAATGCTTTGCCACCTTCAGGTTGAGTGCTCCATTACAAAGTGTTGTAAACTGTGTACTGTTATGGAGTGGAATTATGTAAATTGCCATCCATAGTGGGGGTAGAGTCATGAGAGCAGTTGGAAGTGAGATGTGTGCGTCCCTTTAAGAGAAGAGGGAACGAGAGGGTGCGCTGTGGTGACGTGTGTGGTGGTGCACGTGTGTGATTCGGGAGCAGAAGAGAAGTGTGGATGTACTGGCAGGGGTAGGTTAGCACATGAGAAAACCATTGTGGAGGTATTGAAAAAGTGTTGGATAGGTGGTGAAATAAACACTTTAAATGAAGGCACAGATGTCTGCCTGTCTGTCACCTACTGCTGTGTGGAGTAGCATTTTGTTGGGTCATTGAACCTGAAGCAGACCTCCATCTTCAGCCCTGAAGGGCAACAAGGTATCCTTCCCTATGCCCTCCAACCACGGTCAGAGGGCGGAGTAGTTAAGTTCAACACAAGGATGAAAAACAACAACAGCAGTCTATGTACAGTAATGCTACCCGTAGTGCAAATAAAGATAAACAATAAAACCCAGCAATCCTATATACAGAAAAGGTAAAGCAGTAATACTCATAGTTGCAAGTTTGATGCAGTAGTGTAGGTGCAGACAGTGACGAATTTTACTGCACTTGATCAATATTACAATAACAGACAGACAGCAGCAGATATGGCATTTGTGCAAATGGTTGCAGTAAGGTGCAAAGACATACAGGAGCAGATGTATTCCTGTTGGTGTGCCAGTCTTTCTGTGCCAACAGCTGAGGTAGTTATTGTGTGAGTGAGTGTGTTACAGTCCGGGGGTGGGGGGCAGAGTTCAGGGTCCTGGTGGCCTGGTGAACAAAGCTGTACCTTTTTCCCGAGGGCAGGGGGCTGAAGAGGGAGTGGGAGAGGTGGGAAGTGTCGCCTGCGATGTTAATGGCTCTGCGGGTGAGGAGGGTGAGGTAGATGTCAGGGGGAGGGGGGCACCAATGATCTTACTGGCTGCTTTCACTGTGTGTTGTAGTGTCTTCCGGCAGGAGGCAGTGCAGCTTCTGTACCAGCTTCTTCAGGTTCAGGTTCAGGTTACTTTATTTATACCAGAAGGTAGATTTGTTTTGCAGTCTGGTGACATCCATATTTACAAACCACAATTACATTTAACATGAACACAAACACAGGCACACATGAAGCTGACTATAAACATGATAAAAATACTCAAGGCTCCATCAATCAGGATATAAAGACAACGAGATGAGAGAAAAACCAGAGATAAGAGAGAAGGGTCATATTAAAAAGTTAAAGACTAGTCAAAGAGGTTAAAAACTCAAAGGTCTAAAACCCAATAAAAGATTTAGAACCCAGATAAAAATCCTACAAAAATAAGTAAATATAAAATGGAGTTAATAAATAGGTAACTAAATTATGTGCAATATATTGTTTCAACTTGTTCAGCTCTTTGACAGCAGCAGGAACAAAGCTGTTTTTGTAGCGCTGGGTTCTACTTTTTGGGACAGCAAACCTCCATCTTGAGGGAAGAAGCTGAAAGTGGCAGTGCAAAGGGTGGGAGTCATTTAAAATGGAGGTAGCAATCCTCTGTACCTGTCTGGTGTACAGGGATGTCAGGCTCAGCTGTGACTCACCAAGCAAACGACTGGACCATCTAGCTACCTGATCCAAGGATTTCCTCTGTTTCAGTTTTATCTGACCAAACCATGACACTAAAGAAAAGGATAAAACAGATTCAATAAAAGCCCGATAAAACATTGTCATTATGGTTCGGTCAATTTGGAAGCGTGCAAGTTTCCTTAAACAATGCAAATGTTGCTGACCCTTTTTGCACACCCTTTCACAGTTCTCTTCAAAGTTTAAATTACTATCAATAATCGTCCCAAGATATTTGTAGGATTGTACACATTCAGTGGTCTGGCCTTTTAGTACGGTGACTTTGTGTCATATCTTTAGTTTTTGTCGTATTCAGCTGCAGGTAGAAGTCCTCACACCAGTGAACAAAATCATTAACTACTGGGCCATGGCCACTCTCACCATCCTGGAGGAGACTGACAATAACTGAATCATCAGCATACTTTATAATGTGTCTGTTGTCATGTCTGTTCCGACACATATTTGTGTAAAGGATGAAGAGTAGTGGTGACAACACACACCCCTGAGGAGAGCCAGTAGAAGAGCACTTTTGGGCAGACAATGTAGCACTGACCCTTACTCTCTGTGTCCTGTTGGTTAAGAAATCCAGAATCCAACCCACCAGATTATTGCTCAAATCAAATTGTTGCAGGAGCCTTTCAACTAAAATATGAGGTTGGATTGTATTAAAGGCGGAGGAAAAGTCCACAAATAACAGCCTGGCGTGTGTCCCATTAAAATCCAGATGTTTAAAAAGCATGTTAAACAGAGTGACAGTGGCGTCCTCCACTCCTTTGTGAGGCCTATATGCAAACTGCAAAGGATCCAATGCATGTTCAGTCTGCTTTAGAACCTCAGATCTGACCAGTTTTTCAAAAATTTTCATTAAAATTGAAGTCAAAGCAACTGGTCTAAAGTCGTTTACCATTTTAGGACAGCTGGATTTTGGAACGGGAACAACCACGGCATCTTTCCAGATCTTAGGCACATGTTGTGTCTGTAAGGACTTATTGAAAATGTAATGAAATACAGGACTCAGTTCATGTGCACAGGACTTTACCAAGCGCCCACATATATTATCAGGGCCCTGACTTTTGTTCACTTTTACAGCACAGAACTCCCTTTTAATATCCTGCACCTCAATATTAAAGTGCTGATTGTCTTTGAGTTTCTGTTTCAAATCTTGGGTTTCTGTGCTAAAATCAGAGGAATCCAAATGACCATAAAAACAATTAAGAGCATTAGCCAGCTCTGTGTCTGAATTAAAACCATCTAAAAACACACGATTACTGCGCTCTGTGCTCTGAAGGTCTGCAATAGTTTTCATACTGGCCCAGGCTGAACCAAGTTTCTTTGTTGCCATCTTGCTTTCCAATTCTGATTTATAATTCTGTTTTGCTCTTAAAATTTCGGACTTCAGCTCTTTTGTGGCAACCTGTAGCTCAGAAACAGACCCCTGTTTAAAGGCAAGTGCTTTCCTCTGTAAGCAGGATTTAACTGATTTTGTAACCCATGGCTTGTTGTTGGGATATATTTTGACACGTTTACGTGGAACGATCATATTTTTACAGAAAGCCATGTATGAGCATGTGACGTCTACCAAAGAGTCCAAATCATCCCCGCAGGACAGTGTGAACACCTCCCAGTCCGTACAGCTAAAGCATTCCTGGAGGCAGTGCACTGAATCCTCTGTCCACACAGCTATGTCTCTGGTCCTCACCTTGCCTCTTTTGAGAGCAGTTTTATATGTGGGCAGCAAATGTACACAGTTGTGATCTGAGGATCCTAAAGGAGGAAGGGGAAGTGATTTATAGGCCCTCTCAATGGATCCATAGCACAGATCTGTTGTCTTTTTTCGCCTGGTTGGGCAAGAGACATACTGATAAAAGTTTTTAAGTGTCTTCTTTAAAGAAACATGGTTAAAATCCTCAAGAATAAAGTTTGGAGCCTCTGGAGAAATTGACTGCAGCCGCTGGACCACATCAAAGACGGTGCTGAAGGCGGAGTCAGCGTCTGCCCTCGGGTGAATGTACACAGTCGTGATGAAAAGTTGGGGGAATTTGCGGGGCAGATAAAAGGGGCGTAGTGATACAGACAGAAGCTCCACATCAGGTGTACAGATGCGCTCTCTGACTGTGACAGATGTACAGTACTGTTTATTAATATATAAACATATGCCGCCCCCCTGACGTTTCCCCGTTACATCTTCCTGCCGATCCGAGCGAAGTGGGGCTCCAAAGCCGTCAATCCACAGGTCCGCATCCCGGTCATGTGCCGTAAGCCGCCGTAAGCTTTGGTTAGGTTAATTGGTTGTTCTAAATTGTCCCTAGATATCCGTCTCCTATAGGCCCTTAGAATAGAGGGTTAGTACTAGTGAAGCACTTTGAGTGGTCTTTGAGACTAGAAAAAGCGCTATATACTGTAAGTACAGGTCCTAATCCTACCACACCATGATGCAGCTGGTGAGGATGCTCTCAGTGGCACCCTGGTAGAATGAGCACATGATGGGGGGTGGGACTCGTGCTCTTCTCAGTTTGTGGAGGAAATAGAGGTGAGTCTGAGCCTTCTTGGCCAGTGATGTGGTGTTGTTGGACCAGGAGAGGTCCTCAGAGATGTGCACCCTCAGGAACGTTGTGCTGCTCACCCTCTCCACAGCTACTCCATTGATGATCAGAGGGGGGACGCTGTGTGTGTCCTCTCCTGAAGTCGACCACAATCTCCTTGGTTTTTCCCACGTTCAGGAAGAGATTATTGTCTTTACCCCATTGGACCAGTTGACTCACCTTATTTCTCTAGTGCAGACGACATCTGTTTGGCATTCCAAGCACCAGACTTTGAACCACTGGAACGGGTGCTCACGGAAGATCTTGCTAAACTGGACCAGTTCTGCAAAATCTGGCGCCTAAAACCAAGCCCAGCAAAAACCGTCTCCAGTGTATTTCATCTCCACAATGCAAAAGCTGCCAGAGAACTAAACATCCACCTGAGCGGACTCAAGCTTAGGCATGCCCCAAATCCAACTTATCTTGGAGTGACCCTTGATAGGACCTTATCCTTCAAGGAACATCTAAAGGGGACGGCTGCTAAGGTGAAAGTACGAAACAACCTGCTCTGCAAGCTCGCTGGTGCAAAATGGGGGGCGGCAGTCTCCACCCTGCGCACCTCAGCACTGGCCCTTTCATACTCTGTAGCAGAATATTGTGCCCCTGTCTGGTCCAGGTCATCTTACACACACCATGTAGACACCCAGCTCAACTCAACCATGAGAACTATAACTGGAACAATCCGCTCAACACCACTCCCCTGGCTCTCTGTACTGTCAAACATAGCCCCTCCACACATCCGGCGAGCAGCATTAACTCAAAGGATGCTCCAAAAAGTTAAAGATTTTCCTCACTTACCAATCCATGCAGATATCTACACCCCACCCACTGCCCGACTTTCATCCAGACGGCCGATTTGGAAAAACCCTCCCCCAGCTGACTTTACCATCCAGACAGCTTGGCAAGAGGAATGGGAGACCAAGGAGGTCCCAAACAAACAGCTGGTGATAAACCCCAACCAACAGGTCCCGGGCACCAACCTCCCAAGGAGACAGTGGTCTACACTCAATCGCTTCAGGACTGGACATGGCCCCTGCTTGGCCAGCCTTCACAGATGGGGCAGTAACCCTAGTCCACTGTGCGCATGTGGAGAGGAGCAAACTATGGAACACATCATAGAGGCTTGCCCGCTCCAAAGACTGGAAGGAGGATTACACACCCTCCATACAGCAAACCAGGAGGCAACTGCTTGGCTTAAGGACTTTGCATTCGCTAAATAAATAAATTTCTCTAGTTGGCCTCTTCATTGTTGGTGATGAGGCCCACCACCGTTGTGTTGTCCACAAACTTGATGATGTGGTTGGTGCTGGATGATGTGGTTGGTGCTGCTGACCCATAACTGTACACAGTTATGGGTCAGCAGGATGAAGAGCAGTGGGCTGAGCACGCACCCTTGTGGGGCCCCTGTGATCAGTGTGATGGTCTTGGAGGTGTTGCTGCCGACCCACACGTTCTGTGGCCTCCCTATGAGAAAGTCCAGCACCCAGTTACAGAGAGAGGTTTTGAGTCCCAAGTGTCTGAGTTTTTGTATTAGGTGCTGGGGGATGATTGTGTTGAATGCTGAACTGAAGTCCAAAAACAGCATTCACACATAGAAGTTATTTGAGTCCAGGTGGGTGAGGGCTGGATGGAGAGCAGCAGAGGTGGCATCTTCTATGGATCTGTTTGACCTGTATGCAAACTGAGATAGGTCGTGGGTGGGAGGGAGGGTGGACTTGATGTTCTGCATGACCAACCGCTTGAAGCACTTCATTATGATGGAGGTCAGTGCTACTGGCCGATAATCATTGTAGCTGGATGGGACGGGCTTCTTTGGGGCTGGTATTATGGTAGCAGTTTTGAAACACGTGGGGACAACAGCTTGACTCAGGGAAGGACATTCTTGAGCTCCTCCACACTGTCCTTCAGATGACGCGACCTGGTATGTTGTCTGGTTCAGCTGCCTTGTGTGGGTTGATCCTGGAGAGCATTCTGTTCACGCTAGCTGGATCCAGACTTATAGCCTGCTCGTCTGTGGGAGGAGTGGTCTTCTGTGCTGATGTGCGGTTTTGTGCTTCAAAGTGGCCAAATAAGTCATTTAAGTTGTTAAGCAGTGTGATGTCCCTCACACAGGTCTGAGGTGGAGGTTTGTAGTTGGTGAGGGTCTGTATGCCATGCATGAGAGAACGTGCATCTCTGGTGTTGCTGAAGTGGCCGGATGTTTTCTTGGTATACTGTCGTTTTGCCTCCTTGATGCCACAAGACAGGTTGGTCCTAGCTGTTGTTAGTCCTGCAGTGTCCCCGGCCCTGAAGGCTGCATCCCGAGCAATCAGGAGCCCGTGGACCTCTGCTGTCATCCATGGCTTCTGGTTAGCACGAACAGTGATGGTTTTGCAGTGAGTGACATCATCAGTGCATTTAGCTATGTACACTACATGTTCCATCTAATGTTTACATATCTATGACCAGCAAAGATATCACAGCTGGTCACAGCCAATAGCATAACTAGGTTGATGTCATGTGTCTCTGCCAACCAGTTAGTGCAAGAGTAAGTGTGACACCTACAGGCCAGGAGATCAGAATCTTGTCTCTATCACCTTTAAATGATTTGGAATATATTACAGCATATGTGTGGATAGTTTGTATTGAAATGTACTCAGATTAATACGTTTAACAAAAAAACAACAGCGGAGTATGTATGTGTTTTTCATTAACTGGGACAGGACATGTTCGTGCGTGTGAGTGGATACCAGATCAAGATGACTGAGAACCCAAACATGATAGATTATGTACATTTGTATGTGGACAGACTACTGTGTCACAATGGAGAGAGCTGCAATCTGAAATCTTCAAATTGACAGCATCCCATGGGTTTTAGACATCATCTCCTCCGTTTACCAGATCTATAACAGCCTCTGCAGCCACAGAGCCTACGGTACCGGTCTGTCAGAAGCGGTCACAGATCCTGCACAGCCAAGGCTCAGTGGAGAGTGCCTTCAAATGAAATTCTAAAAAAAAAAAAAAAAAACTATCCAGTGTATCATCATATTATAATTAAACTGACAGGTAACAATACTTTGAGTATAACTGTTAAAACTCCGTCTAGTAAAATAACAATAAAATCCTAGTGCATGCTGTATTTCCTTGTGTGCCCCTGTCCATAGGAGCATGCCAACAATTATAAAATGTGCCACTGAAATGTTGGAAATCAAAGGCACTTTGATATGAAAAGCACTAAAATAGCAATGCGCCGAGATTGCTCTGGGGCCACACCTCTTTTATATAAAGCTCCACCTTGCAGCATAAAGCCAGCATACAGTCTACAGGTACTTAGATGGTGTGACGAAAGACCAAGATGAAGTAAGTAGTGAAAGACAACTTCACACATGACATGGCTTCGAATCCTGCTCCCTCCACCCTGTCGTTGTGTCCGTGGACAAGACACTTTACCCACCTTGCCTCCAGTGTCTGTGATACTGGTGTATGAATGTGAATAAATGTTTGGTGGTGGTCAGAGATGTCGCTGGATTAATTCATCAGATAGAGCGGGTTTGTATGGCCGGTGTCCAAAACTTGGACAGCGTGCCTGTTTATTTTAGGTTCAGTGTGCCCACACATGCTGGGCATCACAGTGACATCCCTGCACACTAGGCTTAGCCCTCATGTAAAATTTACGCAGCATGCTGCTGACAGGCAGAGGCGCATCCTTGTCCACCGTGCCGCCATTTGTTTCAGCCTCCACACCCACGTGCAAGTGAGGTGCGCCTGTGGCTTCTCCGCGCCCGTGTGCCTGTCTGGGAGGATGTTTTGTTAGTCTGCGAATGTCAGTGATGGATGTGCCACTGCAGAAACATCACGTCCAGACAAGCAGCGGGAAAAATCAATAGTGGAAACAATAAGTACATTCTCATAATTCTCAAAAGGTGTATAGAGTGCAAGTTTTATTTCTACCAGTGCTGCAGACAGAAAAAATGTTCTGTGGTGATGAATTAGTTGACTGAATTTGTCGGAATAAATTCATGACTTTGTGGCTATTCTTCAACCTGGATTAAACTCTTCCTGGCGCGCTTCGCTTCAAACACATCTGAAACGTCGCTCTGCCAGATGGGAATCAGCTGTGAATTGAGCCCGCTGACCTCATCCCATGACTCCACGCGTCCACCAGGCCTGCACGCTGTATCGAATTACAATGATAACAACAAAACAAAACAGCCCATTCAATTTGCACTTAATACAGGCAAAGCAAAAGTGGAGCACGTCAGGGTCAGTGATGAGGGCCTGCCTCGCACTTGTCAACATGGCCATTAGCCAAAGAAATTATTACAATGTGTCCCATTAATAGCTGCTTGAAGTGGGGTGCTTCAGTGGAGATGATTCATTATTTATGTGGTTTTAACGGGAGCTAGCCTAGCTCCTCGCTGTTAGCGCTGCAGAGCATTATTGATTGGATCGGTCAGGCAGATGAGGAGGTATTGGTCATTGAAACAAAGCTGGAGGAAGAGGGAGGGCTAAATGCTCCGAGTTTTCGGGCCAAATGAGGCGCACGTCTGTTTGATCTTCTAGCTCGCATCTCGGAGGAAGTGACAAGCCGTCTCCAGTGTATATTACACGAGCTGCACCTACTTATAATTAATTTGCCACTCGTTTGTTCAGATCAATGCTCTCTTTGCTCACAAGAGGCTATAAGCTGCTCTCCACAGTGGGAGCTAAATGCTCACCTCCACTGTTTATTTTTCCATTTAACCATGACCACCATTACAAGCAGCAGGTGATTTGAGTGGGGAAAATGGCTCCAAAGAGTCCTTGTTAACCTGCCACCCTCCCCCCCCCCCATCCCCATCCATCAGGGGGTGGTGGGGGGAGACCTTGTCCCTCCCAACCTGGAAAAGAGAACTGCCCCCCCCCCCCAAATATCAACCATAAACTTTTAAAGTCCTACAGAGATTATTAACTTACTAAAGTCTAAAACTGATGTGCTGTGAAATAAAACCAACTTCAGGTTATTTTTAGAGAAGAGTTTAAAATATTCTAATACATCTATAATAATAATCAGATTTTTCTGATGGTTTTCCTCCCTCATGGTAGTGAACCAGGAAGAACCGGTGGTCAGCACTCATGTGGACAGAAGAGGGCTGGACTCAAAATTAATAAACTGAAACTTACATTTAATTAAATTAATAACCATAATAAAAATGAGTTGATGAACTGTTTTATTGATGGTGACTTTTTTTAAAACAAGCTGTAACAAGCTAAATAGGAATACTGCATGTTTATTGTTAATAGAAAAAACATTCCAATAAAGTAGTTTTTTGAAGAAGTTAATGTGTTTTTGCAAGATGATTCAATTTTCATCACACAAGCAATGCAGGTCCAGACACACCCAGCTCCTGTCCATCTGCCTGGGAACTAAATTAATCTCTTCCTCTAACAGTGGAAGAGTGAAACATTTCAAACTAAAATTCATTAATTGAAAAAATAATTGTTTGAAAAGATGAACATGGCACCTCCAGGCATCTGGAAATTGTACCCTTTTACTCATAAAAGATAGAACAAAAAATGGCAGAACAACTGCCCTTCACCAAAGTTCTGGGATATAAAGTATTTATGTTAATTTGGTAAATACATACATTTCTTTTTTTCTAGTAAATTCCAGTTTGTGTCTCATAGGTTTTTGTATGATTATTACCCTTCTCCTTCAAAATTTTCATACTGATTTCTTCCACATATCTAAAGTGCCATTACAGGTGCATCTCACTAAATTAGAATATCATCAGAAAGTTGATTTATTTCAGTAATTCAATTCATAAAATGAAACTCATTTTATATAGATTCATTACAGACAGAGTGATATATTTCAAGTGTTTATTTCTTTTCATTTTGATGGTTATGGCTTGTAGCTCATGAAAACCTGAAAATCAGTTTCTCAAAAAATTAGAATATTTCATAAGATCAATGTTAATTTTTTTTTTTTTTTTTTTTTTTTTTAATAGAAATGTTGGCCAACAAAGTATTTCCATGTACGCACTCAATACTTGGTCGGGGCTCCTTTTGCATGAATTAATACTGCATCACTGTGGCATGGCATGAAGGTGATCAGCCTGTGTTACTGCTGAGGTGTTATGAAGGTCCAGGTTGCTTTGATAGCGGCCTTCAGCTCATCTGCATTGTTGGGTCTGGTGTCTCTCATCTCCCTGTTGACAATACTTCATAGATTCTGTATGGGGTTTAGGTCAGGCGAGTTTGCTGGCCAGTAAAATATGGCGATACCATGGTCATTAAACCAGGCTTTGGTACTTTTGGCAGCAGTGTGGGCAGGTGCCAAGACCTGCTGGAAAATGAAACCAGCATCTCCATAAAGCTTGTCAGCAGAAGGAAGCATGAAGTGCTCTAAAATGTCCTGGTAGCCAGCTGCATTGACTTTGGACTTGGTAAAGCACAGTGGACTAACACCACCAGATGACATGGCTCCCCAAATCAGGTGCCAAGTCCTGTCATTTGGAAATCAAGGTCCCAGAGTCTGGAGGAAGAATGAATAGGCGCGGAATCCAAGTTGCTTGAGGTCCAGTGTGAAGTTTCCACAGTCAATGATGATATGTGGAGCCATGTCATCTGCTGGTGTTTTTCCACTGTGTTTAATCAAGTCCAATGTCAGTGCAGCCATCTAACAGGAAATTTTAGAGCACTTCATGCTTCCCTCTGCTGACAAGCTTTATGGAGATGCTGATTTAATTTTTCAGCAGGACACGGCACCTGCCCACACTGCCAAAAGCACTAATACCTCATTTAAGGACCATGGTATCACTGTGCTTGATTAGCCAGCAAACTCTCCTGACCTAAATCCCATAGAGAATCTATGGTGTATTGTCAAGAGGAAGATGAGAGACACCAGACCCAACAATGCAGACGAGCTGAATGTCACTATCAAAGCAACCTGGGCTTCCATAACACCTCAGCAGTAACACAGGCTGATCGTCTCCATGCCACGCTGCATTGATGCAGTAATTATGCAAAAGGAGCCCCGACCAAGTATTGAGTGTGTACATGGACATACTTTTCAGTCGGCCAACATTTCTATTAAAATTTTTTAAATTAATTGTATGTAATATTCTAATTTTTTGAGAAACTGAATTTGGGGTTATCATGAGTTATAAGCCATAAACATCAAAATTAAAAGAAATAAACACTTGAAATAAATCACTCTGTGTAATGAATCTATATAATATACAGTATGAGTTTCACTTTATGAATTGAATTATAGAAATAAATCCACTTTTCGATGACATTCTAATTTATTGAGATGCACCTGTACATGCATTTCCTTGGAAATGCTCACTACATTATGTGCCTCAACAGTTTCACAGAGCAGCCATTCTTCTCTGCCATCACACCAAGGTAAGGACCGCAGAGCCTAAAACTGTTTGGGTTAGCATGTAGATTATCAGCACATCACTTCCTGATTGACAAGTGGAGAAACAATGGCTTATAATGACTCTGGGAGATCAAAAATGAGCTTTTATTCTGTGGCGTCTACTGTGATGTTACCATTCAACTTGATGCACAGAATCAGCCTTAACTGTCAGTGTTACTATGTGATGCTGTGGTAAAGATATTATGGTGCAGGGATCTGCAACCTGTGGCCCTTTTGCCCATGTTAAGTGTCCCCCCCCCCCCCCCGTGGATATTGCATTTTTGTTTTACTTTTATTTTTGAGGAAAAAAAGAAGACAAGAAAAGATGCAAATATAAAACTTTGGACTGTAGGAAGAAAACCTTCAGCTTTAAAAGAAAAAAAATGGCAAGTTTAAGAAAAACAAAAACAATCCCGATGCTTAAAACATATTTATGAGAGAAATTTGCATTTTTAGGAGGAAAGAATTTCCTTGTGAATAATGTTGAAGGCCTTTTTTAACAGTTATAACTTGGAATTTACATTCATTTGAAGACTTTGATATATTTTGTGGCGCCTGGCAGAGTTTAGTTTGTTTTGTTTTCTTTACCAAAAAGCTGCTCATTCCACAGCAGAGGTCGCCCATAGTGTAACTATCAGCAGACCTTACAAAAACGTTCTGTTTAGAAGGTCAAAAGTGTTTTGTGGTTCGCTGGAACGCATAATTCCGAGCAATGTTCACATGCACAACACTTTCTGATTAAGGGCTCGGTGTAATCACACAATGATCTTGCCAGGTTTTTTTTTTTTTTTTTTTTTTTTTAAAAGAAACAAACAACTTCCAACCACAGATGCAGCAACAATTCAGTTATGTAAATATGGACTGTACATTTTCCTTTTCTGTTGTTTTTTTCTTGAACTCTGTTCTTTCATTTTAATAAGCTGCTGCATGCTGATAAAAGGAAAATTGCATTCAATCATGCAGATAGTAATTGTTATGTACTCACCTGCTCTTTGGAAAAAAAAAAGATAATGGCCAATCACAGCACTTTGTTGGTGTTGTTAATCAGTTTTATGCATTGTGCTACTAAAGCGCACATGTGTGTGTGCACATGTGTAAGCGCACATGTGTGCGCCACATGTGACTCACGGCGTGTTTCAGGTTTAGATTTAAGAGAGCTTGGACTGCAGAGGTGCACCTTTGTGATTGCCTGCTAAACACCCTCGACAGAGAGCTGCAGGAGATTCCTTTTCTTCACACTGTGGAAAAAAAAAACATTGTCCAGTAAATTTAGTCCCATACCGCTAATTGCATTCCTACTGTCGATGACGCACACACGGCGCTCTTAACAAAATCCTAAAACATAAAATTGTTACCATTTGCGTCACAAACCGAGAGCTGAGAATATTTGAAGGCTTTTGTGTTTTATTGTGTTGCTTCACGAAGCTGGTTCTTTTTAGTATAGGAAACGTGTCATTTTGGAAGAAGCAGATCAATTGTGGATGAAGGATTTTAGCTGAAAGAATAGCAAAACTACCGCTCTTAAGATTTCAGAATATTTTTCCCTTCAATTACCTCTTCCGAAGCTGATTATTCTCCAATACGCGCCTGTTTCTCAGCAGCAGTGACAGCCATGAAACAGTAGGGAAGCGCAGGTGTTACCGATGACATTAACAAAGGTTTTGTTTAACAGGCACAGAGCCTTAATTAGTGTAATTAGTAACACCTGTGTTTCCTCTGTGGTTTTACATCAGATGATTGGCAAAACTGACTGAAGTCTGAACCTTCAGTGGCACCTTCATTTTTATATGCAACTGAAACTCCTCAACTGGGCACAGGTTGCCAATTACATCCCATGCAAGATAAAATAAGGCAAGATAACCCTTTATTAGTCCCACGACGGTGAAGTTTGCAGGATTGAATCAGCAAAGCAAAAGCAGCACTCAATAATAAATAATGATGATATTAACAGTGGATTTGAAAAGGAGTGTTCCTTAAAGTAGTAGTGCTATGTGTGGTCTCTAGGAGCAGGGCAGATTGTAAATTCTGACAGCAGCACGTAGGAAGGACCTGCGAAACTTCCCCCTTGTGCATTTTGGATGGAGCAGCCTGCCACGAAATGAGCTGCTCAGTGCACTCAGCGTGTCCCGCATGGGGTCGGACTCGGACTCCAGCAGAGATGACAGCGCAGCCACCATCCTCCTGTCATCTATCACCTCCGGTGGGTCAAGGTGACGCCCCAGAACGGAGCGGGCCATCTTAATCAGCCTGTTCAGTCTCTTCCTGTCGGCAACCGTGATGCTGCTGCCCCAGCAGACCACTCCATACAGGATGGCTGATGCCACCGGAGTCACAGAAGGTCTTCAGCAGTGCCCCCTGCACTTCCTTTTGTTTCTTTCTTCTCTACTAGTCTAGACTTAGATTTTGTATGAACTGAAGCAAATCATTTCTTTAACAAAAAGTGCGTAAACTTGCTAATCATAATTTGCAAGAGTTTTGGAATTTGGCTTAAGAACTGCACAATTCTTTACAAGGTGTTGCATGTTATTTACTGTTCAATAATATTAAAAAAAACAAAAAAGGAGATTTAGAAGTGTCTTCTAGAAATGCAGCAACATTCAAAAATGAGCTAACTCTAGTAGGGTACCAGAAAAATAGATAATGGACAATTAATATAAGGATGACCTGTTTACAGGGGAGGAGCTCAGCGTGTTTATGCAAGCTTGTTTAGCCCTACCATAAATATGCTGAAAGGCAAGCAGCAGCACACCTGTAGAAGCAAAACTGTATCCATCTCATTAGCATTTATATATAAGCAGCCTGTTATGTAATAAATAAACACAATGGAAATTATTAATTATTTGTCCCAATTTACTGGCATTTCTTTTTACCCTGCTGATATTGGGGTTAATATTACAGGTGATAGCATCTAACATTAAGAAGACAATTGAGTATTGGTATTTAGAACAGAGACTATTAAATCATTAACACTTATTTTAATATGACTTTAGTTCATATGTATCATATTTAAATATGTGAACATTAATGTAAAAATAAAGTATTGCATGCTGCTGTTATAAGTATTTATTTACATATGAGTGGTGTAAATAGGCCTTCACACAGAATGTGAATGGGGTGCTGGAGGGTGCTCCTCCTGGAGACTCCATTGTCCTACTGGGGGACTTCAATGCGCACGTGGGCAACGACAGTGAAACCTGGAGGGGGGTGATTGGGAGGAACGGCCTGCCCGATCTGAACCCGAGTGGTGTTCAGTTATTGGACTTCTGTGCTAACCACAGTCTGTCTATAACGAACACCATGTTCAAGCATAAGGGTGTCCATATGTGCACCTGGCACCAGGACACCCTAGGCCGCAGGTCGATGATCGATTTTGTTATCGTATCATCAGACCTGCGACCGTATGTCTTGGACACCCGAGTAAAGAGAGGTGCAGAGCTGTCAACTGATCACCACCTGGTGGTGAGTTGGATCCGATGGCAGGGGAGGAAGCCATTCAGACCTGGTAGACCCAAACGTATAGTGAGGGTGTGCTGGGAGCGTCTGGCTGAGGCCCCTGTCCGGGAGGTCTTCAACTCCCACCTCCGGAAGAACTTCAACCACATTCCGAGGGAGTCTGGAGACATGGAGTCTGAATGGGCCATGTTCTCCACCTCTGTTGTTGAAGCGGCAGCCCAGAGCTGCGGCCGCAAGGTGGTCGGTGCATCTCGTGGTGGCAACCCCCGAACCAAGTGGTGGACACCAGTGGTGAGGGGGGCCATTAAGCTGAAGAAGGAGTCCTATCAAGCTTGGTTGGCTTGTGGGACTCCCGAAGCAGCTGAGGTGTACCGGCAGGCCAAGCGGAGTGCAGCTCGGGTGGTTGCTGAAGCAAAAACCCGGGTATGGGAGGAGTTCGGTGAGGCCATGGAACAAGACTTTCGGTCGGCTTCAAAGAGATTCTGGCAAACTGTTCGGCGGCTCAGGAGGGGAAAGCAGCTCCCCGTCCACACTGTGTATGGTGCGGATGGGACACTGTTGACTTCAACTGGGGATATCGTCGGGCGGTGGAAGGAATACTTCGAGGATCTCCTCAATCCCACTGATACGCCTTCCACAGAGGAAGCAGGGTTTGGGGACGAGGGGGATGACTCGCCTATCACAGGGGCTGAGGTCGCCAAGGTGGTTAAAAATCTCCTTGGTGGCCGGGCCCCGGGGGTGGACGAGATTCGCCCCGAGTACCTCAAGGCCCTGGATGTTGTTGGGTTGTCATGGTTGACACGCCTCTGCAACATTGCGTGGAGGTCGGGGGCAGTGCCTTTGGCATGGCAAACCGGGGTGGTGGTTCCTCTCTTCAAAAAAGGGGACCGGAGGGTGTGCTCCAACTTTAGAGGGATCACACTCCTCAGCCTCCCTGGGAAGGTCTATGCCAAGGTACTGGAGAGGAGAGTCCGGCCGTTGGTCGAACCTCGGATTCAGGAGGAGCAATGTGGTTTTCGTCCTGGCCGTGGCACATCGGACCAGCTCTTTACCCTCTCGAGAATTCTTGAGGGTTCGTGGGAGTTTGCCCAACCAGTTTACATGTGTTTTGTGGACTTGGAGAAGGCATTTGACCGCGTCCCTCGTGGATTTTTGTGGGGGGTGCTTCGGGAGTATGGGGTATCGGGCTTGTTGTTACGAGCTATTCGGTCTCTGTACGACCGTTGTGAGAGTTTAGTTCGCATTGCCAACACTCGGTCGGAGTCATTCCCAGTGAGAGTTGGACTCCGCCAGGGCTGCCCTTTGTCACCGGTCCTGTTCATAATTTTTATGGACAGGATTTCTAGGCGCAGCCAGGGAATGGAGGGTGTCATGCTTGGTGACCACAGGATCTCATCTCTGTTGTTCGCAGATGATGTTGTCCTGTTGGCTTCATCCAGCAATGACCTACAGCTCTTGCTGGGACGGTTTGCCGCTGAGTGTGAAGCGGCTGGGATGAGAATCAGCACCTCCAAGTCCGAGTCCATGGTCCTCAGCCGGAAAAAGGTGGATTGTCCTCTCCGGGTTGGGGACAGGCTCCTGCCCCAAGTGGAGGAGTTTAAGTATCTTGGGGTCTTGTTCACGAGTGAGGGGAAAATGGAGCGAGAGATCGACAGACGGATTGGAGCAGCATCTGCAGTGATGCGGACGTTGTACCGGTCTGTTGTGGTGAAGAGGGAGCTTAGTTCTAAGGCAAAGCTGTCGATTTACCAGTCAATCTACGTTCCTACTCTCACCTATGGTCACGAGCTTTGGGTAATGACCGAAAGAACGAGATCGCGGATACAAGCGGCTGAAATGAGCTTTCTCCGTAGGATTGCTGGACTCACCCTCAGAGATAGGGTGAGGAGCTCAGTCATCCGGGAGAGGCTCAGAGTAGAACCGCTGCTCCTCCACATTGAAAGGAGTCAGTTGAGGTGGTATGGGCATCTGATTAGGATGCCTCCTGGACGCCTCCCACTTGAGGTGTTTCAGGCACGTCCCACTGGGAGGAGACCCCGGGGCAGACCCAGGACTCGGTGGAGAGACTATGTCTCCCAGCTAGTCTGGGAACGCCTTGGTATCCCCTCTGAAGAGCTGGAGCAGGTGGCTGGGGAGAGGGAAGTCTGGGCTTCTCTGCTTGAACTGCTGCCTCCGCGACCCGGACCTCCGGAAAAGCGGTAGAAGATGGATGGATGGACACAGAATGTTCAATTATATATTATCTTAAATACAGTTGTTCTCATAAATTTACATACCTTCAGGGTATGTATCAAACACATAAGCAAAACTGCATGAACGGCATTGGTTAGTGGTGGTTAAATACAGCTGTATATTTTCCTGTCAGTTTAAAAAGGGGTTAAGAAGTTCAGACAGTTTTAAATATTCCATCTGTCCATGATTATTACCTCTGCCAAGGAGGCAATGTTTTTGTCGGCATTTGTATGTCTGTCGGTTAGCAGGATAATGCAAAAACTACTGGATGGATTTGGATTAAATTTTAACCAGAGGTGGCACTTGGGCTACAGAGGAACACATTAGATTTTGGAGGTGATCCATGAGCGCATACCTCTGCCAAGGCCCTATATTCTTGCAATGTGTTAGCGGGATTACGTAAAACCCACTCAACAGAGTTTGATGATGTTTTCACCAGAGGTGGTCTGTGGCCAAAGGATGACCACATTAGATTTAGGATGTGATCCGAGAGCACATACCTCCACCACGGCCCTATCTTCTTGCAATTTTGTAGCAGGATTAATCAAAAACTACTGGGAGGATATGGATGAAATCTTCACCAGAGGTGGCCTTTAGGCTAAGCTTGAACCCATTAGACTTTGGAGGTGATCTATGAACGCATACCTCCACCAAGGCCCTATCTCACAACGTATGAAGGGACAGATGGCAGTATGGACAGATGGACACAGGGATGAAGGGACGGAGGGACAGATGGACAGACGAAGGCAGGGAGGAACGGGTGGAACCTTGGCAGAGGTATGCACTTTCTGAGTGCCCTCTAGTTTATTTCTATAATGATATCTATGAAATTCCATCACCCTATGCACAGTATGTGCAGACAAGAGTCACATGGTATTTCATATCCTAGTTCTTCTAGCGCGGGCGTGCACTGAGTTTGAGCAGAAAGCACGAGTTTCTTAGGTTTCTGGTTTGAATCCCCTTGAATACATGTTGTAGGTTTACTTTGGTTCTCTGGTTTTCTTCCAACAATCCAAAGGCAGGCATGTGGGATTAACTGGTGATTCTAAATTGGCCCGAGGTATCTGTCTCTGTTAAACCCATAGGGTTAATGTTGTTACAAATTAAGCTCTCTGAGAAAAGCAGAGAAAAGCATCTGCTTAGAAAAGCATTATATGAGTACAAGCTCTTATAATGTCTTTGGTTCAGTCTATCCAGCCTATTCAAAGAAAGCCTGACTATATTAAGCTAGCATTGTAGTATATCATTAAGATTTCAACAGCTGAAGCTATCATTGAAAAAACATTCTGTCTACTAAATAAACCTCTGGCTAGTGTTGTTAGCAGGGGCGTCGGGCTCAGGAATGGGGTGGGTACTCTTTACCCAGGGCTCACTGCAGGAAGGGGCCCACAAAAAGCCTAGAATGAAAACATTTTTCTGTCTTGTATTCTTTAATTTCTAATTAATTAATGTCATTGTAAAATTTACCCTGGCTGAGTGAAGTGTTTGAGAGACTGCATTTTGCATTAACAGTAATGATGGATGTTCTCTCAGGCCCCTATCACCCCTTTGAAAATTTGCAAAAATAGTTTAGTCCGCATACTTGCACCTGGTTGATTCAGCTGCAGGCGCAGTCCCAGCAACCTGCAGCCCATTCCTGCAGCACGTCTGCTTCCTCAACCAGGTTAGGGCATCATTACCCTAAACCTTGCCTTTTGCCATTTGTGTACAGCATATTCTGCAGATCATATAAATGTTTAATGTGTTTACCAGTAATTAGTCCATAATATTCAGTTCAGTTATTTTATTTTCCTTAATTTCTTTGCTGTGTCTGATTGCTGAATTTATCATAAACTTTAAAAATTCTCACTTCTGTATGTGAAACATTATTTTCACTAACTACAAACAACATCATTTATTTATTGTTTAATTTCCAATACCCACTTATCGTAAATTATTTTTCTTGTGATTAGTTTCCATCAAAACTATGGGGATTAATTTGTGATCAGAAAGTGGAGAACATTATGTGAAGACCAGCTGAAGACTAGAACCAAGGCACTAAAGAAGGAGGAGGGAAATGAAGAGCACCTTTTACCTTGTGGGCACAGGTGAGCAGTGCTCTGCTCTATGCGGCTGTGGCGTAAAACTGTCTTATCAAATATAGGAAAGAAATTTCTCCAAGTTTTTTCCTGAAACTAACTGTACACCAGGCCTATTCAATTAGTGGCCCACGGGCCACATGCAGCCCAGAAGCAACATCTGAGTGGCCCGCAGGCGCAGGCCATGCCAAGGAAATATAAATTTAAGAAAAAAATATGAAGGAATGACGGTCCACAGGCACACACATGAACAAGACGCATGACCGTCATCCACACGGAGCTCAGAAGCGCCCTGCTCGCGTGACAGTTCCAGTCAGAGGCGGAGAAACCTTCCAGGCAGAGTATCTCGCTAGCGTCATTGCCCAAGAGAAGCATGAGCTTATTAAAGTACTTTAAACGCAGAACAAAGCAGAAGAGGTATGTAAGCAGAGGAGGCATTTATGGTTGTTTTAACCCGCTGATAACGGGAGCAATTAGAGTCGTTGAGCAAACAGGTGTGTTTAGACTTCATATGCAGGGAAAGAGGCAAGAGTGACTGAATCGCTGAGGATTTACTTCACCAGCCACTACAATATTAACTAATAATTTATGCTCATTATTATGTACCTGGCAAGTTAAGATGACTGGAATTCATGAAGTCAATGACTTTGATCCATCAGCAGCCTTCAGACAAACTAATTGTGCCAACATTTGGATTTCAAAATAAGGGAAGTTTTTCCTGCTGTCTGGTTAGTCAGGAGAGTTCTAAAAAACTTTAAATATATAGAAATATTTTAACAGAAATAACTGAATCTTTGGTAATTTAAGTTAATTTATTTCATGTGTTGGCCCTGCAATGGACTGGCGATCTGTCCAGGGTGTACCCTGCCTCTCGCCCAAAGATGCTGGGATAGGCTCCAGCCCCCCGCGACCCAAAAAGGACTAAGCGGAAGAAGATGAATGAATGAAATGTAATTTTATTTTTAAAAAAATTAAATCAGAGTTAAATTATTGTTCTATTCTGGCTCTGCAAAATTATGGTCAAAAGGGTAAACTGTATAAGGAAAAAAGTCACATTTTTACCACAATCTGTTTAAAATTTATAAAAAAAACCCCACCTAATTTTATTTAAAAAATAGACAAAAATTAGCCATAAAATAATCCACAAATGTATAATAAAGACTCAAATGTACAAGAAAAGTCAATTTTCCAAGAGGAAATTACAAATTTGAGGAAAATGGTTTCAAATTTAGATAAATTTACAGAGAAAAGTATAAAACTATCAGAAAATTGTTATAAATTTTGAAGAAAAACCCCAAACCTTAAGACTAAAGTCTTTACTCAAGTTTTTAAGTGGGTGCTTTTTGCATCCTTAACTCTACTAGAAATTTCTGGTTGACTGATATGTGTGTAATGGAATGTGTAGTTATAAAAAGAGGTTCCTACTCACACATGTGGTGATATAAAACAAAACAAACCACAATAGTGGATGTGCAATGTTTGTTAATGTTATCAGTCTTTTCTTGGGGGGTTTGTGCACTTAAGTATTTGACAGTTCATTTTTTTATTCAGCTAAATGCACTTTGTGACATGCCAAGGTCAGTTATGACCAGGATGTTGCATATTTATTTCAAAAGGGAAACAAATGTTAATGAGGTAAATATGGCAATAAATTTTCTTTTGTATTATTTAGGAGTGGTTTTTTTTTGTTGTTTTGGTTGACCACCTGCAACCCCAAAATGTCTGTGCACGTCACAGTATATTGATCCCAATTGGAAACTGGTTTTGTTAAAGATGCTCTACTACCCAAAAAAGGGAAGTATATAACAGAATAAGATCAATGGAATAGAAAATATTAAATAAATAAATAAGTGCTCAACTCATAACTCATGTAAGTTCATGTAAGTAAATAAGTGTAAATGGAAAAATACTACTGGTCCATTCTCAAAAGTGTATTATAGACAAAGAGGTCTGGAAATACTGATGGCAGTAAATATATTCTTAGAGACAGATAAGCAAGTCATATACTAGCATCAACTTGTCTATAACAGTGGAGCTTACTAACCAAGGCTTTTAATGGAAATGGCCCCATCTTAAGCCTTGGAATGTAAAATCCTAAATTTGGTTTGTGCTTGAGGGACCCACACACAGTGCTGTACCCGGAGCCCAAAAGTTGGTGCTACTCCCCTGGTTGTTACTGTTGAAGGATTAACATAAAATGTACAACAGACTTCATTTCTTTTTTTTCCCTCCTCTGTTCTCATTACAGTTTACTGACAAGGTTTATAATTATTTAGCAATATTACGCAACAGTGCGGTATCATACCATTTTTTTTTTTTGCAGTTATCAACTACAAATTCACATTGTTTGATCCAACAAAGTTCAACCTCCACCTCCTCCACCGTCACCCCCCATTCTTGTCTTCCTGTACTGGCGTCCTATGTCCTGCCCTTCCTTAATTCTGATTGGCTGTGTAGAAAGGTCTGACATTGACGAGCACAGCTGTACAGCAGTCTGACAAGTTGAACTTTTTTCAGCCCTGAGCACCACGACAAAAAGCAGCCACCGCTCAAAGCGTTTCAGTGCCTTTTTCTGCAGTGTTTGGCTTCCAAGTTGCCGAGGCATGTGGCCCTATGGCGTGACCACACATGTAACTGAGTGGACACGTCTTAAAGGGGCAGTACGTGAAAAGCACCAATATATAAAATAATATTCAAAAAATTCCTGCATCCACATCGTGATCCAAATCATCACCAAAATCTAATCACCTGTGCCCAGTGCCACTACACACCTTTTCTGAAAATTTCATCAAAATCTGTTCATAACTTTTTGAGTTATGCTGTTAACAGATAAACCGACCAACCAACGCCACCAAAAACATTACCTCCGTCCTCCCTTGGCAGAAGTAATAATGTAAACATCTAAACTGTGGAAATATTTGATACAGCAATATCTGTGAAGCGGACAGCCCCTCAGTGGTCATAACAGAGCGTCAAACATCTGGATAAAGTTGCACAGAGCTGAGCCTGGAGCCTAGAAGAAATGCTGCACTTTAATTTGTCCTCAGCCTGTTGCACTCAATACTTCTCATTCTGCCTTATTTCACAAGTTCTCAACAAGTCAAACAAATAGGGTCAGAGTATAGAGTCGGAGATATCGTATGTCTTTGGGCTATGCTATCAGAGGTATTGACCAGGGTGGCCAGTTTCTATCAGTGTTGTTTTTCTGTCAATCTGGGGAAATCAGAGAGCGATGGAGTGGGTTGAGAAAGGCTACACACACACACACACACACAGAGCCAGTGAATGAATGAATGAATATCTCTGCAGTAAATAGCCCGTGGAAACAACTATGTAGCGCGGGTGCGCGTATGATGTGTGGGTTGTTTTCCGTGTTGATGCTTTTAGCGCCAAACCTTCTGACACCGAGGCAAAGAACCACTGCTACCCTCACCCTCTTCTTTGTCATAATCACAGCTACGAAGCACGCGTTCAGATCTGTGTATCCCTTCAAAAGTACAGCGGGTCAAAGTAAAAGTATTTCAGGTTGATATTCAGAGTTGGTTTTTTTTCTTCTTTTTTTCAATATTCCTTTTATACTTTTGCTTTTGTAAGAGTGCATCTGCTACCTTACAGCAGTGCTGCAACACTTCTTTTTGTGTTCTTCGTTCTCTACAGAGAACCAGCCCTCCTGAAGTATTTCTTAATACCACCCATTAAAACATGCTTTCTGATCTTACAAAATATGTGCATGTTGAGTGCTTACTAGCCAAACCACTCACATTTAAGTAAAGGAGCAGCTGCCAATGTGTCTGTGTGAGCCGGCAGACTTGTGTACGTGCGAGTGTGTGGTAAAACAGTCGAATGAAAAGGGTAAATGCGATGTGATTGGTACCTGTGGGCGACAGAAAAGAACTCAATTTCCAATACAGCAGCTGAATGCAGCCAATCAGTGCTGGGCTGTTGTGTGTAATGGCTCTGGCGCCTTCGGGGGCTGAATTCTGTCAAAAAAAAAAAAAAAAACAACCCTACTGGAGCTTCGCCGCCTCTACTTCCTCTGGACGCCCAACACACATGTCTATGAGAGACACTCACACAAGCATGAAGATGCACAAATCAGACAAATTGTGATGCTGCTTCAAAGAAAACATGCCCTCCGTGAAAGACTGCTTGTCAATACAGTTCTATACAGAAGGCAATGCCATTAGTTGATCAAGTAAATATACTGGGAAGATTTGTCAGGACTAAAGCAGTAACTCATAAAAACGCAACCTAACGCAAAGTAATTCTCCTTTAAGCAGCCAATTTAAATAAGATACTTGTGCACAGAACCATATAAAAGATGAATGGAGAGTATATCAAACCATGGCACCAAGTTTCAAAGCAATCGGAACAAAACTGTAGGAGGAGTTGATTTCACAAGACAGTTACTGTCTATGAAGTGAGGTGAAACAAGAGGTCATAGGTCAGGGGCTACAATTCCTGCAAAAATCAACCGATCAGAACCAAACTGCAATGTGGGCATCATCAGTGTATATCAAACCAAGGTACCAAGTTTCAAAACAATCGGAACAAAACTGTAGGAGGAGTTGATTTCACAAAAGTGGGACACATGGATAGACAGACGGACTGACCCATAGCATAAAAGGCTCTTTGATCCCTTTGGGCGAAGACCAGTGGGGGATAAAAAAGTCAACTTAAAAAAAAAAAAATGCAAGCCTGCCATATATTTTTGGAGACAATCCAAGAAAGATTGAGAGAGCAATACCAGCTGAATCTTCCTGTTTGCATGGGCAATAAGAAGAAAAAATGTCCTTTTTATGATGACCTGGACAGCATTCTACCAATGACCCAACAATCTCACCTAAGGAGGTGTTGGACTTTTCCTCAGCTTCAACTTCAAGTGCAGTTACTTTTGTACCCTGACCTGCAGAAGACACCTAAAGTAGTATGTTTAGTACTGCAGTCTGCCCTAAAGGTAGCATCTCACAGAGTGATGAATGCTGAGGAGCATTGATGAGCACTGCAATTGTCAGGGTTTTGTCAGAGTTCGTAAAAGGTTACACAACAGTTCACATGGAGGCAAACAGTTTTTTCCTAGGAAAAAGATTTCCTTTTTTTCTTCTTCTTCTTTTGGCTGCTCCCTTTAGGTATCGTACAGCAGATCATCTGCCTCTCTCTCACCCTATCTCTTCCTCTCCATGTCCTCCTTCACTACATCCATGAATCTTCTCTGCGGTCCTCCTCTTTTCTCCTGCCTGGAAGCTCCATCTTCAACGTCCTTTGTCCAATATATCCACTATCTCTCCTCTGCACATGTCCAAACCATCTCAGCCTTGCGTCTCTTAATTTGTCTGCAAACCACCCAACCTGAGCAGTCCCTCTGACATACTAATTTTTAATCCTGTCCCTCCTAGTCACTCCCACTGAGAAATTTGGCATCTTCAACTCTGCTACCTCCAATACTGCCCCCTGTCTTTTTGTCAGTGCCACTGTCTCCAAACCATACATCATAGCAGGTCTCACTACCATCTTGTAAATCTTCCCTTTCACTCTTGCTGCTACCCTTCTGTCACAAATCACCCCGACACTCGTCTTCACCCACTCAACCCTGCCTGCACTCTCTTCTTTACCTCTCTTGTGCATTTTCTATTGCTTTGGACAGCTGACCCCAGATATTTAAACTCATCCACCTTCACTACCTCGACTCCTTGCATCTTCACCATTACATCTGCCTCCCTATCATTCACACATGTATTCCGTCTTGCTTCTACTGACTTTCATTCCTCTTCTCGCCAGAGCATGCGTGAACCTCTCCAGGTTCTCTTCCACCTGCTCCCTACTCTCACTACAAATCACAATGTTGTCTGTGTTACGTGTGGCCCTCGCGAGCCACACAATGAGAGCCGAGGGCGAGCCAGTGAGTTTGCGATGTTTTATTATAATAGGGAACAGGGGATAAGGAACACGGCCTCGTGGGGCCAAAAAGCACAAATACTCATACAGGGGTTCACTTACAAATAATGCAGAACGACGAGCAGAGGACTGGCGCCGGGTGTAGGGGTTCCAGCCTTAGATGTGCTAAGTCACAGCCCCGAATGATCGGAGCTGCTCCTTTTTATACCCATAAGCAGCGCCTCAGCTGATGAGGGTTAATTGGGCTCCAGCCGTCCCGTAACTGACAGCTGGGAGCCCGCTGAGACGCTGTCACAGAAGGAACAGGGCTGAGGGGAATATGGTCTGAGCGCCGGATGACACGGTGTCTCATCCCACGTGACACAGCCCTCCCCTCAGGGTCGGACTACGAACGTTACTGTCCACAGAGACTCCGGTCTGACCACATCTGTCAGCCTGTCCATCACCAGGGCAAACAAGAAGGGGCTTACAAACGATCCCTGATATAATCCCACCCCCCACAAATTCATCTGTCACTCCTACAGCATAAAAATTTTGAACATGTCCAAAATGTTTCTTCAACAAAGAAAAGTGTTTAGCAAACTGCTGTGCAAGGCCATGGGAAGTAGGTGTGCTGAGGGTGCTGCAGCACCCCCTGGCAGATGGTAGGGTACCTACATGTCCACAATTACATCAACATAAAATTGAATTAATACTCTAACTTTTGTTGGTTATGTTGAGATTTTATGCTTCTCATTTTGGTTTCAGTAAGTAGTAAATCATAATAGAGAAGATATTCCTACATATTATATGTTCTTAACTTAAATACGTGACCCATTGACGCATAGAGCGTGCACGTCACATGCAAATAGGTGTGAAAAAGAAAACAATGGCTTCCCAGCAGAGAATTTTGGATTTCTTTAAAAGCCAGACTCCAATCAAAAAAACTCAAATCTACGGAGCCATCCGCAGATTCACCCACTAATGGCAGCGCTGGCACCAGCACACCTGTATGTAATGCAGAGTACCCGAGCATTTCAAGCTCAAAAGCTGGAGAGGAGGAAGGAACCTACCGCCATGCTCAAGGGCCAAAGGCTGTGTAAGAGGGCAAGAACAAATCACTGAAACCCATCCCTGGCAGCCTCGGGATTATTCCTTTCCTGGTCGACAATTTGGAGATGAAAAATTTTCCTGTTCTTTTTAGCCCCAGTGGTTTGACAAATGGAAGTGGGTACATTACACAGACTGTGGTTTTTGTTTTGCCTGCATTCAAGGTATGCAGAAGACGCAAGTGTGAGCCAGAATGATCTAAAAATGGTCAAAGAAGCTGAACCCAGGCCGCACGGTATTGTCGCATCAGAAAGACTGAGACATTGTCACAGGTAATGCATGAGGCCAGGTGGAGAACAGAATTTTACGAAGCAGTGGATCTGATTCACTCCAAACTCAGCAGGAGGTTCGACCAGGATGGAATAAAAGTAGCGGCATTCAGGGAGAAGACTGTTCTTAATGCAGCAAATGTAAAGCCTGGACGCACAGTCACTCCATCTCTGTGGGGAGATGACCCCAGATATTTGCCTCAGTCCTCTCAAAGCTTCATCTTCAAACCAGGGCACTTTCTGAAGAAGTGGAAAAAAATAATAAAACTCTGCATGTGCCTACCAATATCAGTTGCATCTTCAGAAAGAAGTTTCTCCTCACTCAGGTGTCATAAAACCTGGTTGAGGAGCAGTATGTCCCAGAGGACACTGACACACCTCACTCTCATGCATGTGCACAAAGACAAGGAACAACTGGATATTCAAAACATGATGAAAACTTTCATCAGCATCACTCCAGAGTGCAAGATGTTTGGAGTGTCAGCATAAGGTAAGACTGCCTTTAATTTACAATGCTATTGTGCAATAAACTCAGGTTTGCAATATGAGAAAAATGAGAGAAAGATGGGTGTTTTTGGAATGTATTAATTTATGAATGAAAATGAATCATTAACTACTGTGCATATAGAATCAGGGTTTCCTCTGGTAACATTTCTCAGTGGCGGGCCGCCTCGCCAAGAAGGAGATATGAATTTAAGAAAAATATACGAAGCAATGACTTTCCGCAAGCGCGCACACAAACAACGCGTGTGGCCATCATCCGCGCGGAGTTTAGAAGCGCCCCGCCCACGCGAGCTTTCCAGTCAGTCAGCAGGCAGTGTCTCGCTAGCGGCAGCAGCATTTTTGTGGAAAAGGAGTGAAAACCGGGAAGTCAAACAGCACAAATGGACTCTATTCGAAGAGAAACTTTGTGAAGAAGTCTGCCGTTTCTTTGTTGGTGAAAATCCTGGCGCATCAGCGCCTTGGCGCTACCTATTGGACAGGAGTGAAACTACAAATGATGGTTGTGTGCATGTGTCAACTGCTTGGCTTGGGTAGATGAAAAAAGTGAGCATGTACAGTGCGTGACAGGCTCGTCCAAAGCGTACAGAGCGTTAGAATTCATATACAGCCAACTTCATATGAAGGGAAAGGCAAGGGGGACTACTGAATTGCTGAGGATATATTTCACCAGCCACTACAATATTATGTTCCCAATTATGTACCTGGTAAGTTAAGATGACCGAAATTCACAAAGTCAATGACTTTAATCCATCAGCAGCCTTCAGACAAACTAAACGTGTCAGCATTTGGACTTCAAAATAAGGGAGGTTTTTCTTGGCAGTGAGGAGATTTCTAAAAAAACTATAAATATATAGAAATATTATAACAGAAATAACAGCATCCTTGGTCATTTAAGTTAATTTAAATCATTAAATACAATTTTATTAATTTTTTTTCTTTGTAATGACAGTTAAATTATTGTTCCGTTCTGACTACAAAGTTGTGGTCAAAAATATAAATTGTTATAAGGAAAAAGTAAAAACAAAAAAAAAAACTGTTTCAAATTTATTTAAAAAAATAGTAATTTTATTTTAAAAAACAGACAAAAATAAGCCATAAAATAATCCACAAATTTAAAATAAATTTTCAAATGTACAAGAAAAGTCAATTTTACAAGAGGAAATTACAAATTTGAGGAAAATGGTTTCAAATTTTCCTCACTACCATTGTCTGTCTGGAGTGAATGAATAATGTAGGCCTATCTGTAAAAAGTGTCTATGATAAAGCGCTGTATAAATCTGATGCATTATTATTATATGCAAAGTTACTGTGCAAAAAGAAACAAATAGTATAAAATTAACATATTCATACATATGTGTTTTCTGCGCCCCCCCCCCCCCCCCGGAAAAATATGTTGCCACCGCACCAAGGTCTTTAAGCCAGAGGAAACACTGTAGAATATTTAACCCGTTAAGTCTATTTCTAGAAGCAGTTAAAGTAATGCACAGAATAACCATGAATGATTTCGAAACTGCATTTAAACGTAATTAAAATATTCAGAATTGATCTGACACGCTAGAAAAAAATTCCTCTTTCAGTACCATGAATAGGGCCATTCGGCAAGGTGCATAAAAACATATGATGTCATGGTGCCGACAGAAGAAAGTTTCCTTGTTAGTTTATAGTTTCTGTCACCATAGATTGTTTTCATGTTGCAGTGCATACCTACATGTTTGAAATGGTTTTATTCAGTATTTTATAGGGGATGTGAAGCAGCGCAATTTACTATTGAATGCAGAAGTATCCGCCTAATAGTGTGACTAACCGATTCTGTGCTTTAGCACTGAAACCAAACTATATCAGTGGATCAGTGGTCGATGTGCTGTGTGATCAAGCATATTTTTTGTAAACCTGGTCTTCGTACCCAGCTGTTGCTGATGTTTACCTAGTACATGCTTGTTTCAGACCATAGCTTGCTTTGCGGGTACATAACATAGATTCTTGTTATGGTGAATGCATTCACTGTGTAAACCTGGCCTTCCTATGTGCCAGTGACCAGCAACTCATACATTTTGTGTGTATCGTAACCCCCCGGGAAAAAAAACAACAACACAGCACCCCCCTTTTGAAACATCTTCCCATGGCCATGCTGCTGTGTAACCTTTTACGAACCCTGCTGAAACCCCAACAATTGCAACATTCGTGAACACTCCTCAGCATTCACCAGGACATGCTGTGTGTGCATCCTGCAAAGTTGTCTTGGTATGAGCTTTCAGGTGTGCAAAGAAGCATCATTGCCAGGACTGCACATTGTGACCTTGTTATGCGCAACAGCATAGCAAACTATTCTTAAAATCTTTCTACTGACCTGAGTTCTCGTCGACCCTCTCCTCCACGGTGTGCTCCTTCTGGTGAACCCACTCACTGTTGCACTTGAAGTAGATCTGCGTTGCAGGTGTGGCCTTGCAGTACAGGTTGACTGGCTTGTTTTTGACTATGTACGCCTCCTCCGGCTCCATCAAAAACACGGGCAGCGGCTCTGGGGGGTCTGAAGGGAAGGTTTCCGGCAGCTCACCAAGTCCAATGAAGTCATCGTCAACTGTAGGGAGGAGAGAGAGAGAGAGAAGGAAAAAATGGTTGGAAAAATTGGAAGCAAAAACGAATAGAGGAAGAAGTGGGAAGAGAAGCAGAAATCCCCGGACAGAACGGAAAAGGGGTGGGTTGGAGGAGAGAGCAGAGCAGACAAGAGACAGTGGGGACGGTATTATAACCACAGACTTTGCATGGGATTATCCATTCGCACAGCACACAGTGAAATCCCTATCATTTGATATTTTGGAATGTTTACACAAGTGTATTTTAGTGTTCAGGAAATACTGTGAGTCCTCTCAGGCAACGAGGGCTGCTTACTCAGTCTAACCGCAATCAGCTACTGCCGAGAAAGGAGCATGGCACAGCCAATAATGAGGAGCAGAGTTCAGAGGTTGACTCTGAGGAACCGCAGTCATAAGCTGATCTAGCCATGCCTCCCATTTTCCTCTTTAGTCTTCGTCACACGCGCAGAAACACGCGCGCACAAGCAGCAAATCTATTGACCTCGGGCTCCTGGCCTGTTCTGTGCCATTCCTCGGATACTTCTGCAGCAGAAAGATACGCTCCCCTGTAATTACGACTCCCTTTTCATCTTCCTGTCACATTCACAACTGCAACACGCGTACACAAACATGGGGAGGCGGAGGAAAAAAAAGACTCGCAGTGGCACAAATATATGGGTACACACACACACGAGAGCGTGAGGCTAACTTTGCAACTCTTTGAAGAAGGAAGGATGAAACCTATTCGCCACCCCATTTGTCACCTCCAGAACTGTTCTATTCTTACCATCGAACCGGCAGACATCAATTATTCACGAGTGTGAAAGAAAGAAGGCAAAGTAATAGAGACAGAGCTACAGTGGGAAACAGAAGGTGAGGGGAGGTGGTGGTGGGGGGACGCAGACAGACGCTGAAAGTAACTTAGCCAGGCAGACATAGATTGAGACGTTGAAATAGAGTTGGCCAGACAGACAGAAATGGGACGGGTCGGCTGTTCAGATAACAAAAGAGTTTATCAGCCCATCAGTAATTCTTCCATGTCCTTCTATCTACCTACTCGTCCGTCCCTTGGACACAGTGGAGCCGTGTTGTCTGACAGAGGTTGCCTTCTGGATGCTTCTGGAGCACTAAATAACGTCTCGGCTGAGCAGATATCTCCCTGCGATGTCTCTCTAATGTTATCCCTCCATACCTGCTGCAGATTGGAGTTGATTGCTAGGAAATGAAAGGGCAAAGGGAGCCAATCAGAAATTGACCAAAGCCATCCTCACCTAAGAAAGGGAGGGGAGACGTTTGTGCGCTGGGACTGATGCTGCTAAATGCTTGAGCAGGACGTTTGATTGCTTGTCATCAAAAACCAAATGTCTTCTTCTTCTGTATAACTGACTCCTAATCTTCCACTAATTGAAAAGAGGAAGCAATAACCTTTTGGCTTTTTAAAGTGGCTGCATCCAATTTGTGTTTGTGAGGGTGCAACAAAGACCCGGAAACAAGGCCATTAGATGTTTTGATCAACGTTCATCATTTCCCACCTAAACAAGGACCAATTGTGAAAACAAGCTCTGGCCTTTCCTCCTGTACCTCTATGTAGTGTACTGTATGTGATGACTCTATAATGTACAAGTCTATTTCAGCAGACCTTGGCTTGCTCTGTTCTTTTTCTACTCTGTAGTTCTCAATACACCCACATCCTCAGCCAGGGGACCCTGACCCAGAAACAAGCAAAGAGAGCCAAGGAAACTCATTAAAGATTGTGTCAGCCTTCTCTCACCCTCCATTCCCATTATCTCTCCATCTTGCTCTCTCTCTCTCTCTCTCTCGCTCCTGGCTCCATCCCTCTGTCGAACTCCGAGGCACAGAGATCTGAAACAGCCATGAAAGCGTGGCTGCCTTACACATAGAGACGACGCGTGTCTCATCGACTCACACGCACACACACGGGCAATAATGTGAGCAGAGGTACACACAAACTCCCTCGCAGATATTCAAATTCATCAATTTCCTCTGTGCAAGAAATAATAAATTCAAGCGAATGGAACTATCCCTCCAGTAAGAAATCATCCCAGAAATGGAGAGAAAAAGACAGCACACAACAAAATAAAAGACCCTGGCTCTCACTGTTAATGCTACCCCCCCATAGACAGCATTAGTAATGTCAAGTTTGAGGCAGTTTCGCTAAGCATTCAAGTTCACTTTGTACCACGGAGTCATTCTTTTTGTTCGTCTGCTTTTCTCATCAAACGTGTAATTTGGAAGTTGCTTCTTTTGTCCACAGTGGTGAGTGAAAGTCAGCCAGACATAACAAGCAAGCGTGATTGATTGGAAAATGAAGGCTCATGCCAGCCAGCCAATCGAAGAACTAAGCAAACAGTGAATTTAATGAGATGCACTTAAACGCAAGACCCCCATAGTCACTAGAGGGCCCTGTAGAGCTTGTGAACTTATGTGAAAAAAAGAGTAATAAGTGAAAAAATAAACATTAATGGAAACTGGTGTTTTGTCCTCCAAAGACAAAGCCACTGTGTTAAACTGATGTGCCTAATTGCAGTCCATGTCTCGCTAGCCTGCCTTGCCAAACTAAGTGGACATGCTTGATGCTTTGACTGCAGCCATTTCCAGGTTTGTGATGTTCAGTGACCTTTAACAGCAACTATTAGTACAATTATCCAGCAAAATGAAAGTCAACTGGCAACCGTGCTTAGAAACAGCAGCCAGAAAAAACAGTTACGTAACATGTATCTGTGGACATGCACCTGTTGAAAAGAATGTGGATGAAGCACCACTTTGTATATGTGCAAAAAACCTTAAAAATGACCATCACTGGGTAAAGATTTAGCTACAGCTCTGGACAGAAGCTAAATGGGAATCAATAGTCAGACAGAGATTACTATTTCTAAATTTGATTTAAAATATTCACTAGCTGAGCATGTTGATCAATATGGAAACAATTTAAATATGGAACTATCAAGGAACTGAACACAGAATAAATGGTTTTCTATTTAATATGCACCGAGAATTTCTAGGACAAAATGAATACCATCTATTAATAATAGGAACATTTGTTTGTGGAACAACAGATGAAGCAAATATTTACAAGATAGAGGGTTAGAGAGGGAATACTGGGGCCTCAAAAAATGACCAAGTGGGGGTGAATGAGTGAGTGAGTGAGTGAGTGAGAGAGAGTCTGGGATTTTTAGACGCACTCTGGTGGCTGTAAATCCCCTATAAAAACAAATCTACATTGTCTAAAATGGTATCTTATGCCCTTTTATCTACAAACAAAACCTTTCATTGTCTTACAGTTTCGTGTCAAAATCTTTTCGCTTTCCCCCCTCCTTAAATCGCCAGGATCTGGGATTACTAGGCCCACCCACATCCCACAGGGCTAATAGTGGCAAACACTACATTATCAGAATAAATCCTGTGATAAAAAGACATACCGGTTTAAAGTGCTGATGACACGTTTTTGACATTTTTTAGCATGCTGTGTAAACTCAAAAGTCATTGTCTATGATCAATATAATATTTACAACCACACCTGCATAAACTAGTTATCATCAAAAACCGCAGCCGCTGACTAGACTGTGGTGCTGCCTACCGAATTAAGGGCGGCACCCCAATGTCGTAATCAACAGAACGGACTCCGGTGTTGTTAACTAGAATGACAGCAGCTTTATAGCTTACAGTTTCTCTGGTTTCTTGTTTTAATTTTACGGCTATGCCTTCGCGTTGTGTTGCAGGCTTAGATGAACAGCAGGCGTGAAAGACCACATCACACTCTTCAGCTCCAACTGTCATAAGCCTCCTGTGTGCTCCTCGTGCTCTCCTCATGCGCTTTTATGCAGGATTAGCGCATGAGGACGGAAAGGATTAATGGATTTACGCACAGCTTTGACCTACTTTCTCTGATCGCACGCCGGTCCGGGCACATCCCCTCTCTCATTATCACCAGCTGATTCCCCTCCCACTGATCATGTTTCCCGGTCCTCGCCCAGGTGCTTCTCATCACACCATCTCCAGCAGTGTGTGTACTTCGCGGCCATTTGCCAGTCATCTGTGCTGTTTGTCTGCCAGTATTTTCAGCACTCTCACAATGTGTTAGTCATTCCATGTTCGTTGTGGTTCTCGTGCATCCTTGAAGCGATGTAGGCCCTGCGTAAGAGCGCACAGAGGGTCATGATGAATGGATTTATGCGCAGAATTCACCACAGAACATGTATTGAACATAAGAATGATGACAACAGTTCCCAAAAATGTGAAGACTTACAAAAATAAACAGAAACACTTATAGTTGGCATTCGGGGCCGACATCGCCCAGCAAACATGGAGAAGAGACGTGTTAACCACGGTTGTGCCCCAGGGCCGACATTGCTTCAAGGGGCGCAACAGAACCACGGCTGTGTGGAGTGGCTAACACGTTATAATAGTGTTGGCAATATTGGCTGGCTGACAACACGGTAGATGATGCACACAAAATATAAACAGCTGACTGTCAAAGAGAGAGGGCGCATGTGTTTGGACCGGTGAATCTTGGACAGTGCCCACCTGAAAGTGGCTCAAAACGCACATAAAACACACATACAAAACAAAAACAACAAGAACTCAAAATATAATACATAATAAACCCGATGCCTGAGCCACAGAGAATACACTGCTATGATTTTATTGAAAAATCGGGTTTAAATAAATTATATTTATGAACAAATAATTTGTTGCAATATCTGTAACAAAACAATAACACTCGGTGTTCCCCTGCTGTGTGTTTGTTGCTGCTGCTGTGGTGGGCATGTGTGTCTCTCCACCGTCACTCTCTGAGTGTGACTCGCTTGGCATGATGCCCGCTTGGCACGGCTCAAACCTATACGGTCTGATGCCCCCAGATTCTTCATTGTCATCCAGTTCTTCGGAACTATAATCATCGGAAGATTGGACAACACAAACCAATTCCAGACTACATGTGCTGGAACCATCGTCAATGTTTTCAACCGCTTCCATCCTGTGTGTACAATGAGCAGCCAAGCGCTGTGTTCTGTCGATGATGTGACTACATGGCAGCGGGGTTTTCCAGCCACTGATGTAATTGGTGATGTGGCGCTCAAGAAAACATCGGATATTCGCGTGAAAAAAAAGCCTGTTTGACTTAGAACTGCACAGACCAACCTATTTTGTCATATTGTATTATGTGTTGAAAAATTAGAGGAAGTCAAAAATGTGTCATCAGCACTTTAAGGACACGCCCAGTTGTATGCACGGTGGCCCAGGATAATGACTGAAACTGCATCAGTCCTTAAAAGCAGTTTAATCTTGATTTGAATCAAGTTTTCAAAGCAGCTGATTAAAAAATGCTAACTAGCCTGGATGATAACTTCAGTTAGACCAGAGAGTCCTGATTGGCTCAACACTACTGACGTGCCAGCACCACGCATAGTTAGGTCACCAAAAACACTCCATCTAAACTCGGCTTTTTTCAGAGGGTGGGGCTTTGACATGGATGGCTCTCACGAGCCATCAGTGAGACGCTATAGGCAGCCGTGGGTTTGTACATTTATTAAATAAAGACACAATGACAAAATAACCAGCCTCGTGGGGCAACACAAATAAATACAAACACTTACATATGCACAGCGAGGAAGGAACCTGAACGCTGTGAGAACTGACCTCAGGGTTAGGGAAGCCAGACTGGGAAGGAAACGTAGGAACGTAAATGCAGGTCGCAGCCCTGAGCAAACAGAGCTGCTCCCTTAAATAGGGAGGAATGGATTGATTACCTGATGAAGGGTCATCAGCTGATTAGAAACAGGTTGTTCAGCAGGGCTCTACTGACAGCCAGAAGCCCTGCTGAGACGCTGTAAAAATAAACGTCTAGAATCATGCCAGAGGAGAGAACGGAGACCACCGCACAGCCCAAGTGCCGACAGGGTCAGCACACGAACCATGACAGTTGCCCCCATTTCCGATGCGGATTCTAGACGCGGTGTAACACCGGGCTCCCCCCCCCAACTGGGAGGCCAACAAAACCACCCCAGGGAGGGAGGAGGGGGAAAGAAAAGGCCGCGGAGGGCAAGATCCTGGCGACCAGAGTGGACAAAAAAACCCAAAAAACAACAGGAGACACTACAGAGTATGGAAAAAAAAACAAAAAACACAGAAACACTCCATAATGTACCAACAGGCGGAATAACACGCCCAAATAAGGAGCACTAAGCCTACCGGCCATAAACAGAAGCTCGGGTCTAAAGACCAAGATACATAGTTCCAAGGAAAAAAAAAAACACATATAATCCTCCAACAAAGGAAAGGGGGGAGAGAAAAAACACTACAAACGTTGAAACCCTGCAGTTTTAAATCCATACACACAAACTGTGCAGGCAACGAATGGACATTTAAACAGACGAAAAACAAAAAACACCCGCTAGGAAGCCGTGACATATACAATTTCATACATATACAATTTCATGCATAAGACCCCCGCACCTCCCAAACGGTTACAGGAGTACCGGAATACAACCCCAGGGATGAAAGCAGTCTAAACACCACGGCACAAAAGCCGATAGTTCGGGGGGGCTGCCCTGCATCTAGCATCCATATCGCTGGCAGGGGGAAAAGGAACAGATCGGGCGGCCTACCCCAGTCCCATGCCAGGAAACACAATTCTTTTGGTGGCCGGGCCAGATCGCCGAACGGACAGAAAAGTTTGTCAGGTGGCCGACCCAGAACGCCAAACAGGCGAGGCAGTCCTCCAGGCGGCCGACCCGCATCACCCAGCCCCCAGGACCGCAGGTGGCAGTATGGTGATGATTATAATGATGAAGATGATGACCCAGTCAGCGTCAGGCGGCAGAGGATCTGCAGCTCCCTCACCAACCGACCTTGGACCGAACCGGCGCTGCACCCCTGTTGGACCCCGACCGGGTCAGCGTGGCACCCACGACGGACCCTGATTGGGCTGGAGCAGCAACCGTGATGGACCCCAATTGGGTCTCGTCTGCACCCACGTCGGACCCCGATTGGGTCAGAGCAGCACCTGCGATGGACCCCGATTGGGTCTCGTCTGCACCCACGTCGGACCCCGATTGGGTCTCGTCAGCACCCACGTCGGACCCCGACTGGGTCAGTGCCGCACCCGCGATGGACCCCGACTGGGTCGGCACAGCACCAGAAACGACCTCCAACCCTGGACCTGGAACCTCCCACACAGCGACCAAGAACGACTCCGCTGCGGTGACCCTGGGATAAGGCTCAGGAGAAGGAAAAGAACTGGGATCAGGATCAACAGTAGTGACAGCCCAGTGAGATGAGCTTGGATGCAGCGGACGGCTGCACCCGGCTTGTCTCCCCGAGAGGCAGGCAGAAATGCTCCAGAATTGATAGAAGGAAGACAAAATAGAGCACTTGCCTGCACTCAAGTTCTGTCGCCGTCCAGGACTTTGACGATCCAGGCTCAGGACGAAGAAGGTCGTCGTCTGGCTCCCACTCGGCTACGGCAGGCCCCGCAGTCGGCATGATGTTCTTCACAGCCTGAGGAACCTCCAACGCTGACGTCCACGCTGATGACCCGCACAGCGTGGTGGCAGGGGTTCCTCGACCTGCTGGACTGGACCACTCTTCCATGGAGACCCGGGGACGCTTCATCGTTGGCGCAGGCTCCAAACTGCAGTCCACTCTCCTCCTCTGCCCATGACGTGGCTGCGGGGCTGGACCCAGGCTATCCAGGGCCGCAGGCTCCCACCTCTTCCGGCGGCGTAGGCCTGGCGCCGCAGAACGCTCAGAGGAAGGAAACATAGAGTTAGCAGGTCCATTACTATTTACTGCAGCAGGTGGAGGGAGTTCAGGGGACTGTGAACCCCGAACTCCGACCCCAGGAATCAAGCAAGACAATTCATCTAATATGGGAACAGAATGAAAAGTTACTTGCCTGATCCATGGAGGCCCGATGGAACCCGCTGCAGTGGACTTCGTTTCTCCCTTGCCCCGCTGGGTGGTGACGGAGGGCCCCCTGGGAGGACGAGGAGGAGCCGCTCACGGTGGATCCACAATGGGCATCGCCGAAGCAAGACTCATAACCTTCACAGGAGCCGAGGAAGACGTTGAGGAGGAGGGGATGACAGCCGAAGCGATCTGGGCACCAGGAGCTGACGGAACAGCGGGAGGAGGTGACCCTGGGAGAGAGGCTGCAGGAATTCCCTCCTGACAAGACGTAGGAACGGCAGCTGTCAGAGAGGTAGAGTCTTTGCGACGACCCGGAACAGGATCCAGATGGGGTTCTTGCTGAGGCTTCTTGTTAGCTATGTGACGACGATTACTGGCAGAGGGCGAGGCGAAGGAGAGATTCGGGAAACGCCGCTCCTGCGCGGAAACAGAAGCGAGCAGGTCGGCGAACTCTGGATGGTCCTTTAATGCTGGATTCCTCTCCACCAGCCTGACTGCCGCCGTCACATGCTTTATAACCTGCGTAGGGTGAACGGCGGAGCGAGCAGCTGCCACTCGGTCCCTGATGGAAACAGCTGTCAGATGTAGCGTCTCCGGGGGAATTCCGACTAATGACACACTCTCTCGGGGATCACCCCTGGGCAGTGCGAACTCCTGGCCTGGAGCGGGGACCGAAATGGGATCCTGAAGCGAGGAGCGAGGATACCTCCTCTTCGGCTTCCTACTAGAGTTTCCCTCCAGCCCACGGAGTCTCTCCCGCTGCGCAGCAATGTCAGCCTTCCTCGCCGTGACTTCCGGGTGGTCGGCGTTGCGGGGAAGGCGATTAATAGTGTCCTCAGCAAGGTCCAGGTACCAGCGCAAGCCACTGGGGAAGCGATGGTTACGAGTGTTGGAAAGGATTCCGTCAACCTCGATGAGAGCCATAATTAGCTCGTAGCCCAGGCTTGTGGCGTAGCCCTTGAGCGGCGACGCCATCTCCCAGCACGCTGGTACACTGACAAGGGAACTGACAAGCCCAATTAAACAAACTACGGCCACCGGCGTCTCTTTGGGCTGCAACCTACTGACATGGATGGCTCTCACGAGCCATCAGTGAGACGCTATAGGCAGCCGTGGGTTTGTACATTTATTAAATAAAGACACACAATGACAAAATAACCAGCCTCGTGGGGCAACACAAATAAATACAAACACTTACATATGCACAGCGAGGACGGAACCTGAACGCTGTGGGAACTGACCTCAGGGTTAGGGAAGCCAGACTGGGAAGGAAACGTAGGAACGTAAATGCAGGTCGCAGCCCTGAGCAAACAGAGCTGCTCCCTTAAATAGGGAGGAACGGATTGATCAGCTGATGAAGGGTCATCAGCTGATTAGAAACAGGTTGTTCAGCGGGGCTCCACTGACAGCCGGAAGCCCTGCTGAGACGCTGTCAAAATGAACGTCTAGAACCGTGCCAGAGGAGAGAACGGAGTCCACCGCACAGCCCAAGTGTCGACAGGGTCAGCACACGAACCATGACAGGCTTAAGTGAAACTTTAAAGCTAAAAAAAAGGAGATATGAGACATTTGAGTGATTTTGCTCTTGATATGTCTTGTAAGCTATAAAAAAAAAAACATGCTACAGACATGTTAACAAGAAAAAAAAAAAATCAATTTTTGGCGGAGTGTCACTTTAACAAGTGAACAAGAAAAACAAGTGAATGATTGTGTGACTTTTAATGCATATTCACAAGGTGTTTCAAGTAAACAACTGCATCTTTATATGCCCACAAACCAACACCACACCATGCACCTGGGAGTGTGGGCGATCAAGTAGTGAATAAGTGAGATCTGGAGTTGGACACTGACTTGGTTTCATGATTTTGAACTTTTTATCTACATTTAAGTGCCCTACCTACCACAAGGGGCCTTGCCACTTTCTTTCTTGTTGTAACTGCCACTCTACCTGATTGAATTCAATGAGAAGAGGATCAAGTGTTAAGACTGTCACAAGACAAACAAGTATAGAGGGCCATAGTATACTTTCTCTGAATATATTAAATATAGTTTTGTGTTGTATCCCCTTTAACCAAAAACATTAATATGGTATGCTTCCACTATTTGAAATGCAATATGGACACTCCAAAGCATCTGCAATTATATAGCTTCATTTTAATCAGAAAAACTCTAAATTGCCTTCACATTGAGTGTTTAAAATTTCATGAAATATGTCCTTGCAGCACTTTTATTCAAATTGTATTTTGCTCTGTAATTGGGGGAAGTTTTCCTAATTTATATTGTAAGACTTATTAGTGAATATTTTACGATTTAAACTGATTATTAGCTGAATTTTACATCAGTTCCACATCCCAACTACAAAAAAGTCAGGGAGATGAATTAGCTGCAAAATAAGCCCTCAAAATAAGGTTGCTGAATGAATGAAATTTGTCATATTGCACTGTCAGTGAATTTATCAGGTAAAACCTATTAGTCTGAAATGAAGGAAATTAAAGAAGGATTAGAATTAATCGAATTAATCCAAGATTAATGAGTGGGAGTGAAGCGAGGTAAGAGATGATCTTGGCAATCAGTCCTCGGTTGGCATGAGTCGACTCCAGCAGCAGTGAGAGTGAGGCAATATTAAAGGATGATTACATTTTGGACACGAGAAAAATCAAAGTCAAACCGGGCTCACAACACTGGCAGGGCTGCACATCAAAAAGCAGTCCGAAGATAAGATGCAAACTGGAAAAATGCAACAAAGAGACATATCTTGAGAGGGGAAAAAAAGAGGAGTGTTGCATAATGATAGGACTGCTAAACAGAAAAGTGAAAAACCCACCACAAACACAGCACACATAGAAAATAAGACTGGACGTAGGAGGGTGGAGTGTGAATCCTCCAGGAGCTTCAGTCTGCTCAGTATGCAGTTTATGCTAATAAGCTCATCAAACCTAAGTTGCTTTTGCTTCTCATTGCCTCAACAAGTTTTATCTCCTTACACTTAATGGTGCTCACTGAATTTTTCAATTTCAAGTCTTACGTCCCTAGTTGGATACAGTTTCCGACCTTGCAAATATGGCAGGTGTACATTTGGGATGGAACGCTGCATATTTCAACTGAGCAGTAAGTTTGAGCAGATCTTCCATTACTCTTCTGACATATATACACTTTTTAGTGACTAGGCATTTACTGTTTCTGTTTCTTCCAGCTTCTCCTGGGCCTACAGCAGGATCATTTTGCATGGGTCTCTAGAGGAAAAGTGCGACGGAGAAAGAGGAAGCTCCATGGAGCGACATAGGCTATTTACAGTCTAAGGGTGTCAAACATATGGCCCATGGACCAAAACCGGCCCCTTAGCTTGCATGGTGTAGTGAGTCTGTTTAGGTGGTTAAGATTGATGATTGAGCCCCTCCATGGCTCCCCACCTCATCGTGATGGAGGGGTTTGAGTGCCCGAATGATCCCAGGAGCTATGTTGTCGGGGGAAACTTGCCCCTGGTAGGGTCTCCCAAGACAAACTGGTCCTGGGTGAAGGGCCAGACTAGCGGTCCAGTGGATCTCCGTGAAAAACACTACATCAGGGACCCAGTGGACCCAAAGGAGGCACATAGGTCCACCCTTGAGTGCGCTCACCACCTCCAGCAAGGATCATGGGGATCAAGGTGCTATGTGAACTGGCAGAAGTCTGGGCTACTCTGCCTAGACTGATGCCCCTATGACCCAGATCCCCAAATAAGCAGTAGAAGATGGATGGATGGATGGCTGATGTGGAAATGTATGTAAATTAAAAATAAATTCTAGATCTTGACACAATTGTAAATTTAACTCATCAGGAATAAAGGAAGAATTCTACATTGTGTAATGTATGTTGGCACCATATTTGAATCAGAATAGATTTACTACAAGATATACTACCAGTCAAAAGTCTGGACACACCTACAAATTCCTTTCAGTGGGAAGATGTGTCTAAACTTCGGACTGGTATTGTACCTACAGGAATCATCTCGGTCACAGCTACAAACTGTACAGACCGGGACATATCACGGTTAAACAACAACACTGCAACAAAGACATGGAGTTGCTAGCTGTTAGCATGCGGCCTACATATCTCACGAGGGAATACTCACACATGATCTGCATTGTTATTTATGCAAATCCGACGGCGAACGCCAGGACAGAGCGTGATGCCATTCACTCAGTAGCTGGCAGGTTGCTGACAGAACAGATGCTCTTCTCCTCATCTCAGGCGATTTCAACCCTGTTTCACTGTCCCCCATTCTACCCACGTTCACCCAGTATGTCACATGCCACACTAGAGACAATAAAACACTGGACTTATTCTATGCAAACACTAAGGAGGCGTACACCTCATCACCACTCCCCCCACTCGGGAGATCGGATCACAACTTGGTTCATCTCCTGCCGATGTACAAACCCCTAGTACACAGACAACCTCCGGTCATGCGCACAGTGAAGTTATGGTCTGAGGAGGCAATGGACACTCTTTAAAGGACTGTTCTGAAACCACTGCCTGGGAGCAGCTCTGCGATCCACATGGTGAGGACATCGATGGCCTCACTCACACTGTCACGGACTACATCAGCTTCTGTGTGGACAACACCGTACCCACCAAGACCATACGGTGTTGCTCGAACAACAAACCCTGGATCAACCCTGAGATAAAAACACTTCTGAGAGAGAAGAAGAGGATCTTCAGGTCGGGGAACAGGGAGTCCGTACAGAGGGAGCTGAGGAGGAAGATCAGAGAAAGAAAGGACAGCTTCAGGAAGAAGATGGAGGACAAGCTGCAACAGAGTGACATCGGCGGGGTCTGGAGAAACCTTAAAACCATCTCTGGGCTCCAGAATACCTCCCCCCAGGCCACGGGGGGGAGGGAGTAGGCAAACAATCTGAACCTGTTTTTTTAATAGATTTGACCAACCACCCTCCCCCCCGACTGCACAACAACCACTGCTGCCTCTAAAGACATCGAGTCCTGCTGCCCACACCCCACTCCACCAACATCCCCCCCACTCCCAGCACACAGCCCCCCAACATGACCCTCACTAAGACCCAGGTGAGAACGAAGCTGAGGAAGATCAAGGCAAGGAAGGCCTCGGGACCAGACGGCATCAGCGCAAAGCCCCTCAAGTCCTGTGCAGACCAGCTGTGTGGGATTGTGGAGCACATCTTCAACCTGAGCCTGAAACTGGGGAGGGTACCACAGTTGTGGAAAACATCTTGTGTGGTACCTGTACCAAAGACTTCCCACCCCAAAGACCTGAACAGCTACAGACCAGTGGCCCTGACGTCTCACATGATGAAGACCCTGGAGAGACTGCTCCTTGCTCACCTCCGCCCCCTGGTGGGACCAGCGATGGATCCACTCCAGTTCGCCTACCAGCATGGCACTGGGGTGGAGGATGCAGTGATCTTCCTCCTTCACCATTCTCTGTCCCACCTGGAGAAGCCCGGGAATGCGGTGAGGATCATGTTCTTTGACTTCTCCAGTGCTTTCAACACCATCCAACCGATGATCCTGAAGGACAAGCTGCTGTGCACAGGGGTGGACCAGCACCTGTCATCATGGATCCTGGACTACCTCACTAACCAGCCACAGTTTGTGAGAACCCCGAACTATGTGTCCGACACGATCATCAGTAGCACGGGGGCCCCCCAGGGAACGGTTTTGGCTCCCTTCCTGTTCACCCTTTATACTGCGGACTTCTCACACAACACAACACACTGCCATCTACAGAAGTTTTCTGACGACTCTGCAATCGTCGGCCTCATCTCCAACGGAGATGAAGCTGAGTACAGAGGACTTATCCAGGACTTCGTGGACTGGTGCCATCGGAACTGCCTCCAGATCAATGCGAGGAAAACTAAGGAGCTGGTGGTAGACTGCCGCAGGCAAGGACAACCCCTCACAGCACCAGTAAACATCCAGGGAACAGACATTGAGATGGTGACATCCTACAAGTACCTGGGTGTTCATCTGAATAATAAACTAGACTGGTCACACAATACTGATGCACTCTACAAGAAGGGACAGCACAGGCTGTTCCTACTGAGGAGGCTCACGTCTTTTGGTGTGCAAGGGGCGCTGCTGAAGACATTCTACGACACCGTGGTGGCATCAGCCATCACTTTTGGAGTGATCTGCTGGGGCAGTGGTATTACAGCAGCCGATAGGAAGAGACTGAACAAACTGATCAAGAAAGCTAGCTCTGTCCTGGGGCAACGCCTTCACCCAGTGGAGGAGATAGGAGAGAGAAGGATGGTGGCTAAGCTGTCATCTCTATTGGAGTCCGAGTCCCACCCTATGCAGGACATACTGAACGCACTGAGGAGCTCATTTAGCAGCAGACTACATCATCCTAGGTGCGCAACCGAGAGGTTTCGCAGGTCCTTCCTACCTACGGTTATCAGACTGTATAACCTAAGCCGGGCTGCTTGTAGAGATAGCAAAAAAATGTGACGACCTAATAGTACTGAATGCAAAAGATGCAATAGACTTACACAATAGTCCCCTCCAGTATACAACTAGGACAATATCAGTCGCTACGGAGGGTGACAATATTTATGGGTACATATTCATACTATGTAGGATAACTAAGTAGACGGTTATGCTGTTTATTCCATCTAGCTACAATGCTCCACACGGTGTGTATATTCATTCATTCATTCATCTTCTTCCGCTTAATCCTTTTCGGGTCGCGGGGGAGCTGGAGCCTATCCCAGCATCTTTGGGCGAGAGGCAGGGTACACTGTGGACAGATCGCCAGTCCATCGCAGGGCCAACACAGAGAGATAGACAACCACTCACTCTCACAGTCATACCTAAGGACAATTTAGAATCCCCAGTTTTGATGCCAATTAACCTAACTTGCATGTTTTTGGCATGTGGGAGGAAACTGGAGAAATCCCGGAGTAAACCCACGCAGACACGGGGAGAACATGCAAACTCCACACAGATCACTGTTGGTCAGGGGCTGGGATCGAACCCAGGATCCTCCGGCCAAGGGTGAGTTGCTGTACTGCCGCAGTGCTAACCACTCCGCCACCACACCGCCCCACTGTGTGTATATATACTGTGTGTATATATATATATATATGTTTATTTATTTATTTATTTATTTTTTTGGACTTATTTTGTACCCGTAGGTAGATTTGTTCTGCAGTCCGGTGACAAGCCACCAGCTACCGGTCGCTGCGTGCGCAAGCGCCCCTTAACTCCCTAACCTGCATGTTTTGGCATGTGGGAGGAGACCGGAGAAATCCCGGAGTAAACCCACGCAAACACGGGGAGAACATGCAAACTCCACACAGATCACTGTTGGCCGGGGGCAGGGATCGAACCCAGGATCTCATGATCCCCGCAATCCCCCGGCCGAGGGTAAAACTGTGCTGCCGCGGTGCTAACCACTGCGCCACCGTGCAGCCATATATTTATATATTTATGTGTACATATGTACTGTATATTCGCTGCTCTTGTTTTTCTTGTCTTCTTGATTGTTGCTCTGAGTGTTGCTATCCCTGTGCTGTTGCAATCCTGGAATTTCCCCATTGTGGGACTAATAAAGGCTTATCTTATCTTATCTTATCTTATCAAAACCAAAACTAAGAATTTAGGGGCAGATTTACTAAGGCAGCGCAAATTAGACAGAGCGCCTAAGGGAGTGGCCAATTTTTTCCAGTGATCTACTAACAACACGCAAAATTATGAACACAGACGCAGTCACTTCATTTCAATAATGCCCACCCATCCACCAAGAGCACCACAAAATTGTGCACAGGCACACCTGAAGAGGAACAAAAGCAACAAAGGCACAGCCAGTTCAGAGGAGCATAATATAGGAGTTTTTAAAGTTTTTTTAAAGGGCCTATATCATGCTATTTTAAGCCTTTCAGAGTAAACTATATGCATGTATGTGATAGTATATTACCTTTGGTACACTGGAGAATGAATTTCTTATGAAATATGAGTTATTTTTGCGAGCTACTTTTCCAACCCGGAAGTAAGATGCCTCGATCTCTGAGGCTCCGCCTCTCCTTCTTGAGGCTGCCGCCCATTTCATGACGTAACCCCTGAGCCGGCTGCTGCAGCGTGTCACTGGGTTCCGCCCACGAAAACAACATCTACAGTAAACTTTAGAAAAGATGGATGAGCATGTTGTGGAGCCTTACACATTTACGCCACTTAGAAGACATTGTCTTACGTAAAAAAGCAAACAGTTGTTGTCACTGAGCAGATTAGGTGCGAGGGGAACTACTTCTTCACAGCGTCAATGCTAAAGTGAAAGAGTTTTGCCGATCACCGCTCCGTTAGCTGCGCAGAGAAAGTGGGTGTGTGCGTTAGCCTGGGGGCGGTGCTGGCAGCACAGGCACTTCCTGGAGTGGGCGGCTCACCCACATTCATACGTATGAACGTGGGGACCCAGTCATTATCAGGGACAGGGCGGAGCAGCAGCTCAGAGAGCAGGGTTGAGGAGGAATACTCAGAGATGCGTGAATGGAGCAAAATACCACTTTGGGGGTGTTTTTGGTGAGGAATTAACATTATAAAAGCAGCCCAAAGTAGGGCTGCTCGCAGAGATAGCAAAAAGACATGACAACCTAATAGTATTGAATGCAAAAGACGCAATAGACTTACACAATGGTCCCCTCCAGTATACAACTAGGAAAATACCGGTCGCTACGGAGGGTGAGAATATGTATGGGTACATAATCATACCATGTAGAATAACTAAGTAGACGGTTGTGCTGTTTCATTCCATCTAGCTACAATGCTCCACACTGTGTGTTTATATCCTCATATATTTATTCCATCCAGCTACAATGCTCCGCACTGTGTTTATATATTTATATATCTATCCCATCTAGCTACAATGCTCCGCACTGTGTTTATATATTTATATATCTATCCCATCTAGCTACAATGCTCCGCACTGTGTTTATATATTTATATATCTATCCCATCTAGCTACAATGCTCCGCACTGTGTGTCTATATATATATACAGTATATATACAGTATATTTATATTTATATGTACATATGCATACTCGCTGCTCTTGTTTTTCTCTTGCCTTCTGATTGTTGCTCTGAGTGTTGCTATCCCTGTGCTGTTGCAATCCTGGAATTTCCCCATTGTGGGACTAATAAAGGCTTATCTTATCTTATAACATGCTTAAAAGCTCAAAAAAGTCGATTTTGCATGATATAGGCCCTTTAAAGCTTTTGTTTAAGCGCAAACCCCAGTAAAATAGTTTATATTTGTTCATCATAAATCAAAGTTTTGATTTTCATTTCACATGGCAGAATCCTTTATTTAATATGTATAAATAAAGAACTACTCATGAATAAACTGATTATTGACCAACATGTTTATTTCATTAACACAAGAACCGCCAAGATGGTCTGATGGAGACTCTGGGGTTCTAATATATGAATAACTTTGTTTTAACAAAATCTACAGGCCTCCCAATCCATGACTTTTCATAAATATGTGTGTTTTATCTTTTCTGAAGTCTGGAACATATTTTTTTTTCACCAACATACTAAGATTAAACACACAGGATTTCACTTATTCCTCGGACAGCCACAGCAGAGACTGCTGTCATTGAGTTACTACGGTGTTGCAATGTTGGGGGATGTACAGTGGTGTGAAAAAGTGTTTGCCCCCTTCCTGATATTTCATTTTTTTGTATGTCTGTCACACTTAAATGTTTCTGATCAAACAAATTTAAATATTAGATAAAGATAACACAAGTAAACACAAAATGCAGTTTTTATATGAAGGTGTTTATCATTAAGGGAAAAATAAATCCAAACATACATGGCCCTGTGTGAAAAAGTGATTGCCCCCTAAACCTAATAACTGGTTGGGCCACCCTTAGAAGCAATAACTGCAATCAAGCATTTGCGATAACTGGCAGTGAGTCTTTTACAGCACTGTGGAGGAATTTTGATCCACTCATCTTTGCAGAATTGTTGTAATTCAGCCACATTGGAGAGCTTTTGAGCATGAACCGCCTTTTTAAGGTCATACCACAGCATTTTAATCGGATTCAGGTCAGGACTTTGACTAGGCCACTCCAAAATCTTCATTTTGTTTTTCTTAAGCCATTCAGAGGTGGGCTTGCTGCTGTGTTTTGGATCATTGTCCTGCTGCAGAACCCAAGTGCGCTTCAGCTTGATGTCATGAACAGATGGCCGGACATTCTCCTTCAGGACTTTTTGGTAGACAGCAGAATTCATGGTTCCATTTACCACAGCAAGTCTTCAAGGTCCTGAAGCAAAAAACAGCCTCAGACCATCACACTACCATCACCATATTTTACTGTTGGTATGATGTTCCTTTTCTGAAATGCTGTGTTACTTTTACGCCGGCTGTAATGGGACACACACCTTCCAAAAAGTTCAACCTTTGTCTCGTCAGTCCACAGAGTATTTTCCCAAAAGTCTTGGGGATCATCAAGATGTTTTCTGGCAAAAGTGAGACAAGCCTTTATGTACTTTTTGCTCAGCAGTGGTTTTGGTCTTGGAACTCTGCCATGCAGGCCATTTTTGCCCAGTCTCTTTCTTATGGTGGAGTCATGAACACTGACCTTATCTGAAGCAAGTGAGGCCTGCAGTTCTTTGGATGTTGTTGTGGGGTCTTTTGTGACCTCTTGGATGAGTCGTTGCTGCACTGTTGGGGTAATTTTGGTCGACTGGCTACTCCTGGGAAAGTTCATCATTGTTCCATATTTTTGCCATTTGTGGATAATGGCTCTCACTGTGGTTCGCTGGAGTCCCAAAGCTTTAGAAACGGCTTTAGAACCTTTTCCAGACTGATAGATCTCAATTACTTTGTTTCTCATTTGTTCCTGAATTTCTTTGGATCGCAGCATGATGTCTCACTTTTGGGGATCTTTTGGTCTACTTCACTTTGTCAGGCAGGTCTTATTTAAGTGATTTCTTGATTGAGAACAGGCGTGGCAGTAATCAGGCCTGGGTTTTTGGATTTTTTTTATCATTAATAATAAACACCTTCATTTAAAAGCTGCATTTTGTGTTTACTTGTGTTATCTTTGTCTAATATTTAAATTAGATGACATGTGTCATCATATGTAATGTTTGCTTTTATTCTTGTTCTTAATCCTATTTGTGTAGAGATTTTGCCCCAAAATGTAAAGTGTGTTATAAATGAAATAAATTATTATTATTATTATTATTATTATTATTATTAAGCACTGGGCTTCACTTCTTTCTTCACTCTCAATGAAATATTTTTGCTGGTCATTAAGATCTGCTTGTTCTCTCCCATAGACTAAGTCCTCGTCGTGCTGTTTGCTCTCTACATGTCTGTTCTTTTCTTCTTCTCTATCCTCGCACCCTCCAGCCAGTCGCAGCAGATGACTGCCCCTCCCTGAGCCTGGTTCTGCTGGAGGTTTCTTCCTGCTAAAAGGGAGTTTTTCCTCTCCACCGTCAACAATAAATCCTGGCAAATTTAGCAGGAGACTGACAACTGCAAACCTTAAGTCAATCACCTTGTGCCAGTCATTTAAATACTCCCCTTCCTCAAATTTGCGCTTTGACATGACAACTACAAATACATATGCAATGAGGCCAGGCGGAAAATTAATATAGTCCACGCCTTTCCACCACTAATTTTGCCCTGCACCCATTAGTAAATCTCAACAGTAGTTTTTTAGTGCCAAAACAGGGTTTTGCGATGGTGCAGCATGTTAGTAAATCTGCCCCTTAGTGTTTAAATAATGTATGTTAATAATTTGATAATGTATGTTAATAACAACTGGTGCAGACCGGGACATATCACTGTTAAACAACGACACTGCAGCAAAGACATTGAGTTGCTAGCTGTTAGCATGAGGCCTACATATCTCCCGAGAGAACACTCACACGTGATCTGCATTGTTGTTTATGCAAATCCGACGGCGAACGCTGGGACAGCGCGTGACATCATCCATTCAGTAACCAGCAGGCTGCAGACTGAACACCCAGATGCTCTTCTCCTCATCTCAGGCGATTTCAACCATGTTTCACTATCTCCCATTCTACCCACGTTCACCCAGTATGTCACATGCCACACTAGAGACAATAAAACACTGGACTTATTCTACGCAAACACTAAGGAGGCGTACACCTCATCACAACTCCCCCCACTCGGGAGATCGGACCACAACTTGGTTCATCTCCGGCCGGTGTACAAACCCCTAGTGCACAGACAACCTCCGGCCATGCACACTGTGGAGTTATGGTCTGAGGAGACAATGGACACTCTAAAGGGCTGTTTTGAAGCCACCGCCTGGAAGCAGCTCTGCGATCCACATGGTGAGGACATCGATGGCCTCATTCACACCTTCACGGACTACCTCAGCTTCTGTGTGGACAAATCCGTTCCCACCAAGACCATACGGCGTCACTCAAACAACAAACCCTGGATCAACCCTGAGATAAAAACACTTCTGAGAGAGAAGAAGAGGATCTTCAGGTCGGGGAATAGGGAGATGCTGAAGTCCGTACAGAGGGACCTGAGGAGAAAGATCAGAGAAGGCAAGGACAGCTTCAGGAAGAAGATGGAGGACAAGCTGCAACAGAGCGACATCAGTGGGGTCTGGAGAAACCTCAAAACCATCTCTGGGCTCCAGAATACCTCCCCCCAGGCCACGGGGGGCAGGGAGTGGGCGAACAACCTGAATCTGTTTTTCAATAGGTTTGACCAACCGCCCTCCCCCCTGTCTGCACAACAACCACTGCTGCCTCTAAAGAAATCAAGTCCTGCTGCCCACCCCCCACTCCACCAACACCCCCCCACTCCCAACACACAGCCCCCCATCCTGACCCTGACCAGGACCCAGGTGAGGACGGAGCTGAGGAAGATCAAGGCGAGGAAGGCGTCGGGACCGGACGGCATCAGCGCAAAGCTCCTCAAGTCCTGTGCAGACCAGCTGTGTGGGATTGTGACGTACATCTTCAACCTGAGCCTGAAACTGGGGAGGGTACCACAGCTGTGGAAAACATCTTGTGTGGTACCTGTACCAAAAACTTCCCACCCCAAAGACCTGAACAGCTACAGACCGGTGGCCTTGACGTCCCACTTGATGAAGACCCTGGAGAGACTGCTCCTTGCTCACCTCCGCCCCCTGGTGGAACCAGCGATGGATCCACTTCAGTTCACCTACCAGCATGGCATTGGGGTGGAGGATGCGGTGATCTTCCTCCTTCACCGTTCTCTGTCCCACCTAGAGAAGCCCGGGAATGCGGTGAGGATCATGTTCTTTGACTTCTCCAGTGCTTTCAACACCATCCAACCGATGATCCTGAAGGACAAGCTGCTGCGCGTAGGGGTGGACCAGCACCTGTCATCATGGATCCTGGACTACCTCACGAACCGGCCTCAGTTTGTGAGAACCCGGGACTGTGTGTCCGACACGATCATCAGTAGCACGGGGGCCCCCCAGGGAACGGTGCTGGCTCCCTTCCTGTTCACTCTTTATACTGCGGACTTCTCACACAACACAACACACTGCCATCTACAGAAGTTCTCTGATGACTCTGCGATCGTTGGCCTCATCTCCAATGGAGATGAAGCTGAGTACAGAGGGCTTATCCAGGACTTCGTGGACTGGTGCCATCGGAACTGCCTCCAGATCAACGCGAGGAAAACTAAGGAGCTGGTGGTGGACTGTCGCAGGCAAGGACAACCCCTCACAGCACCAGTAAATATACAGGGAACAGACATCGAGATGGTGACAGCCTATAAGTACCTGGGTGTTCATCTGAACAATAAACTAGACTGGTCACACAATACTGACGCACTCTACAAGAAGGGACAGCGCAGGCTGTTCCTGCTGAGGAGACTCAGGTCTTTTGGTGTACAAGGCGCGCTGCTGAAGACATTCTATGACACGGTGGTGGCATCAGCCATCACTTTTGGAGTGGTCTGCTGGGGCAGTGGCATTACTGCAGCCGATAGGAAGAGACTGAACAAACTGATCAAGAAAGCTAGCTCTGTCCTGGGGCAGCGCCTTGATCCAGTGGAGGAGATAGGAGAGAGAAGGACGGTGGCTAAACTGTCGTCTCTGCTGGAGTCCGGGTTCCACCCTATGCAGGACATACTGAATGCACTGAGGAGCTCATTTAGCAGCAGACTACATCATCCCAGGTGCACAACCGAGAGGTTTCGCAGGTCCTTCCTACCAACGGCTGTCAGACTGTACAACCTAAGCAGGGCTGCTCGCAGAGATAGCAAAAAGACGTAACAAACTAATAGTTTTTTTGAATGCAAAGATGCAATAGACTTACACAATGGTCCCCTCCGGCATACAACTAGGAAAATACCGGTCGCTATGGAGAGTGAGAATATGTATGGACACATAATCATACCATGTATGATGACTAAGTAGACGGTTGTGCTGTTTCATCCCATCTAGCAACAATGCTCTGCACTGTGTGTGTTTATATATTTACATATTTATTCCATCTAGCTACAATGTTCCGCACTGGGTGTGTTTATATTTATATATCTATATATTTATTCCATCTAGCTACAATGCTCCGTACTGTGGGTGTTTATATATTCACATATTTATTCCATCTAGCTACATTGCTCCGTACTGTGGGTGTTTATATATTCACATATTTATTCCATCCAGCTACAATGCTCTGCACTGTGTGTCTGTGTGTGTGTATATACAGTATATATTTTATAGTAATATGTACATATGTATATTAGCTGCTCTTGCTTGCTTGTTTTTTTTCTTGCCTTCTGATTGTTGCTCTGAGTGTTGCTATCCCTGTGCTGTTGCAATCCTGGAATTTCCCGTTGTGGGACTAATAAAGGCTTATCTTATCTTATCTTATCTTATCTCTTAAATACCAGAAAAGTTCCAAAGCACAAGCAACAAGATATTAAAAATGGATACAAATTAAAGATGGGCAATTAACCAAATAAAACCAAAATCAATGTAATCCTGCTCATATTAGTTATTTTTAGGGGCCTCAGACAACATCCATCATTACTGTTAATGCAAAATTCAGTCTCTCAAGCACTTTATTCAGCCAGGGTAAATTTTACCATGACATTAATTCATTAGAAATTAAAAGAATGCAACACAGAAAAACATTTTCATTCCAGGCTTTTTGAGGGCCCCTCCCTGCAGTGGGCCCTGGGAAAAGAGTAGCCCCCCCCCCCCAGTCCGACGCACCTGGGTGGAAACATAGTCAAGGCTGCGTAAAGGACTCCCCCAGTGCAGCTAACAAGCTAATTAGTTGCCGCCCAAGTCACAGGACCCTCAAGAGGTATGAAAATAAACTCTGACTTCTGCACTGAACAGCATTTCATTTGGGTACATGTGTGTGAAATGACAGTAAGTCTGTCTTTATTATATTATGCTCATTTACTACTAAATCACTATAGTGATGTATTGATTGATGCCACCCTCTTTTGTAATATTGCTTAATTACAAATCTTGTCAGTGAACTATAAGGGAGAAGAAAGGAGGAGAAAAAGGGGGAAAAACATTCAGTTAATTGTGATGCTGACTTAAGTTCAAATTGCCCAACCCTAATACTGGCACAAAAAACCTTTTTCATAACTGAATTCAAAAAGTACATTTTTATATAGTTTATATTCCTTGCAGGTAAAAGGAATTATTTCAAGATATTTTTGTGGTTTTCATTATATATATTATCATTAATTACAAATTTATGATATACATATAGAGTATATATGGAAATGCATGGTATGCCACTGCGGGATGTCTTTAAGCTCATATATCTTCTGTCATATATTGTATGTGAGTGCTTAGCTTTTGAATGCCGGGCTCTGACATCACCGTGCAAGATAAGCTGTCACTTCTTTATCTCTTCCCAAGCAGATTTATTGTCCCCAGGAAAACGCTGCATCAGTGGGACCAATGTTTTTCTTCCATCAGTGGCGAGTCATGCATGAACAAGAATGAACACAGATATAAATCGTCCCTCTCTCTCCTCATCCCTGTTTCACTCCTATCTGTCCTCTCATTCTCCTTCTCACTTTTCCTTCCCACTCACCCTTCTCGTCATTCATATATACTGTCCGTCTATAGAGGAAAAACATGGGATATTGGTTGGCTTGACAACAGGCAGCTTTACTAAGCGATGTTTTGCTATGAGAGTATGACAAAGGACAAGAGATGGTTTGGATCTGAGTGGTCAAGCAGAATAATAAACCACTCAGCTGTCAAGTCAACTGAAGCAGGATAAGTAGTCTGTCAATCAGATCTACTTATAAATGTGCTTTAAGCACACCTACCCATTATATTGAGTGAACATAAATTCATGGTAACGGCTTTGACTAGTCAATACTTGTTAGTATTGGATTAAGTAAAGACCCATACATCCCACTGGCTTAAAATCAATATGTATGGCTGTTGGTTTAAGAGCAAAATCCTTTAGAAGCTTCATGAGAAATGGGCAAAATGGGAGCAGGCTTCCTTCCACTCTGTTTCTTTCCAGCTGAGTGCTCTATATACACTGTGGTGTCTACACACATTGTCTGCAGGGCCCCGTCTAGCGCTTGGCTGCAGCAGGTATTTATTGATTACTGTTAAGGGCCAGTGACCTCTTCCTCGCCCGGTCCTATCTGAGCCTCTCTGTTAAGCACACTCATATATCATCTCTGGGGAACCCTACCATCACACAAGCTAGCAGGGGAGGAGCAGTCGAGACAAACAACAAAAGTTGGGTGACTGGAATGTTAGCGTAACACATAATCATTGCAAACAAATTTGCACTTAAACCGCCATTTTCTCATCCTCCTTCTGTGACCCATAACTGTTAAAATACTTTCCCTTTCTGACTTTGCACATCCGCCCATGCCTTTCTCACTGGGGGGTGTTTACATGTTCTCTTTGATCATTATCCCTGACCTTCACTGGGTTCTCTCCGGCCGCACTCTGGCAGGAGGCAGCTGGTGTTTGCCAGGGTCATGCTAGGCCTTGGTCACTGTCTGTCCAGACACATCACGGTGCCAGAAAGAGGCGAGGTCAAAGCACTGTGATGAGCATGGTTCAAGTATACCAATTTTTTAAAGTGTAAATGCCCCACATTCATACAATATAGAACTGAATTAGAACCACAGAAACAGAACTGTGAATTCAACAAAATTAATCTCCTTTTGTGTTTATTGCTTATAGTGTCCTCTATTCATTCTGGCAGTGCAGTAGAAGTCACATTATTTTTTTAAACATCTTTCATGCAAAATGCAAAACACTGCCCAGCTCCTGATGCAACATATATAATATTAATAAATAAATAAATTTACTGTATAGGACTATACCATACAGTATGTCAAACATCTCCCTGAACACCCAAATCACATCAAGTAAAACAGAAAGAAGTGATGATAATTGAGAATAAATATTAATAAGTATATAAAGGCAAAATATACTGATTTGATTATATTTGAGTTTGAGGACAAATACTGTGAAAATGGTGTTTTCACTGGTATTAACCTTGTAAAATATAACCATAGGTAACATGTATAGTATTGTAATATTAACTAACTAACTACTAACTAACCTGCACTTATATAGTGCTTTTCTAGTCACAAAGACCACTCAAAGCGCTTTCATTAATACTAACCCTCTATTCTAAGGGCCTATAGGAAACAAATATCTAGGGACAATTTAGAACAGCCAATTAACCTAACATGCATGTTTTTGGCATGTGGGAGGAAACCGGAGAAATCCCGGAGTAAACCCACGCAACACGGGGAGAACATGCAAACTCCACACAGATCACTGTTGGTCGGGGGCTGGGATCGAACCCACGATCCCACGATCCCCACAATCCCCCGGCCAAGGGTAAACTGTGCTGCCGCAGTGCTAACCACTGCGCCACCGTGCAGCCCATTAAAACATTAAAATAATCATTTAAAAAAAGAAATACATGCTGCCTTTATTCAGCTATGATCTTAACATAATAGCAGACTGTATTTCTTGGATTTTGTGGAATAGCAAACCAACAAACTCCATCTTCAGAATCAGAATCAGAATCAGATTTATTGCCATTGTTCATGTAGTACACAAACTAGGAATTTGTCTCGGTGCAATGCTGCAACATTAAACATGATAAAATAAAAGAAATAAACTATACATGCAATAAAGTGTAGAATAAGAGAGTAATACTGGTAAGCAGTTAAAATATATTAGCGAGCAGCAGATAATGTGGAGAACCATATAGTGCAGTCGGTAATGCAGGAAGAAAACAGTGATGATTGACATGAGTCTGGTTGAGCTGCTGTACATAGTGCACGAGAGTCAATAAGTCACTTAGTGTTCAGCAGTCTGATGGCAGAGGGGAAGAAGCTGTTCATGTGACGGGAGGTTTTAGTCTGGATGGACCGAAGTCTTCTACCTGAGGGGAGGGGGGCAAACAGTACGTGACCAGGGTGTGAGGGATCGGCTATGATCCGGCCAGCACACCTCCGGGTCCTGGAGATGTACAGATCCTGGAGAGATGGGAGCTTGCAGCCGATCACCTTCTCAGCAGTGCGCACGACGCGCTGCAGCCTTAGTCTGTCCCTGGCAGTGGCTCCTGCGTACCACACGGTTATGGAGGTGGTGAGGATGGACTCGATGATGGCTGTGTAGAACTGCACTAACATCTTGGTGGGTAGCTTGAGCTTCCTCAGCTGCCGCAGGAAGAACATCCTCTGCTGGGCCTTTTTGATGAGGGAGCTGATGGTCGGCTCCCACTTGAGGTCCCTGGTGATGGTGGTGCCTAGGAAGCGGAAGGAATCAGCAGTGGTGATGGGAGAGCCTGTGAGGGTGAGGGGGGGCAGAGGGGTTGTGACTTTCCTGAAGTCCACAATCATCTCCACTGTCTTCAGAGCGTTCAGCTGCAGGTTGTTGTTGTTGCACCAGGACGCCAGCTGGGCCACCTCTCTCCTGTAGGCGGACTCGTCGCCGTTGGAGATGAGCCCGATGAGGGTGGTGTCGTCCGCAAACTTGATCAACTTGACAGACTGGTGGCTGGAGGTGCAGGAGTTCACTTCTGTTCACAGAAGGTTCACTTCTCTAAGTTAGCAAAACAAATGCACTGGCATAGACAGTTCAAGTGTGGTCAGACCCATTGCTAGGCAACCACAGTGCACCATTGATGAAGACTCCATCTGGCAAATGGATGCCACCAATTTGGAGGATCACTGCAACTACCAACCCAAGTAGCCTAAGATGTCAATATCAGTGTGGGGTCTGTGGGAAAAAATCGTCCATGACCACATCCGGAAATTGTCTGCATGGTTTCCGCGGTTGCTCACACCTTTCCAGAAGCAGGAACGAGTGACGTGCTCAAAGGCTGTTTTAGCCATATGCCAAGAAATCCAGGAGGACTCCCTTGACAGACTAATCATGCAGGATGAAACATGGGTCCATCACTATGATTCAGAGACTAAAGCTCAGTCGAAGCAAAGGAAGCATTATAACTCACCACCTCAGAAGAATCAGAATCAGAATCAGAATCAGGTTTATTGCCATTGTTCATGTAGTACACAAACTAGGAATTTGTCTCGGTACAATGCTGCAACATTAAACATGATAAGATAAGAGAAATAAACTATACATGTAATAAAGTGTAGGATAAGACTAAGTGATACTGGTCAACAGTTAAAATATATATTAGCCAGCAGCAGATACTGTGGAGAACTATATAGTGCAGTCGGTAATGCAGGAAGAAAACAGTGATGATTGACATGAGTCTGGTTGAGCTGCTGTACATGGTGCACGAGAGTCACTTAGTGTTCAGCAGTCTAATGGCAGAGGGGAAGAAGCTGTTCATGTGACGGGAGGTTTTAGTCTGGATGGACCGAAGTCTTCTACCAGAGGGGAGGGGGGCAAACAGTACATGACCAGGGTGTGAGGGATCGGCTATGATCCGGCCAGCACGCCTCCGGGTCCTGGAGATGTACAGATCCTGGAGAGATGGGAGCTTGCAGCCGATCACCTTCTCAGCAGTGCGCACGACGCGCTGCAGCCTTAGTCTGTCCCTGGCAGTGGCTCCTGCGTACCACACAGTTATGGAGGTGGTGAGGATGGACTCGATGATGGCTGTGTAGAACTGCACTAACATCTTGGTGGGTAGCTTGAGCTTCCTCAGCTGCCGCAGGAAGAACATCCTCTGCTGGGCTTTTTTGATGAGTGAGCTGATGGTCAGCTCCCATTTGAGGTCCCTGGTGATGGTAGTGCCTAGGAAGCGGAAGGAATCAGCAGTGGTGATGGGAGAGCCTGAGAGGGTGAGGGGGGGCAGAGGAGTAGTGACTTTCCTGAAGTCTACAATCATCTCCACTGTCTTCAGAGCGTTCAGCTGCAGGTTGTTATTGCTGCACCAGGACGCCAGCTGGGCCACCTCTCTCCTGTAGGCGGACTCGTCGCCGTTGGAGATGAGCCCGATGAGGGTGGTGTCGTCCGCAAACTTGATCAACTTGACAGACTGGTGGCTGGAGGTGCAGGAGTTGGTGTAAAGGGAGAAGAGTAGGGGGGAAAGTACACAGCCCTGGGGTGATCCGGTGCTGATGCTAGTATAGTCTGAGACAGTCTTTCCCAGCCGCACATGCTGCCTCCGGTCCGTCAGGAAGTCGATGATCCACCTGCAGAGGGAGTCAGGCACGTTGAGCAGGGACAGCTTGTCCCGGAGCAGAGCGGGGTGGATGGTGTTGAATGCGGAGCTGAAGTCCACAAACAGGATCCTGGCGTAGGTTCCCGGGGAGTCCAGGTGCTGCAGGATGGAGTGGAGGGCCAGGTTGACTGCATCGTCTACAGACCTGTTGGCTCGGTAGGCAAACTGCAGCGGGTCCAGGAGAGGGGTGGTGATGGACTTGAGGTGGGACAGGACCAGGCGCTCAAAGGACTTCATGACTACAGAGGTGATCAAAGGACCAGGCGCTCAAAGGGGACGAAGAAGACATGTGTTCAACTCTCAGTGGGCAAGGTCATTCTCACGTTCTTTTAGGACCAGCATGGAGTATTGATGATGGCTTTCCTGGCAAAGGGTACCACAATTACTGGGACTTACTACACTTCACTGCTGCAGAAATTGCATAAGGCCATTAAAATCAAGAGGCGTGGCATGCTGACCAAAGGTGTCCACCTCCTGGTTCACAACTCTCAAGTTTCCCAGACTGAAGCACGGTGCTGCAGCTATGAAAAGCTTCCTCACCACCCTTACCCAACCTTGCACCATCTGACTTCCACCACTTCCACCTCTTTCCAACAATGAAGTCATTTTTGAAGGGGAAGCACTTCCAAGACGATGAAATGCTGATCTCTGAGGTCACGTCATGGCTTCTGATGCAACCTGCAGACTTTTACAGGCGAGGTCTCCACAGCTACATAAAGCAATGGGAGAAGTGTGTGACCCTTGGTGTTACCTATGTAGACAAAGACTAACAACTGAGCCGAGTGTGGTTCCTCTCAGTCTATGGGAAATGAGTCAGGGGAAATCTTTAATGAACAACCCTCATATATGTCTACAGGATGTCAATAAATAACATCAATCTCTAAAAAATCCACTAGATTGGATCTTTACACATTTCATTATGAAGGGATAATGCGATTAAATTAATTAAAATAATAGGAAAATCATTAAATGCTCAGGGAGGAAAAACTGCATGTCTAATTGGCACTTCAGCTGTTCACAAGTTGTCATTTACTAAAAAAGCCATGTCTTGTTTTGCAGGAAGTTGGATTTACTTGCAATATACTAATGGAATATAACAGGAAAAAAATGTACCAGAATGAGAAGATGAGCAGGAAATACGAGACACTGTGCTACACAGATAACCCACTGACTAAATTCCGCTTCATTAATTAAAAGGAAATAATGAGTACTATAATGAGAGGGTGAAAGCGATGAGCAGACACCTCTTTCAGTGCATTACTAACAGAGAATTAGTCAGATGATCTCATATAGAGGTTGAGACTATGATGAAATTGGAGGGCGATCATTGAAACCCCCCCCCCCCAAAAAAAACGGGGCCAAGATCAAGTATGAGTGCATTCCTTTTGCAGAGTGTTAAAAACATTGCTGCATATAGACGGAAACAAGAACAAAAATTTGGGAGGACCAATGAAAGCCTTCATTTCAAATAACCAACTGCCTTAACGCACTAAAACTATTTGCTCTGCTGCTCTAAATGTTTCTCTGCTCTCTCTCCCTTTTCCCCCCAAAAACGATATACATCACCCAACCTTTCCCCCCAACCCCCATTTGCTCACGGATGAAAAGTCATTTTTGGTGCCTGATTGGAGAATGATGCTTCTACTTAGAGAGTCAGTCCATCAGTACCGAGGGAGAGGAGTGCAAGGAGACAGAGAAAAGCTCCGGAGGAGAAGTGACTCCCTGGGGCGTTGTAGCCGTGATGGGTGAGCTGTCAAACGCCCCATTGTCCAAATTACCCAGCAAGCACCATGTCACCACCCAGGACTAATTTACGGCACGGTGCAGTGTGTTACAGCACATACATCGCGCTCTGGAACGAGACGGATGGGGGGAAAAAAGGTGGCGGGAACAAGTGGGGTGTCTAGCCTAACACCCTCAAAAGAGGTGCAGTGGGGGCTCAAACTCACACAGCACACCACAAACCCCAATTAACTTTGGTGTTTGCCGTTTATGCTTGACGTCCCCAATGACAGGTGTCAATCTGAATATGTGGCATGCTCCCCTGCGTTCCCGCCCACCTGCAATCACAGTGCAGGCACTCACTGATGCACAAACACTTAAATACACTTTTAAAGCAGCGGCTGCATACATCAGCCCATCGCTTGGCTTCACACGTGGCCATAACCAGTGGTCCTTCCAGCGTAAAACTGGCAAGCCCACTCACTTGTCACATGTCACACCCCTGGGTGCCCAATACCAGACAGGGCCATCGCCCCTACCCCGCACTGGCCAGTGGGCCGTAGATTGGAGTTGGGCTTGTCAGGGGAGACGTGCGCCACACTATCTGACCCCTCGCTGTGCCCAGTAGCTTGATACAATGCCTCTACTCTGGTTAATTGGCCCACAGCAGTGGGTAGCCCCATTCTGCCACCAGCAAAAGGCCAAAAGAGCAGAAAGCAAACAAAATTCATACAAAGAAATTTAACAGTAAACAGTAAAATAGCTCATTAAAAAACCAACATCATAACAAGCTGTAAAACTCCAAACTAGGGGAAAAAAACAACTAATTTTCCATTTCCAGCATGATAATATAGCTTAAATAAAAAAGAGGCACACTACAAGAGAAAAATAAAAAAAAGATGGTTTACGAGGGCACCTGTGTCTAGAGTGCTGTGTTAAAAATGACTTATTGTTGTTATCTGATGTGAACTACTGATGAAAAGGACAAAGACACAGATGCAAAGAGACGGCAGGAGGAAAATCCTGCAGCTGCCCTGCAGAGTCAAGAAGAAAATAATCCTATGATATTAATTTTCTGCACTGAACAGTCTGGAGAACCAACATGCATACTGTGGGCAAATACACAACATTTTAAAGTTATCATGATATTTATTCTTTTTTGCATTGTGTCTGACTGAATACATGTCAGCTACTGGCAGAGAATGCAGCAGGAATGATGCGCCTGGTGAGCCTTGTTTGGGAAAATTAGAATTTTAGATGTTTTTTCAGCAGGATAATGCTGGCCAATGCACCTGTTCTGATTTTACATCATAAATACAGTAACGTTGGACTACAAAGGCGCTTCACTGAGGAAAAAGGATCAAACAACAGGCAACAAAACTGAAAGTATAAATGGCTAATATCAGCCTAACAGTAAACTATTACACTGTAAAACATCACAGTTCCATTTGGTGATTTATTTATTTTTTTTCAATTCAGCTCAAATTGCCATGACGCATTTTGCATATTGGACTCAAGTTTAGATGTTTTTGGGCATTAAACAGAGTGATTTGATGTCTTTACTAGTTGTGAGTTCATTTAATGAACGAATTTATGTAGAGTTGTACTTCAAAAGGGGGGAGGGGTTGCTGCTATTTTTAATAAGACAAGACATTTTTTTTAACTTGATGCTAACTAGTTTTCCACAGAGAATTACTTTAAGTTTATTCTCTAAGTTCAGTTTTAAATTAATATGACTTTCATTTTTAAGGTAGAAAGGGACGCTTCATTTCTAAGTTTTACTAAATACCCTTGTCTTAAAGCAACACTATGGAAGATTTTCAACTTAAAATGTTGTTTCCAAAATTATTTTGATGGCATGTCAACCTTTGATGGGGTGAATTGCACTTCCCGGTCCGGATCTGGACCCCGAGAGTCCTCCGTCCAGACCCTGAAGCCTTTTGATACAATTTAGGGAAAAGGGAGACTCTTTTATTTTGGTGGGGAAAAAAGAAGAAAAAGCTGAACTGAACTGCTGCATCGGCAACCGCCCAACAGATTATGGCACGAGCCCTTGGGCGCTCTCCTGCTGCAGACTGTGCTCTTCGCTGTCCCACAAACACCACTCTCTGCAGAGACTCTGTAGCTCCAACTGCTCCAGAGAGTATGCAGCAGGTTGCAAAATCAGGTTCGCTGCCCCCCCCCCCACACACACACAAGGCCGACATACACCCCGGACAGACCGGTCTGTACCCACCAAAAGAAGTGCTGTTGTGAGCCGACAGTAGTCCATGCTGGGATGCAGAGGTGAGGTCACTGGTTATCATAAAAACTCAGTAAAAGCTCTGTGTGTTACCGAACATAAAAAATTCCACTTCCCCGCTCACTGTAACCATGGAGTTACAGCTCCATCCATGCTGTAACAGAGTTTACTATTGATTAATAAAAAATGTGGAGTAATTCTGTCCTGGAATTATATTCTGTGTCCATTTTTTTGTCTTAGTTTGAAATAGTTTTTTCTGTACTGGAAATATTGACTAGAGGTGCAGTTTGTAATGGTCTGCTCTGGCTGCTCATTCCCCTCACTGCGCACACACCTGTTCCTCATCACGGCTTGGGCTATTTAAACCACGCTGCCCTGGGATCCGTACGGAGTTGTCTGTCAACCTTCATGAGACCCACTCACACCTTCTTCGTTGTTTCAGAGTTCCTAGCCTCAGCCTGCCTTCGTCCTCGCTTCCAACCCTCTGTCAGCCGGAGTCAGGAAGGAAACCTCCATTACCCAAGTAAGCCATCGCTCATTCTCCCTAATCCACTCTCAGTAGTCTGTGCACAGGCAGAGCTCAGTGGCGGCGGACCTCTTTCCTCCCTGGCGGTGGACCAAGCCACACAACTCCACTTGACACATATTCACCCTCTACAAGCAGCAGCCGGATCAGTGGGCACTGTCCTCCTGACCGCAACTGCCGAGCTGAACCTGAGCATCACCACACTCTGCAAACAGTAAGCTCAGGATTAAACTGCACATCTCCACTTGTATTGTCACTAACTGTCCTGATTCTGTTTGTCCATAGGGTTGCCAGGTCATACGACATTCTGCTCTCCCCCAGCTGCTGCAAGATCACACATCCACACACTCACATCCACACATTATTGTTAATAAATATAATTGTATCTATTTCGGTGTCCGAGTCTGTTTACTGGGTCTACAACCATGTCAGTACAACTCTGCCAAAATGACCCAGCAGACAGCGCGCTAATGCGCAAGGTTAACAACCTCGAGACCCAGGTAGATCAGTTACCTTATCAACAACAGATCATTTTAACACAATTAACCCATTTAACAGACCGGTTGGATCGTTTGGCAGGCCCACAGGCGTTTCCTCCGGCCCTTTCGGCCCCTAGCAGCTCATCGGCTCCCGCAAGCCCGCCACACGGCCAGGGCCCCTCTTCTCGGCTAACTCCCGTCCCCACTCCCACCCGTTTCTGTGGTAAATTAGGGGAGGCTCAGGGATTTATTATGCAGTGCTGGGTCTACAAACATGTCAGAGTTTTTGTGATTTTTTTTTTTTTTTTTTTTTTAGATAGCTATCCTTTTTTTTTAAATGTAATACAATTTAGTTTGTGCTCTCCTGTAAAACATTTTTAGGATTTTAGTTGTAGCTTTTGGAATTTTAGACCTATTTATTTGGAGTCAACAAATACATTTAGTGTTTTCCTGTATTATAAAACTTTATATTACATTTTGTTTTAAATTGAACAAAGAATTCATTTTTAATATTTTTTGTTCAAAAATTAATATGGGGCTAAAAGCAGCTAAAACATGAGCTTAATAAAATAATGTGTGAAAGCAAGTTAAATGATATTGGCCTGTCTGGAGACAGTGGTGGTCTTCTGAAAGAATGTCAATGAAAGGATGACATTTTTTTAACTCTTTAGCTGTCCCAGGCGCCGTATGGCGACTGTGACGGTTAAAGGGTGGCCAAGAGTGGTAAAAAAAATTTTGTCAGTAAAATAGTTCAGATTTCCAAGGCTATAACTTGAAAGTTGCAAGAGATAATTGCTTACTGTCAATTAGAAAGATGTAGAATATGATCCAAAGTTTCAGATAGGAATAAATTTATGCATCTAATTTGCATAATGTCACGGCAGCTATATAAATTACATAACTCAGTCAAAAGTGGACTTTGGACACATTTACACAAAGAATGGTTCGGTTTTTTGACAACGTTTTGTCTACCGGAGTATGTTTTTTATCTAATCTTCAAAGTATATGAAGCAGAAAATCAATAAAATGTAAAAAAAAACCAACAACATATATTTGTCTCTTACCTGTGGCGGGGGGGAAGGGGGCCTCGCTTGTTCACCTGACAGGTCTGTTCTCGCCCATCGTGGTCGTTCTTTTGCGTTTGGTCGGTAATTTACACTCTCTACCACATCTACAAACTCTTATGATTATCCCACATGAATTTTATTTGTATTACGCGGCTATTTCTCCAGTATGATGCAATTTCTCTGAGGCTCCATGACGATGTCGGGCATGGCCATCTTGGTGTTGTGAGCTCAGTTTTCGTCCATCGTGCTTGTTGTTTTGCTTTTGGTCGGTCATTTACACTGTCTACCACATCTAAAAACTCATTATCCTACATGAATTTCGTTTGTATTACGTGGCTATATTTCATGTAAAATGCAGCTTGTGTCAGGATCGCTGCTGCCATGACTGATCATGGCGGAGACCACATTGGTGGTGTGAACCCAAAGGGGAAAAAGGAAGAATAATAATGAGGATTTCTTCTTCTTTGCTGTATTCCATATCAGCCATGATTCTTCCGACACGTGTCTGCCACCTTTTCAACTGTCAGATCAGTACAGATCAGTACAAATTCTCAGTATAGCTGGGGGATGTCAATGAGTTGACAGGTGCAGTTGCTGTGCTGTGCCACTGGGGGTGCGTAACCCGTCCATGAAATGTGGACAGTTAAAGGGTTAAAAGCACATTTTGAGATAAATTTGTCCATGTTTATTTTATTTTTTTTAATTTAACCTTTATTTATACAGGGTTGTTCCATTGAGAGGAAACCTCTCTTGTTCAAGGATGCCCTGTTCACATTCACACCAGGAAGCTGCCCAGTACAACCACAGACTGACCTGTGGCCACTACGCAGCTCCACTGGAGCAGTTGGGGTTAAGGGCCTTGCTCAAGGGCATCACAGTGGGGCTAAGGAGGGTGGGGCAAACACTGCTATGTTATCTGTCCCACCCAGATCTGATCCTGCTGGTCCAGGGATCAAGCCCGCAACCCTCCGCTCACCAGTTCACATCCCTAACCATTAGGCCACCACTGCCCCCCATGTGTCAGATTTCTCTTCCATTTGTTTTAATAAAAGATGTTAGAAGTAAATTCTTGGGTCATTGTGAATACTTCGCTTTAAAGGGCCAAGTTGTCACACAGTGGGAGGGAAAACTCTTGAATAAAAAAAAAATGTGTCAAGATGCACTGAGAATTGTTGTAGAATCAAGTAGGATGTCATGAATTGGCCCTTGCGGGGCAAAGAGGAAGTCTCAGATGCTGGACTGCTAGTTTGTGGTATTTAATGAAAGAAAAACAAGTTTATACAGTGTACAAAAACAAAAACTTACGAGGCGAAACAGGAGTAGGCAGGTAGACCGTCAGAACAGGATGGGGTTCTGACAGGGAGTCGAACTTGAGAGTTCAGCACAGGATGAATGAACCGGCAGACTTAAATAGGGCATGAAATCAGAGATGACAAGAGATAGCAGGTGTGCATCACCTGAGTGAGTCGGTTGACCCAATTAAAGGCAGAAGCAGCTGAGCAACACACACAAAATGGTAACAAGGTAGAAGTGTCTGGAAAAAGGGGTGGAGAGCTCATATCACAAAGAGACAAAATATAAAGACAATAATAACGCAAGACCAAGATGAACAAAAGCACCTAATGAAACTAACAGAATAACACTAAGAGCTAGAATACATAAACAGAATAACTGAGAACACCAAACACATCCTAAACCAGCAGACAGAAAGATAAACACATCACACAGGAAAAAATGCAGAAAATACTCAAAAATGAATTAAGAGCCTGAGCACGGTGAGCACCACGCTCAGCCTCGTGACATCGGAGTTCTGAATCATAAACGAATCATGAGGTGCCTAAAAATTCCCACACCTAGTTTGGACCTTGGCTGGGGACTAGGACCGACTTATTGGACCTTTTGCAGTTTTAGTTGGTGACCCCTACACTATAGAATGAATGGGCCTGCATAGTCTGAAACAGCTCTGTTCTTGGTAGGAACATCGAAAGGACGACAACTATGTCCCAACAGCCAAACACAAGGGGCTTAGTTGTTGGTGGCTACAGTTGTGCCATGTGATTGGCTGTTGGGACTGAGGCCATATTCACCATAGTTGTAAACGGAGTGGTGGAATAGTGGTAGAGCATTTGGCCCACAGCCAGGAAGTTGTAGGTTCAAGCCTCAGCCGGGTCTGACCAAATACCATATAAAAATGATACTTCGTGCCATCTAGCCTGGGAATAGAATGGGGAAAGTTGGATGTGGCAGTTCCTTGCATGGCAGCGCCCCCCCGATTCAAGATGTGATCGACAATGTAATTAGGAGAAAGCATCATTTTGTTATATTGCACGTGCTTGGCACTATGGATTGAATTCTTCTTTCCATAGATGTAGTCTTTCAGTGTTCCTACTTGTGACCAAAAAAAAAAAAAAAAAAAAAAATACATACTGTTGCTTTAAAATGTAAGTCAAAATGTAAGTATGTATTATCACTAGGTTTAATAAATGAAAATACAATACATGAGTTCAATCTCTAAGATGTCCAACCATCCATCTATCTATTTTCTACCGCTTCTCCGGAGGACCGGGTCACAGAGGCAGAAGTTCAAGCAGAGAAGCCCAGACTTCCCCTCCCCAGCCACCTGCTTCAGCTCTTCAGAGGGGATACCAAGGTGTTCCCAGACCAGCTGCGACACAGACTGTATTCTCACAAAGCACCCCCACAAGAAGCCACAAGGGACAAGGTTGAACACTTTCTCCAAGTCTACAAAACACATCTAGACTGGTTGGGCAAACTCCCACGAGCTCTTGAGGATTCTCAAGTGGGTAAAGAGCTGGTCTGATGTGCCACGGCCAGGATGAAAACTACATTGCTCCTCCTGAATCTGAAGTTCAATCAGCGCCAAACTCTCCTCTCCAGTACCTTGGTGTAGACCTTCCCAGAGAGGCGGAAGAGTGTGACCCCCCTAAAGTTGGAACACACCCTCTGATCCCCCTTCTTAAAGAAAGGAACCAACATCCCAGTTTGCCATGCCAAAGGTACTGTTCCCAACTTCTACACGATGTTGCAGAGGCGTGTCAGCCATGACAGACCTACAACATCCAGAGCCTTGAGGTACTCAGGGTGAATCTCATCCACCCCTGGGGCCCAGCCACCAAAGAGTTTTTTTAACCACTTCGGCGACCTCAACCTCTGTAATGGGCGAGTCGTCCCCCTCATCCTCAAGCTCTGTTTCCTCTGTTGAAGGCATATCAGTGGGATTGAGGAGATCCTCAAAGTATTCCTTCCATCGCCGCATGATGTCTCGAGCAAAAGTCAGCAGTGCCCCATCCGCACCATACACAGTGTGGACAGGGAGCTGTTTTCCCCTCCTGAGTTGTCGGACAATTTGCCAGATTGTCTTCAAAGCCAACCAAAGGTCTTGTTCCATGGCCTCAACAAACTCCTGCCCCACCCAAATTTTTGCTTCAGCAACCACCTGAGCTGCACTCCGCTTGGCCTGCAGGTACAGCTCAGCTGCTTCAGGAGTCCCACAAGCCAACTAAGCTGGATAGGACTCCTTCTTAAACCTTCTTTAAAAAAAAAACAACAAAAAAACTAATTATTGAAAACAAATGGAACATCCAATATTAGCAACTGTTTCGGAGCCCTTGTTTATTTGTTTGTCAGATCACTTATTTGTGTGATCTTTTGTGACTTATATTCATAACAGTGTAACTTGCATTTTGGGAAACGGATCCTAGCCTTTTTAGCATTTTTCCTTATGAGGACCAGGCCAAATGTCCCCACAAGAAAAAATGTCCTCACAGAAAAGGTGGTTTGTCAAGGGGTGGTCCACACAAGAATAGAAAGACAGGATAGCACAAACACACACACATACTGGTTTTCCTATTTTGTGGGGACCAATTTTCTGATCATTACTTGTGGGGACTACCCTTTTCTACACAGAGATTCCTTGCATTTAAATAGATAGAAGATTAACTTGACACTCTAGGAGTGGTGGGGAGTCCGTTGGGGGGGGGCACTAGCAATATAATGGTAGGGGAAACACTGCTGTTGCTTTAACACTTGAGGATGTCAAAACTTAAAATTAAACCCTGGAAAATGCACATTATGGGCCCTGAAATGCAAGTTTAATGGAAAATATATTTACAACTGACCAAAGTTTTGAATGTAAACACCAACTATTAAATGTAATTTTAGGGCGCATTCACATGGCCACTCTTTGGTCCGGACCAAAGGACTATCCGCGGATAGTTCAGTTTGTTTGGTGCCATCTATAGGGTATAAACCATTTATGATATGGTGCCATCTATAGGGTATAAACCATTTATGATAAATAGACAGCTTAATTTTATTGATTTCTGCCAACTATTTTTAAAGGTGCAGTGTGTAATAATTAGTGCAATCTAACAGTCAGATTTCAAAATATAAATATTTTCCATTATATTGGTCATTACCTCCTGCCAAAGCATTTACAGGAGCCATTTGTGTAATTAAAGTTTATCAGTGGCAGACCGTGTATTTTACAACTAGGCCTTCAGTGGTGAGCTACCCAATTTAAAGTAGAACTGAACTGAACGGCATTGAACGGCACTGGGTGATAGTACATACAATTATAAAGATAATTTATCATTGGCACCCCCTCCACAAATCCCGGAATCTTGGAGAAAATCGCAATTTTGAATTTCCCGCCCTGAAAAATCAGACAAATCCGCCGAAGTGCAGCCGGAGTTCCGCGTGACGTCACGAGTGTGACACAGTCCTCCATGTTTACCATTGCGAGCACGTCGACACTGGTTGTTTTTGGTGCATTTTGTTGTGATAGTCGACTACAAAACACTTCCAACACCTGGGAAAATCTGTTCAGTGGCCAAGGAAAGCTGTCATGGCGACGAAAGAAAAGAAAGGGGGAGGAAAAGCGACCGGGAAGCGATGCATTTCTAGATATACAGTGATCCCTCACTTATCGCGTTTAATGGGGACCAGAACCGACCGCGAAAAGTGAAAAACCGCGAAGTAGCGTCACCCCCCCCCCCCAAGGGCGTCACAAGCACTATTTTGCACAAAAAGGCACAAGAGAACAGCGAAAAGTGCCACTAAGCAACACGAGCGATAAAGAACAATGAATGCGGTCTTCCTTTGCTGGGTAAAACGTCTCGGCCAATCAGCTTGCGAGATTCCCGAGCGGTGAAGAGGTGGGCGGAGAGGAGTGGAGCGGTGGTCAGAGAGGTAGATTTTCAGTTGTGCGGGCTCTCCGTGTTGATACCTGATGTTCTAATGTAGTCTCCCTGCCTTCTCCCTGCCTTCTCCATTAGAACATCAGGTATCAACACGGAGAGCCCGCACAACTGAAAATCTACCTCTCTGACCACCGCTCCACTCCTCTCCGCCCACCTCTTCACCGCTCGGGAATCTCGCAAGCTGATTGGCCGAGACATTTTACCTCGCAAGCTGATTGGCCGAGACGTTTTACCCAGCTTCGCTCCCTACCGAGCGCCTATACCCAGCGAAGGAAGACCGCATTCATTGTTCTTTATCGCTCGTGTTGCTTAGTGGCACTTTTCGCTGTTCTCTTGTGCCTTTTTGTGCAAAATAGTGCTTGTGACGCCCTTGGGGGGGTGACGCTACTTCGCGGTTTTTCACTTTTCGCGGTCGGTTCTGGTCCCCATTAAACGCGATAAGTGAGGGATCACTGTAATAAGTTGGAAAAATGCTGATGGTTTTTTTTCCTTTCTTTTTTATTGTTAATTTTCCTTATCCTGACACCCCAAACATGCCAAAGTAAAGACTCACCATTCTGTATTCAATAAGCGACTCTCCTCCCCATCACTGCTGCGGTCTGAGTCGGTGCCGGAATCCCCCGAAAATTCTGGCTCTAATCTGTACGGTTCGATGCCTCCCTCGCTCTCTTCCTGTTCACTTGACACTCCTGCATCCTCCTCTGTCTTGTCACCGATCCTGAATGCCTCTTCACTCCGAAAACTCTGGTGTTCTTGACTGCTGGAACTGCTATCATCTGCCATTGTTGTTTTGATAAGGGTCACACTCGTGACGTCACGCAGCGTCGTCTGCACTACTTCTGGTTTGTTTGGCACTGCCAGCCAGAGGCAAAAGTTTATCGGCTTATAGCTTGGCCATCGCACGGCCTAAAAATTTCTTTTATGTGTTGAAAAATACAATAGGTAATAACGAATTAATCTGCTATTCTACTTTTTTGGCAAAAAGGTGAGTTCAGTTCTACTTTAAGTGCCATTCATACCAAGCACCATAAAAACAGGCTATAGGGCTGTCCACACAAAGCATGTTAAAGATAACTTTAACTATAAAATTGTAGTTTTAAAAATCTTCACCTTTTCATTGTAGAGCTCCCTTTCCCTGCGCATTTGTTCATTGAGCTGCAGATCCACTCTTGTTTCCCCAAAGGTTTAACAGTACTGTTGCTTGTAAGTCTCCAGCTGGTGGCTGTGCTTTGGTGCCTCGCTGCACTGTCACACCTAGATGATTTAGGCAATGTTTGCAAAATATATGAAAAATTTGGAGAATATCCTGGGGTATGTGGGTCAGTTAGGGCTCAGTTTTGTCTGAGTTAAGAGCACGCTGAAGCACATTGGTATATGGTGTTGTTCGCCGAGCTCCTCTGAAAATTAATTTTCAGCATGTTGAAAATTTTCCAATGTATCCAGCGTATGGCTGATACATCCCGCATTCATGGAGCAAATGGCATTTTTGCAGTGTTGGTTCACAGGAAAAACCCATACAGAGCTCTCTGCCTGCAGCACGCGCCTGCAGCACGCGCCTGCGCGCGCACACACACACACACAGAACAAAACACGTACTTTATAAAGGGACCTGTCAGGGTTTTTTTTTTTTTTTACATTTAACTGAAGCCTATACAGTCACCTGTCCAGTGTTGTTCTGATAGATATGCCAAAATGTCAGAACACCAGAGGAGACGGATTCAATCAGCTGATTGCCTGAAGCACACAGCACAGCTGTTTACTTTGCTGTTGGCTGGGACTCCCAGCAAAAGCACTCTCCACGTATTTATCTTGGTTTTATTTTTCACTTTATTGAAAATAAACTTTTTTATCACCATCAGTTCGTGTGCCTTTGAACCAGGTTGTGACAACTGTTATCTGATGTTCCTGACGTGTCACATGAGCCATTTTAGGCACAACTGACAGATTTGACAGCTCTGCCAGGTCGGTCACGCCCCCCGCCATGGTGTTTGGAGGGGAGAATCATCTGGGATGAACAGAGATGATCTCTCTCAAAACTAGGATTCATGGATCGGGAAGCAACAGCAGTTTGACATGAGTGCACAATGCAGAAGTTAGACTATTGTTGCGCATAAGTTGTGAATGTCGGCAACATGCTAAGCATTAGTTGGTTTAAGTTACTATTACTTAATTATATGTCCAAGTCGTTATGGATATGCGATGCATACAGCCAAAAGTAAAAATTTTGGTGTACCCCAGCATTTTAGACCAATTTTTATATGTTTGGTGAACACTGCCTAAATCATCATGGTGTGACAGTAGACAGCTCAAGTTAACAAACCCTGTCTGGCTCCAAGTATCTACTCAATCAGTTGCAAACAACAGGCATTCCCAGCAATATAATTTGCAGCACTCCTCAGAGCCTGTAGTCCAAGGATACAGCTCGTTGCTAATATGGAAGTGATGGACAAATCCATTCCTTGGCTGAGACGGGCCTGCTAGATTCAGGGTTGGCCGACCTCTTTTCACAATGACCAGCTTTTCTTGAAAAGCCCATATGGAAAATAGATTTTTTAAAGTAGTGACCAAATCATTTTCCTCTCCCCTGTCAGCCATTGTGGGTGGAAAAACAATTATATTTAAACAGATGCAGTATACTGTAGCTACTTAAGCAAGTCCTTGCACTGGCGTTTTGCTAGCTAGCATCCCCTGCATTGTGGGTGGAGGAGTCTAACCATCCAATCAAAAGATGTGAAAATGCAGACGTTCTCAGATGCCTTCTATGCATACCCCTGGATGTACAGAAGACATCTGATTGGTTAAAGCAACAGGATAACAGCTCATTTAACCTACAGAGCCACACTGTTAATTCCTGAAGGCCCAAGGCAGATTTGCTTGACCCTGGCAACACAGATGGCTGAAATATGATTGGATAAAAAAACCCTCTAACAATCATTACACTACCGGAAAGAGTGCAACCAAGAGAAAAGCTACAAAATGAAGAGAATAGACTATTGGGAATAATTTAATACATCCTCATGGAACAAATATGTTGTGAAGGTTGTAAATGTAATTCTGATAGTGTTTAGGCCAGCAGAGAAGGCTTTGCTGGCCCTGAGGGTCCACCACTGGAGTTTATACATATAAACCTGCAATGGAACACTACTCCAAAATGGCTGCCTACATGGAAGTAGACCTTCTTCCTTGTGTATAAAAAACTATCCTTATTATACATAAAATACACCAGATTTTAACCCCTTGCACTCTGGTCAATTTTCCTAAAAACACCTAAAAATAACGTACCCAAAGTAAATCAAAAGCTGTTCTTCAACCCTTTGCAGCATCTTCATGGGGTTGGTCTCATTTAAAAGAAAACACTTTGAATTTTTTGGCAAAACAGTCATAATCTCTCTAAGTGTTCCTGCCACTGAGTAACAGTCATCTAAACATACTGAACTTGAAGAAAATACAGTTCGCCTGGGTGTTTTTTTGGATACAAATGCTTGCAAATAACACACAACTGTCAGATCCGGGCTGGAAAATGCAACAGAAATGTAGAACCAAGTGTTATCCAGCTGAGGTCAAAATTTTGTAACAATACCACAAAAAATGAATATATTACACAGCTTTTTTGTCAGGTTGTTCCCAGGTGTTTTTGAACTGTGCCAAATTGTGCCAAATGGCACAGTTTGGAAAAACTTCTGTAACTTTTGAATGATTCAATATAGAAGCTTGATCTTGGGCTCTAATGAAAGGTGACACTCAGGGCTGTGTGTGTGTGTGTGGGGGGTGTTTATTCATTCATGAATGAATGAATGAACAAACAAGCCCCCACACACAAAGAAGCATGCCACGTAAAAAATGTGTGGCTTTTTTTTACAAGAAAAAATAACCTACAGTGCAATAAAAATTATACTAAAATATCTGTAATGTAGAGGATAACAACTCCCCCCCCCCCCCGCTACAGAGGACGGACATCGTCCATCGCTACGGCGTGCGCCACGGTCTACTACGCACAGTTGTACTAAAATATCTGCAATATATCTGCAATCCGCTACAGAGGAGCAGCGGGAGGGAGGGGGACCATTCACGGGTCCGTGCGCCGCGGTCCATCATGTGGCGATGACGCACAGTTGTAATTTACCGATCGGTCCAAAGTCATTTTGATTACAATTTTCAGGGATAAAGAATAATTTAGCTTATAACACTTACCTGTCCACAACAGCAGTGTCGCTGGCGAACATCTCTTCCTCATTGTCAGACGAACATGACGCTGGTCCGCTTGTTACGACTCGTGGTTCTGGTCACGCGACCCGGTCAAACCATGATTCCATTTTTGCGGTTTTGCACTTCCATGATTGCGGTTTTGGCGAACGATTTTTCAAAACAAATAAGAACAGTAGTAAGAAAAAAAGACTGGCGAACGCGTGTGTGTCACCCAGTGGCTTACACAAAACAGATTTTACGCACGGGACGCACGCTTTCAATCATCGAACTTCTCTGCTTCAATTGGCTCACTGTATTCGCAGCCGTTGGTAGGCGGGTCCTTCTTGCTAGGTTTTCAGTCATTGGTTCTTCAAGGTTTCAGAAACCCAATTCAAGGCTCTTATTAGTCAAATGAGAGGTCAATCAAATCTAAACCAATCAAAGCAGTCCTTTGGCTTTCTGTTCGCGGCTGTGTCTGTAGTGGAGGAACGGAAATGCAGCTTTTCTCTTTTCAGTGCGCTCTGAGACACACAGTGTGCGTCCTAGTGCGCATGAGGGCGGTATCCCGGAGTGCAAGAGGTTAAAGTGGATTCACACTACAATGTTTGGACTGACTTTCATTGATGTTTTGGCAAACATCTGGCTCTGCTGGCAAAAGTTAATGAAGGTGGTGTTTGTTGGCAAATGCTGGAAAAAGTTGTATTGTTTGAAATTTTTCAGCATGCTGAAAATGTGCCGACATTTGGAAATACACGTTGATGAAAGTTGTGCTCAGTTTGTAAAAGTTCTTGAGTGCTGGGCTAAGTTATGCAGAGTTTGCCTAAGTCAGCCTAAGTTAAGCTTGGTTCACACTATAGTGTTTGGACTGACTTTTACAGACATTTTGAAAAATCAGAGAAATACTCAGCGCAGGTTAGCGCAGGTCAGCTGACATCAGCGTCAGGCGACGCTCTCATAAAGATCAGTGCGTGTGGAGGCTTCCTGCCATTCTGGACCTGCTTTTGGAGTGAACACATCTCCCTTGGCCATATGCTTCAGTATTTATTTTCATTTTATGTTCCTACATAGATACTTCTGCATACCCTTTTCCCCTTTTCGTTCATTCATTCATTCATTGCTTTAAAAAATAATACAATAATGCCTATAGACTCAACTCTAAGTTCACAATTAAAATGTGAATGTTAATGGAATAAAAAAAAAACTATTTAGTGTATCATCATATAAATAAAATGATGGGTGATTATATTTTGACTGTTACAACTATCTCAATTAAAATAACATAAAACCCTGTTAAATGTCATTTACTTTTTAACACCACATCAGTGCTGTTTGATTCCCCACAATGGAAGCAGAACCAATAAATCCTGGAGAATGGAGCAGAAAATTAAGAACAGTAACTTTCTCAATGAGGAGATTTTTTTTTCTTTTGGGCTGTCACATTTTTGGGAGATTATATATATATATAGTTTTTCTTTTTTTAAATTCCCCTTTCTCTTTCATTCGTGCATGTCTGAAGTCAGTTTCGGTCTAAAAACATCTGTTTCCACCGGCATTTCAGTCAATGTTTCCCAATGGAGCTTAACTTAGGCCAACTTAGGCGAACTCTTTTACAAACTGAGCACAACCTTCACCATCGTGTATTTCCAAATGTTGGCAAATTTTCAGCCTGCTGAAAACTTCCAAGAAATACAGCTTTCGCCAGCATTCGCCAACAAACACCAACCATCATTAACTTTTATCAACTTTTGCCAGCAGAGCCAGACATTTGCCAAACCATCAGTAAAAGTTGGTCCAAACGTTGTAGTGTGAATCCACCCAAAAAACTAGTCCAGAATGGCAGGAAGCCTCCACAAATGCCAATCTTTATATGGGCACCGCCTGACGCTGATGTCAGCTGGCCTGCGCTGAGTACTTGTTTGCTTAAGTGAACCTAAGTTGGCCACAGCTATACATACACTAGCCTAAGTTTGCAAAAGTTTGCCAACGCTGAATGCAACGTTGGCAAATGCTAGCAAAAGTTTGTAAAAGTTCATAAAAGTTGGTGTGTGCTGGATTAAAAAAAAAAAAAAACCTGTTCACGAACATAGTTTCACCAATGTTTGGACTAATTTCTCTGATTTTTCAAAATGTCTATAAAAGTCGGTCCAAACGCTATAGTGTGAACCCAGTTTTACTGAAGAACAATTATGCACCAATTAAAACATTTTAATTAATGCTGCAATACAGTTCTGAATTGAAATTACCCCAAATGTTACACATGCACCTTTAAAGTTTGCAGTGAATGACTTTAAACCCAGTGAGCCACAAATACCTTTATTCAGATTTCAGTTCTGAGTATTTACTTTGTTCCCAAAGCAGTGACATTAGAAGTAGCAGAAACAAGTTTGAATCAGTGACTCTCATCAACACAAACAAATCTGACTTAAACACACAATCTTAATGCATGCTCAACTTCAAAATGACAGTATGTAGAAAAGCACAAGCACAAATGCACACACTTCCCACTTGCCCACCTCGCACATGTATCCCGAAGCACTCAAACGTCCACCCCTGCTCTCAAAAAAAAAATAAAAAAATAAAAATCCCTGGCAGCACTTCATCTGAAGGACATTACAGACCGTGAGTGTGTCAGAATATGTGAGACACAATCCCCCAGAGCGCGGTCTATTCTGCATGTCTGTCACTGTATCATCCTGCTTCTCTCCCCTGAGACACACGTGAACACATGCGCGCCTCCTCAATGAGAACATCACCCTCAAAAAACTCATTCTCACCATCTTGTGAATCAGAGTGCAAGGTGAGAAACCATGCACATGTGCTTCAAAAGCTTTGGGAAGTTATCTCTTTTCCTGGGAATATATGTAATCTCCGCCATAGTGTCTTTTACTGTGTTTAAAGCTCTATGACAGAGCTCGGGATTTGTGTAATTTGACCTGGAGCCATCCACTAAAGACCTCAGATATGATGATGAGAAATAAGAAGATCAGGATTTGTCCAATGCCATAATGCAGGCTTTGACGGTCTGTGCGCGAGGTATGTTTTCACATGAGCGTACATGTGTCTGTGTCTGATGGCTGAATTAATGTGACATGGCAGATGTAATGCAGAATCATAAATCTTTAGCCCCGGGATCACTGAGGGGGGAGAGCAGCAGATGATATATTAAAGGGCGCACACACACGCATGCACAAACCAGTTATGATCCTGATAATAAAAGCAAGACCCTGGCTGCAATAGCCAGCTAATAGACATGACTCCGTATCTTTCCCCTGCGGCGGATGTGACATGCACATGGCACCAGATACACATATGCGCACAAAGACACAAACTCCATCCGCTTTTCCAGCAATTTATTATGCTGCTTTGAGCCCAACAACTCAAGCGTTAGATCTAGCTGTAATGCTGTTAAAATCTTAATACTGTTACACAAGCTTGGTGTTGTACAACATGCTAATTCTTTATTTACTGTGTAGACAGCATTAGATGGTGTTATTTAAAAAAACATGTTGGTGTATCTGTCGAGAAAACTGTAGCAACTCAGAGAAAGTCAGCTAGTCTAGCTATGATTTCTAACTAGGGATGGCCCAACTGTGACATTTTGAGCCAAAAATAATAAGTTGGCAAACAGCTGGTAATACCAATTGTTACCGCAGCCAAGGAGGTAATGTGAGTGGGGCGACATGCTTGTTTGTCTGTTTTTTAGCAGGATGACACACAAGAGCACTTTGAGGCGAGTGCAATATCCCCCGCCTGTTTTCTTTGAAGATCCCAATACTTACTGATGGAGAGCAGTTTTCAGCTTTTCAATATAATTACTGCGGCAGAACCAAATTATGATAAGCCCATCAGCTATGAATATACAAGAAAAGTATACAATCCACAGCTGTAGGTCAGGATCCCAAGATGAACCTGTGTAGCAAGTATAGTGACCCTAGAGAGCTTTACACGTTCTACAGTAAGAGATCATAGTGAGTGCCAACCTTGACCTATGACCTTTTGAAACCAAACCTGTAGTCAGAGGTTATGGTCTCAGAGTGAACCTGTGTACCAGGTTTGGTGACTGTAGCTTTACTTGTTTTATAGTAATAATAAATGTAGCATTTACCATAGTCCAACTGCAATGCTAACTTTGAACTTTTGACCCCTAGACCCCAAACCAATAGTTAGGTGAGGGTGTAAGTCGTCCAAGATGTGTATTAGATACAACTACTGTATCGATTTGAAAAGCCTACATCCTTTCTTTCAGAGTAGTTACTGTATTTAAAAGATTTAGGGAAAATCTGAACTGACCTTTGACCTCAAGGTCATCCAATGAGAGTAAAATTGTAATATGCGCATCATCAGAGTATATTAAATCATGGTACTGTGGCGATGTTAAAATAAGACACGGCGTCTGGAGTTTTAATGAAGTTTATTGATCAAATCATCGCCATCACGGAGCTCACCCCAGCTGCTGTATAAGCATGCTGGGGATCGCTCTCAGGCTCTCATGAGCTGTAGTCAGAAGCAGTCAGAAGAAGAACAGAGGGTGAACATATGAATTCAGCCACTTAAATACCCAGCAACGGACAATACATCAAAGGCATTTTATCATCAAAGGAAATGCATTCAGACATGTGACATTTGTACCACAATGCGAGAAGGAAGCATGAATGTTTGCATTTGCGTCATACATATCCACAGGATGCTGGTGCCTGAACTAAGCACAGGAAGGCTGCCTATTGATCTCAACACACACATCTCACTGTCCTGTTAATTGCTCTAGTCGAGCGCTGTGTTTGTCCGTGGCTGCTGTGGGGGGGTACCCCATAGTACCAAGTTTCAAAACAATCGGACCAAAACGGTAGGAGGAGTTGATTTCACAAGACAGTTACTGTCTATGAAGTGAGGTGAAAGAGGAGGTCATAGGTCAGGGGCTACAATTCTTGCAAAAATCCTCCGATCAGAACCAAATTGAATATGCGCATCCTCAGTGTATGTCAAACTATGGACCAAAACTGTAGGAAAAGTTGATTTCACAAAAGTGGGACAGATGGACGGACAGATGGAAGGACGGCCTGACCCATAACATTATCCCCCTTAGGTCTGGGCTTCGACCGGTGGGGGATAAAAAACTATAAGACAGATTTTGGTGATATTCTCACCAGAGGTGGCCCTTGGGCTATGGACTGAATCTATTAGATTTTGGTAGGTATCTGAGAGTGCATACCTCCACCAAGGCCCCATCTTCTCACACCGTTTTAGCAGGATTATGCAAAAACTACTGGATGGATTTTCATGACAATTTCATCAGAGGTGGTGTGTGGGCTAAGAATGAACCCATTGGATTTTGGAAGTGATCTATGAGTACATACCTCCACTAAGGTTCTATCTGGTAATGTATGGATGAACAGAGGTACGGACAGACGGAGGGAGGGAGGGAGGGCAATATGGACAGAGGTACGGCAGGACGGTCGGATGGACGGAGGTACAGACGGACAGGCAGACGAAGGGAGGAATGGAACCAGCCTTGGCAGAGGTATGCACTTTCTTAGTGCCCTCTAGTTTCTTTTGTTTTTGTTCTCATCTATTCCATCATTAACATCAGGGAGAAAGAGAAATATGTTATAAAAGAGAACTGAAACACTTTCAAATAATTCAGTTCTTGATATTTTATGAATTCGCTGCTGTAGTTTAATAGCAAGAACTAGAGGGCACTAGGAGAGCGCATACCTCCGCCAAGGTGCCGTCCATCCATCCATCCCTCCCTCCCTCCCTCCCTTAAGCCATCCACCCATTTCTCCCTCCTTCTCTCCATCTGTCCATCCATCCATTAATACCTCCAAACCTCCATCCCTCCATTCACCTTGGCAGAGGTATGCACTCTTGGATCATCTCCAAAATCTAATGGGTTCATCCAGAGCCCAGGGGCCACCTCTGGTGAAAATTTCATCAAAATCCATCCAGTAGTTTTTCTGTAATCCTACACACAAACAAACAAAGAAATGGGCCTTGGCAGGGGTATGCACTCTTGGATCACATTCAAAAGCTAATGACTTCATCCGCAGCCCAAGGGCCACCTGTGGTGAAAATTTATTCAAAATCCATCCAGCAGTTTTTGTGAAATCCTGCTAACAAACAGACAACCAAACCGCCCCGATCATGAACCTTACCTCATTTGCCGATAGACCAATATCAGTCAACAAGGTGAATATTAGCCAACACCAATATATCGGTGCACCCCCATCATCTCTCTTTATTAACAAGAAAAACAAGCCCAAACAGCTTATTACTAACTAGAAAAGCACTCGGAGAGTGCAGACCTCCGCCAAGCACCACAGTTGCCCCCATACAGTGTTTGTGTGTACGTTTTCAGATTCCTTGACCATGAAAACATATGACTAGCAATTGGATTCACAATGATAGGATTAGTGGTTCAGTAGTTATTGACGAAAATGGCATTTTCCGTAATGGCGGTTTAGCGCCACAGTTCCCCCCATACAGTGTTTGTGTGTACGTTTTCAGATTCCTTGACCATGAAAACATATGACTAGCAATTGGATTGACAATGATAGGATTAGTGGTTTAGTAGTTATTCACGAAAATGGCATTTTGCGTAATGGCGGTTTTCTTGTGGACGGTGATCCGGATCACTACCAATATCTAATCATCTGTAGGATACCCCATTTCTGACAATCTGTGAAAATTTCATGAAAATCCGTCCATAACTTTTTGAGTTATCTTGCTAACAAACAGACAGACAAACAAAGAGACAAACCAACGCCGATGAAAACATAACCTCCTTGGCGGAGGTAACAAGACAAGCGTTAGAGCCGTCCTTCACCAGACGGCTCAACTAAATATGGCAGCCATCACCATCAAGTCAGATGCTCATTGACTGCAAATGCACTGCTGATGCATAATATATAAGCTGGTCCATCTATCTTTTAAGTTATTTCCATGAAAAAAAACCCACATATGTCCACATTGTCATGCTTGCACACGTGCAGTAGGCTCTGCTGGCTCTGCTGTTTTTCCTTGAATTAAAGCAATAATTAAAGCAGCTCCTCGTCGTATCTGCATTTCTGAGAACATTTAATATTCAGCTCATACTCACAATCACAAACATGCATCTCATTGGGTGTGCATCCTAGCAACTTTAACATACCCCCCTTTCATTCAGGCCAGTTGTGGTTATACTTCCTTTGTACAGCAGCATTATGTTTTGCAGTATACTTTGCACTGCATATGCTTACTGTAAAGGAGAAAAGCTTTGCAGGAATTGCATCTTGTTTGGCTCCCTCGAAACACTTTTGTGGTGTTGAGGGGTTTTTTTTGGATTTCCATATGGCCACTGACTCCTCCTGCATGCTTATTCAAGGGTGGCCAGGATGCTTCCTGGGCTCATGCCTAAAATGAAAAGGGCTTTGTAAGCATTTGAGGAAAATTGCAACACACTGGTGTCTGCACACGGGCTGTAATATGTACAGTGGCAGTAGGATGGTGGTTTTGTCTTTCAGGGAGGGGGACCAACAGTCTAACTGTTCATTTGCAAATCTCATGAAAGCAGATAGTTATACTGGCTTCAGTGGGAGAAGGAAAAAAACTGTTGTCTCAGGCCGTTTCACATAGTCCACTTCCTGTGTAATATCAGCTTGCACAGGAATGACAAAACAGCTGCAATTACACATCGGATGGAGCCTCATATTTACATCGACTGTCGTGCAGTACACCACACTACAGTATCTCCAGCATGGATAATCAACTGAAGTGATATGACTGTAAACCCAGCTTTCCACTGCCATGAATGCCCCGATGTTTTCGCAGAGGGTTTCGGAAATGGATGCAGCGCAATCGCAGCACAACTTTAGGGTATATCAAATGCTGATGAAAGTGAGCATGTGAAGCCCTGCCTGCATGGCACACATAGGACAAAGGTGTTGGCACTGTGACCCCGTTCGGACAAGATATCAGAGCATCATATCCAGGCCGTTTTCATATGTCACGCTCAGATAGATTGCAGTTCACATGTGGAAACACGGTGCATCAGAAATATATCTTGAGTGACTCCTTCAGATCAGATTCTGCTGCCCTGGTCAATTTTTATTTTTCCTGCAGGGAGAGAAACTGTATACTGGTTTAAAGCAAACCGCAGACACTCTCAGAAGGCAAAAGGAAGGAAAAGAAAGTTGGCCGTTGCAAGTCGAATAACAAGATAAAAACAGAAACAAAAGATGGAAAATCGCTTTTAGTACAGCGTTTTAGGTTACACTTTAGTTAATTGAAGAAATTGAATTACATTATTGATATTAGATCCTTATGAGTCATTACAAAGCACTTATTAACAACTTATTCTGCATGACAGAATTCTATTAGGACCAGAGTGACTGAAATCAATGCACAAATGTTAAGAATTCAAGTCCTAAATATTAAGCAATAATGTGATTAATTTTGATGTAACGAACAGTTTATGCCGTGACACAAAACAGAGATGCATGACAAAAGCAAGCACGCGGCAGCACACCCGCCTCCGCAAAGCTGAAGGGAAAAAAGACCCGGATAAGACCAACGCTGCATGCAAGGCCCGCCAAACCAAATAAAACCACCATAGAAACATGACAGATGTGCAAAACCACAACCCCCCTGTCCCCCAGCCTTCGTGTCCTCTGGACTAGTAATTTTGTGACTGGGACTAACTGAAATGGCCGCTTGAAATAAAGACGGGACGATGACTGAGCGTTTTCCATTCGTTGTTCACATTAATGGAGAAGCTGGTGGTTGAAGCTGCTGGCAGCCGGCCAATGGAACTTTCCGGCAGCCTGGATGGACTGCTCCCAATAACATATAGCGAACACAGGCAAGTTGAGCACAGGTATGACTAACTGAATGAACACTGACTGCTAACTTAGCTTGTTTTGCTAATTTTCTCCTGGTTGTACTAAGCGTTGCACAAATATGCTGATCCAGATGTAGTTTTCATGTTGGCGTTTTGGAAGTGGAATACCGGGGGGGCTGAAAAGTTCATAGTGGTCAAATTTGACCAAATGTGGTTTATTTTTCATCATAATCTTCCCTTCGGCCCACACAATTCCTCCATCGGTGTTGCAGCGCTTGGATCCCTGTGGTTGAAAAATAAACCACATTTGGTCAAATTTGACCACCATGAACTTTTCAGCCCCCTCCCCCCCTCCCGGTATATGCTGACAAATATTTCTGTCACTTTCCACATTTCCCTTCCACTAGTTTTACTAAAAGATAATGTCAGTAAATTGTCACACAATGGGAGGAAAAACGTCCTGAATGGACAAATGGATGCATCAAGAAGTTGGATTTAAATTGCATCAGATCGAATCGTGAGGTGGCTAAAGATTCCACCCCCATTAATAACCTCTTAATCAACATCTTTGGACAGTTAGTGAACTGTAAGACATGAATTATGATAAAAATGCAGAACTGCTTTGGCCTGAATTAAATATCTAACTACTAATGAACTGATAATTCATACATATGTAAGGAATAATGAACTGATTATGATCAAGGCCACACTTTAGAATGAGTAACATTGTCACTAAAGCCTTGATCCAGCCTTTCTTGCTCCTACTCTGAGTAAGGAAGGCTTAATTTGGAGATCAGGAGATGAGAAATTGTAACATATGATATCACAATATTCAGCGTATCACAAGATCGTGATATATCGCACTGTGGCCCAGGTATGGTGATGATATTGTATCGTGGTGATTCCCACCTCTACTCATGTATGTCTCTTTCCTGCTCTTCACCTCATTTCCCGTCTTTCTCTTCATGCTATTTGTTCGATAAAAGAACAAAATAATGACTAACAAAGATTTAATATTTCATCAACATACTAATGAGGACATTCTTTGGTTGTCCATCGATTATGCGATGAGGATGTCTTCTCTGCTGCCCTATATCAGTTGCTGTATTGAGGATGTCGCTGGTGGCTGCATCGATGACTATGTAGTCCAAATGCAGAGGCACACCTGCGCCCACAGGTTGGACAAAGAATACCATCTCCGGGTGGAGGGTTGAATTGCTGCGCATTGTGTTGGCGATCTACCCTGGTATGCATGCTGCAGTCTTCAAAGAACTGAACTGCTTGATTGGTAGTAGAATCCCACATGAAATGATCAGCAGCTAACTGCTCCAGGCTGAAAGGCGAGATGTTGCATTTCTTCAGTGAAGCCTTCAGGTTATCCTTAAACCACTTCCACTGGCTGTCAACTGTACATCGTCCGCTGGAAAGCTCTCCATAGAGGATCTTATGGGGCAACCGATCCTCTGGCATCCTACGGACGTGTTCCACCCAACGCAGCTGCCTCTTGATGATCTGTGCCTCTATGCTCACAACTGGCTGTCTGAAGAATGGTGACATGGGGGACTCTATCAGCCCATGTGAGACCAAGAATCTTCTGCAGACATTGGATGTGGAATGCTTCTAGGCACTGGATGTGCATCCTATAAAGGGTCCAGGCCCCGCAGGCATACAGAAGTGAAGAGATGACTACGGCCTGGTAGACCACGACCTTGGTAGAGATAGTGATGTCGCAATGTAGGAAAACCCTCGGAGAGAGTCTGCCGAAGGAGGTAGCTGCTTGCCTGATCCGGTTCTGGACTTCATCATTGATGGAGCAAGATGACGAGATGATAGTACCCAGGTAGGTGAAGTTGTCAACCTGGCGCAGGACATCGTCACTGACCTTGAAGGTAGCTTGAGGGTGGTGGATAGCGTTGGGAGCACACTGGTGAAGGATCTCAGTTTTCTGAGCATTCACAACTAGACCGGCACTGGCATACATGGAAGCCAAGGTAGCGAGCGTGCGCTGGAGACCTCATTTCCCATCTTTCTCTTCACGCTATTTGTTCGATAAAAGCACAAAATAATGACTAACAAAGATGAACAGCTGATGTGTTTCCTTAAATAAAGTGCTATCACATTTTTATTTCTTCTTCTGCCTTGTCATACAAATACAGTGAAAGATGATGCAATCCCAGCAATCTACATCAGATTACAGGGCAGTTCTACTCAGGATGCAACAATCCTGTCTGGTTTTGTCGATGACTTGCCAACTCCTGACTCGTGACACAAACACACTGACACACGTGTCAGCAAACCCCGATAAAAGCCACAAGAGCTCAGCAGTGTAAACACTGCACACTAATAGACAGAGAACCGGCCATTTTACAAACAGTGCAATATATTCTGAGCAGCCACACATGCAGCATGTACTGTAGATGCATGCACACTTATTCTTCATACTGATATATGGTTTGGTATCAAGGCTCCATGCACAGTCCTGCGCAGACCTCACACCTGGAAATGGATGTGTTAAAAGGAACAGCCACGTGGGCAGGAAGGAGGGGATATAGACGGTGCGTGTTTGGGGGGGGGGCTCCATTAGGCAATCACACGCCCCGCTCCACTCACTGGGGGGGAGGGGGGGGACTTCTGTCGGCCTGTGATTTGGCCCCACACCACGCCTCCCCTGCTCACTGCTGAAGTAGGTCAACCACATATAATGGAGGGGCAATGAGGAGCAAGTATGTACCCCCCTCCCCCCACCTCCCCTTGCGCTCCCCCACCTGCTACACCTCTACTGGCCAGGAAGAACAACTTCCAGCTCTGGCCCCCCCCACCCCACCCCACAAGGCAGCCACAACACGGCGACCTCCCAGCCACAACAATCGTTTCCATGGCCACGCCTGAGCGGATTCCTGCATCTCATGTGGAATGTGCACCTCTAACAAGACAAATTTTAAAAAGCTCATCTCTGCAAAACTAAATGAGAATGGGATGGGGGGGGAGGATTGGAAGAATTGAATAATGGATATTGTGCGTACTGTGTGTGGCTGTTTGCAGTTGCGAAGCGGTTCATCACTGTCACTCTCTGCGGAAGCAGGAGATGGAGCAGGAGATGTAGAGGCTAACTCAAAAAGTAGTTGTTGTTTTTTTTTTTGCAGAGGATGCACTATTTTAAAATTAAGGAGGAAAATGGAAATCCTGTGGGGGGAAAAACGTGAATGATGCTCAGCAAAGTTTAGTAGTCTCATCAGGTTTATAGTTGAAGAGTTATATTCAATACATTTATTATCTATGCATGAAAGATGGATGATGGATGGATGCACGAATCACGTGTGGAAATTAGGGACACTATAAAGGCCCCTTTACACAGACAGAGATCGTTGAGAGATCAGGCCAATTTTTGATGTTTGGAAGCGCCTATGTGAGATCCTTGTCTGTTTTGGACCAAGTAGAAACTCTGAGGACCATGGAGATCAGTGAAGATTATTGAGAGATCACTGAGAGAATTTGGTGATAACTGAGAGATTGTTTGGAGATCTGACCATTTTGTCATCGGTCAGCAATCTCTCAGTGATCTCCACTCCTGTGGAAAGGGAGCATAATCAACTGAGTTGCTGTCTCCCATAACAATCTCAGCAATTTTTTAAACTAGTAATGTTACATTTATACGAAGTGAATATCTTAAATGAAACTGATTGAATCACATTACTGATTGCACTTCTGACACATAAACACTGCTCACATCAAACATCCCTCTGGTCTCTCAAAAATGCTCGCCAAAAAAGCTTTTCAGAGAAACATGTCACTGTGGTCCTTCTATTGTTTTGCCATTTTAGGAGCGCGCTCAAGTGCAGACTTCCTGTGTGTCCGTGGCATTTCCCTGCATTAGCAACCTGCGTGTGTGTGTGTGTGTGTGTGTGTGTGTGTGTGTGTGTGTGTGTGTGTGCGTGCGTGCGTGCGTGCGTGCGTGCGTGCGTGCGTGCGTGCACTTCGAAATCGGTTCATTTCTAATTAACAGACTAAAAAAGTAACTCTACGTGCAATGAAACTTTGCAACATTTGCATGGAGGCCAGAGTGACATTAAAAGAGGGAGCTCATTTAATCTCCTCTGGAGAGGAGCCCAGAATTGGGTGTGTCTCGTGGTCTCCTCAGGGGTTGGAACATGGATGCTTATGCAGTACGCAGTATACAGTCCTGTGCGAAACACAGCCACACTAAAAATCCATCCTCATTTTCCATCTCCGACTTATCTCGCGTCTACCCGTTGCCCCTCCCTGCACTCTCGACTCATGTCGTCTTTCCTCTGCAGTCTCCACTGGCTGTGACCTTTTCTCCAGTGGAACAAGATACTGCCCCATCTCCATCTCCCTCATGCATTAATGATCTGTGGTAAGCTGAGGGCATCTGTCTGACTCCCAGCCTGTCCGCTGCTCAACCACCTCCAAGGACGGGGCTCGGCCACATTCTCCGTCACCCACCAGAATATGCAGATAAATGGCCACAGATAGCAACAGCGCCGTGGTCTAAAAAGTCGATTCTGCCTCTTCTCATCTCGGCTGCATGCATCTCTTTGACACTCCCGGCTGGCAGATGTCTAAAATACTAAAGGCGAGGAATGACAGTGGGGCACATACATAAAGAAACAGCCAATTATTGTTGGTTTCGTACTGAACATCTCTGCACATACAAGCAACTGAAATGAGGTTTCTCCATTGGGTAGCAATGCAGACCGTTGTATTCCATATCGTGTATATTCCAGCATTTAATAAATAGGGAGATAATGAGGGCTAAAATGGACCAAGCTGACCTCATGTTCTGCAGCTTTTAGCAGAATGACTCCCAAAGTGCATTTCTGGCAAAAGTTCAGTCTTGTCAAGTTCGGGTGGTCTAAAACAAACCTAAGTAAAGCAGTTATGTAAACGCTGATCTACTGGAGCACATGTAATTTATAAAGAGAATTGGCACTGGTGAATAATTCTCAAGTTTTCTGATGTTAATTCAATTGATTACAAGCTATGCCTGCATCTAGGACATTACAAAACATCAAAGATCATTACTTGATTTATTCACAACAATCTGGTATTTCTTATTCTACAAACATACAAAGCAAATAGATCATCAAACTGACTGTCTGGCAGCTCTAAGTTACACAACACAGTCAGACCACCTGATAAGCAGACTTTTCAAACACATTCTGAAGACTAGAAAAGCACTCGGAGAGCGCAGACCTCCGCCAAGCGCCACAGTTCCCCCCATACAGTGTTTGTGTGTACGTTTTCAGATTTCTTGACCATGAAAACATATGACTAGCAATTGGATTGACAATGATAGGATTAGTGGTTCAGTAGTTATTGACAAAAATCGCATTTTCCGTAATGGCGGTTTACTTGTGGACGGTGATCCGGATCACCACCAAAATCTAATCATCTGTAGGATAGCCCATTTCTGACAATCTGTGAAAATATCATGAAAATCCGTCCATAAATTTTTGAGTTATGTTGCTAACAAACAGACAGACAGACAGACAGACAAACCAACGCCGATGAAAACATAACTTCCTTGGCGCAGGTAAAAACATGAATGGAAATGTTCAAATCCCGGACGAGCCCCCAAGTATTATGACCTTGTCTCATGGGTTAGTGGAAAAAGAAAAAGAGCAATTTAATAGACAGATGATGTGGTCTGGCTTCAGCACAATCAAATTTTTAGATTTTTCATGGCATTTTCAGATGAAATATAGAGTCCATCACCACAAAGATACCGTGGTTTGCTGATTGAGACACTAAATCCAACTCTAGCTTGCCTGTTTTTTTTTAAACAGATGTGAAATATCTTGAGGATGTTTACAAGGGTAGGGCTTCCGGGTAATGGAAACAATTTTTTTTTTCCAACAATACCTCACTGTGGAAATGAAGGCATCCAACACAGTAGTACAATTCTCATCTATAGGAAGCCACTGACAGAGTTGACAGGCTTGACAGTAAATAACAGTTAGTAATTAACGGTTACCAGACAAATTTGAAGCAGACTGATACATATATATACAGTGAAACGTCGGAGTGCGATTATCGGGGAGCATAGTAACTCCTAGAATCTCCATTGTCCAATCAAATTGTTTGGCCGGAACTAGCCGTTGTATAATGTTTTTAAGTGCTTCACTAAGTGCATGTGGAGCTTCAGCCCCTGTCACACTGCGTCAATTTAGGCAGCATATGCTGACATTTAAAAGAAGTGGCGAATACTCTGGTGTGCGTCTAATAAGTTAAGGGTAAATTTTGTATAAGAGCATGCTGGTATACGTTGTAGTATGGCGAGGTCATCTAAAAATAGATGTATCCAGCATATGGATTATCCGTCCCACATACATGGGCCATAAGTTGTAGGTAAGTTACACAATCATTGACACACGTTACTTGTAAGTTACTAATAAGCAGAAATACATTGAGATAATGCCTAGTGTACCCAAAACTCATTTCTAACCTATGAGTTACATGCTTTGAACCTAAGTGCAACTTACTGAACGGGTTTCTAACTTACAGCTCCGTATAATGGCATGTTGGTAGCGTTGGTTCACAAGAGGAAACCGTCAAGACTCCATGGTGAGCAGATGTCCATGTCAAACTGGTCTTGGTCTTCTATTCAGACAAAGTGAAGAGACGTTTCATACCTTGACATGTTTCGACTGTCATATGATGTTCGTGCCGTGTCACATCAGCTGTTTTATCCTTTCTGTAGGCGTGACCGACCTGACAGATTTAACAAATCTGCCAGGTCGGTCACTCACCCCCCTCCCACCATGCGATAGTCTTTGGAGGAGAGAATCATCTCGGTTGAAGATGAGATGATGGGGCCTTCATGCTCTCGCACACCTAGGATTCATGGATTGGTAGGCGACGGCAGTTTGGTATGACCATGCGATGCACAAGTTAGGATAAGCTATGCATAAATTACACTATCGTTGGGCATAAGTTGTGAATGCTGGCAACACGCTAAGCATTCACTGGTGTAAGTTGTCTATGTTATTGAAACATTCTATACAAGTTACTAATACGTTATGTATACATCCAACTCGTTATGGATGCACAATGCATATGCCCAAAATTGAAACTTTTGGCTGTATGCCAGCATTTTAGAGAAATTTTGATACATTGGTAAATGCTGCCTAAATCGTCAAGGTGTGACAGGGCCTTTAGCTGATAGAAATGAAGACAACTGCTTTTAATTCACTCAAAAATATTGTAACCTTCTGGGTGAGTGTAACCGCAGGGACTGATGGGAATGGTAGACAAGCCTGTGGTCCTGTCAGTTTACTGTGTTTTCCTGCTGTGCGTACGTATGTCAAAGCTTTTTCTGTTGGGATACTTGTGACCTATCTTTGTCGCCATCATCAGTGTACATGGTATGATGGGGACAGACCCACACCTTCCTCTGTTGCAGCACTGTCAGAGATAGGCGTCACCTCTTAGTGAGATGTAAATGATAGTCTTGGAAATATTACTCAGTCAGTATCTACAGCTCTTAATGTTTCTACCACAGGCAGAAAATATAGTGTAACAATGTTCTAGATACACCAGTTGTTAAAGCATCAACTTTTTTTTCCCCATTTTTGGTTCAAAACAAGCACTTTTCATTCCACAGACGTCCGAGAGCATTGTCAGATGTCAGTCAAACAGACCAAACCTCTTTATTCTCATTTTGTGATTTGTTTTTGGCAGTGTGGCAGCAACAGTAATCCACTTGGCCTAACTGAGGAACATGGCAGCTTCTTTGGTGTATATATCTCACCCTATTGCTTGCCAGGACTTATTCCCCAAAACCCAAAGATGCTTTCTGACAGCTGCAGAAATCCTCATCTGGGGGGGGATGAAAAGATTTCTTCTATGCACCTCCCCGACGCGCCACAGCCAAATATTTGACTTTGCCTGTGATCCGCAGCCCTTGAAGGCTTCTGTTGAGGCTTTTCCACGCGACTGATCTCTGTTTTCAAAGCAGGTGTTTAAAGCACGACTGCCACAGAAGTCTCACCGGCAAACCAGGACAAGAAACAAAAAAAAAAAAAAGGAATGAGCAGAGACAAAAAGTGCTATTCTACGTAAAAGGCAAGTGATGCAGCAAATATAGCGATCCCACTGAAGAGTGGACGTTTAAGATGTTTGATTACGTGAACCAGACTGGGCTCAGACGTTTGAATTACAAATGGCAATCATCAGATAATGCTGTTGACTGACTCCCCAGGGGTTCCCGTCTATGCCCTTGATGCCACTGCCACACACTCCCTTTAGACAGAGACGTTACACGCTGCAAAGGCGTGCCCACCTTGAAGCGTGAATTCGGCGGCAAATACACAACACAGGAAGAGGATGGGCCCGCTCTGGGAGATCAAACTGGCAGATCAAAGAGGGCACGTATGGAGATGAAGATTTTAAGGATGTCTGAAAGTCCACCAAAGCATGTTTCCCCTTTAAAAAGCACTCAGCCTGCGGTGGTGTTAAAAGGGATGACTAGCACTGTTTCCGGTTCATATCTGGATGCCACAGAATCAGACGTGTGCATGAAGTATGTGGCACGCTTGACATTTGAAACCAAATTATATCATTTAAATTAGCACTCGCTTGTCGGAAGGTGCAAAAAGAATTAAAATGGCAGTCCACCAAGTGAGACATGAGCTGTATTTACAAATCAGCGGCATGTTTGGGTGTTTATCTAATGGCTTCTGAAGCCGTTCCATGAATCATGGCTGCACGCACATTAAAGCGCATGCAATCCTCAAACTGAATTTAAGACATGAAAGGGTTAGCTATGATAAAGGGCTGTCATAGTGACGTTTACTCTCATTGTCACATTAGTCACTAAGCACAAAAAACCCCACAAGTACTGACTACTTACTGCAACTGAGTTTTCAAACGATGGCTGTACAACATTTTCTTTATCTAGAACAGCATTTTAAAAATACTTTAGATGTATTTGGAGTAAATCGAGGCATGCAGCCATCATTGAACTTGACAGCACCGCCACTTGTGTGACTCCCCCTGGAGTTCTAACAAGCACGACTTCCAACTGTGGGAGAAAACCAGAGCACCTGAAGGAAGTCCATGCATGCTCGGAGGAACATGCACACGTGAGTTCAACCCAGTGCCTGTTGCTGAGAGGCAATACACCATCCAGAAGACATAACTGAGACTTTAACATACTTGTATATGTAGCTGCATGGGTAAGACTTGTATTTTTGTTGAAAGTTGTAACAGGTACCCATGTTGGACTTAGTCAATTATACCACCTTTACACAGGGGTGGAGATTGTTGGGAGATCGTTGAGTGATAGAAAATGGCCAGATCTCTCAACGGCCTCACAGTGATTTCTCAGCGATGGCCAAGATCTGTCAATGACCTCTGAATGATCCTCAATGATCTCCACAGCCTCAAAGTTTTGATTCTGTCCAAAACAATCTCTCAATGATCACCAAAGTGAAGTGATCTGTCAGGGAACTCTCAAGAAGCGCACAACAATTTCATCAATCTAATGATCTCTCAGTGATCACTACATTTGGGGTGGAAAAATTTGGCATTCATATAAAGATAGTTGAGAGCTCAAAGACTGTGGAAAGGGAGATTGATGAGATCATTGAGCGATTACGAAGCGCTCAACAATCTCATCGATCTCAAAATGATCTCCCAGCAATCTTTCAATGAATGCCAATTTTTTCCCCACCCCAAAGGCAGAGATGGCTGAGGGATCAGTGAGGGATCACTGAGCGTTTGATGAAAGACCAAAAGCGTTCACTAAAAGTCCGCAGTGGCGATTGCAGAGAGATCATTGGGAGGTGGATAAGATTGTTGAGTACTCCTTGAGAGATCACTTCCCTTTGATGATCGTTCAGAGATTTTGGACTGAGTCAAAACTTTAAGGAGACTGTGGCAACCGTGGAGCTCACTGGAAGATCATTAAGAAATCATTAGGAGATCTTCACAGTCGCTAAGAGATCACTGAAAGAGCTTTGAGAGTTCTGGCCATTTTTCAGCTTTCATTGATCTCTCAACAATCTCCACCCCTGTGCAAAGGGAGTAGAAGAAACCTCTCAAATGCATATATATATATACCTCTTTGGTCACTCAAGAAACTCTCAATGTTTCTTCAGCGATCTCTCCTGATCTCTCAGTGATCTCCCAAGGCTCTTTCAAAGATCGCCATGAAAGTTGCCGAAGATGTAATTATTGATCGCACAATAATCTCCCAAACATTTACACAAAAATGGCTTTTTCCCAGGCTTTAGGAGATCGTTGAGAGATTGGGTCAATTTTTGATCTCTCAGCGGTCACCTAACGATCTCTGTGCTGTGTAAAGGGGCCCTTTACACAGTAAATCAGTAAATCTGGTCAGTAAATCTGACCAGGGTGTGCCATTCATACAGGACACAGACCCAGTCAGGTCTCATCAGGTTAATGAAAAGGGCTACCCTGAAACCCTGACATGACTGTTTTAGCACTACATGAATTCACCCCCAAACTCTTAAAGATGTTCACGGATGGTAAATCTTAATGACTTCCTCTTCAGTGTCAGATGATCAGTTTGATCTGAATACGTGCAGTTTTAATAATTCCGTCTCCCCCTCCCCCCTCCCCCCATGTGTCAGATATTATGTGTGTGCACATTTAAAGACTCAATACATCACCTCGCCTCGCGATATGTGTGGCCTGGCGCTCGGCAGTGTGAGTGACAGTTAGGGCCCAGGAGATACATGCCAGGGGGTAAACACGGCGCCTTAATAGAAGGGACGAAAACGTGGCGGGCAAGATAGAAGAAGGTGACAGAGAGAAAGGGAGTGGGAGCTTATGAGGGGGAGATGGCGTGATACCAAGGGAAATGGGGGTGGGGGGCAACTCTCCACAGGCTAGTAGTTCAGCTCACATCACCTTGCCAAAACTGTCACTGCCCCCCCCCCAAACACACACACACACACACACACAAACGGCGACCCCCTCCAAAACTACTACCCCCCACCCCATCCCTGCAGCTCTGCCTCGCTCCATTGTCAACAGAATGATTAATGGCGTGTGTGGCCGTGTGAGTGCCACTATCCCCGGGTACTTGGAACATTATCATAACTTTTTCTTCAAAACTCTGTGTGAGACTCAAGAACTAAATAAGAACATTAGAGACGATGGGGCAGATTTACTAAGGTCCCCAGCAATGAGAACTAGTGCATCTGGGAGCAGAATGGTAAACAATGTTTGTTTTGTTGGCGGGCGTTTTATGTTTGATTTGCTAAAAAGAACTGAGTGACTGACAGCAGGTGCAGACGTGGATTTGAGTGAGGCCGTCGTGTACCTTCGGCATCTTTTTCAATAATGATATAAGCCCAATGTACGATGAACCGCACATCAATTACTGGTCACCAACAGAAATGACAGCTGCAGTCATACAAATAAAAATGCATATAAAAAACATTTTCGTTTCTATCAGACAGTGAATAAGGTTGTTCTTACCTTGACATGTTTGGGCCACTTCTTGCAGCCTTGGTCAGGAGGGTCATGTGATGTTGTGACAATCAGCTGTTTCATCCAGATTCACCAGACAGCAGAGGACCACTACGCCCCCTGCTGTCTGCTGTCCTGTGGAGGACAGCATCCCAGGTGTGGGACAGGGTATAAGATCCATCATCCCAGTTGATGGTTCTTGCGGTCTGTTTTCTGATCTCGATGGCTTCCCTGATCCAACGGCGCTATTTGTTGCTTTCTGTGCGGATGACGTTTGCCTCTTCCCAGTCCATGATGTGATTTTCTCTTTTGCAATGGTCAGATAAGGCGGATTTCAGGTTCTGTTGTGAAGCTGTTGCTTTTCGTGCTCGTGTGTACCTTGCTATTGTCTCTTGTTCGCATCTTTCCTGTGTTCCTTTTTTCTGGTTCCAAAGGTCCTTTTCGTTTCTCCTATTTAGGTTTGGTTGCATGATCGGCATGGTATTTCATAGATGACATGACTTTTGTTTTCTGTGGGTATTATGCCTTTGGGATGAACCAAGAGTTGCCTCAAAGTGGTGTGTGGTTTCACTGGGGTGTTAATGTGGTATTTTTCCATTGTCCTCTGTATTCTTTCAGTGACGCCTCTCAGGTACGGTAGTGTGATGGTTCCTGTGTCGTTTACTTTTTGTGTGGTCTGTCCTCTGTTTTATGTTTTTCGTCTCCACTTGCTTCCTTCCCCTCTCTATGGCCCATTTGGGGTAGTGGCAGGTTTTCAGAGCATTCATCATGTGTCCCTCTTCCTCCTCTTTATCCTGTGGATTAGTAATGATGTTGGTCTGGTTGTATAATATTATGATAACGGAGAGTTTGTGGGCTGTGGGGTGTTCCAAAATCCATAACAAATACTGATCAGTGTGTGTTGGATTCTTGTATAGTTTGACATTGATACTGCCATCGTTTGTGTGGGTGATTTCATTGTCCAGAAAGGAGATGGATTTGTTGGGTTCTTCTTCATGGATTTGTTGGTTTCTTCTTCATGGGTGAATTTAACGTTTCCCAAGCTGCCCATCTGCTTTAGATGTTCAGTGAGTGTGGTTGTCTTTTGTTGTTTATTTCCAGGATGCCGTCCATGTACCATTTCCATAAGCTTATTTTACATGATGCTGGTGCTGTTTGTATGGCTCTGGTCCCTACACCCTGCCCCACACTTGAGATGCTGACATCCACAGGATGCCAGACAGCAGAGGACATAGTCGTCCTCTGTCGTCTGGTAATCCTGGATAAAACAGCCTAGGAAACTGCTGATTGTCACAACAACATCACGTGACCCTTCTGACCAAGGCCGCAAGAAGTGGCCGAAATACCACTGTCTAATAGAAAAGAAAATATTTTTTATAATTATTTTAGAAGACAGTATGAACCCTTTTGGATTAAATAAATATGCAAGCTAATGGTCATATAAAATGTGTCCACCCCTTAACAAATAGCAAATTTTGAAGGAGTTTGATTTTTAAATTGGTGTGTTTCCTTTGCTCACCTGACAGATGCAGTAGAGCAGTTATTGAGTTTCCATGTGTTTTTGCACACACAAGCCTTAACAACATCCAAATCAGTGCATTTTGTGCATTTGCCTGCCACTCTTTGTGATGGCGAGCTGAATAAAGGAGTCTTGATACAATCAGCACTGTATCAATTTAAAACAATTAAATTGCAAAAACTGTCTTCCATGTGTTGACAAAAAAAATTATCCCTGCGCAGCACGGGGCTTCCCTCAGCGCGCAGGTCATATTTTTACTAATGTCCTTTTAATACAGTCGTGTCACAATCCCGCCGTTCTGCCGAACATCCGTGGCCGTGATGCACCATGCGGCGCGTCAAGGCGATACAGCACGAGAGCGGCCTCCGAGTTTCATCTCCGCTCCGCATCCCAGCAGGACCCATTACTGTTTATAGGGCTATACATTAGCCTCTATCTGCTGCTGACACACGCTCGGCACACCCCACTCTGCACGGTGAGAATTTTTTAGACTTTGCAGACATGTGAACAAAAACACGCACACAATGCATCGCCTGCAAGAGCCACAAATTTACTAAGCGGAGCACACACACACACACACACTCACACACGGAAGAGCACACTACATCCAAATGTAATAACATATAGAAGGTAGAGAGTGCACTCTATATTCAGTGGACGAGAGTGGTGTGAAGTGTGGAGTGCACCAAGGTGTTGTGTGGTAAACAAAAATGCAATTTAGAAGTGTGGCGTCTTCACACGGCTTGCAGAGAAATCTGCTCTGTTGGAGGGGCTGCAATTTCAATTCTGATCAGGCAATGTTCAGCATTTTCATTATTCTAAGCAGGAAAGGAGAAAAATAAACATGTGCCCAGTCCGAAATCATTAAAAAGCGAGTTTCAGCCTTGCTTTTCTGCTTTTAGGTGTCACCGTGTGGTAGGTGCCTAAAAAAATAGGAGAGGTATTCTTCAAAGTGTATAAATAATGCATAAAGTTAAAACAGGATGGAAGTGTTGAGCATTTGTCTCAGGAAGAAAACACCAAGGTAACAAAAGGTTGGCAAAAAAGACGGCATGTTAAAGATGCTCCAGGTAAGTGTTCATGTAGCCGATGTCTACCAGTTCATATAGAATACCAGCATTCAGCTTCAAGGACAACATTTTCAAATTCTAACATGTATAGGTTGTACTGTCATAATTATGGAGAACTGGATTTAACTTCCCATCCATCTTCTACCGCTTTTCTGGAGGTCCGGGTCACGGAGGCAGCAGGTCAAGCAGAGAAGCCCAGACTTCCCTCTCCCTAGCCACCTGCTCCAGCTCTTCAGAGAGGATACCAAGGTGTTCCCAGACCAGCTGGGAGACATAGGCTCTACAGCGAGTCCTAGGTCTGCCCCAGGGTCTCCTCCCAGAGGGACATGCCCGAAACACCTCAAGTGGGAGGCGTCCAGGAGGCATCCTGATCAGATGCCCATACCACCTCAACTGGCTCCTTTCAATGTGGAGGAGCAGCGGTTCTACTCTGAGCCTCTCCTGGATGACTGAGCTCCTCACTCTATCTCTGAGGGTGAGTCCATCAATCCTATGAAGAAAGCTTATTTCAGCCGCTTGTATTCGCGATCTCATTCTTTCGGTCATTACCCAAAGCTCGTGACCATAGGTGAGGGTAGGAACGTAGATTGACTGATAAATCGACAACTTTGCCTTAGAGCTTAGCTCCCTCTTCACCACAACAGACTGGTACAACGTCCGCATCACTGCAGATGCTGCTCCGATCTGTCTGTCAACCTCTCGCTTCATTCTCCTCTCACTCGTGAATAAGACCCCAAGATACTTAAACTCCTCCACTTGGGGCAGGAGCTTGTCCCCAACCCGGAGAGGACAATCCACCTTTTTTTCAGCTGAGGACCATGGACTCGGACTTGGAGGTACTGATTCTCATCCCAGCCACTTCACACTCAGCGGCAAACCATCCCGGTAAGAACTGTAGGTCACTGCTGGATGAAGCCAGCAGGACAACATCATCTAAAAACAACAGAGATGAGATCCTGTGGTCACCAAGCATGACACCCTCCATTCCCTGGCTGCGCCTAGAAATCCTGTCCATAAAAATTATGAACAGGATCGGTGACAAAGGGCAGCCCTGGCAGAGTCCAACTCTCACTGGGAATGAGTCCGGCCGAGTGTTGGCAATACGAACCAAACTCTCACAACAGTCATACAGAGACCAAATAGCTCATAACAACAAGCCCGATACCCCACACTCCCGAAGCACCCCCCACAAAAAACCACGAGGGACATGGTTGAATGCCTTCTCCAAGTCCACAAAACACATGTAAACTGGTTGGGCAAACTCCCATGAACCCTCAAGGATTCATGGGAGTACCCTGGCATAGACCTTCCCAGGGAGAGTGAGGAGTGTGATCCCTCTAAAGTTGGAGCACACCCTCCGGTCCCCTTTTTTGAAGAGAGGAACCACCACCCCAGTTTGCCATGCCAAAGGCACTGCCCCCACCCTCCACGCAATGTCCCATCCGCACCATACACAGTGTGGACAGGAAGCTGCTTCCCATCCTGAGCCGCCGAACAGTTTGCCAGAATCTCTTCGAGGCTGACTGAAAATCTTGTTCCATGGCCTCACCCAACTCTTCCCATACCTGAGTTTTTGCTTCAGCAACCACCCGAGCTGCACTCTGCTTGGCCTGCCGGTACACCTCAGCTGCTTCGGGAGTCCCACAAGCCAACCAAGCTTGATAGGACTCCTTCTCAGCTTAATGGCCCCTCTCACCACTGGTGTCCACCACTTGGTTCAGGGATTTCCACCACGAGATGTTCCGACGACCTCGCGGCTGCAGCTCTGGGCAGCCGCTTCAACAATGGAGGTGGAGAACATGGCCCATTCAGACTCCATGTCTCCAGACTCCCTCGGAATGTGGTTGAAGTTCTTCCAGAGGTTGGAGTTGAAGACCTCCCAGACAGGTGCCTCAGCCAGACATTCCCAGCACACCCTCACTATACGTCTGGGTCTACCAGGTCTGAATGGCATCCTCCCCTGCAATCGGATCCAACTCACCACCAGGTGGTTATCAGTTGACAGCTCTGCATCTCTCTTTACCCGAGTGTCCAAAACATACGGTCGCAGGTCTGATAACACGATAAAATCAATCATCGACCTGTGACCTAGGGTGTCCTGGTGCCAGGTGCACGTATTTTTTTTTGTTGTTACTTATTTGTACCCGTAGGTAGATTTGGTTTGCAGTCTGGTGACAAGCCACCGGCTGCCGGTCGCTGCGTGTGCGAGCGCCCTAAACCTACATGTTTTTGGTATGCGGGAGGAAACCGGAGAAATCCCAGAGTAAACCCACGCAACACGGGGAGAACATGCAAACTCCACACAGCTCACTGTTGGTCGGGGGCTGGGCTCGAACCCACGATCTCATGATCCCCGCGATCCCCCGGCCGAGGGTAAACTGTGCTGCCACAGTGCTAAACCACTGCACCACCGTGCAGCCCATATGGACACCCTTATGCTTGAACATGGTGTTCGTTATGGACAAACTGTGGTTAGCACAGAAGTCCAATAACTGAACACCACTCGGGTTCAGATTGGGCAGGCCGTTCCTCCCAATCACCCCCCTCCAGGTTTCACTGTTGTTGTCCACGTGCGCACTGAAGTCCCCCAGTAGGGCAATGGAGTCTCCAAGAGGAGCACTCTCCAGCACCCATCAGAGACTCCAAAAAGGATGGGTACTCTGAACCATCATTTGGTGCATAGGCACAAACGAGAGTTAGGACCTGTTTCCCAACCCGAAGGTGCAGGGAAACAACCCTTTCGTCCACTGGGGAAAACTCCAATATAGGGGCAGCAAGGTGGTGGGATACAAGAATACCCACCCCTGCTCGTCGCCTCTCGCCCAGGGCAACTCCAGAGTAGGCCAAGCTCCAGCCCCTCTCCACGAGACTGGTTCCGGAACCAGAGCTGTGTGTTGAGGTGAGGCCGACTATATCTAGCCGGTATCTCTCAACTTCGTGCACCAACTCAGGCCCCTTCCCCACCAGAGAGGTGACATTTCACGTCCCAAAAGCCAGTTTAGGAAGCTTGGGATCAGACCACCAAGGTCTCCGCCTCTGACCACCACCTGATCCACATAGCACCGGACCCCAATGGTCCCTCCTGCAGGTGGTGAGCCCACTGGAGGGTGGACCCATGCAACTCCTTCGGGCTGAGCCCAGCCGGGTCCCATGGGCGGAAACCCAGTCACCAGATGCTAGCCATCGAGCCCCTCCCCCAGGCCTGGCTCCAGGGTGGGGCCCCGGCAACCCCATACTGGGTGGGGTATACTGAATCCTTGCTCTAGCATTCATCATGAGAGTCTGTTTGATCGAAGGTAGTGGATTTAATTTCCCAATGTGTTAAAAGGAAGCTCACTCATTTTTGATAAAAATGAATGTCAAACAGGTTCTCAAATCAGATAAAAGACAGAACTTTTCTGAATAAAGTAACATACAAAACATTTACAGTATATTTATATATACATTTGTGCTAATATAGACACCTGCATAGCAGTCACCAAATGTACAAGATAAAATGTTCTGAAATAATCCTTAAATTTTGCTAAAGGTTCCAAAAATGATTTTCTAAAGGTGTCTTCAGACCAAACCAAATACAAGTGAATTTGCACATTCAGGTCTGAGTGAGTTGATAGTGATACTGGAGAGTAAACTAGTATGAAAATAAGGCAGCCACTCACCTGCAGACAGATGGAGCTGTGCAGCTGAAACGCAGAGTCAGGGGCGTATCCCCCCGTTACTCCTGCTACAAATATGCTAACAAGGAATAGCAGGATAGCAGTGTAAACAACCATCATCCAGGTGCAGTTTCTGGAGGAGCCAGTGACATTTTCCAAGCGGTGGATGACGTTGTCAACCAAATATGATACCAGTTTGGGGATTTCCTCTGCAGGTAGAAAGCAGCTGCAGAAGTTATGAAGGCAGCCCCGCCCCTCTGCAATGCCCTCTGATACGAATTTCTATTTGTATCACTGCAAATACTTTAAAGGGCCTATATCATGCTATTTTAAGCCTTTCAGAGTAAACTATATGCATGTATGTGATAGTATATTACCTTTGGTACACTGGAGAATGAATTTCTTATGAAATATGAGTTATTTTTGCGAGCCCGGAAGTAAGATGCCTCGATCTCTGAGGCTCCGTCTCCCCTTCTTGTGGCTGCCGCCCATTTCATGACGTAACCCCTGAGCCGGCTGCTGCAGCGTGTCGCTGGGTTCCGCCCACGAAAAAAACATCTACAGTAAACTTTAGAAAAGATGGATGAGCATGTTGAACTCTTTAGCCTCTTGTTATTATTTTAGCCTATAATATTATTCTTATGTAGTGTATGGTTAATCACGTTTAATATTATGATTTTAGCCTCTGCATTCTGGTCTATTTTGACCATTTCTGACGAGTAGGCTCTTCTTTAGGAAGGCTGAACAAACTCCCAAATCTCTCACAGCCAAAGACACATTTACGTCACTTAGAAGACATTGTCTTACGTAAAAAAGCAAACAGTTGTTGTCACTGAGCAGATTAGGTGCGAGAGGAACTACTTCTTCACAGCGTCAATGCTAAAGTGAAAGAGTTTTGCCGATCACCGCTCCGTTTGCTGCGCAGAGAAAGTGGGTGTGTGCGTTAGCCTGGGGGTGATGCTGGCGGCACAGGCACTTCCTGGAGTGGGCGGCTCACCCACGTTCATACGTATGAACGTGGGGACCCAGTCATTATCAGGGACAGGGCGGAGCAGCAGCTCAGAGAGCAGGGTTGAGGAGGAATACTCAGAGATGCGTCAATGGAGCAAAATACCACTTAGGGGGTGTTTTTGGTGAGGAATTAACATTATAACATGCTTAAAAGCTCAAAAAAGTCGATTTTGCATGATATAGGCCCTTTAAGAGCCCATCAAATTTTTAAGAAAACATTTTACAAGACCAAGCAATAATGATGTCCATACAGCATAAAAGTACCTACATAGGTTTTTTCATTAAAAGTGGACAATACACTTACAGGGCAACATATAATAGCAGGGGATTTTAATTGTACATTGAATCCAGGTGTGGATAGATCAACAGGACTGGATTGTACGCACATTGGATGTAGGATGACTATTAATCATTTTATGAAAGAATTGAGATTGTTAGATATATGGAGAGAAATGAAACCACAAGTTAAAGCCTATTCTTGTTATTCCAGTACCTACAAGACATTCTCACGTATTGATTATTTTTTGATTTCCACAGAATTAAGGTCCAAGATTCAAAACTGCTTTTATGATAACATCGTGATCTCTGATCATGCACCCTGTTGTCTAATATATGTAGATAAAAAATTGACAAAGGAATCAGGTAGATGGCAATTTCAGCATAAATGGCTTCAGGATGAGGAATTTGTCAAGTATATAGAAAAACAGATAGACGAGTTCTTTGACATCAATACTACACAAACATCAGCATGTGTAAAGTGGGAGGCTTTCAAAGCTTTTATTAGGGGACATATTATTAGTTATACAGGATCAAAATCTAAGAAGACTCGAGAGGAGAGAGCTAAATTGGAACATAAAATAAAAAGTCTTCAGGAAAAAGTGTATGCAGGAAGTGACCCAAGGTTGGAGAATGAATTACTGATTTTGAGAGCTGAATACGACAAAAAATCAGCGAATAGAGCTGCCTCGAGTCTTCTAAGATTGAAACAATCTTTTTATGAACAAGGTGAAAAATCAGGAAAATTATTAGCATGGCAGATTAAACGATTGGAAATTAAAACACCAATTACCAGTATTATAAGTAATGGACAGGTAGTTATAGATCCTTTAGAAATTAATAGAGCCTTTAGAGATTACTATGAAAAATTATATGATACCAAAAATGAACCTGATTTAACAAAACTAAATGGGTTTTTGAACGAACTATCTATACCGTGTATACCAAATGAAAACAGGGAGATATTGGAGTCTAAAATTAGTCAAGAAGAAGTTGGGCTAGCCATTGATAATATGAAATCAGGAAAAAGTGCAGGACCAGATGGTCTTCCAGTTGACCTTTATAAAAAATTTAAGAATAAATTAATAAAACCTTTTTTGGAAATGGTTTTAGAAGCATTTCAAAATAATAATTTACCATCATACATAAATAATGCCTTAATTATACTACTGCCAAAACCAGGTAAGCCCTCTAATAAATGTGAAAATATGAGACCAATAAGCCTATTAAACGCCGACCTTAAGATAATCTGTAAAATTTTAGCAAGACGAATACAAGAAATTTTACCAAATATTATTAATCGAGATCAGAATGGCTTTATAAAGGGTAGACAAGGCTTCCATAATGTAAGAAGACTATTTAATATTATTTATTTTAATAAAGAAGCACCGGATACAGCTCTCCTATCATTGGACGCCGAAAAGGCCTTTGATAGAGTTGAATGGCCCTTTCTTTTTGAAGTCCTACAAAGGTTTGGACTTGGAAATAATTTCATAAAATGGGTTCAAATAATATACAATAATGCTACAGCAGAAATCCTAACAAATAACAATATTTCAAAACCAATAAAAATCAATAGAGGATGTCGACAAGGCTGTCCACTTTCACCTTTACTGTTTACTATGGCAATTGAACCTTTAGCGATAGCGATACGTTTACATTCACAAATATATGGAATTAAAGTTGGACCAACAGAACATAAAATCTCCCTGTACGCCGATGATATAATTTTGTTTATGTCGAATCTAAAAAAATCAATTCCAACCTTGTTGAATTTAATAAAGAATTTTGGGGAAATATCAGGATATAAAATAAATAAAACTAAATCTTCAATATTAATGCTAAATGAGACCCAGAGAAATTACCCAACCCCTGAGGTAAATCAATTCAATGTTGTAAATCAGTTTAAATATTTAGGAATCCAAATTATGCCTAAGCTAGAATCAGTCGCCAGTGTCAACTATGAAGCCTTAATGTCAGATATCAATGAGTTAACTCAGAGATGGATGTCACTACCAATGTCGATGATCGGGAGAATCAATATACTTAAAAGTAATATTTTACCTAAAATACTTTATTTATTTCAATACATTCCCTTATCACCACCTTTAGATCTATTCTCAAGAATAAAAAAAAAGTTAGTGGAATTTATATGGAACAACAGGAGGGCTAGATTACGTTTGTCTTTATTATATTTACCATTTGATCGTGGAGGTCTGAAATGTCCAAATTTTATGTTGTATTATTGGTCGGCACAACTGAGGTCTATGACATATTATTTTTCATCAAATGATCTCCCTCACTGGACTGAAATGGAATCATACAATTTACCTTTACCTCTTCCCATATTCATATACTCAGATTCGGCAAAAAAATTACAAAAACAAGTTAAAAATCCATTTGTAAAGCATATGATCAAAATATGGTGTGAAGCTAAAAACTATTTAAAAGAACCACAGTTATTGTCACAATTTAGTCCAATATGGGGTAATCAATATTTTAAACCAGGGAGAGTGGACGCTGTATTTAAAGTATGGAATTTAAAAGGGATACAAAAAATTCAGGATTTATATTTGCCATGTGCAGACAACATAATGTCTTTTGAAGAGCTGAGGATCAAATTTAATCTCAATAGAACACATTTTTTTTAAATATCTTCAACTTAGAAACTTTATTCGATCAAATCAAAATAAAGCTCTCACTCGACCTATTTATTCATCCTTGGAAAAAATGATGATGAAAGATAGTAAAAGAAAGGGTATTATTTCAGAGTTTTATAACTCATTGACACTATCTTCAAGTGAAAATTCACTGAAAAGATTAAACTACTGGAAAGAAGATCTGCAAATTGAAATTTCAGAGGAACAATGGGAATTGGCTTGTACAGAAGCTCAAACCAAATCAATAAATGCACGCCTTAAATTGATACATTTCAAATGGTTAATGCTGATGTATGTTACACCGGAGGAGTTAAATAGATATAACAAAAATATACCAGATACATGCACAAAATGCATGGAAAGTAAAGGAACCCTATTTCATTGTTTATGGGAATGTAGATTAATAAGAATGTTTTGGGAAGAGGTGAGGGTAACAATTGAAAAAATAATCTCAAAACAAATCATATTGAATCCTAAACTGTTTTTGTTGGGTCTGTACCCAGAAAAGCATAATTTTAATAAATGTGAAAGAACATTCATAGACCTCAGTTTGCTTAATGCCAAAAAATGTATTGCACTATTATGGAAAAAGACTCATAGACCAGATGTGACTCAGTGGTTAAGACAGATGTTAACAAACCTTCCATTAGAAAGAATAACATATATACTGAAATCAAAGGAAATTGTGTTTGAGAATATATGGAGACCTTTTATTGATTATGTAAAAAATTTAAACATAACTCTTGAAGAAGAAGGTGAATGATGTGTGTGGACCTTGTAAATTCCAAACTGGTGAACATAATATGTATACTTATGTATTGGATTGTCTAGACTAAACAGAGGAGCATTGTTGAAGACTTGATTTTGTTGGTGGTTGTTGGTGTTTTTAGTGCATTTTTTTTTTTTTTTTGTAGTACTTTAGTGTTAGTGTTTGATTGTTTGTATCATGTTTGTTAAAAAAAAAAAAGGGTTCAATAAAGATATTGTGGAAAAAAAAAAGTGGACAATGCAAACAGCTTTAGTAAAAGCCAAAATCAAAGTTTAAATCATACATTAAATGCCCTGAAGATACAGTATATGTACATTACTAATCGCCTATGCAAGTCGGGGTAGAACAACTCAACTCACAAAGGCTCAACCTTAAGATATTTACTCTTTTCATAAACAGACATGAACTTGATGAATTATCTGGGGAATGAGCAGAATGAGTAGAGAACGCTCATCTTAAAACATGTTAATATAGCAACTCCACCCAAACACTTAATGGGCAATCATGCCTCCAGAAGGTGTTTTGGTTAAACATTGCTGACTATCTTTATTTTGATGATCTGTACTGTATCCTGACACGGCTCCTTTGGAGACTGGACACCTTAAAAATGTGTCTCTCACGTTCCTTTTCTGTCTCAGGATGAAAACGATTTGATGAAATGATGCCACATCCAAGTTAACTGCATCCAGAAACACTTTGGAAAGCCAAGATTTTGTAGTGGTCTTTTCAATTCAATTCAGTTCAATTCAGCTTTATTTATAATGCGCCACATCACAACAAAAGCCGTCTCGTGGCGCCTTTTCACCATTTGGCTGATCTAAGGGCCCCCTTACACAACACAGAGATCATTGGGTGTCCTTTGAGAGATCTTCTAGCCCTTTACACAGGGGTGGAGTTCATTGAGAGATCGTTGAGCAATGAAAAAATTGACAGATCATCAAAACAATCTTTTAGTGATCTCTCAGCGATTTCCACACTCACCACGGTCTCCTCAAAGTTTTAACTCGGTCCAAAACAATCTCTCAGTGATCACCAAAGGGAAACAAACTCTCAGCAAACTCTCAATGATCTCCTCGATCTCCAAATGATCTCTCAGCGATATCCGCTACGGTCTTTCAATGAACTCTATTGATCTTTCATTGGACGCTCAGTGATCCCTCACTCATCGCTCAGCCATCTTTACCTTCAGGATGGAAAAATTTGGCGTTCATTGAAAGATCATTGAGAGATTGCTTCCCTTTCGTGATCGCTGAATGACAGTTTTGGATTGAGTCAAAACCGTGGCGACCATGGAGATCACTGAATATCATTGAGAATATCATCTTGGCGAACACTGAGAGATCATTAAAAGATTATTGAGAGATCTGGCCATTTTTTTATCACTCAATGATCTCCTTGCTTCATTGTCACTGGCTAACTGAGCTAGCTAATTAGCCACTGCTAGCAAAATTCACTGAAAACAATGCAGTACAAGGTAATTTATGTTTCAACAAAAGCACTGTAGCAGCAGCCATCTATCCTCTAGTCAGCTGTACCCACATTACTGCATGTATGACAGACTAGAAGAGAACATAAGAGCTAATAAATGGTGCATTTTACCCTGCTGTTGATGTACAGCAAATGGGGGCAGCCATCTTTCTTTCTTCACTCAGTCACAAAGCTTCAGTCTGTCTTCAGGGGCTGAAAAAAATGACTTCATGGCTGAGAAGTACTAGAAAGAAACACTGCCAAAGCCACACTACTATTATAGACTTCACAGGCCTCCGAGAACATATTCAGGCACTACCACACAGGGGGTCAAGAAGTACGACATCACCCAGCCACGCCACGATGTTTTCACACCGGCTGGTTAAGTTATTCTGTAAATCAGCTTTTCTGCAGCCCCCAACAGCTATTTTTTTTTATATATATTTCCTCTGTTTAATCAGGCATACAAGAGTATGACTCCTCTTCGTTTTCTTCTTGAAAATCTGGCAGCTCTCAAACTGTGAAAAGGACACGCTCAAGATGCACTGCAGAGGAAAAACAACTATTTCATTTTCCTTCTCGGCTCGCGCAGATGATGTTCTCTGCAACTTCTAATTGCTGCCACTGATTAGGCTCGTCCCACTGCATATCTCTGCCACTTCACAAAGCTCATCAGGCACATCTGTTCAAAACGGCACCAAACAAGAGGCACATTAACAAACAAATAGATAACAATTAGTCACGTTTGAAGTCCTCCGTTCCATTAGAAAGAAAGCTGCAGTAGGAGGCTCCAAGGAAGCACAAACGCCACGCTACAGTGGGGGGGTTTCTTCCAGGAAATAAACTTTCAGTGCTTTGCATCATTGTGACAATGCATTTGAGATCAAGTAACGCCAGAATGCCAGTAAGTTACACAGCTAGTTCTAATGTAGCAATATTAGTCTACAAATCTGCATACAACCCCAGTCCTAATGAAGTTGGGAGATGGTGTAAAATGTAAATAAAAACAGGACACAATGATTTGCAAATCCTTTTCAACCTATATTCATCTGAGTCCACTACAAAGACAAGATATTTAATGTTCAAAATAACAAGCTATTATTTTTTGCAAATATTCACTCATTTTGAATTTGATGCCTGCAACCAACACTTTCCAAAAAACCTGGGACAGGGGCATGTTTACCTCTGTGTTACATCTCCTTTCCTTTTAACAGCACTTAATAAGCGTTTAGGAACTGAGGACACTAATTGTTGAAGCTTTGTCAGTGGAATCCTTTCCCATTGTTGCTTGATGTACGACTTCAGCTGCAACAGTCCGGGATCTCCGTTGTCATATTCTGCACTTCATAATGCGCCCCACATTTTTGATGGGAGACAGGTCTGGACTGCAGGCATGCCAGTTTAATAGCTGCACTCTTCTGCCACAAAGCCATGCTGTTGCAACACGTGCAATGTGGCTTGCCATTGCCTTGTTGAAATAAGCAGGGGTGTACCTGGAAAGAACGTCGTTCGGATGACAGCATATATTGCTCCAAAACCTGCACTGTATGTACCGTTCAGCATTAATGGTGTCTTAGATGTGCAAGGTACCCATTCCATGGGCACTGACACACACCCATACCATCACAGATGCTGGCTTTTGGACCTAATGCTGGTAACAGTCTGGATGGTTGTCTTCCTCTTTAGCCAGGAAGACATGATATCCACGATTTCCAAAAACCATCTGATATGTGGACTCGTCAGACCAAAGCATACATTTCCACTTTACGTCAGTCATTCTCATATAAGCGTGTGCCCAGTGGGTGTTGTTGATATGTCGCCTTCGCTTTGCATGGTAGAGACTTACTTTGCACTTGTAGATGTAATGACAAACTGTGTTAACTGACACTGGTTTTCCAGAGTATTCTTGAGCCCATATGGTAGTACCCTTTACAGAATGATGTCAGTTTTTAATGCAGTGCTGCCTGAGGGATTGAAGGTCCCAGGCATTCAGTGTTGCGTTTCGGGTTCTCCATTTACAGGCAGAAATTTCTCCAGATTCTCTGAATCGTTTGATGATATTGTGACGTTGTGGGGGTTCACGCAAGAAAGGAGAGATGACTGTGACGAAACAGGCTTTATTTAAAACACACTTCCTCAACACAGACAGAAGTGGAGGTCATTCACACAGACCTCCGTCTCACTAAGGGTGACACAAACACATGATCAGTCACTGCTCTGACTCTTCTTATAACACTGCTGTGTCATTATAACGGTGTTATAATGACACTAACAGCAATAACACTTTAGAACACACGAATGATAACACCCTTTGAATCCTCCGCTGCCAAAGCATGCCAGGAGAATCCCCGCCCCCTTAACACAGCCCCGACGTTACAGTGTTATGGACTGTAGACGATTAAATCCCTAAATTTCTTGTTGAGAAACGTTGTTTTTAAACTGTTGGACTATTTTCCCACGCAGCTGTTCACAAAGTGGTGAACCTCACTCCATCCTTGCTTGTGACCAACTGAGCCCTTCAGGGATGCTCCTTTTATGCCCAATCATGACACTCACCTGTTTCCAATTAACCTGTTCACCTGTGGAATGTTCCAGAAAGGTGTTTTTTGAGCAAAACAATAAAGTTTTTCAGTTTGAACGTTAACTATCTTGTCTCTGTAGTGTAATCAGTTGAATATAGGTTGAACAGGATTTTTACATCATTATATTTTGGTTTTATTTATGCTTTACCCAACGTCCCAACTTCAGCAGAACTGGGGCTGTAAGCCTGTGAGAAGCTGACAAGCTATTACTGGCAGCAGATTAAGAGACAGCTCATGACAAGACAAGAGGTCAGAGGTTAAAGTCATTACAAGCTGGGTGGCTCCACTTTCTGACCTCTGACCCACTTTTCACAACACCCTATCAGTCTTTCGTTCTCAGCGCTCTGGCTTGTAGCTGACCTGGAAGCAGGTGTTGCAGCTAAAACTAAAAAAACAACAAACCCCCCCCCCCAGAAAATCTGACCTGCTGTACTAATCCTTATTTTCATAATTTGTTGACAAGGCTTTCGGCTGCTTAATTACTCTCATCTTTTATTTTAATAATTCATTACGCTTACGTTTTGCTCATACCCCTCCTGACCTTCTGCAATAATACACCCGAGCTATCGCAAGAGAGAAAAAAAAATCCTCTCAACTCTGCACTTACTTTTCCATTTTCAAAATACTTTGTTGTCCTTTTATTTTTGATGAGAAAGGGGAACGAGAGGTCTACCCCAGTGCACTCCCAGCCTTGTGTCTTAATATTTAATGAGGATGTGCAGTAATACCAGGCAGAACACACACACACACACACACACACACACACACACTCGCGCTGTGAGTAGCTGGTGCAAGCTGGTGTCGTTGGCGGATGCTAATTGAACCGAACCATGGGTCAGTGAGCCTCACTGTTTTCCCTGTGCGGCAGCAAGCAGATACATTCTGGCAGAGCAGAAAGCATTGTTACTGGAGGGCACGCGTGTCTTCCCCCGGCCGCATGACAACTGTGACACTCCCCGCACTTCACATTCAGCCAGAACGGAGCTTTTGGAGCCCATTGATGGGGAGGATCGCAGAGAGCTGCGACTTGATATTTCTTGGCAGTGCTGGATAAGAGGGAGCTGGTGAGCAGACGTCTTCCCACCTGAGCTGCTTCTATGGAAGTCAGTCTAAGACCACAAGATTCATATACTGTAGGTTTGTTTATGAGTCGTTCAAAAACAAAAAAAAACAAACTTGAACTCCGGCATAGCATTTGATTTGTGGCGATACAAGTATAACAAGTGACAGCTCGTACTGGCTTCTCTCCCTCACACACACATTGCAATATGAAGGACAGCACATGTGAGTGATGCAGAGTGATGCATGCCGTGATCCCTTAATCCCATTAACTTAGTAGCAGCCCAATACTCATTAGTCCGGGACGACAGTTATGTACATTCATGTGCCAGAACAACAGCTTTTAGTGCACACTTGTATAATTTGTACAAGTGATTCTAACTATACAAAATAGGAAGGGCATGAGGGAAGAACAATCACTAAAAAAGGGCTTACCTGTTTGTTGTGGAGTCAGCAGGCACAGGAAGAGTGTGGGAGAGAAACAAAAGAAGAGAAACACACATTAGTGCAGGAATATTTTCAAATATGCTGCTTTTTCTCAAAGTAAATCAGATTTGGTTCATGGCCAAAGTACTTCTGGGCTGTGAAGTTGTTTTTTCCCTCTTCAAGTTAGGCAAGCCTAGGCATGACCAACTTCAAAAATTCAGGATGGCTGCCCCCCATGTGCCATCCATCAACAGTAGTGTAAAATGTGCTATTTATCACCACTTCTGCATTACCTACAGTATCTCTTCTAATCAGTCATATACACTCATCTTCCATCTCTGAATACGTCACTCTGGTGTTTTGACATGTAAATTACAGCACATTGGTGCTGCTTTCAGTCAGTGTTGCTAGTAGCGGCCAATGACTAAATGGCTAGAGCAGACCAGTTCTAATACCCTGCACAATAAAACAAAGCAACTAATTTTAAATGCAAATTATAACGTGAAAGTCGAAGGGTTATAAAAAGGTAGCTGGCATGGCAGCTCTCCAAAAGTGAAACCTGCACATCTTGATCACCCTCTGGTGGTGGGCTGCAGTAAGACAATAAATTGTGCCAAGTTAAAAATGAGAAAGCTGATGATTTTTTTAAAAGATGTCTTCTGTCTTTTTCCATTTTCATTTTCCCAGTCAGTTTGTTTTTAATTAGTTATTTGGTACTATAAAAATGAGGCTTGAGTAGAGGTTGAGCATGGTCATGATCGACCATTTTTAAGGGTGACTGAACTTCATGCCATCCCATCATTATCCAAGCCAATCCAACTTTATTTCTAAAGCACTTTAAAAACAACCACAGCTGACACAAAGTGCTGTACATCAGGGATAAATAAAATATGACAGAAATGTAAAACACAAAAATACACAAGAGACAATAAAATACAGCTAAAAAATATAAAACAAGACAGGTGAAAGTGAAAATCATATAATAAAAGCAATAAAACAAGTAAAATCAATGTCTCATGCTGGGTTGAAGGCCAAGGAGTAAAAATGGGCTTTAAGATGAGTTTTAAAACCGGACGGTGAAGGGGTCTGTCTAATGGACAAAGGAAGACTGTTCCACCGTTTAGGAACATCAACAGAAAAAGCTCTGTCCCCTCTGAGCTTCCGCTTAGATTTTGGTACATCTAGGAGCAGTCTATGGTGAGATCACACAAACAGTGATCTATTTTTTTTTTCCACAATATCTTTATTGAACCTTTTTTTTTTTTTAACAAACATGATACAAACAATCAAACACTAACGCTAAAGTACTACAAAAAAAAAAAAAAATGCACTAAAAACACCAACAACCACCAACAAAATCAAGTCTTCAACAATGCTCCTCTGTTTAGTCTAGACAATCCAATACATAAGTATACATATTATGTTCACCAGTTTGGAATTTACAAGGTCCACACACATCATTCACCTTCTTCTTCAAGAGTTATGTTTAAATTTTTTACATAATCAATAAAAGGTCTCCATATATTCTCAAACACAATTTCCTTTGATTTCAGTATATATGTTATTCTTTCTAATGGAAGGTTTGTTAACATCTGTCTTAACCACTGAGTCACATCTGGTCTATGAGTCTTTTTCCATAATAGTGCAATACATTTTTTGGCATTAAGCAAACTGAGGTCTATGAATGTTCTTTCACTTTTATTAAAATTATGCTTTTCTGGGTACAGACCCAACAAAAACAGTTTAGGATTCAGTATGATTTGTTTTGAGATTATTTTTTCAATTGTTACCCTCACCTCTTCCCAAAACATTCTTATTAATCTACATTCCCATAAACAATGAAATAGGGTTCCTTTACTTTCCATGCATTTTGTGCATGTATCTGGTATATTTTTGTTATATCTATTTAACTCCTCCGGTGTAACATACATCCGCATTAACCATATGAAATGTATCAATTTAAGGCGTGCATTTATTGATTTGGTTTGAGCTTCTGTACAAGCCAATTCCCATTGTTCCTCTGAAATTTCAATTTGCAGATCTTCTTTCCAGTAGTTTAATCTTTTCAGTGAATTTTCACTTGAAGATAGTGTCAATGAGTTATAAAACTCTGAAATAATACCCTTTCTTTTACTATCTTTCATCATCATTTTTTCCAAGGATGAATAAATAGGTCGAGTGAGAGCTTTATTTTGATTTGATCGAATAAAGTTTCTAAGTTGAAGATATTTAAAAAAATGTGTTCTATTGAGATTAAATTTGATCCTCAGCTCTTCAAAAGACATTATGTTGTCTGCACATGGCAAATATAAATCCTGAATCTTTTGTATCCCTTTTAAATTCCATACTTTAAATACAGCGTCCGCTCTCCCTGGTTTAAAATATTGATTACCCCATATTGGACTAAATTGTGACAATAACTGTGGTTCTTTTAAATAGTTTTTAGCTTCACACCATATTTTGATCATATGCTTTACAAATGGATTTTTAACTTGTTTTTGTAATTTTTTTGCCGAATCTGAGTATATGAATATGGGAAGAGGTAAAGGTAAATTGTATGATTCCATTTCAGTCCAGTGAGGGAGATCATTTGATGAAAAATAATATGTCATAGACCTCAGTTGTGCCGACCAATAATACAACATAAAATTTGGACATTTCAGACCTCCACGATCAAATGGTAAATATAATAAAGACAGACGTAATCTAGCCCTCCTGTTGTTCCATATAAATTCCACTAACTTTTTTTTTATTCTTGAGAATAGATCTAAAGGTGGTGATAAGGGAATGTATTGAAATAAATAAAGTATTTTAGGTAAAATATTACTTTTAAGTATATTGATTCTCCCGATCATCGACATTGGTAGTGACATCCATCTCTGAGTTAACTCATTGATATCTGACATTAAGGCTTCATAGTTGAGGCTGGCGACTGATTCTAGCTTAGGCATAATTTGGATTCCTAAATATTTAAACTGATTTACAACATTGAATTGATTTGCCTCAGGGGCTGGGTAATTTCTCTGGGTCTCATTTAGCATTAATATTGAAGATTTAGTTTTATTTATTTTATATCCTGATATTTCCCCAAAATTCTTTATTAAATTCAACAAGGTTGGAATTGATTTTTTTAGATTCGACATAAACAAAATTATATCATCGGCGTACAGGGAGATTTTATGTTCTGTTGGTCCAACTTTAATTCCATATATTTGTGAATGTAAACGTATCGCTATCGCTAAAGGTTCAATTGCCATAGTAAACAGTAAAGGTGAAAGTGGACAGCCTTGTCGACATCCTCTATTGATTTTTATTGGTTTTGAAATATTGTTATTTGTTAGGATTTCTGCTGTAGCATTATTGTATATTATTTGAACCCATTTTATGAAATTATTTCCAAGTCCAAACCTTTGTAGGACTTCAAAAAGAAAGGGCCATTCAACTCTATCAAAGGCCTTTTCGGCGTCCAATGATAGGAGAGCTGTATCCGGTGCTTCTTTATTAAAATAAATAATATTAAATAGTCTTCTTACATTATGGAAGCCTTGTCTACCCTTTATAAAGCCATTCTGATCTCGATTAATAATATTTGGTAAAATTTCTTGTATTCGTCTTGCTAAAATTTTACAGATTATCTTAAGGTCGGCGTTTAATAGGCTTATTGGTCTCATATTTTCACATTTATTAGAGGGCTTACCTGGTTTTGGCAGCAGTATAATTAAGGCATTATTTATGTATGATGGTAAATTATTATTTTGAAATGCTTCTAAAACCATTTCCAAAAAAGGTTTTATTAATTTATTCTTAAATTTTTTATAAAGGTCAACTGGAAGACCATCTGGTCCTGCACTTTTTCCTGATTTCATATTATCAATGGCTAGCCCAACTTCTTCTTGACTAATTTTAGACTCCAATATCTCCCTGTTTTCATTTGGTATACACGGTATAGATAGTTCGTTCAAAAACCCATTTAGTTTTGTTAAATCAGGTTCATTTTTGGTATCATATAATTTTTCATAGTAATCTCTAAAGGCTCTATTAATTTCTAAAGGATCTATAACTACCTGTCCATTACTTATAATACTGGTAATTGGTGTTTTAATTTCCAATTGTTTAATCTGCCATGCTAATAATTTTCCTGATTTTTCACCTTGTTCATAAAAAGATTGTTTCAATCTTAGAAGACTCGAGGCAGCTCTATTCGCTGATTTTTTGTCGTATTCAGCTCTCAAAATCAGTAATTCATTCTCCAACCTTGGGTCACTTCCTGCATACACTTTTTCCTGAAGACTTTTTATTTTATGTTCCAATTTAGCTCTCTCCTCTCGAGTCTTCTTAGATTTTGATCCTGTATAACTAATAATATGTCCCCTAATAAAAGCTTTGAAAGCCTCCCACTTTACACATGCTGATGTTTGTGTAGTATTGATGTCAAAGAACTCGTCTATCTGTTTTTCTATATACTTGACAAATTCCTCATCCTGAAGCCATTTATGCTGAAATTGCCATCTACCTGATTCCTTTGTCAATTTTTTATCTACATATATTAGACAACAGGGTGCATGATCAGAGATCACGATGTTATCATAAAAGCAGTTTTGAATCTTGGACCTTAATTCTGTGGAAATCAAAAAATAATCAATACGTGAGAATGTCTTGTAGGTACTGGAGTAACAAGAATAGGCTTTAACTTGTGGTTTCATTTCTCTCCATATATCTAACAATCTCAATTCTTTCATAAAATGATTAATAGTCATCCTACATCCAATGTGCGTACAATCCAGTCCTGTTGATCTATCCACACCTGGATTCAATGTACAATTAAAATCCCCTGCTATTATATGTTGCCCTGTAAGTGATGATAAGATGAGAAATAAATTAGCAAAGAACTTCTGATCATCTATATTGGGACCATATAAGTTCACAAGATTTATATTTTCTAATAGCAAAGAACCTTGAATGATTACATATCTTCCAAATTTGTCTCCAATTACATTTTTCACTTGAAAAGGAACTGATTTATGTATGAGAGTCATAACTCCCCTGGCTCGGGATGAAAATGAAGAGGTGAATACACTTCCCTGCCATCTACTCCTAATTCTTTTAACATCCTCCTCTATCAGATGAGTTTCTTGTAAAAACACAATTCTTGAACCCATGTCCTTTATTTTATTCATAACTTGTTTAAGTTTTTTTAAATTTTGTAGACCTCTGCAATTCCATGAAGTTAAATTAAGATTAACACTTTGGTCCATGATCAATAGAGAGTTTGGGATTACCTTGCAGTGTAAACATGCTCATACAGAGAAGCAAAAACATGAGTGGTTGAACATTCATCCTACAAACTACACACAAACAAATTTCCCCTTCCCACACTTGTGGCAAACCCCCCAAAATCAAAAGAAAAATTCTGTCTCCCGATATAGCCATCAACCGTTCCACACCCACGGGGAACAGCCTAAGCCACTCCTTCTTCATCCTCCCAATCACCCTAACTCTACTGCTTTTAATGACGTAACATTAACTCTCCTCTGTAGTTTTCCAACTTAACTCCAAAATTTTTAACAACTTTGTACATCATAGTTTTTTTTTTTTTTGTTTTGTTTTTGTTTTGTTTTTTTAATATATAATACAATCTATATTTTGTAAACTTACTATTTACTTCAAGTCAGTCAGATGCCTGTGCAAATGCTTAATTATTCTACCTTATATTTTGTTCATGCTTAGCTCCCACCAGTCTCTTCTTCTTCTTTGATCTTCTTGATGAACTCCTGCGCCTCCTCTGGGGTCTTGAAGATGTGGGTTCTGCCCTCATACGTGGTCAGCAGTCTCGCAGGATAGATTACACCATGACGAATCCCAAGGTTGCGCAGCTCCTTACGTACGGGATCAAACTGCTTCCTCAATTGCTGGATTCCTGTGGCCAAATCTGGGTAGAACCGCACCTGCTGGTCCTGGTGTTTAATCTCTCCTTTTTTAGCTCGTGCAGCGTTGAAGATCTTCATCCTGTCTCTGTTGCTAAGAAACTTCATAATTAAGGTCCTCGGCGGTCCCTTATCTCTCCGTGGGCCAATACGATGTGCTTTTTCCAGAACCACTGCTGATTGCAACTCCTCGCTGCCCAGCACCTCCGGAATCCACTTTTCCAGAAAGGAACATACGTCCCGACCTTCTGATTCCTCTGGAAGACCCACCAGCCTCAAATTATTCTGTCTCGACCGAGATTCCAAATCCAAAATATTATCTTCCAGAGATTTATTTTTTTTTCCAAAGTGCGCACCTTTAATTGAAGACGGGTGACGTCATCTTCAGCACTAGCGAGACGGAGCTCCATCTGCGCCGTTCGTTCTACACAGTCACCCAATTCCTTTCTTATTCCTTCCAACGCTGTCATAATCCCATCAAATCTAGAGGAAAAGTCCGCTCTCATTGAACTCATGGCAGCCATCAGCGCATCTGCGCCATTCCCCGCAGATATCGCAGCGTTGCCAGCCTCCTCCGCCATATATGGAGTTTTGTTTACTGCGTCACAGACCTGAAAGTCCGTTAATTTGGACTGTTTCGGCGGCTCGCTTTTTCCTTTTCCTGGTTTTCCAGCCTTAGGCTTCGCCGACATATCTTCGCCCAAATGCTGGGATACGTTCTGTCCCAAATGAGAGAGTTATTTGCCGATTTTTTTTTTTTCCAGGAGCAGAGCAGAGCGAGACACGTCCGTCCTACGTGGCAGCCATAACCGGAAGTGACAGTGATCTATTTTTGGTTAAATTTGTCCCAGTGTACCTGGAAATGATCTTGGTTTTTTCAAGATGTTTTGATGAAATGCCATAGGCACCATTTTATCTGATGGTTTGCAACCTCAAAGAGGAAAAGAACATCCCTACAACCCCTGAAATATATTATCTGCACCCTCCGCAGCCACATATGGCCGTCACAGAGTTGGGGGCATTCAGGAGGAGGAACACATGTTTCCGGGAGCACTGTCAAGTATGTAAAACACAGCAGAGTTTAGAGACTTGGGGAAACGGCTTTAATTAGAGGTAAGCAGACCTGACTCGATTTATTTTCATTTGTGTGATTTATCCCCTTTCATTTGGCAGCTGGCTAACATGTCCCAGACCGTCGGACCAACCTCGCCTGAGGTAAAAGGATATGGCTGGCCTCTGGAGCGCAGGGCGGTAAGAAAAAAGGAAGACAAACAGGCTTTTGGAGTTTATTGGACCACAGCTGAAGCTACATTTCTTGTCGATTTACTTGCATCTACACCATTGGAAGTGGTACAGCTGCGATATTGCATGTGACCCAGCGCTTTTTTTTCCAATGGAGAGGCACATTACCCTCCATTCGATGCCTCAAGGGGGAAAACAGATATGAGGTGGACGAGGGGTTGGATGTAGCCTAAAGATCAAAGATGGGTTATTAGATATTTGGACATGCACCTCAGACTACATAAGCCCCACATGCCTCGAGGGAGCTCTACTTATAGCTTTGAGGCTTTAGTGTGTCTCTGTATTACAAACAGTCAAGGAACACAGAATGACCATCTGTGAGAAGCTCTGTGGAAAAGAAGAAATCAATCAAAAGCTAACATCTGCCTCAGAAAATATGCTCTTTACTGCACAAGAATCTACAAGCCATAAACTCCAATATGGGAGGTGAAATGATCCGAGACGCATGATCTACATGCCTGTCACTGTTCACTCACAACCAGCACTCTTACACACTTTTTTTCCCCGCTCTTCTCATTTTTTCCCCCCATTTAAGTCTCGCTCATATTGCATAGAATGGGCCTCATAAGATTACGGCTAATGCGTGTACATCGAAGCTTTGTGATCAGATTACCCATTGTCAGTGAGGCCGATCTGTCTGACGCAGAGACACGAGGGGTGAACTCCGGGGAAACTCATCACTGCCAGCTTGCCACAAAAAGTCGATGTGCAAGTCTCAAGTTGATGCGAATCACACACAGAATTTCAGGTTGTGTTGCTCGGGTCGTGAACATCTTTCTTTTAACCTCTGTGTGAAATGTTTAAGATGCCACCGTGTCATTGGGAGCAGCCTTGGAGCAGAACAAAGGACGTCCACAGAGAAACACATTACTGCTCCAGTTTTGATAAATGGTAACAGTTATATTTCCCCCCCTTTTTGTCTAATGACCAAACCTGACTTAATTCAAAGGTTCCCAGCGAGCAGGTGATCAGGCCCAGGCAGTAGATTTACAGCCTGGCCAGCCTGCAGGCAGCTGAGGGGTCTGGGAACATCAATAAAGGGTTAACCAGCACCGTAAAGATTTAAAGGGGCAGTAAGTGGCTCCATTAGCCCGGCCGACTGCAGCAGCCCTGAGGGCTGAGGTGGAGGTTCGGTGGATGAATGAGCGAGAGAGACAGGAGATGAGGTGCCCCCGAGACATCGGGGGGGAAAAAGATGACTGGAAGGCAGTGTTAACCACCACTGCCCAGGCATCAAATCAAAGCTGCTGCTCCACCTTCCAGCCCCAAGACACGGGCAGTACAGTCACTGGGAAGAGAGCAGGAAACACCACCGGAAATGAGAGTGAGACCAAAAAGGGCTTCATACGCCCGGGCCTACGCAGCTTTCCCCCAGTGTGCACATCTGAGTCTGATCAAAAATCAGGGCAGTCGGTGTTCAACTGCGAGGCAAATGTGCTTGCTGGGTTTACGAGCCGATCCAGTCGTTAATCAGGGGCACTTCCTGCCCCGCTCTCTCTTCAAACTTTGACGGATGTTGACACTTGTTTGGTGGTAGGGGCAGGAGGGTGGGGGCTACTGAGTGATCCTCCAGCTAGGTTAAGGACTAGATGTTTATAAAGGCAACTGTTGCCACTGACTTAATGCTCGGTCGGGGGGTGGGGGGTTAATTAGTTGCCTGTGCATGAAGGTGATTGTGGCCAGGGCGCCCGAGGACACAAACCTCCCCATGTGATCAGCCGTGCTTACCCTAGCTTTAGATCAAGTGTTTTAATACAATAGCTGGGAACCATTTAGTCCACTTCAACTAATACCCAGAACTTTCCGGATAATGTCCAATGCACGCATTTAACATACCAGTACTGAATGGATTACCACAGCCTCACTGATGAAAGTCTGACTTCACGTAGACAAGCAGCAACATATGCCACAAGAAAAACATGAAATGACACAAAATAGCCCATGCATGCAAGTCTGTTCTGCACAATTTCGTTTAAAACACAAATTATGACATCAGCTGCTTACTTCATAACTTTGTAGCAGAAGTTTGTGCCATATTGTGCAATCGCAGGCTATTTTTCAATCTGCTTCAAAGGCCTCTCAGAAAAAGTACACAGTCACTGCGCGTAATGACGGCCTGCTTTTAATTTTACAACCTTCCAATTCAGTTTTCATTTCAATTTACGCCTTAGCGAAACGCAAAACACACAAACCCTGCTCAGCAGTTCGACGCTGTAATAAGTGAAGGTCTCAACCCGGCACTTTAATAAATGTGTTAATTCAGAGCTCGCCAGGCTGAAACAATGCCAGGATGGGGAGATAAATTCCCCAGCGTTCATTTCCTCTGTCTGTCTTATGGCTGATGAGGAGCTGCAGACGGCCCATGGGGGGGAAATGAAGATCATACATCACGTTGAGGCATCCCTGAGACGAACGGGGCTCTTGCCTGCCTTCTGCAACTGTGCATCTGTTTGTGTGTTTTCTGTGGTGTAATAATATCATGTCAACGTTTATGGCGTTAGACGCATTATTTAATCTGGAGGCAGGCAGATAGATTCGATGAATAAAAACACTGCAAAAGATCTGCTGATTTCAGATGTGCATCAAAGTCCAAGATATAATGTGGTGCCGTCACGTGTGAGAACCCATACTTGTGGCTGTCCTCTGCAGAGTGATGCTGGAGGGGGGGGGGGGCTTTTTATTGCTAAACAAAACCCTTTGGAAATGCTGCTTCCACTCAGGCTGAATATTTTTATTATCAATTCTCAGAGCTAAAAAAATCCCTGCGGGTATTTATCTCAACTAGATAATAGCTTATCTAATTATGACACCAATACTCACAGATGCAGATGAGAGAACCCTGCACTGATAAGCTCAAAGACAAATATGACGTGTCAATTCATAGCAGGCCTGTGTGTGTTGAAGTCAAGCCGTGACCTCCCGACGCTGAAAAATACAGTAATTTCAACACAGAACTGCAGCTCCTCACACTGCCTCTTGGGGTGTGCTCCAAAAGCAAAGACAACCCCACAGACCAGGTAAGGTTTACAAGAAGGACAGGGCACGTAATTAAAACCCTGTTGTTCACCTTTGTTTTCCCCTGCTTGTTCCCGCTGCGCTCCATTGTCCCAGCACGCCTGTGGCTTACCTTTGAATTCGATGATTGCCATACCTCTTCACGCAAAAACCGATGGAAATGAGTGTGGCCTTGGTGAACCTGTGGCAGATACAGCAGACTGACCTTATTAATTCCTGGGTGACATGTGCAACCTGTTTACATTGCAGCGGTAGGTTACTGAATACATATACTGTTTAACAAATCTTGCTCTGTGTGCTCCTTTTTTGAAGTTTGAGCCCCTGCGACCGGAAATGGTCTCTGCACGGCCTTGGTCAGGACGCCAGCCTGCCGCCACGGGATCTATGCAAGTCGGGGTAATTCGCACCTTGACACGAGTGTCAGTTTCTCACACTTGCAGCGACCATGGAGAAACCAGTGCTCTCTCTCCTTCATGCACAACCTCCTTGCAGAGACTACAGCATAAACAGCAAACGCCAGACAGGCTTCGGCCTGATTCAACAAAAACCAGTTGGTTGCATCGCACGTGATCCATGCATGCCCTCAACAACAGCAACAACAGCACAAAAGAATATCGCCCTCATTTCCATTTTATTGAGGCATTGACAGATGTACAGTACAGTCACAGGAAGCTGTGGCCAAAAACTATAAGACTTCACGTCTGCTAATCTGAGTAACGAAATTGGACCCGTTGGAGCATTTTTTACACAAAGAAACTCTGATGCACAGAGTGACCCACTGTGTGGTTAATGGAATAAACAATCTCCAGTTTTGGTGAGTGCAGTTCTAATGTTCTATTAGAGTCTTAATTAGCACTAATCAATATGTGTGCCTGCGTGTTGTATCCATTCAGTCCAGAGAACTAATTGGCAAAACAAGCTTGCAAGCATTAGGGTATGTGATACGTTCTGGTCAGTGCAAGCTGTGAAAATACAGTTGAAGCGTATAAAACTTCATTCAGACTCTACAGAGCTAGTCATTATTAGAAGAAAGAAAATATTCTTCCTTGTTGTGACCAAACACAGTGCAAGAACTGAGGAATATAGACATGCATTGTTGATCCTGGATGGTTGAAGCACAAGATTTTTTTTCTGTCAGAAAGTACAACACAACTCTTGTTTTTGGCTCACATGAGAAAAAAAAAGCTTCAGTGTGTCACATACTCCCTGTATTCTGGAGACATGCTGGAGCCTACAGCAGAGATATGAAGTAGCGATGCAGAATTTGTGAAAGTTTGGGCCAAACCATTAAAGAAACTGAAAAGAGAAACTGAACCACTATGGTATGAAGAAAGGTGCTTAATATGGGTGGAAAATGGTGCTGCATTATGTCACCCCAGTGGTATTTTGACCAAACCACGCCATGGTCATTTCTTTAAGCCCTCTATATGAAAGTAACACATATGCTCTTCATTATAGCAACCGATACTCACTTCCACAAACCCTCATGCTCCGTAATCACTACTGCAAAGTGTGGAGCTGCATCAAAATCAGCTCGGTAACCAGAAATTAAATCATTTAATGGATTGAGAGAATAAAGTAAATTACTTTTCCACAGGGTATGAATGAAACTAAATGGAGTTAATAACAAGCTGCAGTCCAGGACTTCCCCTTCAGGTATGATTAGCTGACTGTTTGACCCCGGCTGTGCTATCTGTATCCTTTCTTTCAAAAATCTCTGTTTGAGGCCTCTAACCGAGCACACTGCGAGGGTCAAGGGTTAAAGTGCCCCACGTCTGGCATTTTTCAGATGGCCTCCCACTCCTGGTGTGCCGTAAACACCGCATGGACACTAACTTTGAAAGAAAGACTCAAGTTCCACAACACAGATAAAACAGCCCACCACCCCCTCCCTGTTTCCTTTTAATGGCTTTTTTTTTTTTCCAGTGGACAGAAAGGCTTCCTCCCAGTTTGTTTAAACAAGTTAATTAGTGTGGTTGATCTGATGGGACTCCGGTGCCTCTGAGACCTGTCACAGTGTCTGCAATACCAGTCAGCGGGACAAAGACACTAATCCCTGTTTAACTAACTGGATGAAGGTAGTCTGGACAGAAGACAACTTGAGGAAGCAAGAAAATGTCTGGAAGGATTGGGAAAAAGGAGCCAATACAAGTCAGTGTGCAGGTGCATCTCAAAAAAATTAGAATATCATTGAAAATTTTACTTACAGTGGTGTGAAAAAGTGTTTACCCCCTTCCTGATTTCTCATTTTTTGTATGTTTGTCACAAATGTTTCAGATCATCAAATAAATTTAAATATTAGACACATATAACACAAGTAAACACAAAATGCAGTTTTTAAATGAAGGTGTTTATTATCAAAGGTAAAAAAAAATCCAAACCTACATGGCCCTGTGTGAAAAAGTGAGTGCCCCCCTGTTAAAACATAAATTAACTGTGGTTTATCACATCTTTGGAAAGCTCAGTTCAATTTCTTTAGCTACACCCAGGCCTGATTACTGCCACACCTGTTCTCAATCAAGAAATCACTAAGGCTGCATTCACACCAGGATAGTCTGGGGGTCTCGGTTCGACTTGGTGGGGAATGGCGAGAATTTTCACACCTTCATCTGGCTTGGTTTGCATTCACACAGTACTTCACCCAAGCGGACCAAACTGCTTAGACAACATCACGCAGTTACAACAGCTGCTCGTTTGTGGCGCGGTAGCCGAAACCACCACTGAAAAGGAAGAAAAAGTTTCGGCGAAGAAGAGAAATCCGGCTCATCGATTGGCCAGGACCGAAAAGGAAAATCCGGTGTTATACCCAGAATTGCTCGCTTACCAAGAATTGCATCCCATCCACCAAAACTATAAAATATAACACCACAGCCAGGCTTGTAACCATTTGTGCATTTTTTAAGTACCCATTATACAGTTGTAGAAGTAAAAATTGTTATTACCTCTTGTAAATTATCTTTAAATTATGTTTATTCGACAATGGGATGCAATTCTCGGCAAATGAGCAATTCTCAGCATTACACCGTTCCCTTCAGCTGAGTTGTTTGTCTGCCATAAACTAATAAAAATAAAAAGCTCCACTGTCTGTATAAACCCCCGTGCCACCATCATGTCGCTAAACATTTTAAAAACATCAGTATTCTTGTGTGTAGCCACAAGCAGCTGAGAAATCTGGTCCTCAGACCAAATACCTATCAGAGCCTGCATTTCCTCATTACTCACTCCTCACTACTCCAAGTCCAAGAGACATTTTTTTTAAACTTTTGTTCTCGGCTTTCTCTGGTAAAAGTATTTCTTGGATCCGCGCGGTTGTCTTTACTGTTATTTTCTACCCAAAATGGAGGCACAAGGACCAGGAGCTCTTCAGCTGAATCGGGATGTTGGATTTATTTGCCCACAGATTCCTACAACGGACATGGTAGCAAGCTAGCAGTGGAAACACACATCAAGTTTTTAAGGCAGGGACAACTTTTTCAGGTGAGTGGAAACTTCGCCTGCCTGTCTCACCCAGATGGTGAATTCATGTCTTTTCATGTATTTACTTTGAATTATAATGTAATCAATCGTGCTGCGCAAAAAAATTGCCCGTTTGCGTTTGATGTGAAGGCATCTTTACAGTAAACGCCACTTTCGCTTCTCACTACATGTTGCTGTGGTTACACAAGCGCCGAAGGGCACGTCCGTCCTTTGGTCCTCTGGATACTCCATTTGCATTCACACGGCAAGCAAAGTGCACCAGACTTCGTTTGCAAGGAAACCAAGACCCCGTTTTCAGGGGGACCAGAGTTTGCTTGTTTGGTGTGCACTAGAGTTCCAACGCACATTCAGACGGCACCAAACGAAATGAACTATCCACGGAATACACTCTTTGGTCCTTTAGTATGGACCAAACAGAGGCCGTGTGAATGTGCCATTAAATAGGACCTGCCTGACAAAGTGAAGTAGAACAAAAGATTCCCAAAAGGGAGACATCATGCTGCAATCCAGAGAAATTCAGGAACAAATGAGAAACAAAGTAATTGAGATCTATCAGTCTGGAAAAGGTTATAAAGCCATTTCTAAAGCTTTGGAACTCCAGTGAACCACAGTGAGAGCCATTATCCACAAATGGTGAAAACATGGAACAGTGGTGAACCTTCCCAGGAGTGGCCAGCCGACTAAAATTACCGTAAGAGCACAGCCATGACTCATCCAAGAGGTCACAAAGACCCCACAACAACATCCAAAGAACTGCAAGCCTCTCTTGCCTCAGTTAAGGTCAGTGTTCATGACTCCACCATAAGAAAGTGACTGGGCAAAAATGGCCTGCGTGGCAGAGTTCCAAGACCAAGACCACTGCTGAGCAAAAAGTACATAAAGGCTTGTCTCAGTTTTGCCAGAAAACATCTTGATGATCCCCAAGACTTTTGGGAAAATACTCTGTGGACTGACGAGACAAAAGTTGAACTTTTTGGAAGGTGTGTGTCCCATAAAAGTAACACAGCATTTCAGAAAAGGAACATCATACCAACAGTAAAATATGGTGGTGGTAGTGTGATGGTCTGGGGCTGTTTTGCTGCTTCAGGACCTGGAAGACTTGCTGTGGCAAATGGAACCATGAATTCTGCTGTCTACCAAAAAATCCTGAAGGAGAATTTCCAGCCATCTGTTCATGACCTCAAGCTGAAGCGCACTTGGGTTCTGCAGCAGGATAATGATCCAAAACAAACCAGCAAGTCCACCTCTGAATGGCTTAAGAAAAACAAAATGAAGACTTTGGAGTGGCATAGTCAAAGTCCTGACCTGAATCCAACTGAGATGCTGTGACATGACCTTAAAATGGCGGTTCATGCTCGAAAACCCTCCAGTGTGGCTGAATTACAACAATTCTGCAAAGATGAGTGGATCAGAATTCCTCCACAGCGCTGTAAAAGACTCAATGCCAGTAATTGCAAATGCTTGATTGCAGTTGTTGCTGCTAAGGGTGGCCCAACCAGTTATTAGATTTAGGGGGCAATCACTTTTTCACACATGCCCATGTAGGTTTGGTTTTATTTTTTCCCTTAATAATAAACACCTTCATTTAAAAACTGGATTTTGTGTTTACTTGTGTTATCTTTGTCTAATATTTAAATTTGTTTAATGATCTGAAACAATAAAGTGTGACAAACATACAAAAATGAGAAATCAGGAGGGGGCAAACACTTTTTCACACTTCTGTACTTTTCAGTTGACTAAGATTTCTATTAAAAATCTATTTTTTATTTATTTTATGTAATATTCTAATTTTTTGAGAAACTGAATTTTGGGTTTTCATTAGCTTTAAGCCATAATCATCAAGATTAAACTTTTTGAACTGAATTACTCAAAAAATTAACTTTTAGATGATATTCTATTTTTTAGATGCACCTGTACATCTGATAAATATTTAATGATAACATTCAAAGATTTTAATTTTAAAAAGTTACTGGGGAGGAAAAAAACATAAAAGGTGATCCGAAAATCAACTTTGATTTGTGCTGCATGTCCTCCTCGGGCTGCCCAGGTATCAGTATTGATGCTTTCATTGTAAAACAGACTTTAAAGCTCTTCTTTTATGGATCACAGGGCTCATTAGCATGCATGAACGATTACCAGCAGTCAATGCATCACCAATGGAAACTATCTTGGCTTGGTGAGAGCACTAATTATTGATCACAGCAAAAGTAAATATGGATTTGCAAGTCTTCTCCTCAGCTGAGGCACAGCTTTACTCCAGGTTCTTTTTTTTTTTTTTTAAATAGGAATAAATGATAAAAGGAACATGTTCCAGAAGGCTTTAACGTTGAATCTGAGTGCACGGGGAATGCACATACAAGGGCTGTTCAGTAAAGATTTTCCCTGAGCCCCTTCTGGTTATTGTAGGAGGCTGAAATTGCACATGTACAATAATACACATCTCTATAGGTCACGTGGTAATTTGCAGCTCTGAATGCACAACAGTTTCTCTTCTACAGGTGCTAGGGTGGAGTAAGGTGTGATGATGGAGCCAGTTGAATGTTGAGCGGTCATCAGGTTCCTGAACTTGAGAGGCCGCACACCACAGGGGATGTTCATAATGACCAAAGAGATTTATGGGGAGGATGCCCCCATTGTAGTCAAGCATTGGTATTGACAGTTCAGGCGTGGTCAGACATCGTGGCAACGGCACCCATTCCCAGGTGACCCCAGTATGTCTTTGATGAAGACACCATCAGGCAAGTGGAGGCTACCATTTTGGAGGATCGCCGCATAACCGTTTGTCAACTTGCCCAAGATATCAAGATCCATTTAGGGTCTGTGGAAAAAAAAAAATCATCCATGTCCATTTGCACATGCAGAAGTTGGATGGATTCTCTGGCTGCTTACACCTTTCCCGAAGCAAGAATGAATCGCGTGTTCCCAGGCTCTTTAGGCCATGTGTCAAGAAAACCAGGAGGACTTCTTCGACTGACTAATCAGACAGAATGAAACACGTATCCATCACTATAATTCAGAGACTAAATCAATGGAAGCATTATGACTCAACAGCTCCAAAGAAGGCATGTGTCCAACCCTGGACGGGCACGGCCAGCCTCACGGTCTTTTGGGACTAGCATGGAGTATTGATGTTGGATTTCCTGGCAAAGGGTACCACAGTTACTGGGACTCACTACACTTCACTGCTGCAAAAACTGCAGAAGGCCATCAAAGCTGAGAGGCGTGGCATGCTGACCAAAGGTGTCCACCGCACGGTCCTGCAGCTACGAAATCCTTCCTCACACCCCTTACTCTCCCGGCCTCGCACCATCAGACTTCCACCCCTTTCCAACCATGAAGCAATTTTTTTGAAGAGCAAGCACGAGGTGTGCTGGCAATGGAGTAGGTGTGTGCGTTGCTGGCTCCTGCTATATTTTTTTCTTTACTTTTTAAACCCTATTTTGCTGTAAGCTGTTAATATTTTGGACATTTAATACGTGCAGAATCTGTTTTGAAATATGTCCAAAACAAGAAAGCAGACTGAAAAGGAGGCAGCAGGGAACAATATTAACACCAGCTTAGCTGAGGATGCTAGTATCAGCCTTAACCCTGCACTTGTTGCCTTGCTTGAGCAACACAGAATGTCCATAGCTGCTGACTTCAAAGCTTCATTTGAACTTATTAATGGTAAGCTGGACAAAATTCAAGCAGATGTGGCGAACCAGGAGCAACGCATTGGCGACCTTGAAAACAACGCGGAGGACGTCAGCCAGCGCCTAGCGGCGCTTGAAGTTACATGCGAGTCAATACAGGAGGAGAACAAACTTTTGAAAAACAAACTTTCTGACCTGGAGGGAAGAAGCAGGAGGCTGAATATTCGTCTGGTGGGTCTGCCGGAGTCCTTTGATGTGGGTCCACGGCCATCTGAATTTTTTTCTCGGCTGTTGGTGGACGTCTTTGGCACACAAACTTTGCCATCTCCCCCAGAGCTGGATAGAGCCCACCGCAGCCTCATGTCCAAGCCGAGTCCGAATGGGAAGCCGCGCGCTGTCATTATTTGTTTCCACCGGTTTCGGACCAAAGACTTGGTGATGAGAGAAGCGCGGAGACGCCGTGGGACTTTGGAATATCGTGGGCATAAACTTCAGTTCTACGAGGATTATAACGCCGACGTTCAGAAGCAACGAGCCGAATATAAGGAGGTTATGTCCGAGTTGTACAAGAGAGGTTTTCGTCCTTCTCTTCTTTTCCCCGCCAGGCTCCGGATAACTCTTCCAGACGGCAAAAACCAGTGGCTGGCGTCCGTCTCGGAGGCCACCCGCTTCATGCAAACTATGGAGAGAAACCAGCAATTTTCGCCTTGAACTGGACATTTCTGGGTTGACCAGCTGCCGCGCTGGACTGCTTGTTACTTCATTGAAGCTGCACTGACTGGACATTGATGCATTTTCAGATGTTTAAAAACAAGGTAAAATTGGCTCCCTATACGTTGTTGTTTACTTAATTCTTTTTTTTAATTTTATCTTATTTATTTATTTTTTTTTAGGGTAAAACGTTCATATTATGCAGGATTGAAGCCAGTTGTATGGGAGCATTCTGTTAGGATGAAAATAGAGCTGGAGATGGAGCGGTTGCTGTTTTTTTGCAACCGGCTGGAGTGTTGTTATAGGTTTGGTTGTTGGATTTTTTTATTTATTTATTTTTTTTTGTTTTGTTTTTTTGTTATGGTTTTATTTACACCCCCCTTACCCCTTCCTTTTTTTTTTTTTACCCGTACCTCACTTTATTCTTCTTTGGGCTACACAACATAATATATAAATTTTACTCTTTGAATGAATAGTAATCTTACTTTGGTAAGCTGGAATGTGAAGGGGTTGAACCATCCAATTAAACGAAAGAGAGTCATGTCACGTCTAAAGCAGTTTAAGCCTGGGGTATTGTTTTTGCAGGAAACCCATTTGCAGGATTCCGACCACTTGCGTTTGTCAAAATGTTGGTCAGGACAATTTTTTCATTCAAATTTTAAAATATCCCATTTATTCCCTCTAATGTTGTATCAGATAAAAATGGACGATTTGTAATAGTATCAGGTAAACTTGGCGATAAACATGTCACTTTGGCTAATCTGTATGCACCGAATTTTGATGATGTGCACTTTTTTCGCAACCTTTTTTCGCAACTTCTAGATTTAAATACTCATTCTCTAATTCTTGGGGGTGACTTTAATTTGTATATGGATCCGATCTTAGATCGCTCATCTTCAAAACCTGCTAGTCTTAATAAATCTGCAACTTATGTTAAGTCTTTTCTTGAGGAATATAGCCTTACAGATCCTTGGCGTTTTTTACATCCTAACGGCAGGGACTATTCTTTTTTCTCTCACGTACACCATACTTATACCAGAATAGATTATTTTTTTGTTGACAATTTATTAATTAATAACCTTTGCTCTTGCAGTTATGATAGCATCTCGGTTTCTGATCATGCCCCTCTTGTACTTAAAATGATCCTCCATGGATGTGACTCCATGAGAAAGCATTGGAGATTGGATCCATTATTACTTACAGATGAAAAATTGGTTACGAATATTTCTTCTAAAATTAATTTTTTTTTGAAAGAAAATAAAACTCCTGGTATGTCAAATAAAACGATATGGGAGGCCATGAAGGCATTTCTTAGGGGGGAATTTATTTCATTGGCAGCATTTAAAAGACGATCCTTAATACAGGAACAGAAGGCTATTTTAGATCAAATCCTGGACATTGACAGACAATATGCTCAATCTCCATCACCCGCTCTGTACAAGGAACGTATGACATTACAAACTAAACTTAATTTACTTTCTACTCGACAAATTGAAGGTTGTTTAATAAGGAACAAGAGTGAATTTTATGAACATGGCGAAAAAACCAGTAAACTTCTAGCTAATCAACTACGTGGTATTAGAGCTAAGCAATTTATTACTGGAGTTAGGACAGATAAAGGAGAGGTGACATCTGACCAACAAGCGATTAATGATATTTTCAGGTCATTTTATTCCAAATTATATACCTCAGAATATACAACAAACTTAAAGGATTTGGAATTTTTTTTTGATTCTATTGATATTCCTTCGATTTCTTCAGAATCTCGGCAAATTTTAGAAGCTCCCATCACAAAAGAAGAAATTCAGCTGGCAATATCATCCATGCAATCAGGAAAATCTCCAGGACCTGATGGGTTTTCCGCTGATTTTTTCAAAAAATTCTCTGATGACCTCGCCCCTTTCCTTTGTCAAGTTTTTACAGAGTCGCTTGACTCTGGTACACTTCCTCCTTCATGCTATCAGGCCTGTATCACTGTGTTGCTTAAAAAGGATAAGGATCCTGTTGATTGTGCTTCTTACAGGCCTAATTCCTTGTTAAATACCGATGTTAAAATTTTGTCAAAGTTGTTAGCTTCAAGGTTGGAAAAGATTCTTCCTTTTATAATTTCACAGGACCAAACCGGTTTCATTAAAAATCGCCATTCTTTTTTTAACTTGCGGCGGTTGTTTAATATTATTTATACTCCTCACCACAACATACCTGAATGTCTTATTAGTTTGGATGCTGAAAAGGCATTCGATAGGGTTGAGTGGGAGTATTTGTTTTTTACTTTGGAGAGGTTCGGTTTTGGTCCTTCCTTCTGTTCCTGGATTAAACTTCTCTATGCTAGTCCTTTAGCTTCAGTGTTAACTAATTGTCGCTATTCTGACTATTTTAGACTTTACCGTGGTACGAGGCAAGGCTGTCCTTTGAGCCCGTTGCTCTTTGCCTTGGCAGTTGAGCCGTTAGCTATTGCAATCCGTGGGAGCCGGGACTTTCTAGGCATTCGTAGGGGTGGCATTGAGCATAGGGTTTCACTCTATGCTGATGATCTTTTATTATTTCTCTCCAACCCACTTACTTCATTACCCGCTATACTTAATATTTTGGATAGTTTTAGTAGGTTTTCTGGTTATAAAATTAATCTTAATAAGAGTGAACTGTTTCTGATTAATGAAAAGATTCAAGTTCAGGATTTTGAAAATTTTCCTTTCAAGGTTGTTATTGATCATTTTAATTATCTTGGGATATGTGTCACTAAACAATTTAATTACTTGTTTAAAAATAATTTTCTCCCCTTACTTGACCAGTGCAAGTTAATACTTTCCAAATGGTCCCCATTATCCTTGTCTTTAATTGGCAGAATCAATTCTGTAAAAATGATGTTACTTCCAAAGTTTTTATATTTGTTTCAATGTCTCCCCATTTTTATTCCTAAATCCTTTTTTAAGTCTTTGGACTCTCTGATTACCTCATTTATTTCGAATGGTAAACATCCGAGATTGAGGAAAGTTTTTCTTCAAAGACCCAAATCAGTAGGTGGCATGGCTCTGCCTAACTTTCAATATTACTACTGGGCAGCAAATATCAGGTGCATGTTATATTGGAAACATTTTTATTTGGAACCCAAATCACCTATTTGGATCCTTATGGAGTCACATGTGGACAATCAAACTTCCCTACCGGCAATTTTAGGTTCACCACTTCCCCTTGCTTTGTCTACACTGGGTAATAATAAAGTAGTTCGTCAGTCTCTTAGAATTTGGTCTCAATTCAGGAAAAATTTCGGTCTTCAGTTTTTTTCCATTAGAAGTCCAATTGCCGCAAATCATTTATTTACCCCATCAACTATTGATAGTGCATTTCATATATGGCACAGAAAAGGTTTAAAATCTTTTGCGGATTTATATTTTGATGGTCAATTTGCAAGTTTTTCTCAACTTTCCACCAAATTCGACATCACTTCTACACATTTTTTCCGCTTCCTCCAGGTCAGACATTATGTGCAAACCATGACAAAACAATTCCCTCAAAAACCTTCTGATAATCCTCTAGATGATTTTTTATTAGTTAAACCAACTTCTAAGGGGGTAATGTCAGTTTTATATAATTTAATTTCAAATTTACAATCTTCTTCTCTGGCCGCTATCAAATTGAACTGGGAACAAGATCTTAATTTTACTTTTACTGATGAACTGTGGGACTCTATTCTTGGCCAGGTTCACACTGTATCAATGTGTGCTCGTCACGCTCTTATTCAATTTAAGATTGTACACCGGATGCACCTGTCCAAGGTTAAGTTAGCACGTATTTACTCGGATATAGACCCAACTTGTGAAAAGTGTGGTAGCGCTCCTGGCACTTTGCTTCACATGTATTGGTCCTGCCCTGCATTGATGAATTTTTGGCATTCGGTTTTTATCACTATGTCTGAAGTCCTGCAATATCAAATTAAACCTGATCCATTATGCGCCATTTTTGGTGTGGCTCCAGAACTTGTCTTGCCAAGTTCCAAATTAAAAGTATTCAAATTTTCATTATTATTGGCCAGACGTGCTGTATTACTGAAGTGGAAAGACTCTTCGCCCCCTTCACATTTACAGTGGATAAAAGATATAATGTCCTGTTTGGATTTAGAAAAAATCAGATATACAGTCTGTGGCTCTGAAAACAAATTCTATAAATTATGGCGCCCGTTTCTTGATTTCTTTGAAAGACCCACGATTATAGTTTCTGAGTAGCTCATATCCCCTTTACCCCACCCCCACTTCACACACACAATTTTTCTTTGTATTTTTATTTTTTTTTTTTAATTGTTTATTTAAAGGTTTTTGTGCTTTGAAGCATTTACATTTGTTGGCTTTAAGTTCTAGTTTTTTACTGTTTGGTTGAAACAAAAATGAAAATTTCTAATACTTTGTATTGTATTGATACTTCAATTAATAATAATAAAAAGACCTTTGAAAGAAAGAAAGAAGAGCAAGCACTATCCAAGATGATGAAGCGCTGATTTCCAAGGTCAAGTCATCACTTCTGACGCAACCCGCAGACTTGTACAGGTGAGGTCTCCACAGCTACATAAAGCAGTGGGAGAAGCGTGTGACCCTTAGTAATACCTATGTAGAGATAAACTAATAACTGTGCCAAGTTTGGTTCCTCTCACTCCATGAGAAATGAGTCAGGGGAAATCTTTAAAGAACAACCCTCATACTGTCTACTATATAAAATGTATAATCTTTTGTTTGTAAGGATGCCACAGCGAGCAAAGCCCAGTCCTTGGACGTGGCGAAAAAAAAAATCACATGACCATGCAATTTCATTGTTATTAAGTCAGTAAGGAGAGGTAGTGACTCAACTGAGAATTGCAGGTACAAGAGCAATGAAGAGATATCGTAGGTGGAGAGGATGGGGCGGGAATGGGATGGGGTGGGTGGCGTGGCGAGGTCACATGTCAGGAGCGATGGTGCCGAATGAAAACGGCCCCATATGAGGAAAGATTGTCTGACATCATCTTCAAAGCCGGAGTGAAACACGGGGAGTTTGGAGGAAAATGCGGCTGCGAGGCAGCTGGGGAGGGTTATTGATTAAGAGAGCAAGAATATGTGCGGGGCGCGAGCCCGGTGAGGGAGAAAGAAGACAGAGGTGAGAGGGTGGAATAAAGGGATATCTGAAACAGTAAGAGGGGAGTTGAAAGCAGGTTCAGACTCGATCAGCACGTAAAGAGAAGTGGGGGGGGGGGAAAGAAGCAGGTACTGCGAGTAAGACACAATTATACCCTCACATCTCCGGAGTAAGCCTCTGATGGCTGATGAGCGGATGAAAGTGGAGAAGAAGGGGGAGCCGACAGAGATGGTGATAGTGAGGTAGTTAACATGTTGCCAGCTATCCCCGGCACCCCTGCTGTCCCTGCCAGTCAGCAGGCATCCTGCTCTCTTACTAATGAGTTGTTTACATCCACAGCAGAAGATCAAAACCTCACCTCCAAGTCATGGTTGGCAGCGTCAATACCTCCAGATACATTAAGAATTTTTTTTTTTTTTGTATTTTTTCCCCTCAACGAGTCCCTATTTGAAAAACAGGGGCAAACACATCATTACAGTTATAAGCACTTCTTTCCCCGCAGTTCCTCCCTAATTCCTATGACTCAGATGCCTGGGGATTGTGTACGAGTCTTCTTTAATGACCAAGATTAAAGTTAAGCAGCATTATGGTAATAGAGGTACCGGGCCTATTCCACTTTATTAAATAAAGCTGCTTGAAAATGAATATGATTATGGATTCCGCTGTTGTTAATGGAGCGTGGCAGAGAATAATGTTGACTTTTCTCCTCATTATTGTTTTGATATGATGATCAGGGCACCGCGTTCGTTTACGAAAAGGGAGTCACAGCCATAGGTTTCAATCAGCATCTCGTAACATACAATCTAACATCACAGCAGGGACTTTTTTTTTTTTTTTCCTCTTTCCATGGGAAGAGTCACTGTACGCTCCGCCGCATCCCTGCTACTCCCTTCAAATCTCTGTAACAATAGATTCATTCGGCCCTTTGAATGTGCGCTGCAGCGGCACCCCACGGAGATCTGCAGCAGCCCAGAAATCAAACCACTGCTGGGAGAATTTTATGAAAATGTACAATCTTCCCCAGGATCACAATAGCTCGAATATTATGCCCGTACCCCCTTGTGAGAGGAGCCGGGGGATTAATAAAGACAGGGAGAGGCAGTGCTGCTTTTTGAAGGCTGTAACGTTAAGGCATGCTTCCCTCTGAGGAACATGGCCTTGTAAGTGACCTGTGTGAAAAACAAAGGTCCGCTGTTATGCTGATCTGACCAGTCGGTAGCAGATTTTTTTTGGAAAGCAGTAGCCATCTGGAAGGAGCTTAATTAGCAGTAACATTTTCAGATATGTTTTTAACAGGTTTCCAAGGGTTGCATGCTGTGCATGCATCAAACTCATCGATAACAAAGCTATCCTACATGCACAAACATTCCCTTTTTTTTTTCCACAATATCTTTATTGAACCCTTTTTTTTTTAACAAACATGATACAAACAATCAAACACTAACACTAAAGTACTACAAAAAAAAAAAAAAATGCACTAAAAACACCAACAACCACCAACAAAATCAAGTCTTCAACAATGCTCCTCTGTTTAGTCTAGACAATCCAATACATAAGTATACATATTATGTTCACCAGTTTGGAATTTACAAGGTCCACACACATCATTCACCTTCTTCTTCAAGAGTTATGTTTAAATTTTTTACATAATCAATAAAAGGTCTCCATATATTCTCAAACACAATTTCCTTTGATTTCAGTATATATGTTATTCTTTCTAATGGAAGGTTTGTTAACATCTGTCTTAACCACTGAGTCACATCTGGTCTATGAGTCTTTTTCCATAATAGTGCAATACATTTTTTGGCATTAAGCAAACTGAGGTCTATGAATGTTCTTTCACTTTTATTAAAATTATGCTTTTCTGGGTACAGTCCCAACAAAAACAGTTTAGGATTCAATATGATTTGTTTTGAGATTATTTTTTCAATTGTTACCCTCACCTCTTCCCAAAACATTCTTATTAATCTACATTCCCATAAACAATGAAATAGGGTTCCTTTACTTTCCATGCATTTTGTGCATGTATCTGGTATATTTTTGTTATATCTATTTAACTCCTCCGGTGTAACATACATCCGCATTAACCATTTGAAATGTATCAATTTAAGGCGTGCATTTATTGATTTGGTTTGAGCTTCTGTACAAGCCAATTCCCATTGTTCCTCTGAAATTTCAATTTGCAGATCTTCTTTCCAGTAGTTTAATCTTTTCAGTGAATTTTCACTTGAAGATAGTGTCAATGAGTTATAAAACTCTGAAATAATACCCTTTCTTTTACTATCTTTCATCATCATTTTTTCCAAGGATGAATAAATAGGTCGAGTGAGAGCTTTATTTTGATTTGATCGAATAAAGTTTCTAAGTTGAAGATATTTAAAAAAATGTGTTCTATTGAGATTAAATTTGATCCTCAGCTCTTCAAAAGACATTATGTTGTCTGCACATGGCAAATATAAATCCTGAATCTTTTGTATCCCTTTTAAATTCCATACTTTAAATACAGCGTCCGCTCTCCCTGGTTTAAAATATTGATTACCCCATATTGGACTAAATTGTGACAATAACTGTGGTTCTTTTAAATAGTTTTTAGCTTCACACCATATTTTGATCATATGCTTTACAAATGGATTTTTAACTTGTTTTTGTAATTTTTTTGCCGAATCTGAGTATATGAATATGGGAAGAGGTAAAGGTAAATTGTATGATTCCATTTCAGTCCAGTGAGGGAGATCATTTGATGAAAAATAATATGTCATAGACCTCAGTTGTGCCGACCAATAATACAACATAAAATTTGGACATTTCAGACCTCCACGATCAAATGGTAAATATAATAAAGACAAACGTAATCTAGCCCTCCTGTTGTTCCATATAAATTCCACTAACTTTTTTTTTATTCTTGAGAATAGATCTAAAGGTGGTGATAAGGGAATGTATTGAAATAAATAAAGTATTTTAGGTAAAATATTACTTTTAAGTATATTGATTCTCCCGATCATCGACATTGGTAGTGACATCCATCTCTGAGTTAACTCATTGATATCTGACATTAAGGCTTCATAGTTGACACTGGCGACTGATTCTAGCTTAGGCATAATTTGGATTCCTAAATATTTAAACTGATTTACAACATTGAATTGATTTACCTCAGGGGCAGGGTAATTTCTCTGGGTCTCATTTAGCATTAATATTGAAGATTTAGTTTTATTTATTTTATATCCTGATATTTCCCCAAAATTCTTTATTAAATTCAACAAGGTTGGAATTGATTTTTTTAGATTCGACATAAACAAAATTATATCATCGGCGTACAGGGAGATTTTATGTTCTGTTGGTCCAACTTTAATTCCATATATTTGTGAATGTAAACGTATCGCTATCGCTAAAGGTTCAATTGCCATAGTAAACAGTAAAGGTGAAAGTGGACAGCCTTGTCGACATCCTCTATTGATTTTTATTGGTTTTGAAATATTGTTATTTGTTAGGATTTCTGCTGTAGCATTATTGTATATTATTTGAACCCATTTTATGAAATTATTTCCAAGTCCAAACCTTTGTAGGACTTCAAAAAGAAAGGGCCATTCAACTCTATCAAAGGCCTTTTCGGCGTCCAATGATAGGAGAGCTGTATCCGGTGCTTCTTTATTAAAATAAATAATATTAAATAGTCTTCTTACATTATGGAAGCCTTGTCTACCCTTTATAAAGCCATTCTGATCTCGATTAATAATATTTGGTAAAATTTCTTGTATTCGTCTTGCTAAAATTTTACAGATTATCTTAAGGTCGGCGTTTAATAGGCTTATTGGTCTCATATTTTCACATTTATTAGAGGGCTTACCTGGTTTTGGCAGTAGTATAATTAAGGCATTATTTATGTATGATGGTAAATTATTATTTTGAAATGCTTCTAAAACCATTTCCAAAAAAGGTTTTATTAATTTATTCTTAAATTTTTTATAAAGGTCAACTGGAAGACCATCTGGTCCTGCACTTTTTCCTGATTTCATATTATCAATGGCTAGCCCAACTTCTTCTTGACTAATTTTAGACTCCAATATCTCCCTGTTTTCATTTGGTATACACGGTATAGATAGTTCGTTCAAAAACCCATTTAGTTTTGTTAAATCAGGTTCATTTTTGGTATCATATAATTTTTCATAGTAATCTCTAAAGGCTCTATTAATTTCTAAAGGATCTATAACTACCTGTCCGTTACTTATAATACTGGTAATTGGTGTTTTAATTTCCAATTGTTTAATCTGCCATGCTAATAATTTTCCTGATTTTTCACCTTGTTCATAAAAAGATTGTTTCAATCTTAGAAGACTCGAGGCAGCTCTATTCGCTGATTTTTTGTCGTATTCAGCTCTCAAAATCAGTAATTCATTCTCCAACCTTGGGTCACTTCCTGCATACACTTTTTCCTGAAGACTTTTTATTTTATGTTCCAATTTAGCTCTCTCCTCTCGAGTCTTCTTAGATTTTGATCCTGTATAACTAATAATATGTCCCCTAATAAAAGCTTTGAAAGCCTCCCACTTTACACATGCTGATGTTTGTGTAGTATTGATGTCAAAGAACTCGTCTATCTGTTTTTCTATATACTTGACAAATTCCTCATCCTGAAGCCATTTATGCTGAAATTGCCATCTACCTGATTCCTTTGTCAATTTTTTATCTACATATATTAGACAACAGGGTGCATGATCAGAGATCACGATGTTATCATAAAAGCAGTTTTGAATCTTGGACCTTAATTCTGTGGAAATCAAAAAATAATCAATACGTGAGAATGTCTTGTAGGTACTGGAATAACAAGAATAGGCTTTAACTTGTGGTTTCATTTCTCTCCATATATCTAACAATCTCAATTCTTTCATAAAATGATTAATAGTCATCCTACATCCAATGTGCGTACAATCCAGTCCTGTTGATCTATCCACACCTGGATTCAATGTACAATTAAAATCCCCTGCTATTATATGTTGCCCTGTAAGTGATGATAAGATGAGAAATAAATTAGCAAAGAACTTCTGATCATCTATATTGGGACCATATAAGTTCACAAGATTTATATTTTCTAATAGCAAAGAACCTTGAATGATTACATATCTTCCAAATTTGTCTCCAATTACATTTTTCACTTGAAAAGGAACTGATTTATGTATGAGAGTCATAACTCCCCTGGCTCGGGATGAAAATGAAGAGGTGAATACACTTCCCTGCCATCTACTCCTAATTCTTTTAACATCCTCCTCTATCAGATGAGTTTCTTGTAAAAACACAATTCTTGAACCCATGTCCTGTATTTTATTCATACCTTGTTTAAGTTTTTTTAAATTTTGTAGACCTCTGCAATTCCATGAAGTTAAATTAAGATTAACACTTTGGTCCATGATCAATAGAGAGTTTGGGATTACCTTGCAGTGTAAACATGCTCATACAGAGAAGCAAAAACATGAGTGGTTGAACATTCATCCTACAAACTACACACAAACAAATTTCCCCTTCCCACACTTGTGGCAAACCCCCCAAAATCAAAAGAAAAATTCTGTCTCCCGATATAGCCATCGACCGTTCCACACCCACGGGGAACAGCCTAAGCCACTCCTTCTTCATCCTCCCAATCACCCTAACTCTACTGCTTTTAATGACGTAACATTAACTCTCCTCTGTAGTTTTCCAACTTAACTCCAAAATTTTTAACAACTTTGTACATCATAGTTTTTTTTTGTTTGTTTGTTTTGTTTTTGTTTTGTTTTTTTAATATATAATACAATCTATATTTTGTAAACTTACTATTTACTTCAAGTCAGTCAGATGCCTGTGCAAATGCTTAATTATTCTACCTTATATTTTGTTCATGCTTAGCTCCCACCAGTCTCTTCTTCTTCTTTGATCTTCTTGATGAACTCCTGCGCCTCCTCTGGGGTCTTGAAGATGTGGGTTCTGCCCTCATACGTGGTCAGCAGTCTCGCAGGATAGATTACACCATGACGAATCCCAAGGTTGCGCAGCTCCTTACGTACGGGATCAAACTGCTTCCTCAATTGCTGGATTCCTGTGGCCAAATCTGGGTAGAACCGCACCTGCTGGTCCTGGTGTTTAATCTCTCCTTTAGCACGTGCAGCGTTGAAGATCTTCATCCTGTCTCTGTTGCTAAGAAACTTCATAATTAAGGTCCTCGGCGGTCCCTTATCTCTCCGTGGGCCAATACGATGTGCTTTTTCCAGAACCACTGCTGCAACTCCTCGCTGCCCAGCACCTCCGGAATCCACTTTTCCAGAAAGGAACATACGTCCCGACCTTCTGATTCCTCTGGAAGACCCACCAGCCTCAAATTATTCTGTCTCGACCGAGATTCCAAATCCAAAATATTATCTTCCAGAGATTTATTTTTTTTTCCAAAGTGCGCACCTTTAATTGAAGACGGGTGACGTCATCTTCAGCACTAGCGAGACGGAGCTCCATCTGCGCCGTTTGTTCTACACAGTCACCCAATTCCTTTCTTATTCCTTCCAACGCTGTCATAATCCCATCAAATCTAGAGGAAAAGTCCGCTCTCATTGAACTCATGGCAGCCATCAGCGCATCTGCGCCATTCCCCGCATTTATCGCACCGCTGCCAGCCTCCTCCGCCATATATGGAGTTTTGTTTGCTGCGTCACAGACCTGAAAGTCCGTTAATTTGGACTGTTTCGGCGGCTCGCTTTTTCCTTTTCCTGGTTTTCCAGCCTTAGGCTTCGCCGACATATCCTCGCCCAAATGCTGGGATACGTTCTGTCCCAAATGAGAGAGTTATTTGCCGATTTTTTTTCTCCAGGAGCAGAGCAGAGTGAGACACGTCCGTCCTACGTGGCAGCCATAACCGGAAGTCACAAACATTCCCTTTTCATCTAAATACGGCTGAAAAACAGCTCCATCACACTCAAAGCTTCAAAATGGTACTTAAAAATGAGTTAATGAATCCAAACTGCCATGTGTATCCTTACATCCTGTAGTATTACCGAGCAACGACGTCTACTATGTTAAATGGGTAAGACCAGAGCTTGGTATTAGCACCACCAACACAACCCAGTATCATGACATGTACATTAACTGACATGTTGGTCGACTACAGAACACCATGTAACGCTCACGTTTTCTCTCTCCAATGCGTTGCCTTTACACAGAGTGTGTCCTACATTACTAACATTTTACTCTTAGTAAAACCGCTACTGCACCGCTTCTAATGGGTTGCACTAATAGTTTAGAGGGGGGCAGGGGATGGTTGGAGGTTATCCCATCTGTGGCACTTTTAAAACTAGACTTCACTACTTTCCTTCTCTCTGGCAGGTTATTCACTTTATCTACCGTTAAAAAGCATGTAATACACACAGGAAAAGCCACTTTTCCTGTATTACATGTTTTCTAAAGGGTGAGTAAGCACAAAAGTTATATACGCCTTTTTGTTAGACCAGACTGGCCCACCAGCCAAACCAAATAGCACCACAAAAATTTACAAGAAGAAAAGTGCAAATCTACCATAAAAAAAAATCCAATTCTATGAGAGAGAAAACCTTAGAAATTAGTGAAATTTAATGATAAAATGTGAATTGACAATAAAATTGTTGCAAATTTATTTAAAAAATGAAGCAGTCCAAATTTACAAGAATAAAGCCATAAATTTACATAAAATAAAGAATGTGACTAAAACACCCAGCAGACAAATAAAAGCAGTAGCAAATTTTAGAGGAAAAAAGCTGCAAATTTAACAGAAAAACCTTGATTACTGCTGATAAAAGGCCAAATTATTATTACAGAAAAATACATTTACTCTCTTTGTACTGAGCACGATGGAATTTAGATCTTTATTATCTTTACTTTAAGGCCAAATATTTTTTTCTTTGTTCATGTAGATTTTTTTTAGGACAAAAATGTATGAAAAATTTGAACAAAACAGCTCAAAAACTGGGTATGAGAGCTCGACAATACCATGAACTTAATTGTTTCCTAGTATATTTTCATCCATTCACACATTGCACACAGAACACTTTAATGCGTTGTAAATAAAACTACGTGGTACTGAATGACCGAATCAGATTTATCAACCCAAATTCGGGGACAGCCCCTGGAACATGAGAGCAGCCTGGATTTCGGCCTCATCAGCTGCACGGGCTAGCGTCCATGCATGTGTCTGTGTAAGCATGCGCGCGTGTGGCTCCGAGGCCAAAATCATAAAAACCTCACCCCACCTTTGAGCCCCCCCCCAACACACACACCCACCACCAAAATGGGTTGATCTTGGTAGTTGTCCTCCACCTCCTTTTCTCTCACCCTCAGTTTACCCCTGAACACACCCACCCCTTCCCTCTCCATCTCTTCGCCACAAGTCCCCCGAGTGGCAGACACCAGAGCACTTAACCTCAACAGGCCTTCCCCCTCCTACTTAGCCTGCCCCCTTGACACAGACGCAGCGTCACATCAACTCGGCTCATATTTAGCCGTAGAAATGAAAGATTAATGGGAAGCGGTGGTGGGGGGGTGGGGTGTCGGCGTTCGGGTCTGCCAAATGCTCTCTGCTCATCCAGTCGGAGAACCTTCACTTGCGTTACCCCGCGGAACTGCGGAGGGTGTGTAGTTTTAGATGAAGTGCTGAAAGGAAGACGGCATCACGCCAAGCTTTCCACCCTGGTGTCACTTTCAGTTTACGTTCCCCTGCTGAGAATCCTCTACCAATTATTTGGGCTACAGCACACAGCGCTCCCATTCCTGCTACAAACAATGACATCAGATACAACGTCTGCTGGGATCTTTGAAGAGAAAAAAATATATATATATCTTTGAATTTTTTTTTTTGACAACTTTCCGCGAAAAGAGGGAGCCCCAGCCGCACATCCAAACACTGCGAGCAATGAAATTCATTGTGATACCCGTGCTGCAATACTTACTGACGGCTTATTGAATATGTAGTGGCTCTGTCGATAAACATTTAAGCGCGTGCAGCTTCTTCCTATGAAGAGATATAGAGGGGTGTAAGGTTACAAAAGGAAACACAATCGGATGAAAGGATGAATCGATGTTGTAAGTGGATTACACGGCACCATCTACTTCTTTAAGCAGCCTAATGTATCTTTACAATCTCTGACTTGAGACACAATAGGGGAGGCAAAGGAAGAGAGACAGTGAGGAACATTCTGATCGAAGGCACGCTGTAAAGCTCCGCTCCCGAACATCAAATATTTGCCAGCCCATCACTGTTGCCAGCGAACGTGCATGCATGTATTTTGGGGGGTTTTCAAGTGAAAGTAATGGCAAAAGACGCCTTTGTGTGTACAGTAGCTGTGGAACTGAGAGGTCACCCACAGGTCTCTTCTTAAAAAGGCTTCTTCGTGTTTGTTTTTTTAAGACTTTGGTTTTTAAGTGCTTATTTCCCATGATGATTTCAGCTTCCAGCTCTCTAAAAGATTGGGGGGGGGGGGGTGGACCAAATGAGCTGACTTTTTTCTGCCAGAGTACGGCGGCCCCACCCAGCCAAAAGTCTGCTCATATTCCCCATTCACACCTTGGAGTGTCACAAGTTCAAATCTGTTAAATTTCACCCAGGCGAGAGAACGTGTGACTTTTTTGTCAATAAAACATCCCAGCAAAACAGCCCTAAAAGCCAGCCAAGGGCAATGGTGACAGGAGAGTGCTCTCAGATGTTCGGGAGGACTTAGCGGTAAGCACAGAGGGTTCACGTAAGGTTCCCAGCATTTCGCTAGCAGAAGCTAAAGAGCGCAGAGCAACATGAGGTTGTTTGGAGCTCACTCTCCCCAAACACCTGACTCGAATACGACTTCACAGCAACCCCTGAGATGTCTCAAACACACTTTTTCGAAGAATGAAACAGAATATAAAATGACTGGGAGCACTAGCTGTTACTGGAGCAGCTGGACTGGGATTAGAGAACACAGAAAGCTCTTACTCATTCTGTGCTGGGTAGTGAGGTTGGGAGTTGGCATTGTGCTAAGAGGTGTGGCTGAATGTCACATAAGAACTCTGTTATGGTACTCCCTGAAGTACTGCGCGGGGAAGGTTGTGTAATCATTGCAATATTGGTTTAAGTTTGAATTAAAAAATTCACCACTTTAGTTCAGTTCTGAGTGAGTCAACAACTATAAGGCGGTGTTTAATGACATTTTGCACACTTACTATCTCTACATCTAGCTCTCCCATCTGCACAAGTTGTGATTTATTTAAGTTTGCCTGGCAGGGAGCTTTTCCAAAAGGCCACTTGATTTTTGTTGAACTTGTCGTGTTTGCTCTGCTCCTCGAGATAGAAAAGTAACTCATTGGGGGGCTTGTCCGGGATCTAAAATTAAATTTCCTATTAATTAAGTTCACAACTGAATACTTTCAAAACCCAAAAAAGTAAAGTCCCCACAACATCAGCTGTAGTATATGTCCATAGCAAACTGATGAACATCATCTTGACATTTTTTTTTTTATTGCCTCCACGAAGGCGGTAATGTAATCAGGGTGGTTTGTTTGTTTGTCTCTTAGCATTATTACACAAAAACACTCAACAGTGTTTCATTCATTCAGTCATTCATTCATTCATCTAAAAAATAATAAAATAATGCTATAGACTCCAACACTAAGTCCGCAATTAAAATGTGAACGTCATCATCATCATCATCATACCAAAATGTGAATGTACACGGAATTAAAAAAACTATTAATGAATCATCATATAACTAACTAACTAACCTGCACTTATATAGCGCTTATATAAATAAAATGATGGGTGATTATATTTTGACTGTTACACCTCTCTCCATTAAAATAACATAAAATCCTGTTAAATGTCATTTACTTTCTGACACCACATCAGTGCTGTTTGATTCCCACAATGGAAGTGAACCAATAAATCCTGGTGAATGATTAAGCACGGAGCAGAAAATTAAGAACAGTAAATTTCTCAATGAGGAGATTTTTTTTTCTTTTGGGCTGTTACATGTTTGGAAGATGATATATATATAGCGCTTATTATTAATAAGGAGTATATATATATATATACTTATATATATGTGTGTGTGTGTGTGTGTAGCAGGCAGTTCCTGCATGTCTGAACTGAGTTTTGATCTAAAAACATCTGTTTTCACCAGCATTTCAGTCAACATTTGCCAAAGGAGCTTAACTTAGGCTGACTTAGGCGAACGCTGCATAACTTAGCCCAGTGCTCAGGAACTATTACAAATGTCAGCAAATTTTCAGCATGCTCAAAATTCTCAACGAATACAACTTTCGCCAGCAATTACCAACAAACACCAACTTTTATCAACTTTAGCCAGCAGAGCCAGACGTTTGCCAGAACGTTAGCAAAAGTTGGTCCAAATGTTGTAGTGTGAATCCACCCAAAAAAGCAGGTCGAGGATGGCAGGAAGCCTCCACAAACGCTGATGTTTATATGAGCGTCGCCTGACAGTGATGTCAGCTGAACTGCGCTGAGTATTCCATTGCTTAAGTTAACCTGAGTTGGCAACTGCTACACATATGCTAGCCTAAGTTGGCAAAGGTTTGACAACGCAGAATGCAACGCTGGCAAATGCTAGCAAAAGTTTGTAAAAGTTCGTAAAAGTTCGTAAAAGTTGATGTGTGCTCACGAACGTAATTTCACCGTAATTTCAATGTTTGGACTGATTTCTTTGATTTTTCAAAATGTCAGTAAAAGTCGGTCCAAACGTTATAGTGTGAACCCAGCTTTAGCACCACTGATTGAAGCTGAGTACTAACTTTGAGTCTTTCTTCTTTGGCTCCAAAAACTATTATTTCGATTTTGTCTTTGTTTAACTGAAGGAAATTCTGGCTCATCTCCTCTTTAATTTGACTAATGAATTTGATCAGGGTTTTAATTGGACCATAGTCTTCTGGTGAGACAGTTATGTTGATTTGTGTATCATCTGCATAATTATTATGGTAATATATTTTGTTGTTTTTTTATGATTTGAGCTAGTGGAAGCATACAGATTTTGAAAAGCAAAGGTCCTAAAATGGAACCTCAGGGAACTCCACAGGTTATTTTTGTTTGCTTAAAGAAAGTAGTAACATAACCATATCCACTAAAAACAAAAAAGCCACTTGGTATAAGTAAATCATTGAATAATTCCTTTTTTTCCAAACATGCAGAGTTTTTTTTTACGAGACATTTGGAGTTAATGTGACTGGCATTTTATTGTGGATTTCTGGTACGTATATTTGTCTGCAAAAACACCATTTGATGAAAATCCACAATATTTTCTGCAAAAGAAAGTGAGAGAGAAAAAAATCATAAGCTTCATCAGTGTATTTCACTTTGAACACAAACGCAAAAAGCCATGAAAACGAAACAAAACAGAAAGAAAATCCAGACATAAACACACATTTCTGTGTCTCCTCATGCTGCCCAGCTACAGCACTCCAACCTCGGGGACACAGCGTTGTATTCATTATTTAAAAAACACTGGAGTAAATTGATTTCCTGCCCTCGCCACTCACCTCTCACCTGCCTCCTCTTCCCCTCAGACCAACATTTCGCGCTGAGTGCAAAGGGCCCAGCCGCACGAGCTAGTATCCAGGGGCATTTGGCTCAATCGCCCGCATTCGAGCTGGTTTAGGGTTTCACATAAACACACCTTGATCCCTAAATCTCTGCTAAGCCTGTTTCAGTTTCAAACAGCAGGAAAAGGAGCCTGTTTTAACACTCGGTCGGGGAAGACAGCTGAAATGATCGTGTACAGTAAAGAGGGCACATCTGACCGAAACGGCTGTCTGAATGTCAGTGGCCAGTGCGTTTAAATTTCCAGGACTTTCACGGTACAAGTGCTCACGCAGGCGTGTGTCTGTGCGTGTGTTCGTAACCCCGTGCATGTACACAGCTGCTCTCCCCACAGGGATCCGCTCCTTCAGACACATTTTCACCTCATCTGCGTTTAAGGGCATTAATATTGCACCAGCCATGGTGGCAGGGTTAAATGGATGACTGGTGGGAAAGAGGGGGGCTGAATGTCAAATGCAATCTCTCCACTTTTCCTCACTTCCTTCTCCTTTCCACTGGATTTTGCTCTGATCTGGTATGACACGAGGAGTTCGGGGCGGGGGGAGGGGGTGCTGTAGCTGGTTCTCCAAAGAGACATGCTCCAGAGGCCGGTGCACCAGCATGTGTTCCCTGTTTAGAGGAACATAGGAGCCTTTTTTAAATCTGCATTTACAGAAGCCATGCCCGCTTTCCTCATTGGTGCTCGGCAGAGACAAAAGAAGGACAATACTGATGGCATGTGCTGCAGATTTCTTAGTCATCATGATGCGAATTAAATACAGAAGGTATATTGGCTAATTTAGAAAATACATTTACAAGCTCGGTGCCCCCACGGACCAGGATAGCGTACAAAGCTTAACACATTATCTAAACCACCCTTAACACGTAAATCTGTCCTGCTGAGAATATAGCACTACGCAACCACAAAAGCCTTTCATGTTGCTTCTGCAATTACGCCTTTTTCCTATCGCCAAATTAATCGCTGAGACATTTTGTGGGCTGGCTGAAGCTGGGGGGGGGGGGGAAGAGGGGTGTGGCATGGCAGCCCAAAGAGACTGACATCAGCGAGGTCACTCTGAGGTTAAGTTAACAAGCATGAGCTTCTGAAAAATTAAAAGCATGGGCTCATGAAAGCTCCTCTTCGAGCACAGGAGGCATGACCTGGAGGAGTTGTGGAAAGAGCAGCGTAGATGGGCGAGCGTCCGCCTCCTCCTCCACACACACAGGAAAGAGCTGGTGTTAATGCATTGCGTTGATCACCTTCCACATGGCTAACTCCTGGAACACATGCATTGACACACTCATCCCTCTCGCCCAAAGTCAGACACAAAATTCACACAAACCGTTTCCGGTGATTGAGCACTCAGTGGAGTGAGCGGCTGCCGATGCATACCTGCAGGACAGATGCACTGACAAAGCCACTGATGGACAGATCATATCGCTTTCGCTCCGGTTTTCTTTCTCTCTCTTTTTCTTTGTCCATGCATGCAGGCTGCATGTCGTGGGTGAACCCAGTGAAGAATAAAGCATGAGAATGGTAATGTGGGGTCATGGGGGAAAGGTGTCAGGACTTCATCTCTGAAGTGTTACAATGTCAATTACAATGTGTTAGAATGCCTATTACTCAGGACTGGGAGTCTCTAACCGCCACGAGATTTGATTCTATTCCAATTTAAATGGATGCAGTGCTATGATAAAATGATTACTGATGCATCTTGATGCAGTTTTTTTCTATTCAGACTACAGCATAAAGGTTAGATGTCAGAGGAAGAGTTGTGAAATCCAGAAATGAGAACGGCCTTCAGCAAAATCCCTACAGTACACATTACATAAATGTCTTTATAGTATGTTTACCTCTATCCATCCATTTTTTAAAACTCTTTCAACTTTGCTGTAATAATCTGTTTCTGCATTCAAGTAAATTAAGGCTTCTACTGTATGTGATAGTAATGGACAAATACCACAGTGTATTTATTTTTCTATTTTGCTATTTAATTTCCTTATTTTACTGCATCCATATTGTTGTGTTATTATATTATTGTAGAATTATATTTCATTATTTTATCCAGCATGGTTTTACCTTGCCAAAACGATAACCTTCAAAGGTCACATATTGTGCTTTTTCCAGGGATTTGTTTTATGTTTTGATATCATTGGAATGATGTTGATTTGTGACATCAAAAAACAGGAAGTGCAATCTGCTCATTTCTGAATAAATAAAGTCTGTATTTTTTCTTAGGCATTTTTCAGTTTAAAGGTATCCCACAGATGTATTTTAAAAGGTTAAAACCCATAAAAACACGATTTTACACAATATCGAAACTTTTCCAATGTATTTTAGAGCATACTGCTCATTATAATCATTAGTTATTTCAATAAAGCTTCAAAGAAGATTATTTAAAATTGCACTTTCTGTGTTTTATTACAGACTTATTAACTGGTGAAGGAACAGTGACAGTGAAGTGAATGAAAAGGTGGAACATAAATAAAGATAGCTAATTAATTTTCGATTGACTGACTGATTAGCCCACGGCTACAGATAACCTTAGCCAGTGTAAACACCCAACTGTTAAACTAATGTAGTCACTATGGCTGTGTTGTGAGACATGTATATGTTGGACACTGCATATGTGATTTAACCACGATGAAGGAGAGCCAGCCCCCTGCGGTGCGGAGCCACAGAGCCTGGACCCCCTGCGGAGGACAGGGGACAGAAGACTTCCTGACCACTGAGGCTCGGGAAGAGAGAAGGGGGAGTTATGTAAATAAAAGGCTAATGAATGTGAATAAAGAGACTTTGATATAGATGTGTGATTTCCCCCGCGAGGGAAATGGTTTGATGTGAGAAGGTTTAAATGAGAGAACTTTGGTGTGTTCACTCTTTTTGTTCGCTGCTCAAGAATAAGAGCAGACAGTGGAATGATTTCTTGAATAAACTGAAATGAAAGACAATTCGGTTTCGTTATTCAAGCAACTCCACATTGGTGACTGACGACGTTGAGAATGAACGAAGAAATTCTCAGGGTCCCGGACTCACAGCGCTCAGAGCTGGCGAGCGCAGTGGCCGTTAAGCTGCCTGATTTCTGGCAGGATAACCCACGGTCGTGGTTTCTGCAAGCAGAGTCGCAGTTCGCGCTCGCAGGAGTAACGGTGGATGACACTAAGTTCCACCATGTCATCGCTAAACTGGACAACAGCACAGCTCGGTGCGTGCAAAGCTTGGTGGAGCAGCCACCCGCGACCGACAGGTACAGCAAGCTGAAATCCACCCTCATCAAGTTTTTCACCCCCTCGGCTGAAGTGAGGGCGAGGAGGATCCTGTCTTTGCTAGACCAAGGTGGACACAGGCCGAGCGCCCTGATGGAGGAGATGATACAGCTGAGAGGGTTGGACAACGATGATTTCATTTTTCAGTTCATCTTCCTCTCCAACCTCCCGGCGCATGCGAGAAGCACGCTGGCCGGCAAAAAGTGTCACACCCTGGAGGAGTTCCGGGAGCTGGCCCAGGAGGCAGACGGGATCCTGGACGCCTGCGGCGGGCAAGCAACCACAGCAGCGACCCGAGACAGCGGGGAGCCAGAGGCGGCAGAACCAGACTGGCCGACGATGGCGGCAACACGGCCGCGACGAGGGGGAGCCAATAGCCCGGCGACAGAGGCGCGGGCACGACACAGCGGAGGAGAAGATCTCTGCTTTTACCATCGGAGGTTCGCAGAGAAGGCACGCAGGTGTGTGCCGCCCTGCATCTTCAGGAGTTCGGGAAACGGCAAGACCGGGGGTCGCTAGCAGCTTCGACCCTCGGAGAACGCAACAAGCTGCTCTACATCACGGATGCGCGCTCCGGACGAGTGTTCCTCATTGACACCGGAGCACAAGTGAGCTTCATCACCCCAACATACGCGGACCGGGTAGCTGGACCCCACGGTGACGGAGCTACAGCGGCAAATGGCTCGAACATCAACACCTACGGGAGAAGGACCTTGCCTTTATGCTTACATGGCCGCACATATGAATGGACTTTTGTAGTAGCGGCGGTGAGTTTCAACATGTTGGGCGCGGATTTTTTGTGTTCACACAATCTGTTAGTTGATCTTGCTAATAGACGGCTGGTAAATGCACTCTCTTTTTACTCTCTCCCCTGTTCAGCTCGAGTGTCCCCGCCACCAGTACAGACCCACGTCGCTACAGCAGGTGGTAAGTTTCACACACTCCTCACCCAATTTCCAGCGCTCACTGTGCCCACTTTTTCAGCGACGGTCGCGAAGCACGGGGTGAAACACTTCATCCCCACTTCTGGTCCTCCCGTGTTTGCAAAAGCTCGGCGCTTGGATGCAGTTAAGCTCGCCATTGCGCGCGAGGAGTTCGCCAGCCTGGAGAGGCTGGGCATCGTTCGTAGGTCGAAGAGCCCGTGGGCTTCGCCGCTGCACATGGTACCGAAAGCCGATGGCTCCTGGAGACCGTGCGGGGATTACCGCAGGCTAAACAACGCTACGGCACACGATCGTTATCCCATCCCGCACATTCAGGATTTTTCGGTGCACCTGGCGGGGGCGCGCATTTTTTCAAAGATTGATCTAGTTCGCGGCTATCACCAAGTCCCGGTCCAACCGGAGGACATTCCTAAAACAGCGGTAATAACCCCGTTCGGACTTTTCGAATTTTTACGCATGCCGTTTGGTCTCAAAGGGGCGGCGCAAACATTTCAGCGGATGATGGATGCCGTGTTACGCGATCTCCCTTTCGTGTTTGTGTACCTCGACGACATTTTGGTCGCGAGTACTTCAGAGGACGAACACGAAATGCACCTCACAGCAGTTTTTAGGAGGCTGGGAGAGCACGGCTTAATAGTTAACCCAGCCAAGTGCCAGTTCGGCGTTGAGCGGATTGATTTTTTGGGTCACCGCGTCTCCCCGGAGGGAGCGGTTCCGTTACCAGAGAAAGTACGCGCGGTAGCGGATTTTCCCCGTCCACAAACGGTCAAATCACTACAGGAATTCTTGGGGATGGTGAATTTTTATAACCGGTTCCTGCCCCACGCAGCTCAAATCATGCAACCGTTATATGCCGCGCTCAAAAAACAAAAGCCGACCCAGGCGGTCGAATGGTCCCCGGAGCAGGAGCGCGCGTTCACAGAGGTTAAAAAAGCCTTGGCTGACGCTGCGCTCCTGGCCCACCCAGACCCTGCAGCACGTATCGCGCTGACGACAGACGCTTCAGATTTAGCCATAGGGGCCGTTATTGAGCAACAGGTAGCCGGAGTTTGGCAGCCTTTGGCTTTCTTTAGCAAATCTTTAAGCGCGGCTGAGCGAAAATACAGCGCGTTTGACAGAGAACTGTTGGCGCTGCATTTGGCTATTCGTCATTTCCAGTTCTGGCTGGAAGGACGGTGCTTCACCGCTTATGTGGACCACAAGCCGCTCACATACGCCATGGCCAAAATTTCAGATCCGTGGTCCGGCAGGCAGCAGAGGCAGCTGGCCGCAATCTCGGAATTTACCACTGACATTAGGCACGTCGCGGGCAAATTCAATGTAGTAGCGGATTGTCTCTCACGCGCGTTCACGACCCCGACACGCGCAGAGGCAGAACGGGCCACCGTGACCGCGCCGCAGGAGAGCGGCACGGTGGCGCGCGCAGCCCCGGTGCACGTGGGTATAGATTACGCAGCCATGGCAGCGGACCAGGGGGCGGACGCAGACGTGCGCGCGCTCCAGTCTGGACCAACAGGGTTGAGGCTGGAGAGCAAGTGTTTACAAACCGGTATGCCCCCCCTGATCTGCGACATGTCGACGGGGCGCCCGCGTCCGGTGGTTCCGGCCACGTGGCGCCGCCGTGTTTTTGACTCGGTCCACTCACTGGCGCACCCGGGGGTGCGCGCGTCGGTGAAACTAGTGGCGGAAAAGTTTGTTTGGCCGTGCCTGCGCAAGCACGTGAAGGAATGGGCAAAAACCTGCATTTCCTGTCAACGGGCCAAAATTCACAGGCACACAAGAGCCCCGTTAGAACCGTTCCGCATTCCGGCCAGAAGGTTCGACCATGTGCACGTCGACCTTGTGGGCCCCCTACCGGCATCACAGGGGTTCACGTATCTTTTGACAATGGTGGACCGCACCACACGTTGGCCGGAAGTGGTCCCACTTGCGACGACCACGGCCGCGGAGGTGGCTCGCGTTTTTTTAACGGCTTGGGTGGCGCGCTTCGGGGTTCCGTCGGACATTACGTCCGATAGAGGACCGCAATTCATCTCTGAGCTGTGGTCAGCGATGGCCAACGGCTTAGGAGCCAAAATTCACCGCACTACGGCTTACCACCCTCAGGCTAATGGTTTATGCGAGCGTTTTCATAGGTCTTTGAAGGCAGCACTCAGAGCGTCGCTCACGGATGCAGATTGGGTAAATAAACTCCCTTGGGTTTTATTAGGGTTGCGTTCTGCGCCTAAAGAGGACTTAGACGCCTCCCCAGCGGAGCTGGTATTCGCACAAACTCTGAGGCTGCCGGGCGAGTTTTTACCAGAGCACCCAGAGCCCCCACCTCTCTCTGCTCTGGGACCGTTAGTTGGCACGGGGGCAGACACGCTCCCGGGTCCGGTTCATCACGCTTTTCCACGAGTTTTCGTCCCCAAGGCTTTGAAAAATGCCGATTTCGTTTTTGTCAGGCGCGAAGCCCTTAAAGCAACGCTCAAACCACCTTACGAAGGGCCATTTCGAGTGCTGGAGGCAGGTGATAAGCAATTTGTGCTAGATTTTGGGGACAGAAAAGAGACAGTCAGTATTGACAGACTAAAACCTGCTTTTGTCATGAAGGACGTGTCTGTACCGGTCGCGGTGGCGCCTCGACGAGGCAGGCCCCCGCAGAGGGCAATTAACCACTCTCTTCCTCAGTCAACAGACCCGGAGCAGAACAGCACCGCAGGCAAGGCGGGGCCAACGCACAGCAGATTCGGCAGACGGCTGAAGCCCAAGCGGCGCACAGACTGAATGTTGGTGTTGATTATTCAGTAGTGAGTAAGGTGCTATTAAATTTTGGGAATTAGTCTGTTCTTCATCGTTTGGGGGGGGGTTATATGGCTGTGTTGTGAGACATGTATATGTTGGACACTGCATATGTGATTTAACCACGATGAAGGAGAGCCAGCCCCCTGCGGTGCGGAGCCACAGAGCCTGGACCCCCTGCGGAGGACAGGGGACAGAAGACTTCCTGACCACTGAGGCTCGGGAAGAGAGAAGGGGGAGTTATGTAAATAAAAGGCTAATGAATGTGAATAAAGAGACTTTGATATAGATGTGTGATTTCCCCCGCGAGGGAAATGGTTTGATGTGAGAAGGTTTAAATGAGAGAACTTTGGTGTGTTCACTCTTTTTGTTCGCTGCTCAAGAATAAGAGCAGACAGTGGAATGATTTCTTGAATAAACTGAAATGAAAGACAATTCGGTTTCGTTATTCAAGCAACTCCACAGTCACACCCTTAATAATGAAACCCTAAACCCTTAACACAATATCAAATGCTAAGACAGTGTTTTTCAACCAGGGGTCCTCAGCAGGAAATTGTCTGATTTCCCATCTTAATTCCATCCATCCATCCACCCATCTTCTCCCACTTGTCCAGGGGTCCTGATCATGGCTGCAGCAGTCCAAATAGAGAAGTCCAGACTGCTACCCAGTTCACATAGCAGCATGATCCTTCCTGCAGGTGGTGAGCCCACTGGAGGGCGGACCCATGTAGCGTCTCTGGGTACACTGGGTTGAGAGACACTGCTCAGCTAACCTGGAGTTTCTCATGGTTAAATGTAGACCTTTCTATCTGCCACGCGAGTTCACTTGTACCATCATAACAGCTGCTTATATCTCTCCGGATGCTAATGCTAAGCTTGCTATGAAAGAACTGCATGCAGCTATTAGCAAACAACAAACTGCACACCCAGAGGCAGCATTTATTGTGGCGGGTGATTTTAACCACTCTAACCTCAAGACAGTGCTTCCTAAATTCTACCAGCATGTCTCCTGTCACACAAAAGGGGACAAAACATTGGACCACGTTTACACCAATATTGTGGGAGCCTACACAGCAACTCCCCTCCCCCACCTAGGTCAGTCTGATCACTTATCTTTGTTCCTTACCCCCAAGTATGTACCGCTCATCAACCGGGTGAAGCCATCAGTGAGGACCATCAAAGTGTGGCCAGAGGGGGTTGACTCTGTACTCCAGGAAAAGTTTAGGAACACAGACTGGAGTATGTTCACCTCTCAGGCTACCTGTGGCTCCCACATAAACATCGACTCTTACACCCACTCAGTCCTGGACCATATCAACACCACTATTGACAGTGTCACCACGGAAAGACAGATCACCACGTACCCAAATCAGAAGCCGTGGATGAACAGAGAAGTGCGGCTTCTGCTAAAGGCACGTAACAATGCCTTTAGATCTGGTGATGCACAGGCCTACAGTTCATCCAGGGCAGATCTGAAGAGGGGCATCAAGAAGGCCAAGCACAGCTACAAGCTGAAGGTGGAGGAACATTTTGGGGACTCTGACCCCCAACGCATGTGGCAAGGCATTCAATCTCTGATTATAAACCCAGCAACTCCATACCTATAGCCATGACTGTGTCCTTTCTCAGTGAGCTAAATGACTTTTATGCTCATTTTGACAAGGACAATAACGAAAAGAACATCAATTTCCCACCCTCTGACGACCTCCACCACCTCACACTCACCCACACCGACGTCCGTAACGCACTGAGTCATGTCAACGTACGTAAGGCTGCTGGCCCTGACAGCATTCCTGGGCGTGTGCTGAGGGCATGCGCTGAGCAGCTGGCAGGGGTCTTCACAGACATCTTCAACCTGTCCCTGGCCCAGGCCGTGGTACCAGCGTGCTTCAAGACCACTTCTATAGTACCAGTGCTGAAACATTCAACACCATCGTGCCTAAATGACTATCGCCCTGTGGCACTGACGCCCATAGTCATGAAGTGCTTTGAGCGACTGGTCTTGGCACAGCTCAAAAAATGCCTGCCCCCTACACTGGACCCTCACCAGTTTGCCGACTGGAGCAACAGGAGTACAGAGGATGCGGTTTCTACAGCGCTGCACTATGTACTCTCACACCTGGATGACAAGAACACCTACGCAAGAATGCTGTTTGTTGACTTCAGCTCAGTTATCCCCTCCAAGTTGATCACTTAACTTGGGGACCTGGGAATCAGTACCTCCACCTGCAACTGGATCATGGATTTTCTGACCAACAGACCCCAGCATGTTAGGTCAGACCCCAACCATTCTTCCGTCATCACACTCAACACTGGTGTACCACAGGGCTGTGTGCTCAGCCCATTCCTCTACTCCCTCTTCACCCATGACTGCAGGCCTATGTATGGATCCAATTCCATCATAAAGTTCGCAGATGACACCACAGTGATCGGATTCATCAGGGACAACGATGAGTCAGATTACAGGGCAGAGGTTGAGCACTTGGCTACTTGGTGCGCTGACAATAACCTGCTCCTTAACACCAGCAAAACCAAGGAGCTCATAGTGGACTACAGGAAGGAGAGGGGAGAGACACATGACCCCATCCATATCAATGGCATAGCTGTTGAACTTGTCCCCAGCTTCAAATTCCTGGGGACCCACATCTCGGAGGACCTGTCCTGGTCAGTTAACACCACCAGCCTGATCAAGAAGGCCCATCAGCGCCTCTTCTTCTTGAGGACACTGAAGAAGAACCATCTGTCAACTGACATCCTGGGCAACTTCTACCGCTGCGTGATAGAGAGCACCCTGACCAACTGTGTCACAGTCTGGTATAGGAGCTGCTCTGTCGCTGACCGTAAGGTGCTGCAGCGGGTGGTGAAAACCGCCCAACGCATCACAGGGACTCCACTTCCAATTATAGAGGACGTCTACAGGAAAAGATGTCTGCGCCGGGCACGCAGCATTCTTAGGGACTACAACCATCCTGCTCATGGACTGTTCCAGCTTCTCCCCTCCAGAAGGCATTTCAGAAGCCTTCGGACTAGAACCAGCAGGTTTAGGAACAGTTTCTTTCCAACAGCTGTCACGTTATTGAACTTAGTTCCCCGTTGACTCTCTTACCATCATCTCTTACCATCCTCACCTGTACATAACTGCCCATCTAACTTATTGTACATTATTTGCACATAACAGTACTCTTAACTTTCTGCACTGCTGCATATATGTGCATATATTTGCTTAAATTGCACATACTGTCAATTACTGTATATACTGCACTGCTGTCCTTTGCACTTCTGATTGGATGCTAAACTGTGTTTCGTTACCCTGTATTCATACATGTGTAATGACAATAAAGTTGAATCTAATCTAATCTAATCTAAATGACCAGTTGTTGTAACTGCGTGACGTTGTTCAGGCAGTTTGGTCTGCTGCAATGTGAATGCAAACCAAACGAAGGTGTGAAAATTCTCGGCATTCCCTGCCCATTCGAACCGAGACCCCCGGACTATTCTGGTCTGACTGCAGCCTAAAGTTGGGTTCATGCTGCACCTCCGCTGTTTGCGTACGTGCAACCGGAAACCTCGTGTGATGAAATTTACGTCATTGTCTCCAGTCTGCTAGTGTACGCAGGGCTCTATTGCGGCCGACTGCGTGCAGCCCAAATTTTATGACCATGCAGCCTGCCCACGACCTGAACAAGTTGACAGAGCATGCGCAAGACTGAACGTCCCATTCACAAGGTGGCACTACCAACACAGCATACAAAGACAAAGTAGACGAGGAAGACAACAAGGAGGCGGAAGACTACATGAATCCTTTTGCAGCAGCAGCAGCTTGAGCGTAGAAGAGCACTGAAAAATGGTAATTGGGTAATTCCTCCTTTTCCTTGAAATGACGCCATTGCTGTTGCTACAAAAAAAATGTGTGTCGCTCTCGTGTTTATAGCCGGTAAACAAACTGTTGTGTTAGCGCATTTGTGCTACCCATAGGGCTGGGGAAAAACTACAAATAACAGTTGTACGCATGCGTCAACTTCTTGGCCTGGTAGATGAAAAAAAGTGAGCATGTACAATGCCGCGTGCATGCCGGGCTCATCCAAAGCGCACGGGGACCAAAGCGGACCAGAGGGGACATGCAGCCTGAATAAGGCTTAAGTCTGGCCCTTCACGTTGCACCAATTTGTCTTGGGAGACCCTGCAGGGGCCAGTTCCCCCTGGGATCATTAGTGCACGCAAACCCCTCCACCACGATAAGGTGGCGTCACTTCTTAATCGGTCCAAAAGAAATTGCAAACAGCTTTCTGTTGTTGTACAAACTTACTCCACAGAGCGGTACGGCCACAACCGCTGCGGCCGCTCTGCATCTGCCACAGAGCTAAAAAAAAAACAAAAACCACCATGCCTGAGCCCACAACACCATCAGGACACAAAAATGCCACCACCACCGCAAGAAACCGCATCCCAATGTCAGCCGCCCCCAGCACCATACAAGTGGAGGACATAACGGAACTTGTGTCACCTGGAGAAAATGTGTGTGTTTACATCTTTCCATTAACTATGTAACGGCACCACGTTTCACACTATTAACAAATTACAAGACTAAACTGTCATTAGATATGTTGTAATAGGCTATAGTGCATCATAACATTTTTGGTTGGTGGGGAGCCGTGGGATTTTTTTCAATGTAAAAAGGGTTCGGTGGCTCAGAAAAGGTTGAAAAACACAGCGCTAAGATATATTAAAAAAATCACACCCAATACAGTTGTTTTGAATGTGACAACTAGTTACAGACACAAAAACTGCTTTATAACAGACAATAAACTTATTTTAATGTGACAGTTTGTATAAGTGGCCATTAAAGAAATGGCATGTTTTGGAATTTTTTTTCTCACTTCACAGCATTAAGGAGCACTGATTAGAAAAATGCAATCAGGTAGAAACATAAATGGATCCAAATCTATTTTTAGGTACTCTGCCAAATTATCTCCACGATCCCCAACAGAAATTAGTGAGAACATTCTTCAGTTCAGTAGACTAAACGATAAGCCAATATACACTACAGGTAATTCAATATTAAAGCCATAACCAAACAATAATCAATACGTGAGTTAAATATTTCACTGTTTTCTTGCTTTACCCTTGAAGTAATAACATGAAAGCTAGATTGCTTATTAAATGCCTTTCGAATCTGTCAGCAGCAGCTTGTCTGTAAACAAACATGTTTTGACAGCAGAGATTCAATGAGTTGATACAGAATAATGAGTCAGTTAGTCAGTTAGAAGGAAAGATGTATCCATCCGTTACTGCCTGCCCGCCTGCCGCCACTGACCATGCGAGCCCTTTTGTCCGTCACTAGTCAAAGGCATCACTTAGTAAACATGGAAATACCTCTGAAGATTTTCAACTGATGCGCGGATGAGCTCCGAAGAACACAGCAGACGCAGCACCCGCACTTGAAACTCGAAAGTTTTATGCCGCGTACTCAGATCATCCTTGGGCTGGCAGCTCAGAATTTCTGAAATCTAGGTTTTCTTGACATTCTCAGCGCGGACAGATACGATGTGGACTCTTTATTTCCCACCCTGTCACTTGGTGCGCTGTTTCATTTCATATGTGTGCTGTTAAAACGAAGAGGGCTGTGCATAAAGTCATCCCCTGTCAGGCTATTTTTAGATTTTCAATGAAGTGGTCGTCGTTGCTGCTGAGGTTTGGAATACTGCGGTGTGATTTGAATCGTGTGCAGGCCCAGCAATCACTGCGGTTTGCTCAGCGAGACATGACTGCATACACCCCCCTTTTTTTAAACAAAAAATGCAATAAAACCACAGGCAGTCTCCTCTGCAATGATTGATCTATAAAGATGTGACATGGACGACAACAGCTGCAGCACAGTGTCAGGGCGTGGGATGGGTCTCATGCCCTCATCCTAATTTATAATTGTATTATCTTGTCTTCAGGGCATGAGCCTCAGCCCTCGCCCTCGCTCTAAGTTCAGTTTGGGTTTTTTTTTTTTGTATTTCTCCTTTATTATTATGATCCTGGGTTGCCATTATTGTTACTATTTTTATTCTGTTTTGTATATTCATTTCTCCGTGGGTTTTCTTCATAGTTAAAAGTTTATCAGCATTACTTATTATTATTATTATCATCGCCGTGGCGTTGTCTCTCCAGATCCTCTGTGTGTGATTGCCTGCTCAGCCCCGCCCGTCCTGCTTCTCTGTGACTATGCCCTACTGTCTCCATTTGCTCCTGATTGTGCCCACCTGCTCTGTACTGTGTTTAATGACTTGTGTGTCTATTTATGTCAGCCCCAGTCTGTGTTTCAGGAGGAGTGTCGTAAGTCATACAGCGTGAGCAACACGCTCCTGTTCTTCCTGCCTGGTCTTTGCAAGTTTTTGTTCCAGCTCCCGAGCTGTGTGTTATTATTTTGTGTTTTTTGAGCTGCACCCGTTCGTCCGGCTCTAATTAAATCAAACCGAGAACTTTAAATACTGTGTTTGGGTCCAATTTTCCACAAACCGTGACAAAAAGCGTACATAAAGTATAAAAAAATGGAGATGAAAGATCTGTTTTTGGGGATTTTGATGTCTGTTTTAATGAAGTTGTAATATGCAAAGAAGAGAGCATGAACCAGGAAGAGGAAATGCATTCTGTAGAACTAAATCTATTTGAATAATTTCTTCAGCGGTGCGACTCCAGTAAAAACACGCGAAGCAAGCACCAAAATGAAATGTGCAAAGTCTGAGCTTTAAAATCAAGCACAAAAAGACCAAAATGTGCCGTTCTGCACATCATCACGGAATCAAAGGAAAAGCAGGTGCCTCACGGGAGGGAAGAGCAACCTTCAGATTATCAGCAAAGTCAAATTTAAATACCTCCTGATTTTCAAAAACATACATCAGCCTCACTCCGTGCTACTCGCTTGGCTGTGCATTAATTTGGAACCGGTGGAAAAACAGGAGCCATGGTGAAAATGCTGCGGGAGACAAGTGTGTCATTTATCCCTCCACCTCCAGGTTAATAGACAAGATAATTACACGACTGAGGCAAGGGATGAAAACTGACAGAGGCGCACGCATGCCTGTAAGTGTATTTCTTGAACGTGTGCACATGTTCTGAAGTGCAATTCATTATGCCTGCAGCTGTATTTGTTTATTTGCAATGAGTGACTTCATAGTTAATTTTTTTTCATGGGGAAACTTGGCTCCAACCAATCTCCTCTCGCTCTTTTCCCTCACAAACATGCAGGCAGTGTCTAACACAGTAGCCTGATTGGCCAAACAGATTTACAAAAAACACTGCCAGACAACGAGGCCAGAAACCAACCAGAGAAGGAAAAATCCCTCATTCAGTTTAGAACCATTATAGTTAGAAGAGTTTACTCTCGCCTATTCAACCTACAGTCAGTTTTATTGAGCTATGTGACTCAGAGGCCTTTCAGCCCGTCCATCCATTTAAAGGGAAAGCTTAAAGACAAGGAAAGCAGCAGCACAGAGTAGGCATTATTGACAACAATAATGTCTACTCTAATAAGGCTGTTTCACACTGCTGCAGTGCAAAAATGTGGTTTGGCAGGGCAGAAAATGCTGTGATTTTTTTTCCCCCACGCCAACTATTCGGTCTTGTGCAAAATGTGTAGTTCCCTTTTCATCCTATTTTGGCTACTTCAGGCAATATATTCGGCTGGCAATGTAGTACTTTGAAGCCCCCTTGTTCATGATAGGCTCTTAGCTCATTTATAGCATGTAAATACCAGATTTGATGCGTGCTATGTCAGTTGTTGACGCTAATGTTAGCGCCTTTCTGTACCAACACATAATATTTGGAAGTGAGCATCAGCTAACATCAGCACAGCCTCACTTTTTGCCGATCTCAAGCTTATTGTGGTACTTCACACCCCTCCCGGTATGTGCCATACATTGTGTGGACCCAGAGTGGTGGCCCCACAGCCGACAGGTTGTGGGTTCAAGCTAGGGATGGGCAATTTGACTGGAATATGATACCACAAGACTGTAGTATCATATTACTGCAGTGCAGTAGTAAATGAGCATAATATAATAAAGAATAGCCCCATTATGATTTCACACACAAAGTAAACATGGTGCAGTGTTTACAACACATACTTCTTGAGGGTTTGTGGGTCGCATCACATGTGCGGAGCTTGTTAGCTATGTTGGGGGAGTCCTTTACGCACCCATGATTGTATTACCAAAACATAGTGATTACGAGCCTCTTATCGGGTTCTTAAATACAGCCTTAGCTTGTCCATTCCCTCTGTAAAACAGCGGAGATGACAAGGAGGCTAACAGTGACTTCACTTTTGCTCCTTTTAGTATTAGTATCCACGCTCTTTGCTCACCTTTCGCTTGGCATCTTCAGATGAAATAAAGAGTCAATCATCATGTACTATATAGATGAAGGCCGCGTTTTTCATTATAAGCCGTCTTTAATTGTTCCGCCCGTGTTCTGCTGCGCTGCTTCTGGAGTGATTTGCCTATGCCTGTAACTCTGCAAGCACATCTTAAAGGGGCAGTACATGAAAAGCTCTCAAATACACGCACACAACAGGTAGAGGGGAAAACCCCACAAAAAAAACAACAAGATTACACTCCAAACGTCAGAGTGGAGTTTTATTTCGGTTAATTGCTCAGCCCTAGTTCAAGCCTCAGCTATGCCATACCAAAGATCATAAAAATGGTACTTTCTGCCTTCTAGCTTGGTGCTCAGCATAATACAATGGGGAAAGCACAGTTAACACCCACAGCTACCAGAGGACTGAATCCCCACTACAGCTATTACTACTTACAGCAGCTGTGTGGCCTTGGATCATAGAGACGGAGACAGGCACTGCCCCATGCACCACATAGTGTCTCACACACTGTGGAAGGGAATTAACTTAATGCACAGTGTGAAACAGGCTTTAGTTAGAAATAACCTAAAAAAAGAAGCTTGGAGTGGTGGGTTGCTAAGTGACTTGCAGAAGCCTGTCGTAGCTTTTCTATATGTACACATTAACTGTAGAAAAGCTACAACCCAGCCGCAAGTTGGTGCACAAGTCAGTGTACTTCTAGTTCAAGTCCCAAGCCAGGGTAAATGGGGAGGATTGAGTCAGGAACGGCAACTGTAACAGCTGTAGACAAGCTATATGAGAATGTACAATTGCATGCAGATACGTGACTTGTCTTCATATAATTGATTTCTTGTCTTACTGGTATCTGAGAGGTAGTGTTATATGAGCAGAAGGTCTTCAGTGGCCACCCTATGCCACACAAAAGGATTTGGCATTATTGAGACCTCATTGTACAACAGGAAGGGTTACTGCTGCGAAGAGGCCAATCTTTCCCTAAATGTGACAAGTGTGTGTGTGTGTGTGTGGGGGGGGGGGGGGGGGGGGGTTGTGCCAAAACCTAACCAGCAAGTGAATCTTAACAATAAGTCAAAATAGAATCAGTGAAGAAAAAAGTGAGTAAAAGTGCAAAACTTCAAATAAACTAAATGGGGACTTGAACCACTGCCATACTGCCCCCATCCTCCTAACCAGGTTTACAAGGGTGTAGGGCTGGGCGATATAGCTCAAAAAATGTATTGCGATATAATTTCTCTATATCGTGATACATGATACATATCACGATATGTACTTGTGTACTGAATGACATAATGACAACATGAAAAAAGTTTTTTGCTTGTTTGTGCTCTGACATGCACTGTCAACTGCTGGACCTTATATAGACAGGTGTGTGCCTTTCCAAGTCATGTCCAATCAGCTGAATTTACCACAGGTGGACTCCAGTTCAGCTGTAGAAACATCTCAAGGATGATCAGTGGAAACATGATGCACATGAGCTCAATTTTGAGCTTCATGACAAAGGCTGTGAATACTTATGTACCTGTGATTTCTTAGTTTTTTATTTTTAATAAATTTGCAAAAATCTAAAAAAAAAAATGTTTTTTTCACATTGTGATTATGGGGTATTGTGTGTAGAATTTTGAGGAAAAAATTAATTTAATCCATTTTGGAATAAGGCTGTAACATAACAAAATGTGAAAAAAGTGAAGCGCTGTGAATACTTTCCAGATGCTCTGTGTGTGTGTGTGTGTGTGTGTGTGTGTGTGTGTGTGTGTGTGTGTGCGCGTGTGATAAAATAAAATCTTACTTCAAAGAAAATTCTTCACAACAATATGCACCTGAACAAAGTGTCTTTTTCCTTTGTTTAACAGAACCCACAGTATCAAGTAATCAAGTTTATCCACATGGGTAGAAATGTTTCAGTTTACCACACATAGGTGGCACACCTTGGCGGTCTAATAAGAGACAGAAGTATAATTTGTCGCTTTTTTTGTGTGTGTGTGTCAATGGTTCTTTATGTGGTGAGCCACTTGATCTTATTTTGAAGGGTTGCAAGACCGGCTAGGAGCTCTTATTTTGAAAGTTCATTCGCTAGGTGAGCATGATTTTACACCTGCAGACAGTTCAGACTGGAAATGTTTATCCCCCCCCCCCCCCCCAGGTTTCCTGTGCTTAAGGTGGACCTACTTTTATTCTGTTATCTAACTTTTTATCTTTGCTCCCTGCAGTGTACGGGGGGGGGGGGGGGGGGGAGGACCAGCCGCGCTGAGCTGCAGCTCAGACTTCAGCAGCGGCAGCTCATATTAACGTGACAAATACTCGAATATGTGCGATACAACCATTTTCTGTATTGCAGGTGGCCACATGTACCAATACAATGAATATATTCTGTATATCGCCCAGCCCTACATGGGTGCTTAACATTTGACGGATGTCTTTCTGCAACCCCAGAGAACACCTTGTGGTATCTGCACAGGTGCTTTCATGCCTACAAGGCTTTAGTTCATTTTCATCCAATCTCGAGTTTGCTTTGTCCATTAGTGCGGTTTGAACCACCTAAAAAAGATGGTCTCGATCTGAACTCTGGTGCAGTCCTCCAGGTACGAAAACATACCAAACTAAAATGGGGCCAAAAGCTAGAAAACACATTAATTAAGGGTGCTATGTGCAGATGTAATTCATTTCTTTCAAACACCTAACGCACACGGCAGGATGAATCATGCACAAATCTGGAGCTGTGAGGAGAAGCAGACTGGTCAGATGAACACATAAAAACTCCTCTACCCAAAACACAAAAAAATACAGAAAAGCACTCCTCAGCAAATGGTCTGGAGGGAGGGAGATTCGGAAATCAGCTGCTCAATGCTGCAGCACCTCTAAAAAAGCTGTGAGGAGGACAATGAAGTGTAAAATGTGCTGAATACAACTGGGTGTGTTAGCGTTGTACAGAAACCTGCAACCCCTCACAACCCGCCGCTTTATTACTTCACCTCTTTAATAAATAATGCAAACATTAAAATAACAACTTTCAGAAGCTCTGTCCACTTCTCACATTAACTAGATACTTCTGATTTTTTGACCACACATATGCAGACAATGTACAACATCACCGTGTGCAGTCACACATTCTGATGGGGCACAGATTTTTGCGTAACTGTGGTAAGAAAAACGACTTCCTGTGTTTACTTTTCTTGTTCCCATGGGAAAAAAAACATCTGATAAATCAAAGGACGGAACCTTCTCACGAGATTACTGGCTCAGATTCAGACCAAAGCAAATGAACTCAGGTGTGACAACACGCTTACAAAGGTACTAAACAGGAACCTGAAAGAACTTCTGACCTGCATTCTGCCCTCTGGCCAGCAGGTGGCAACTCCTCTGGCTGCAGAAGAAGAAGTGGTCTATGGGGAAAAGACCTTTTGTTGCCCCCAATTTATGGCCCCAGTTAACACTTTGTGATGAGCTTATGGTCTTTAAAACAGGAGTTCACAGACCAGTGGATCAAATCATGTTGACTTCATCATCTCTTCTATCCAGTTTATCATTTCTTTAGGTTATTGGCTGCTATAACCTCTGTGGAAAAAGTGGTGAATAGCCACTGGACATTAGCGAATATTTCACCATGGCAACAATCTTTAAGCTCTCTTCTATCAACCTTATTACACATATTTCAACACGGTCTTTGTTGCCCTGAGATATGTTGTAATGTTGTACACAGCAAAACCATTAACAACTGAATGATAAATGTGGTAATTAATGTGGAGGAATGGATTTTTTTTTTCCAAGCATTGTTCAGGGGAACCAGACATCGGACTCTAGCCAGCGAAGGATGTCAACGAGTCGATCCTTTTGCCTCCGGGGGGAAACAGAGCTTTCTCATCTCTGGTGTCCATTCTCTCTGGGTGTCTCTCTTTCCATCTGGTGCTACGACTTTGCTTTGTTTCTCCTTGTTCAACAGCTGTAGAGCAGGGTTAGGGTCAACGGAATATCTCTCTCTCTCTCTCACACACACACACACACACACACACACACACACACACACACACACACACACACACACACACACAGGGACGTGCTACTGCCTCATTGCTGCTATGGGTGTGGAGGCGCTGGGTTGGATTTTCCCATGGCAAAAGTTAACTCTTGGTTGCATTTGAAACTGTGGGGGGACTTTCAGTGCCCTCCGGATCCCTTCGCTGGCCCCCGGCCCAGAGGCTGTGCCTTCTCCCCCTGCTGGGACGCTCAATGGCCTGTGTGTCTGTGTGCTGTGTGTGTGTGTTACTGGCCAAACTCGGGAGGGGTTCTGTCATTCAGTCATAAGCCGTTCAGCCACCAGCCTCGACATCGCAGGCCGCCAGCCCTTCGCCCGGGGCGAGTCATCTGTCTTTATAAGCCACCCCTTCACCCCTAAAAGTCTCCTTTCCCTCGTGCTCCTTTCTTCAAGCCACTAAATCATTTTCTGAAAGTCACCATCTTGGTAAATATATCCCTCTGCCTGTTTTTCTTCCCCCTTCTGTGTTTTGGGCTCGCATAATTACTGTTTGCCTTTGTCCCTCCCTCCTGCCATCATCCATCCAGGCTCTGGGTTTGTGTAGGACATCTCCTGCAGAGGAAGTTGAAAGCATTCCTCTGCCTCCCCTGTCATCATGGCTTATTTAATAACCATCCCAATAAAGTCAACGACACCCCCCACCCCTTTTCTCTATTGTATATGGGCCCCCACCCTTTCTCCCCCGGTTCTGATGAATGGGACCATCAGGCATGCCAGCTGCCCCGGAGGTGAGCAGGCTGCCCCCGCCGGGCAGCCAGGCCACCGAGCCAGGGGGAGGAAGCGAAGCAGAGTGGGAGAGGGGCAGGGCCGGCATGCCAGAACTCACACCGGGCAAAGCTTGGACCGAAAGAGCGAGTGGAAATATGGAGAAGCGAAGGGAGGGCCAGCGAAGCAGAGGGGTACAGGATGCACACGCAAACAGGGTGCCGGCCCGGGCGCCAGCGACACAGTGGGCAGCGTGGCTACACTCACAACACGTCTTTGCTCACAGCTTGCCCGTGACTTTCCACTTCTCCTGACAACAGTTGCTCCATATTTTACGAGGCATTACATTCACTTGGCAGATTTTGAAAAGTGCCAGAAAAAAAAATAAAATTTGCATTTGTCCAATCTGTTTTGCATTAATTAGGCAAAATTTAAATGTTGAAAGTGATCATGGTTCTAACGCAGGATCCCACTGTATACGAGCGCTCTCTGTAGTTTTTTTTAGGTGCATACATTACACTCGGTCTGTTTTTTTCCTGCATTTTCTTTCTTTTTTGCAGGTGTGTGTAAGACAGGTTTTCGCAAAAAAGGGGGAAGTGTAAAAATGCACCTTATGGCTCCTAATTTAGGCAAACTGGGCATTTTTGCGTAGAAATTAATCTGCAAGCAGTAGGCGATTTGAGGAGGAATGAGGGAGGGGGCATCGCCCATGATAAGCCACCATCCCCCATCACCATTCATAGGTGTCATGTCATGTTACAGAACTGAAGAAAATGACTTTGAAACATCAATTCTATGAAGAAATGTAAAAAAAAAAAAAAAAACCAAAACAAAACAAAACATAAATCTCCAGCTTTTCTCTCATAAATCTGCAACTTTTTTGTCAGAAATTGGCAACTTTTTCCCATAAATCTGACTTCTTTTTTTTTTGATTTTGCAACTTTTTTCAAAAATCTGCAATCTTTTCTTATGAATTTGTAACTTTTTTGCAAAATTGCAAACTTTTTTCTTGTAAATTTACTTTTTTCCTCATAAATTTGTTACTTTTTTGCATATGTGCAACCCTTTTCTCAAAAATCTGCATATTTTTTTCTCATAAATTTATTTTTTTGCAAAACTCCAACCTTTCTTGTAAATTTGCTTTTTTCCCTCTTAAATCTGCAACTTTTTTTTCTCACAAATTAGTGACTTTATCTCATAAATTTGTCATTTTTCATCTTGTAAATTTGCAATGTTCACCTGGATGCTGGTTAAATATTTACGTTGTGTAATTACATTGTAATTTGCAACTTTTTAAATTTTTAACTTGGCAGCTTTTATCATATTTTTTGCAAATTTTTGCAAATACTCCCCATCCTCCCTGTTAAAAAATAACAAATCATCCACTGCATGCAAGGACACTCTCATGAATTAAGAATAGGCTGATAATTAGAGCAGGCTGCACACGGCCATAGAGCACAAACACACGAGCAACAACTACCCCACAGCTCGCCCTTTAATTCGAAACCAGAATTGCTCAGTAAACATGCAGAGCGTTAATTATTGGTGACCTAAAGCTGCCTCCACGCTACCAGACTCTACCCATTTATGGTATATGACCCCTCCTATCCGCTTCTGCCAAACAGCCATGCCCGCTATTCATTACACCGCAGTCTCTCTGTGCCACTCGTAACGTACGGTATGTCGATGCCTAGGGCCTGTTGTGTAAACACGCACTGGAGACGGTAAACTGGCCAAAGGAACAAAACCGTGAAAGAGTGAGGAAAGAGGAGCGGTGGAATTTTTCAACAGCGCATATTGAATTCGAAGGCCGTCCAGGATAACGGATGGTTTTTCAGCCGTGAATGTGCAGTACATCAAGCCCGCATGAGACATACAGTAAGATGAGGCAAAAAAAAAAAAAAAAGTACGGTAACTGGCGATCACAATACCATTTTTCTTAATCTAAGCTTCTACGAAGATACCAGCGAGATGTACTCAGGGACGACGCGCCTGCATGAGCCTCCAGACTTCCTTTGATTTGCTGAGGACTTGCTGCTATATTCCCCAGCACCATATAGCTGGGGAGCCTGCTGGTTAGCTGCTTTTCTACCTGCTTAAAAAAAAAAAAAAAATCTTTTATCTCCATCCAGCTCACTCTCTCCCTCTTTACATTCCCATCCCTTTGCCACTGGGGAAATCTTTATTTTCACATCCAAGCAAACATTTTTCACAAATGCAAACAGGCTCTCCACAGACGGCCTCAGAGGCGAGACCTGCCCGGTACCTGAAAGCACCGCAGCGTCTCTCCTGGCCTCCTGCCCCGAGAGTAAGCACAGCTGTGTTGAATATTTCCCTCACTCTTCAGTTCATTTGAGGGTGATCTGTGCTCAGTTAGCCCCCAGGACATGGAGCGATAAACAGGCTTGACTATCAAAGCAAACCAGCCCTGTCAGAAAGACTCGAATATGAGCTCCAGATCACTGAAGCTGAGGATGCAGGCAGCATCGGGCTAAAGCTCAAAGGCTCCATGGCAGCAGCTGCTCTGACCTATAGTGCCTGCATGCGAGGAACGCCCTTAAATCATCAGTGGGTAGAAGGACTTGTATATCTACTGTAGCCATTACTGTAATTAGTGCTGTGAAAGTTGGAACTTTATTATCATCTAGGCAGAAATGCGCATGCTGAGTGTTGCTGTAATTAAATGAACGGATAATTGCATTTTGTAGCATTGTGTTTGCATCTGGCTAGATCCATCCCTGTTGGTCTGACATAAGGTACAATTGGAGTCATTTAAAGAAGGAAAAAAGACAGAGAAATGAAAACAAACTCTAAAAACAAGCAAATAAAGAGGGAAAAAAAAGACACTACAAGCAATATTTGCACTGTGGTTCGGCAGCGTTATTTTCTAAATTGCTTAAACTGGAAGACCTGAGAGTCATCAAGAAAAAGCAAATTTACAATAATGGCTTCTTCACTAACCTGTGCGCTCTAAGCCGCAGTTATCAGAATGGGCAACTTAGGGTTTTTGAAAATCGGTCATGAAACACGCTGCTTTTCTGTTGTTTTCTTCAGCGCCCACGTGGCAGAGAAGCGGGCGGTGAGGCACCAAGGCGAGCATACCGTGACTGCCCACATCCTTAGGTTGTTCCATTCACCTAAACACAGACTTGTGCTCCAGGGAAAATGACTGGATGCATTTAGCCCCGCTCATCACAGAGCAGCATTCATCTTCAGGAAATAGGGTGCTCCATAGTAAGTCTTTAACTTTAGAGCGTCAGAGGCCGCAGAGCTAATATCATAACCAGTAGGGTGCTGTTGGCTTTAAGGTCCCATTCGCTCAGACGTGATGTCTTTTGTGGGTTTTAACATTCTAAAATGCTTACTTGGGCCGTGTGACTACAATAAAAATATCAAAGCCTCTCTTCACTTAGAAATAATTACATTTTAACATTTTTGCTCTTTTTCCCTACATCACTGACAAATGATCCAGTCTTCGGTTACAACCATCATTGTGTTAGCGGCCGTGATGATTCGCTCCCTGCCCAGACTGTGAGCCCGAGGTTTCAGCTTCAGGGCTAACAGCGCTAATAAAGTTAGCTTACAAAGGACAGTTTATGTAGTTATTTTCTTTAAATTCCAGTCATCCCTAATAGAAATGCTTGCTTCCACCTGAACCAGGTCTCGTGCAATTCTGGTTTATTTTGTTATATTTTCCCCATGGTGGTAGATAAACCATTAGCATTAGCTTGGCAAGAGAGTCGGAATCAGTCTGCCTATCAGTGTTTGATCATGGCCAGTTTTGATCGCTATTTTCTACAAATTCTATCCACCCCATGTGGAATCCTTGACTCTACCAACACTTGACCATATACATCATTATTTGATGCTATTTTAGCTTATTTTACTATTTTACTCTGACCAGAACCAAAGGCAGCTAGCAGCCGTTAGCGGTTTCCCATTCACTCATTCAGGGTTATTTCTGTGCTTATTATACTCATATTCTATTGATCACTGAAACTACACCCCTCTGTCCAGCTTTATTTCATTTTCCTTTAAGACAAATTTACATTAGTTGGCTCAGGCTAGGTTAGCTACCGGAGCTAGAAGCTAGCCAGCTAACATTAGCCAGTGACATTAGCAACAACCTAAGTAATTTAAAGCAACACTATGCAAAATTTTCACCTCGAAATAATGTTTGCAAAATTATTTTGATGGTACATCAACCTTTGTTCAGGTGAATGTCACTTCCCCCGTAGCCTGAGTGGGCCTGCTTTGCCTGCAACGCCTCTGTTCTTGGTAGGAACAGTGAAAGAACAGGGCACTACTTTAGCCACCAACAACTAAGCACCCTGCAATTAGCTGGTGGGACTGAGGTCACAGTCACCATAGTTGTAGTCTTCTCAGTGTTCCTACCCGGTACAAGAAAGTTACATAGTGCTGCTTTAGGAGGGAGGGTGGGGTTTACGGGGGCTCCTGAGCATTTAAAGAGGCATGCACTGAAATGAGCCGTTCTGAGAAAGGTGGCAAAAGATGATTCACAATGATGCTGTAATAATTAAATAATAAAAGGCAATTTGATCAAAGATGACAGGCATTAAGACCTGTGGGACCTGTCAACATGTGGAAAAGTGCAGTAATTGGGACCTTTAAATAAAATCAGAGGCAAAAAAACTGACTTTTATATGTTGGCAGTGGGACACATGTTTCTTCTAGATAAGTACCTCAATTTAGAGAACTGTATGATTTTTTTTTCTTTTGAAGTGCAAACCCCAGCTCAGTGTCATTATTGCACCCTCATATCATCTCATTATGGTGCACAGAAGGCCACAGCCCTGGGGAGCGATCTTCACCTCTGTCAAGTTTGTGTCAACCTCTATAAATTTCTCTCAGCCCACAGCTGCAAAATGCGGCTGTATAGCTAAAGAGCAAATGCTAATTAATGCTAAGAAGTCCATCACAGTCTGGCCAAAGTAAACAAAGATTAACTATGGAGGATTTATGTTCAAATGGGTCTGACACATGTCCGAAAACATCGTTTGTCAGGGCGACTGCAGTCAATTCTTCTCACGCGTCAACCATTGAAAGAAACACAAGTTTGATATACGTACGTGTCTGCCTTTGTAAGCTGTTGAAAAGTGTGTAGTAATAAAAATGGGGAGGAAACACTGAGTTCATGTGTTTCTCTGACTCACAGCTGGACATGTTTTGCACAGTGTGTCACTGAAATTAGCACTGATGTCAGTGATGGATGTTCCTTAGACCGGTGAAACCCAGAACCTCCCTTCTTTGAGTAATGCGAGTGTTTCATTCATCTGGAGCACACTCTTTAACCACAGTCATTGTGGCACAGGACTGAAACCGCTCTTGCACTGATGCCAAGCAATATCATTGCTTGTCTGTGTGTTCGCCTTGCCCCTCATCCCCCGAGTTTCTGTGCATTTCTCAGAGATGCATGGCCACGGCGCACCTGTGATTCATCTGGTAATCAACTACACAATAGTCGGTCATTCCTGCAAGTCGATGCTGGATTGTACTCCCTATGGCGGTATAGTCAGCCGGCCTGCTTACCTGAACTTCTTGATCTTGTCCCTGGAAACTGGGAAACTGGTAACTATGTTACAGGAAGACTCACGTAGAAATGCTCTTTGTCTGACCACTGCTCACATTCTCTGGAGTTCCTGTCATGGAACAGCTATCTATACGGGTAGTATCTCACGGAGCAGTGAATACTGAGGAACGTTCACGAACCTTGTGATTGTTGGGGTTTCATCAGAGGTCATGAAATTTTGAACATGTTCAACATTTTTCTGCTCAGCAGGAAAATGGTGGATTGTCTGCTCTGGACTGGGGACGAGGTCATGCTCCAAGTGGAGGAGTTCAAGTGTCTTGGTGTCTTATTCACATGTGCAGGGAGAATGGAGCGGGAGATCAACAGACGAATGGCAGCATCATCTGCAAGTGATGCTGACATTGTACAACTCTGTTGTGATGAAGAGGGGTCTGAGCTTTAAAGCAAAGCTGTCAATTTACCACTCAGTCTACTTTCCTACCATCACATCAGTGACTGGAATAATGAGATCACAGATACAAGCGGCTGAAATGAGCTCCGTAGGGTTGCTGGACTCATCCTTAGAGATAGGGTGAGGAGTTCAGTTATCCAAGAGAGGCTCAGAGTAGGGCCACTACTCTGAGCCTCTTCAGCGGCTTCAGAGACACGCTGGGGGAGACTACTTCTCCCAGCTGGCCTGGGGATGCCTGGGTGCCCCCTCTGAAGAACTGGAAGAGGTGGCTGGGGCCAGGAAAGTCTGGGCTTCTCCACTTGGACTGCTGCCTGGATCCCCAGAAAAGCGGTAGAAGATGGATGGATGGAAGAAAAAACTGTTTCTGCAACAACAACAAAAAAAACCAAAACCTGTTTGCCACTGTGAAAACTGATGCCGAACTGTGGTGCAACCTTTTATGAACCCTGACAAAACCCCAACAATCACAAAGTTAGTGAACGTTCCTTAGCATTCGGCGCTCCATGAGATACAGGCTTAAACGTTTGCCTGTGTGCTCCTATACTAAAAAGAAGTTTTGGCCTCTGAAATGGATTCTGCACCCCACCACCCACTTGCACCAACAATTTTTTTACTCGTTCACCCTTAAACTCATTAAATATGTACTAGTTGTTTTGTGTATGCTTTTGGCTTTAGCTTCTTGTTTAATTATTTTTATTTAACCTTTATTTATCCAGGGGAGTTCCACTGGTGACCTCTCTTTTGCAAGGACACCCTGCTCACATTCACACCTTGAAGCTGCCCAGTACAACCACAGACTGACCTGTGGCCACTGAGCAGCTCCACTGGAGCAGTTGGAGCTAAGGGCCTTGCTCAAGGGCTCCGCAGCGGGGGTTGATGAGGGTGGGGTATCTGTCCGACCCAGATCTGATTGTGCCGGTCCAGGGATTCAACCAGCAACCCCGCCAGTCACCAGTCCACATGCCTAACCATTAGGCCACCACTGCCCCGTCTGCGACTGAACTGTTTGAAAGGATCCTTAAGTAAGAGTTTCACCTTAAAATAAACTTACCAGTATAATTTGGATAGTACACCAGCCTTTGGCCAGGTGAACGTCACATCCACAACAGCCTGAGTGGATCTGCATCATCTGCAACGGCGCTCTGTAACCCTGCTGTTTGAACAGGAACACTGAAAAGACTGAAACTGGCACGTTTTACGGCCTTTGTAACAACAGCCAGTAGTAGAGTACTGTATTACTCGACCACTAAATATAAGATGAAGCTATCTAGCTTGGTATTTTTAGAATGAGCATCATAGTAGAGGATCTTGTCAAAGGAAACAAAGAGAGTGACTCAGCAAGAGCCCAGACGGGAATGAACACGATACCGACTCACACTGGAGAGAACTAAAAGAAATAAAGGGATTCAAGACTGCTGGTAGCCTGGCTCTGTTTCTGTTGGACAGTAAGTCATATTTTTTGTTTATCCTCTACATTTTGGTTGTGTTCCCATGAGGCAAAGCTTCTGAACTCGCCAGTTCTTTATGTGCTTGTAAACAAATGTACAGCAACAATTTCTCCACAGTACCCCTTTAAATGAAGGAGCATGTTACGAAATCCACTGTAATATGCTGCCCTCCCTGGCCCTGACCAAACTGCCTCTTCACCCTTCTTCAATATCCTTTCAATTCTCTGGAGTTCACTCTGGAATTTCTGCACAAGACTTAACAAGATCTAGCGGGCTTCGGTGGTTCTGCTGGGAAAACTGAAAATGGCCATCTCTCACCGAACCTAATGCGCCCTATTATTTATTATCTACTTCCTCAGAGTGTTTTCTCTCTACCTGTGGTGTCTCTTCCTTGTGAGATTTAAAAAAAAAGAAAAAAGGCGCTAAAGGCAGACAGTAGCATAGTCTGTGTGTTCTCCGTAAGCACCTCAGAGGTGGGTGACGGCTGTGAAAGGCCACATTGCTGATGTCAAGGCCAGTCGGCATCAAAGGTCCGATTCAGGTCGTGAGAGGAGTCACTCTGGCTCTGTCTGCCTCCTGCCTCCCTCCCTCCCTCCCTCCCTCCACACACGCACACACCCACAGACGGCTCCACTCAGTCCTCTAAAGACCCCCCAAAATAACATGATTTACTGTCTCCCCCTCACATCCAAAGAACAACATCTGCACCCAAAGCGTAAGTCCAAGGGGTCATAAAGAAAACTTCACCCAACACCACCTCTATGCACCATTTGTCTCCATCTTTACCGTCCAACTGTAAATTTGAATGTAGGTCACGGACTGGTTTGGGGAGTGTTAAGAAGCTGCCATTTTAACTTTTTTAAATCAGCACTGTGTAACATTCCTGTGCCTGGTAGAAAGGCTGAAAACGTGCATGTTACAGCCTGATTCTCAATAGTCAATCACAGGGAGCTTTGTTGGTTTTATTCAAGGACATTTGATTATAACCTTTGAGTTACTTTTGATTTCAGCAATGTTAAAAATTGGTAGAAATACATTTGTAGCCACAGCAATAACTTGTTTTTACCAGAAATGAATGCATCTGGATAGTTTAAAGCAGTGTTTTCAACTTTTTTTGAGACAAAGAATCATTTTTATATTGAAAAAAATCTCACAGGACCGCACCAACCAAAAGTTTTACAAAATGACACACTACAGCATATGTAATGACAATTTAGTCTTGTAATTAGCAATAATAATACTATGTGAAAACTCGGTGTGAAACTTTGGCCTGTTTAGATGAACACAAAGCTGATATCCTGGCAGGAACTGAAGGAAGGCAGGTGGATATTCTATTTCAAGAAGACATTTACGCTTGCATGGGACCATGATACTGTTGGATAGCTTTTCCCCACACACCAAGCATAACAAACAGCTGGATCCCCAGTGATAGTAAATCCAAACAAAAGATTTTGTTGCTGTACTGCCTTGTCTCCATTGCTTTTGGTTTCTTTTGGCCCTTCACCTGGGTTAGAATTTTGTCCAGGGCCCAGTTTAGGGTCTGAATCTTTCCCATTCAAATCTTTAGCCATCACTGTTTTTATCTAGTCACCATGACCTCTAGCACGTCTGAACAAGATCATTAACTTCCGTAAGATACATGAAGAAGAAGAAGAAGAAGAAGAAGAAGAAGAAGAAGAAGAAGAAGAAGAAAGCCATGATTATTGCATTCATACTTCCATCTACTGACATGGAAGAGCCACTACAGGCACCCACGCAGAACAACGGCAAATTATTTGCAGTTTTTTGAACCAATGAGGAAGTGAAATTATACAATTTTCCGAGGACCCCTGAATATTCTCTCAAGGACCCCGGCTTATTTTCTGCAGTTTAACAATTAATATTTTTAATGTTCAAAAGACTAGAAATTATCCACTAAGCAAGTCACTTCTTAACTATAGATACTTTGTTGTCTGTCTTACTCAAGTAAGGTGACTTTCCATTTTTTTATGTTTGCAAGGTGTTGGGCAAGTTACTAAAAAATAGTAACAAGTTACAGTTACTTGTTACTTTTTCAAAAGTAACAGAGTTACTTTTGAGTTGCTGCATGATTAAAGTAACCATCCATCCATCCATCTTCTACCGCTTTTCCGGAGGTCCGGGTCGCGGAGGCAGCAGTTCAAGCAGAGAAGCCCAGACTTCCCTCTCCCCAGCCACCTGCTCCAGCTCTTCAGAGGGGATACCAAGGCGTTCCCAGACCAGCTGGGAGACATAGTCTCTCCACCGAGTCCTGGGTCTGCCCCGGGGTCTCCTCCCGGTGGGACGTGCCTGAAACACCTCAAGTGGGAGGCGTCCAGGAGGCATCCTAATCAGATGCCCATACCACCTCAACTTTAATGGCGGACTGATTAAAGTAACCAGTTACTTGGAAAAGTAACTTTCATGTTACTTTTAAATGCACACTTAAATCATCTTGCACACATAGCAAGATAATTCAATTAATGGATTACATTATGTGGGCTTATTAATGTCAGGCTGAAAACAGACTGTTTCAGACAGAGCTTTTAGAACATGTTCAGTCTACTTTATCCTGCCTTGAGAGCTCTTAATGTGGGAAAAATCTGAAGAAAATCAACACAAAACTGCCAGTAATTTTCTCATTTTGGAGTGACAAATGGTATTTGTTGAGTGAAAGAGAGGGAAAAAGAGTGAGCTGGCAACACTGCATAAAGCTGTCAGTTTATTACCTTTATATTCTGGATTTAATCCGATGTGCAGTGATCCAAAGAAAATGTCCATTATCCACAGTGCAAATGTCTGCTGTGACAGAGACATGATCCCGTCCTTTTGGAGATCAAATCCAGTTTTGAATAATCTTTATCCAGGTAGCAAGTAAATGCGTTTTCATGTTAGTGAATAGCAACTGTCTGATGGGAAATGACTGTTATCAGATCTTCATTCTGTAACGACGTATCTGGCAATCAGTTGGTTTAATTCTTGCTGGGTGACCAGCAGTCCAGACCCATCCCTGTACTCAAAATCCAGCTGCTGTTCAGACAGCGTAAATCCACTAACACGGTGTTAGCTTAGCATAGCATAGCACTAGCTTTGCAGGACCTTGTTGCAGTTCTTAGGCGCTTCTAGAGGTTGCAGTCGGTCTCAAACGCATTTAACTTGCAACCAACCAATATGCTTTTAGCTTTAACCTTGATAACGAAAAAATAATCTGTCCATTTCCACAAAAACAAAGTCATCTTTTCCCAGCAGAAGCAAGCTCCGTTTGTGGATGTAGCAGTGATGAGGTTCTTTGACTGACGGCGCTCCTTAGCTAGGTAGAGTCAGTTTGTATTTATTTGCGCTAAAATATCTATCCATATTAATAAAACGAGTAACGCGAGTAACGCATCTAATCAAATTTCAGTAACTGTAACGCATTATGGAATTTTTAAACAGTAATGTCGTCACACAGCACGTTACAGCAAAAGCAGTGGCGTTACAGTAACGCGTTACTCCCAACACTGTTCTTGAGTAAATAATATCATGAGCCTTTTACTGGAGAGAAACTTCTGGATGATCTTCCTGATCTCTGCTGTCAAATTAAGCAGTGAAAGCAGAAAATGCCACGGGGCCTTACAGAGTTTTAATTACACCCAACAAAGCACAATAGAATCGTGATGTCTCTGTGTGAATATTTAACAAGTGCAAGAGAGTGTGTGTGTGTGTGTGTGGGGGGGGGCTGCAGAGCTGGTGAGGTGGGGATGGATAGTGTTACTGTACAAATTAGTAAAGTTAGACACCAATAGCTGCGCTTCCATGTTAGGATGAGATTTAACAAGCTTTAATAACGAGCTTTAATGAGCTTAATTAGGAATCCCTGCGATCCCCATGGAAACGCCTCAACCCCACAGAACCCAGCTCCGGGTCTGAGCCGTTTTCAGTTGGATTACAATGGATAATGCCACTGGGACACAACATTGGGTACAAACAAGGCTCACTAGGGGTGCCGGGGTTTGAGGGAGGGTGGCAGGTGAGCTGAACAGGAAAAAAAAAAAGGCAGTAGATGTCAGAGGAGGACCTTTGGCAGTGGAGAAATACCTGCTGAGGGATGATGGGGGGAAGAAGCACGGGAGATAACCAGTACAACCAGTAGGATTAGTGTCACTCAGAGATTTGGCTTGTACCGTAGACATGGGGGATCAGTCCTTTCCTCCATCCCTCTTTCACTCTATTGATAAGCGCTCCTATAGGTTCACATACAGTACATTTATTCATTTTAGTATTTAATAATCTGCTTTCCTTACCCTGGTTTTTATACTATAATTTTAAATTGTTTGGATATGTAGTTAGTAGTGATGCTTCAATGTATCCAACTTAATCTTATTTGTCAATACAGCTATATAAAATGTGTTTTGCTCTTTTTTAGCAATGTACAAAAGAAATAAAAGTCACCGTATTATGAATTATTGCACTGTTTAGTAATTTCAGTGCAGTTCTCGGACAGCACGTTATACTTTTGCAAATGTTAAGTAACAACACAAATGGAAGAGAATGAGCTATCAGTTACTATAGTACCATGGTGATTTGGTTGTAGTTACAAGGCCACAAGCTGAGTGAAAGATATATTCATTGATAACATACTCTCTCTCTTGTAATATTACTTTTATGCAATATTTTCACAACTGCAATTTGTAAATTCACAGTAACCCACAACAAGAAATTCTTTTATTCATTTAAAGTTATGTTATTCTGCCAAGACTAGTGGCACTACATGCATTCATTCATCTGTCTTCTTAACAGCTTTATCCTTTTCGGGTTGCAGGGCGGACTGGAGCCTATCCCAGCATCTTTGGGAAAGAGGCAGAGTACACCCTGAATAGATCACCAGCCCATCGCAGTATCACTATGTGAAAACAAGTAAATCCCAACTAACTAACAGAACCACTGAGCAAAATATAGATTGCCATTTTATGCACACGTCATCACTCATGTTTCTCCAGAGTCCATTTCTGTGATCGCATTGGTCGAACAGCCTGATAGCGAGCTAGTCTACCTACAATAGCTGCGTTCACGATTCCTGAAAGAAACCAGTATTGGGTTATCATTATCACACAGCTAGCTCAAGAGGCTGATCGGGATGATACTTCCAACACCAGCTCATCCAACTTGTTGGTAAGGGACCAGAAGTTTGCAGCAAAAAAACTGGAAAGCAGTGATCTGCTGTTGTTTAAAGGGGTCATTGGTGTTTTTGTAGGTATGAACCTTCTGAAATGCCTCTATTAGTCACATGATTATTAAAAAAATATCAAAGCAGTCCCTCCACTTAAAACAAAAACACACAGCCTTTATGTAATTTTTCTCTCCAAGAAACCATTTTGACTCTTCTGGGTGTTTTCCTGTACGCCAAGAAATGGGAAACATCACTAAAAGGTAAATGTCACTAGCCTTGATACTTGTCTGCTGCTCTATTATTGACCAGCCTGGCTCTCTGTTATGTAGATGGACAAGGAGCCAAGGGCGTTAGCTTATGAGCTTAACAGTGGTACTAGGAAGCTTGCATTCATATTGTTTTTTAGATTTCAGTCACTCTAATAGACATCACTGTTTCCACGTGGTTCACTAATCCACAGTCAATAATATATCTTGTGTGATTCTGGCTTATTTTGTTATATTTTCGCCATGATGCTACATCATTAGCATTGCAAGAACCACCAAGGCAGCTAGATGAAACTAGCAGTTTAGCCACTAGTCTTGGCTCATTCACTAATGTTTCTGTGCTTACTGTACTGTACAGCGACTGGTCATATCCTACAAATCACTGAAACCACACACCTCTGCCCACCAGTGATGCATTATTTAATTCATTCTTTCAAACAAATTCATTCATCAGATTAGATCCACCAGCTAATGTTAGCCATAGTGACGTAAGACAGAGGGCAGAGTTGAATGCGTCAGAGATTTTAAAACATGCACTGAAACCAGCCCTGCGCTTAGCTGACAAAACCGTTTGCAGCCGTTCGGAATTGTTTGTTAGTTTCCGTAACTGAACGACACAGTCGCCGTGAACCGTTTTCTCTTTGGCCAAACTCTTTGGGGAGGTGCCTCGCAAACAAAGATGGCGACTAGATAAGATAGTTTGCAATATCCTTTTGTTTTTGTTTCTTTTCGGAGCAATTCCCTTAATTTAAGAGGAGAGGTTACGTCAGTTTGTAAGTAAAACAATACCATGGATAAAATATTGTTTTAGTGGGGGTATAACGGAGAATTCATAGTTAATATGAAGTTGAGGTAGACTACAGTCTACGCCGTAGTTACCATATCCTCTAACTGACTGACAGAGGACCACAGATCTACACCACTATAGAATGCGCGAGCCGAACAGAAAAAACGTTTGCTGAGAACTGCCTGTTCATTTACGTTAGTTCGCCTTGCAAACTATGTTCGGCAAACTGTTTTGTGAACTGAACTCGCCCCAGCCCTGCGTTCAGTTGACAAAACTGTTTGCAACCGTTCGGTATTGTTCGTTAGATTCCATAACTGAATGGCACGCTCATGTTAACCGTTTTCTCTTTGGCCGAACTCTTTGGGGAGGTGACTCGCGTAGCAAACAAAGATGGCGGCTAGGTAAGATAGTTTGCAATATCCTTTTGGTTTTTTTTGAAGCAATTCCCTCAATTTAAAAGGAGAGGGTATGTCAGTTTGTAAGTAAAACAATACCACGCATAAAATATTGTTTTTGGTGGGGCTATAATGGAGAATTCTTAGGTAATATGAAGTTGAAGTAGGCTACAGTCTACGCCGTAGTTACCGTATCCTCTAACCGGGCAAGCCGAACAGAAAAACCGTTCGCCGAGAATTGCCCATTCATTTAGATTAGTTTGCCTTGCAAACTATGTTCAGTGAACTGTTTTGTGAACTGAACTCGCCCCAGGTGTTCTCAGAAAGGCTGAAAAAGAATAACAATTATTTTGCTGCATTAAATATTTTTTTTTAAATGACCAAAATACAGTGGAGAAAATAAGTAGTGAACACATCAACATCTTCCTCATTAAACATATTTTTGATGGAGCCATTGACCTAAGATTTTCACCAGAGTTCAGTAACAACCCAAGTAATCCAAACATATAAAGAAATCAAGGCAACTACAGTGGTGTGAAAAAGTGTTTGCCCGCTTCCTGATTTTTATTTTTTTTTTTGCATGTTTCTCACACTTAAATGTTTCAGATCATCAAATAATTTTAAGTATTAGACAAATATAACACAAGTAAACACAAAATGCAGTTTTTAAATGAAGGCGTTTATTATTAAGGGGAAAAAATCCAAACCTACATGGCCCTGTATGAAAAAGTGAGTGCCCCCTAAACCTAATAACTGGTTGGGCCACCCTTAGTAGCAACAACTGCAATCAAGCATTTGCCATAACTGGCAATGAGTTTTTTTTACAGCACTGTGGGGGAATTTTGGTCCACTCATCTTTGCAGAATTGTTGCAATTCAGCCACATTGGAGGGTTTTTATGCATGAACCGCCTTTTTAAGGTTATGCCACAGCATCCCAATCGGATTCAGGTCAGGACTTTGACTAGGCCACTCCAAAGTCTTCATTTTGTTTTCTTAAGCCATTCAGGTGGACTTGCTGGTGTGTTTTGGATCATTGTCCTGCTGCAGAACCCAAGTGCGCTTCAGCTCAAGGTCACGAACAGATGGCCGGACATTCTCCTTCAGGATTTTTTGGTAGACAGCAGAATTCACGGTTCGATTTACCACAGCAAGTCTTCCAGGTCCTGAAGCAGCAAAACAACCCCAGACCATCACACTACCACCACCATATTTTACTGTTGGTATGATGTTCCTTTTCTGAAATGCTGTGTTACTTTTACGCCAGATGTAATGGGACACACACCTTCCAAAAAGTTCAGCAGTTGAAGTTATCCCGGTCGCCCCTCAGACACAGTCCAAGGATGGATAATTTTTTTCACATGAGTTGTTCAGAACTCCTTATACAAAGATATAGAGTGATGAAAATCAAGTCAGTGGCGGTAATGCACCTGTAAGCTGGTTGCCAGCCACCAATCAAATCTAAAAGAAGAAGAAAGAAGAACTTTTGTCTTGTCTTGTCCACAGAGTATTTTCCCAAAAGTCTTGGGGATCATCAAGATGCTTTCTGGCAAAACTGAGAGGAGCCTTTATGTTCTTTTTGCTCAGCAGTGGTTTTCATCTTAGATCTCTGCCATGCAGGCCATTTTTGCCCAGTCTCTTTCTCATGGCGGAGTCATGAACACTGACCTTAACTGAGGCAAGTGAGGCCTGCAGCTCTTTGTATGTTGTTGCGGGGTCTTTTGTGACCTCTTTGATGAGTCGTTGCTGCTCTCTTGGGGTAATTTTGGTGGGCCGGCCACTCCTAGGAAGGTTCATCACTGTTCCATGTTTTTGCCATTTGTGGATAATGGCTCTTACTGTGGTTCACTGGAGTCCCAAAGCATTAGAAATGGCTTTATAACCTTTTCCAGACTGATAGATCTCAATTACTTTGTTGTTTGTTTGTTCCTGAATTTCTTTGCATGATGTCTAGCTTTTGAAGGACCTTTCCATCTACTTTACTTTGTCAGGCAGGTCCGATTTAAGTGATTTCTTGATTGAGAACAGGTGTGGCAGTAATCAGGCCTGGGTGTGGCTTGAGAAATTGAACTCACCTTTCCAAAGATGTGATAAACCACATTTAATTTATGTTTTAATGGGGGGGGGCAATCAATTTTTCACACAGGGCCATGTAGGTTTGGATTTTTTTTACCCTTAATAATGAACATGACATGTTTCAGGACCCAGGAGACAGACACTGACACGAGCAGATAGTGACAATAATCTTTATTTAATTGTGAGTGAGTGTAATGCGAGTGTAAGTGCGAGGATATCGTTCTGGTCACTGGAGCTGAGCGACCTGGATGGAGACCCGGCAACCCTGGAACAGATAAGCAGAGACAAATTACTAATGCTCCACACTAGCAAAGAGCTGCAGATAACAAGGCTTACTTGAGAGCAGCACTGGCTTCGCTCTGCTGAGTTCCAGCGGCCGGGCAGCGTGGAGGTGAAGGCGTCCGTGACCGTGCTGGGGTTACTCCCCGTGGCTGTGACAATGACAGCCCTGACGATGACACCGGCTGTGATTCCACAGACCGGGATGACGATGATCCTGACGATGACGTCGGCTGTGACTCCACAGACCGGGATGACGATGACACAGATGATGATGCAGACAAAGACGAGGTTAGTGACTCCACACACAGTGGCAATGATGACACAGCTGATGCTGATGACAGTGATTCCACCGATAATGTTAGCCAATGCTCCTGTAATTGATACAGTAATAGTTCTGGCAATTGAGGAGCAAGACGTACCAGTAGGCGTGGTGGTAGCGAGCCGCTACGAAGACGTGATGGCGTTACCCCGTCAGCTGGGGACGCAGGTCCGCCGCCAAGGTGGTCCACCTGTGCACAGGGGTAAAGGTTTGGCGTTGAGTAGCAAATGGTGCGCTTACTTGCTTGACGCTGGGAAGAGTTCCTGGATGCAGCAAGTGAAGCTCTTGACGAGACAAACGAGGTTCCAGACGAGACAGACAAAGTTCTTGACGAGACAGACAAAGTTCCAGACGAGACAAGAGATATTCTTGACGAGACCAGAGAGTGGAGTGCAGGTTCATTCTCCGTTGAGAAAGACAGACGACTCCGTCCCGGGCTGTCAGCGACACTGGCTTTTAACAGCCGTTGATTCACACCTGTTGGTCTGTGCGCAGCTGGGGCTAATGACACTAATGACGGCCCAGAGGCCGCCATGACAGTACTCCCCCCTCTAGCAGTGCCTCCAGGCATCTGCCCAATCCTACCTGGATTCGCCCGATGAAAATCGCGAATCAGCTGTTTATCCAAGATCAACGCTGGGCGAATCCAAGAGCGATCCTCCAGTCCAAAGCCCTCCCAGTCCACCAAATACTGAAGACCATGACCCCGCCTGCGGACATCAAGGACAGCAGTCACTCCCCAGGCCGGATGGCCATCGATCATCCTCGGGGGCGCGGGAACCGCTGGAACAGGACACAGGGGGTCCAAGACGTATGGTTTGACCTGGGAGACATGAAAAACGGGGCAGATACGCATCGAAGAGGGGAGAGACAAGCGCACAGACACAGGGTTAATAATACGATTAATAGTGTAAGGGCCAATGAAGCGCTTCGTGAGCTTCCGTTCCTCGGCCGGTACACAAATATTCCGGGTTGACAACCAGACCTTCTGACCCACCTTAAAGTCCGGGGCGGGTCTCCTATGCCGGTTGGCCACCTGGATATTACATTGGGTAGTCCTCCTGGTGGCGCACTGAGCGCAGGCCCGGATGTGATTAACAACGTCCTTCCGTAACCCTGGCCACCAGAAGGTCCTTTGAAGGAGATCCACGGTCCGACCCACTCCAGGATGACAGGCCCATTTGGAAGCGTGACCCCACTCAATCACCTTGCCCCGGATAGCGCGTGGAACAAACAAGCGGCCCGGGGACCCCCCCCCCCCGGGGTCCGGCTCTGTCTTCTGAGCCTGGCGAACCGTCTTGCAGATTCCCCAGGACAGGGCGCCCACGACGCAGGAAGGCGGCAGGATAGGGGTCTCCTGGTCCTCAGAGGATGGAATGTCAAACTGCCGAGAGAGAGCATCCGGCTTACCGTTCTTACTTCCCGGCCGATACATGATAGACAAGTTAAAACGGCCGAAGAAGAGGGACCAGCGAGCCTGGCGTGCATTCAGGTGCTTCGCCGTCCTGAGGTACTCCAGGGTACGATGATCCGTCCAAACCACGAACGGCTGAGCAGCCCCCTCCAGCCAATGTCTCCATTCCTCCAAGGCGAGTTTTACTGCCAGTAACTCCCTGTCTCCGATGCAGTAATTCCTCTCTGCAGAAGTGAGACGGTGAGAGAAATAAGCACAAGGGCGAATCTTACCGTCCTCGGGAGACCGTTGGGAGAGTACCGCTCCAACTCCTGAATCAGAAGCGTCCACCTCCACCAAGCACTGCAGCTTTGGATCCACCTGAGTAAGGACTCGGGCCGAGGCGAACTCCCTCTTGAGTCTTTCAAATGCTTCAGCTGCCTCCTTACTCCAACAAAACGGGATCTTAGGGGAGGTAAGAGCAGACAGGGGACGAGCAATATTGCCAAAATTAGGCACGAACCTCCTATAGAAATTAGCAAACCCCAGGAATCCCTGAAGCTGCTTTCTGGAGGTGGGTGCAGGCCAATCCACAACTGCCTTGACCTTGGCCGAGTCAGGGAGCACCTGGTTCCGAGCTAAAATAAACCCAAAGAAGGAGGTTTGATCAGTGTGGAACTCACATTTTCCAGCCTTCACGAACAGTTGATTCTCCAGGAGGCGCTGCAGTACCCTGCGCACATGCACTCGATGCTCCTCTAGTGTGCGGGAGAAAATGAGAATATCGTCGAGACAAACAAAAACAAACGAGTTCAGGAAATCCCGTAGTACATCATTTATCAGACGTTGGAACACGGCTGGAGCGTTAGTTAACCCAAACGGCATTACCAGGTACTCAAAATGTCCGCTGGGGGTCCGAAAAGCCGTCTTCCACTCATCTCCTTCCCTTATGCGCACAAGATGATAGGCATTCCTAAGGTCCAATTTAGTAAACCAGGACGCCCCCTGGAGGGAGTCAAAAGCAGTGTTCAAAGGCAGGGTATAATTGTCTTTCACAGTTATTTCATTCAATCCCCGGAAATCGATGCAGGGGCGTAGAGAACCGTCTTTCTTTTCAACAAAAAAAAATCCAGCACCTACTGCCGAAGACGACGGGCGGATGATACCAGAAGCCAAGGACTCCTTAATATATGTGTCCATAGCCTCGCGCTCCGGGGCTGACAGGCTGTACAGGCGGCTAGCAGGTAGAGGGGCCCCAGCCTTAAGGTTGATCGCGCAGTCATAAGGGCGATGAGGGGGTAAGGACAATGCCCGAGACTTGCAAAATACTAGCCCCAAATCGTGATAGACCTCTGGCACCTTGGACAAGTCCGGTGGCGATGAATCAGGCAGAGGCACCTTGACGGATGGGGCGCATGCCGCCGATTGAAGGCAGGCACTGAGGCAGAACGTACTCCATGCCGTTATTCTCCCAGCTTGCCAATCAATAGTGGGGTTATGTAGGCGCAGCCAGGGGTACCCCAGAATAACGGGCGAAGAAGAAACAGGCAGAACAAAAAACTGAATTTCCTCCCTGTGATTTCCTGATACAATAACTGACACAGGAACCGTCTGATGAGCAATAGTAGTCAACGACGCTTTAGACAAGGTGATCAGTTTGACAGGGGGATCTAGAGTCTGACAGCTAAGACCCATCCGGGTTGCCAGGTCTCTAGAAATAAAATTTTGCTCAGCTCCAGAATCTACTAACGCCAATGTGGAGTGTTCTGTATGTAAATGGATGAGCCTAAGAGGTAATCGACAACAAGTAAGGGGCTCTTTAGAGTTATTGCCCGTGAATCCCCCTACTCTGATCCACGGGCCCTCCCTTTTTAACTTATTGGGACATTCAAAAACCCCATGTGACTCTTTCCCACAGTAGAAACAAAGGCCCTGATCCCTGCGGCGTTGTTTCTCTGCTGCTGACACTTTAGACCGGCCACTGATTATAGCTTGCTGAACCGGAAGTTCCTCTGACGCAGATAGAGCGAGAGGAGGAGAGTTGGGGAGGCGAGGGTGGGGTTTAACCGAACGGGAAGTAGAACGCCGTTCAGCCGCCCGCTCCCTTAATCTGCTATCAAGACTAACCGCTAGGGCAATCAAATCCCGTAAATTATCCGGTTTGTCCCGTGTCGCTAACTCATCCTTCAACTCATCATTAAGACTACGTAGAAAGATACCACATAATGATGGCTCCCCCCACCCAATCTCTGCAGCCAGGACCCGGAAGTCAATGGCGTAATCAGCAGCTGATCTCTTTCCCTGTTGTAAGCTCAGCAATCGTTCTGTCAACACCTCACCTCTATCCGTATGATCAAAAACAGACAAAAATTCATTCACAAACTCCTGGTAAGTGAGCAGGGAATAGCTTGGTTTCGCCCTAATGGAATACGCCCAGTCCAAAGCTCTTCCTGCTAACAAATTTATAATGTAGCCAATCCGGCTTGAATCAAGAGTAAAGTCCCCCGGAACACGAAGAAAAACTGACTCACACTGTAATATGAATCCACGAGCTTCCCCGAGTTTTCCGCTGAACCGGGCAGAGGTGGGAATAGGGGTGAGGCGAGAAGACGAGGAGATGTTAGTTTGTCCAGATGCTAAGCCCACAGGGGCAGAACTGTCTGCGGTGGGGGGAAACGTCTGGTGTCCCTCCAGACAATCCAGCCGACCAATTATTACAGATAGCTGATTAAAGATTACTGTCTGTTGGTGTGCAAATAAATCTACCCGGGCGCTAAGAGTGTTGATTTGGCGCGACAGTGAACTGTCCGCTGGGTCTTCGTGACGGAGTCGTACTGACATGTTTCAGGACCCAGGAGACAGACACTGACACAAGCCGATAGTGACAATAATCTTTATTTAATTGTGAGTGAGTGTAATGCGAGTGTAAGTGCGAGGATATCGTTCTGGTCACTGGAGCTGAGCGACCTGGACGGAGACCCGGCAACCCTGGAACAGATAAGCAGAGACAAATTACTAATGCTCCACACTAGCAAAGAGCTGCAGATAACAAGGCTTACTTGAGAGCAGCACTGGCTTCGCTCTGCTGAGTTCCAGCGGCCGGGCAGCGTGGAGGTGAAGGCGTCCGTGACCGTGCTGGGGTTACTCCCCGTGGCTGTGACAATGACAGCCCTGACGATGACACCGGCTGTGATTCCACAGACCGGGATGACGATGATCCTGACGATGACGCCGGCTGTGACTCCACAGACCGGGATGACGATGACACAGATGATGATGCAGACAAAGACGAGGTTAGTGACTCCACACACAGTGGCAATGATGACACAGCTGATGCTGATGACAGTGATTCCACCGATAACGTTGGCCAATGCTCCTGTAATTGATACAGTAATAGTTCTGGCAATTGAGGAGCAAGACGTACCAGTAGGCGTGGTGGTAGCGAGCCGCTACGAAGACGTGATGGCGTTACCCCGTCAGCTGGGGACGCAGGTCCGCCGCCAAGGTGGTCCACCTGTGCACAGGGGTAAAGGTTTGGCGTTGAGTAGCAAATGGTGCGTTTACTTGCTTGACGCTGGGAAGAGTTCCTGGATGCAGCAAGTGAAGCTCTTGACGAGACAAACGAGGTTCCAGACGAGACAAACGAGGTTCCAGACGAGACAGACAAAGTTCCTGACGAGACAGACAAAGTTCTTGACGAGACAGACAAAGTTCCAGACGAGACAAGAAATATTCTTGACGAGACCAGAGAGCGGAGTGCAGGTTCATTCTCCGTTGAGGAAGACAGACGACTCCGTCCCGGGCTGTCAGCGACACTGGCTTTTAACAGCCGTTGATTCACACCTGTTGGTCTGTGCGCAGCTGGGGCTAATGACACTAATGACGGCCCAGAGGCCGCCATGACAGAACACCTTCATTTAAAAACTGCATTTTGTGTTTCCTTGTGTTATTTTTGTCTAATATTTACAGTTAGGCCCAAAAATATTTGGACAGTGACACAAGTTTTGTTATTTTAGCTGTTTACGAAAACATATTCAGGACACAATTATATAATCAATATGGGCTTAAAGTGCAGACTCTCAGCTGTAATTTGAGAGTATTCACATCCAAATTGGAGCAAGGGTTTAGCTCTTTAATACGTAGCCGCCTCTTTTTCAAGGGACCAAAAGTAATTGGACAATTGACTCAGAAGGCTGCAAAAAAAAAATAACAAGGCCGCATGGGCTCTTCCCTCGTTAACCTGTCATCAATTAAGCAGTTAAAAGGTCTGGAGTTGATTCCAGGTGCGGCGTTTGCATTTGGAAGCTGTTGCTGTGAACACACAACATGCGGTCAAAGGAGCTCTCAATGGAGGTGAAACAGACCATCCTGAGGCTGAAAAAATAAAGAAGAAATCCATCAGAGAGATAGCAGAAATGTTAGGAGTGGCCAAATCAACAGTTTGGTACATTCTGAGAAAAAAAAGAGTGCACTGGTGAGCTTGGGAACTCAAAAAGGCCTGGACGTCCACGGAAGACAACAGTGGTGGATGATCACAGAATCCTTTCCATGGTGAAGAACAACCCCTTCACAACATCCACTCAAGTGAAGAACACTCTCCAGGAAGTAGGTGTATCAGTATCTAAGTCTACCATAAAGATAAGACTTCATGAGAGTAAATACAAAGGATTCACCACAAGGTGCAAACCATGAATCAGCCTCAAAAATAGAAAGGCCAGAATTGACTTTGCCAAAAAACACCTAAAAAAGCCAGCCCAGTTCTGGAACAGCATTCTTTGGACAGATGAGACTAAGATCAACCTGTACCAGAATGATGGGAAGAAGAAAGTTTGGAGAAGAACTGGAACAGCTCATGATCCAAAGCACTACGTCTTCTGTAAAACATGGTGGAGGCAGTGTGATGGCATGGGCATGCATGGCTTCCAATGGCACTGGGTCACTTGTGTTTATCGATGATGTGACAAAAGACAGAAGCAGCCGGATGAATTCTGAAGTGTATAGGGATATACTTTCTGCTCAGATTCAGCCAAATGCAGCAAAGTTGATTGGACGGCGCTTCACCAATGATCCAAAACATACTGCAAAAGCAACCCAGGAGTTTTTTAAAGCAGCGAAGTGGAATATTCTGCAATGGCCGAGTCAATCACCAGATCTCAACCCAATCGAGCATGCATTTCACTGGCTCAAGACAAAACTTAAGGCAGAAAGACCAACAAACAAGCAACAACTGAAAACAGCTGCAGTAAAGGCCTGGCAAAGCATCACAAAGGAGGAAACCCAGCATTTGGTGATGTCCATGGGTTCCAGACTTCAGGCAGTCATTGCCTGCAAAGGATTCTCAACAAAATATTGAAAAATAACATTTTACTTAGGGTTATGTTTATTTGTCCAATTACTTTTGAGCCCCTGAAATGAGGAGCGTTTGTATAAAAATAGCTACAATTCCTACATGTTTAATCATATATTTTTGTTCAAAGCATATATAAATCATATATTTAAATCATATATTTTTGTTGTTTTTGTTGAATTAAACCTTAAAGTCTGCACTTCAATTCCGTTGTAGTTGTTTCATTTCAAATCCAATGTGGTGGCATGCAGAGCCCAAAACATGAAGATTGTGTCACTGTCCAAATATTTCTGGGCCTAACTGTAAATTTGTTTGATGATCTGAAACATTTAAGTGTGACAAACATACAAAAAAATGAGAAATCAGGAAGGGGGCAAACACTTTTTACACCACTGTATGTTCACAAAACAAGTTATATTTAATAAAATGGAATGACACAGGGAATAAGTAATGCACTTAACTGACATGGGCTCTATGCCCGCTCACCTCGCAAGACTCCATTGCTGAAGAAAAAGCATGCTGAAGCTTGTTTAAAGTTTGCCAACGTTTGGGCAAGGCAGTAAAATACTGGGAGAATTTAGCCTGGTCAGATGAGACCAAAATTGAACTTTTTGGATACCACAACATACAGCACGTTTGGAGGAGAACTGGTACTGCACATCAGTCCCAAAACACCATACCAACAGAGAAGTTTGGAGGTGGGAGCATTATGATGTGAGGGTGTTTTTCAGCACATGGTACAGGCAGACTTCATATAATTGAAGGAAAGATGAATGGACAAATTTACAGAGATATCCTTGATAAGAGCCCGTTGCCATCTGCCAAGACGCTGAAGATGAAATGAGGGTGGACATTTCAGCAAGACAATGATCCCAAACACACAGCCACAGAAACTCAACTGGCTCCAGAGAAGGAAAATAAAGCTGCAAGAACGGCCCAGTCAGTCACCTGACATGAATCCAATTGAGAATCTATGGAATGAACTGAAGATCAGAGTTCATTGAAGACACCCACAGAACCTTCAAGATTTGAAGACAGTTTGTGTGGAAGAATGAGCTAAACTCACTCCTGAGCAATGCCTGCACCTCATTTCTCCATACAGGAGGTGTCTGGAAGCTGTTATTACCAACAAAGGCTTTTCTACTAAATATTAAATGAATTTCACCAAGCGTGTTCAATACTTATTCCCTGTGTCATTCCACTTTATCAGCTATAACTTGTTTTGTTAACACAGTTGCCTTGATTTCTTTGTATGTATGGATTATTTGGGTTGTTACTGACATCTGGTGAAAATCTCAGGTCAATGGCTCCATCAGAAATATGTTTAATGAGAAAAATGTTGACGTGTTTAATACTTATTTTCCCCACTGTATGTCACAAGCATTTCATTAAGACATGTGTGAACTGTTAAAATGTGGAAAAAGTGCAATCAATGACCCCTTTAAGTTCTCTTTATTAATTTCTTATTGATGTGGTAAGATAAAAATAAAGAGTCAGGAGCACGCATTGGACTGTGAGGCTTTAGTAGAAACTGTATGCTGACTAACCAAAACTTTGGGGTATTAAAAGAGAAAAAAAATTTGCTTACTGCGGCTAACTGTTAGCATGAACCCAGAACACAACACAATTTCCAGGTTGTGAAGTCTGTCTCTTTTCAAACAGTGCATCATTGTGAATTGTAAGATACACTGCACAGCATTACAATTCTCCCGTATAAGAAGCCACCGGCAGTTACTGTAATTATCAATTATAAGAACATTGCTAAGGTGGAGTCATGCTTATCCAGTGAAATGGCTGAGTGTGGTTATCTGTTGTCCAGTCAAATCGCTTGATCAGCGCTGATTGTTATATAAAGTAAATTACATTAATAATTATTTTAAAGTCTTGGTTATGTTACCAGATAACCATAGATGCTGGCTATTCATCAGTGTTTAAGTGTAGGTTTCAGCTAGGATATAAAGAGTGCGTAATGATGTGCAAATCAATACTGTGCTATTTGAAACATTATCATATGCATGAAAAGAAGAAAATGGATATGTGGAAATAGATTATTTTCTGTAATCGTTATTGGATTTCTTATCCTATTAGTTGTCTATTCTTCAGTAATGTACATAGATGCACAGTGATGTTTGCACTTGACTGATGAGCGATAGGAGCAGTATTATCACCAATTATTACATGTCATTACATTAAGTGAAAGTAAGAAAAATGAGATCCCTATCCGTGCAGCCGAAGCAAATACACCTTCATTCACATTCATTCCTGTCAAATGAGAACATTTCAAGGAAGAGGTGGGATTTTCCAGTTGTCTCCTCCTCCTGTCTCTCCAGGATCATTTTGCCTAGCGGTCACCACAGGGGGAGGTTCTGTAAAGTGCAGTCCGACAATGACAGAGTGACCTTTCTGATGAGCATGATAAATCTGCCCATCCCGGCTCTTACCTCTTCCTCCCCTGTGTACACACACAAAGAAATGTGAACGTGCACAGGCATGGAGGTGGCTACACACAGGGCGTATCTGATGACCTGCTCTCCGGGTAGATGAAAAGTCCTCCCTGAGGGATCTTTGCCACAGGCTGACCAACTAGACCTCTTCCCAGGCATAAGCTCGCCGGGTGTCATCTGGCAAGTGGGGTATTGCTGGGTCCTGGGAGCCAAGCAGGTCACAGGGGTCTCACGGACAACACCAGGGATTTTCACATTGTCAGCCTTGAGCGGCTCTACGCAGCTCATCTTTCAGCTTCTATCTCCTGGATTCTCTTCTGCCTGTTGAAAGTCCCTCCATGGCATCGCTATATATAGTTCACTGGCTTCCCAGGGTTTCTTTGTGGTGTCCTGCTGCAGTGGAAAGACTCTGGGACTCATCATTATAAATCAGGCTGTTAGAAGGAATAAAAATTTAAAGAGCTTCTCCTAGGATTCGAAATGAAGTCTCCATTAGCGAGGCCACAGCAAATGGTTGCTTGCATGGCAACACGCAACAAATCAACAGAACAACCCCTTTAATCACCCTCAGAGTCCTTTTGTTCTCCTCCCCATCTTCCTCTGGGCTCTTAGTGATAAAGACCAGCAACTTCTCTGGGGAGGAACGTCATCACAGGTGTGCTCAAATATTTGCTCCATTGTATCTGCATGTCCTTATCTGCTGCATAATGTGGAAATACTTCATCAGAGAGATATACGTTTCTAACCCTGCATAGGTCTGCATAGGTCAAGGAGGATTAGTAGGGAGGAGAGTGTGAGCTCCATCTTATCGTGCTGGATATTCTGGCATGGGCCAGGACTGCTGACAGTGTGAAGATAGCAGACTTTAGGGATATGGGAACAGCAGAAAGAGAAATGAGGCCACACAGCTGGAGAGCCCAAAGAGGTGCTGATTAGAAGGCAAAACTAAAAAAAAAAAAAAACAGAGTCCAACAAAAGAGCGCTAAAAACACAAATACAGTGCAATATACCAATTTCAGAGCACACACACACAAACACACACTTACCCACAAAGACTTCATTTCATGTCAGCCTTGAGGGAGGGCTGAACTACTCGCCTCATCATCCTCCTTTCTATCGCTCTGTTCTTGGCCTGCTGCACGCCTCCGGGGCCGGCGAAGGCAGCGATTAACAACAACGGTAAGGGTGTGCACGAGTGTGTAAGTGTGTGTAAGGCCCGATCGCTAGAGCGGCCAACTTGTGTAATACAATTACAGGGGCTGCAGAGAAACTGCTAATGTGCATGCAGGCAGCTCCATCAGATGGATCAGGTATTGAGTTTTCTATGCTTAATTCACTTTCCAGCACACACACGGGTGCATTAGTTAGATTAGAGTGGCGGGAGGGGGCGGGAGGTTGGGCTGGTCTACCGCCGAGCCCAGGCAGATTTGTTTAGCGGTGGCTGTCAATTACAACCCTGACCCCTTGCACTAAATGGCTGCTCATCCAGTAGAGAAGGGGGAAACTAGACAAAAGCCAGACGAGATTGGGGAAGACACGGCCATTTGCCGCACAAGATAACAAGTGGCATGTTGTGGAGTAAACAATGGTCAAAACACTGTGCATAATGCTACACCAATAAAACAGAGTGCTGGTGCCTGAAAAGGCAATGTGACCATCAGTAAGATTAGTGAGGCAATGTTATCACTGGAATGGCGCACTAATGGCCAGCGGTGGATGGGTACGTAAAAATATGAGATGGAAAACAAATTATTTGATTTTATCTTTTTTAGAAGTCTCGGTCAATCTTAGAGACTGATTGTAGATGCAATCACTCTGCTGCTTACTAATACCTACCCCCCTTCTACTCTTTTTGATAGCAATGTGCAACATAAAAAGGATGACCATGGAAAATCCATTTAATCCTGCTCAATAAAAAGGACTTTTATGAACTCTTCTTGTACTCTATTTTTGTAAATTTGTTCAGTTTCTCTAATAGAGATTTCAGGATTTTTACCGTCATACACACAAAGATGCAGCAGGCACTGACAGTACAATTATTATAAAGCTTCATTAAAAACAAAAAGGTCAGTTATTAATCTAATTATATTAATTTGTCAGTTTTAGAATAGTGTTGATCAAGTACAAATATGATACTATAGTCCATCAGAAAAAGCATCATTTTTGCTAGCAGAAATAACACCGTATAGATACATCTTTGAAAAATGCAACCTCTAATGGTTGTGAAAATACCCACAGGGAGTGAGACGCTGGAGGGAAAGAGGTTTATTGTAGGTGAGAGGTTTAATGTGTGAGAGATTTACCCTACCCTCCCATTGCCCTAACCTTAACATTTTCCCTTTTTTATTGTTTGGAGTGATAGAAAACCAGAGTGGTGGCCGAGTGGTACAGCATCCGTCCCACAACCGGGAGGTTGTTGGTTCATGCCCCAGCCGGGTCATACCAACGACCACATAAAAATTGTATTTTCTGCCTTCTAACTTGGTGTTCAGCATAACAGAATGGGGAAAGGGAAGTTAGATACCCAGCCATAGTGGAGAGCACCCAAGTCAGGGTAAACGGTGAGGGCTGCACAGGAAGGGCATCTGGCGTAAAATCCTTACCAAATCAAATGTGCGGACTGTGAGCCACTGTGGCAACCCCTAATAAGCGAGCAGCCGAAAGAAGAAGTAGAAGTCAAAAAATGCAACCTCTAGTGCAGGCATGAGCAAACTATGGCCCTTTGGGCTTTTTAATCCAGCCTGCCAAACATTGATACATAATTGTCCAAATTTTTGTAAAGACCGCATTCATTTTGCCTTTTTCCTGCAATACTCAGGTTTTCCACTAGATGGTGCACTCCAGACACCACCCTTGCTGGAATCTAGTCTAGCGCATTTGCACCACCTACCTGGCTGGGATAAAACTGCAGGTGATGGTTATGCGCATGCGTTAAATGTTTGGTTGCACAGTAGACGCTAATGAAGCATGCAACCGCTTGACCGCTGGCCTTGGCATAGATAGATGCATCATAGATGTGAAAAGTATAAAGCCAGCTTAACAAAGAGTGGACCAAAGAAAAGTCAACAGTGAGTGCCGAGTGTTTAATAAGGACCGGGGAGCTCAGCCGCCGCTTTTCCACCAATCATGCTAACTACGCTAGCAACCAATCAATGCAAGGACGGGCGGCTACTGCTCAGAGGTTGGCAGCCAATTTACAGACTCTGCAAAATATTTTTCTTCAACAAGCTACAATTCAAGAGTCAAGCACCAAGGCAAGTTATTTGCTGACATTCAAATTAGCAAAAGCCAGCAAGCCTTGGTTTTGTGATTTTGCTTTTGCTGTGTCCATATTGGCACACATGAATGAGAGCTGCAAGGGAAAGATCAGTCTGTGCACGACATGTACATGAATGTCAGAACCTTCAAAGCCAAGCTGACTTTATTCTCAAGGCAAATGTCAAACAAATCATTTGCTCATTTTCCCACACTCAGAACACTGAAAGAGGCCCCTCAACACGTGAAGAAATACGGCAGATCACTGGACGATCTGCACGGAGAATTCTGCCATTCTGATTTTGAAAAAAATTGACAAGTCACTTCAGCTTGTGTCATGTCCCCTGTCACAAGACTCTGAAACAGCACCACAGGATATGCAATTGGAACTGATCAATCTTCAGTGTGACTCTGTCTTAAAGGAGTTCAACTCCCTTAAACTGGATGAGTTTTATGCTTCAATTAGTGAAGCCAAGTTTCCAAACATTTGGAAGATGGCACAGAGGATGCTGGTGTTGTTTGGCTCTACCTTCGTGTGTGAGCAGACCTTCAGCGTGAACATCACCAAAGCTCCCCACAGATCCCAGCTAACTGATGGACAGCTCAAACCTATCCTGAAAATAACCAAACTGACACCAAACCTTGATGCACTGGCAGAAAAGGGTGACCAATAACACCGTTTCCACTGAACCTGAAGGTAAGTTTTCTTTCACTTTTAGGTAACGACTTTTACGTGCACTTTATTTTAGTTCACACAAACACTAACATCTATCTGACAATGGCCCGGCCCTTCTGTCAAATTTTAAACTCAATGTGGCCCCTGAGCTAAAAAGTTTGCCCACCCCTACTCTAGTGGTTGTAAAAATAACTTCATGAAGTAAGATGCTGGAGGGAAAGCAGTTTATTGTCAGTGAGAGGTTTAATGTGTGAGAGGTTCATCCTTCCCATCACCCTCCCATTGTCCTAACCTTAACATTTTCCCTTTGTAAGCATTTTTAGTGACAAATCCTATTTTTACTCCAATCTTAAGCATGGATAATGAAAAAAGCAGGATCTTAGACTGAAAGTAGTCATATTAATTGGAAGACTTGTTGACAAATATGCATATGACTTGGATAAACTGTAGGAAGTTTTACTGTAAATGCTAATGTAATGGGGTAAAAGCTGCTTTGCAATTTTCCTCTATAAAACTGTATTTTTTTCTTCCTTTGGTATATATGAAGAGTCATGAGAACGGTAATCTTTCAGCCTAAACCATTCTCATAGCTGTGTTGCAATTGCCTACTGAGCTATTTTGTGTTTAGTTTTTGTTCAAATAGTTGTGTGACAGAGGAGAGAGTTAAAGGTCCTATGATGTGCAAAATAGTGTTTTTTGTGAGTTTTAACCATATACACTACCGTTCAAAAGTTTGGGGTCACCTCAGACAATTTTATGTTTTCCATGAAAAGTCACACTTTTATTTACCACCATGAGTTGTAAAATGAACAGAAAATACAGTCAAGACATTGACAAGGTTAGAAATAATGATTTGTACTTGAGATAATTTTTTTCCTTCAAACTTTGCTTTCGTCAAAGAATCCTCCATTTGCAGCAATTACAGCATTGCAGACCTAACATGATTGCACAAGGGTTTTCTAATCATCCATTAGCCTTCTGATGAAATGAGCAAACACATTGTACCATTAGAACACTGGAGTGATAGTTGCTGGAAATGGGCCTCTATACACCTATCTAGATATTGCACCAAAAACCAGACATTTGCAGCTAGAATAGTCATTTACCACATTAGCAATGTATAGAGTGTATTTCTGATTAGTTTAAAGTTATCTTCATTGAAAAAAAGTGCTTTTCTTTCAAAAATAAGGAAATTTCTAAGTGACCCCAAACTTTTGAACGGTAGTGTAAATTGGGTTACATGTATATCTTTAAAACATTAAAATATTCACTTGACAGAGAAATTCCCACAGCCTTTATTTAGCTAAACTCTTAAAGAAACAAGTGGCTTGTACTTCTTGGGTTCTATGACATCATAAACCAACAGGTCCCACTTTCAGTTCTCTTAAGTTAGCAAATCAAACATACCCAACTGCCTCCTATCCTGTCCTACATATCCTACTGCCTCTCGACTGCCTATTGGTCCAGTCAAAAAAAAAGACTTTATCCAATCAGATTTGGGTCTTGTTAATATAAATGAGCAAGATGAAAACCAATTGTTTCAGACAGAACTTTCAAGACAGCTTTTTAAAAATACAGAAATATTTCCTGCCCTTTAAAAAGTACATCAAGTATAGAGGTAATATTGAGGATGTTAAAACATCAAATTAATCTGTGAAGACTATGAAGAAATGTGACCTGGACTCTTGTGCTGTTATAATAACATCCAGCGAGAAATCAGTTTCTGAATGGGTATTTAAAATGCTGAATATAGCAGCAGTCCCATAACAGTTCTGATTAGGGACGTGGTGGCAAAGCTGAGATCTTGTTACAGCTCACGTAAAACAAGGAAAGGATCACAGAATAAATGCAGGACATAATATTTTACAGAAATATACTTGTCATGAAGATTACAGTAGGAACAGCCAAATAAAGACAAGAGTAACATACCGTAGATCAAAGTACCATAAAATCTTTGACAGCGGGCTAGTGCTGTTGTTCATCACAGGAGACACTAGTAAAGGGCGAGCAGATTTGCCACTTCATTACAACAAAAAAAGTGAAATATTTTGAAAAGATTGAAAAAAGTATGAAAGTACAGAATGTGTGAGAAGGCGCTAGAGATACCATCTCACAAGCATATTTTAGTGGAGCTTCTTGGAGATTCAAGACAATGTTAAGAGACTCAATCTCTTCCAGCAAATTTAAAAAAAAAAATGCAATTTCACAGAAGCCCTTTTTCCTCAAGTAGCTAAATGAGCAGCAGGAGGGGGGCTGTGGTTTCCACAGTAAACACCTCCCTCCCATATAAACATATATAATCACAACAAGATGGCAGATGCAGAACAGCTCGTAATTGTATCAGCAAAGTGAGATGAGTGAGTTTTAGGAGGAGAGAAGAGGAGGGGTGGGGTGGGGGGGGCACTGTAGCTGATTGAATTAAAACGTCTGCTACTCTCCCCTGAGACCACCCCAATTCAAAGGACACAAGATTGGGTGCTTATAAGCGGGGCCACGCAGTAACAAATAATCCCGTAAGCTCCTACAAAAACTCTCTTTGTAGGCACTGTCAGTATTTTTTTCTTCTTACGTCCAACACACTCCACTCCACTCACAGACTGAAGGAAAAGGGCCAAAGAGAAACAAGAATAAAAAATGAAGCGTTAAGTTGGATGTGACAAGCAGTGCAGAGAAAACCTTTATCCGCTGATAGATGTTAGACAGCTACATCCCTTCATTGTGACACATCCATCAAAGCGCTGATCACTTTTGTCCTCCCACATGTCCAGCCCTTGTGTGTCAGAGCTGCTTTGACCAGTCTGTTTGACTCCGTGACTTTTAGACAGTAGAGAGTGCTAAAGGGGGGACCGCTGACCGCTCCTTGACATGCCCCTTTGAAATTCCTTCTGAGGTACACTGGATTTTGTCAAGTTCTTATTTAAGAAAATACTGCCGGCCACCAGCACAACCCCACGCCTGCTTGCATTAAAGAAGTAAAGAATTCTTTTCATAGCTAGAACCATGGTATCAGTGTGAAACATGTACGTCACTTTCTTTCTGACTTTTTGGAAAAATTGACCTTGGACCTTGACCTTGAGTTCAAGGTCACCAAAATTCAAACTCATTCAAGATTTCTCATAGATAAAAGTATGGTATCAATATCAAAACGCCCCTTTATTTCTTTCTGGAGTTACCATGTTTACAAGATTTATGGAAAATCTGACTTCTGACCTTCAGGTCAAGATCAAGGTCACCCAAATTTAAACTCATGAGAGTTATTTCATAGATACATCTATGGTATGAATATGAAAAGCCCACAGCATTTCCTTCCCAAGTCTTCAAGTTTACAAGATTTAGGGAAAAACTGACCTCTGACTTCAAAATCACCCAAATTCAAACTCATCCAAGATTTTTCTTAGATATGACTATGGTATCGATTTGAAAAGCCTTCATCATTTCTTTCTCTAGTTACTGCATTTATAAGATAGGTACTGAAGCAGCCGCTGCTGGAAAAATTAACCTCAGGCCTTTACCTTGGGTTCAAGGTCACCCAAATTCAAACTCATCCAAGATTTCTAATGGATACAACTATGGTATCTATATCAAAAGCATCCCTCATTTCCTGCTCAAGTTATGTTTAGAAGAGTTATGGAAAATATGACCTTGAGGTCAAGTTAAGGTCACCCAAATTCAAATTCATGCAAGATTTTCATTGATATATCTATGGCATGAAAAGCCTACAGTACATCACTTCCTTCTCAAGTTTTCAAGTTTACAAAATTTAGGGAACTGCCCTCTATCAAGGTCACCCAAATTCAAACTCACCCAAGATTTGCCTTAGATAAACTATGGTATCGATTTGAAAGGCCTATATCATTTCTTCCACTAATTATTGCATTTACAAGCTAGGTATTGACACCACTGCTGCCAGAAAAATTGACCTCTAACCTTGACTTGAGTTCAAGGTCACCCAAATTCAAACTTGTCCAAGATTTCTCATAGATACAACTATGGAATCGATATCAAACTCTCCCTCATTTCTTTCTCGAGTATTGACATTTACACGATTTAGGGAAAATCTGACCTCTGCCTTTACAAGGTAGGTGTTGACGCCGCCCAGATGCCCAGCTGCCCAGATGCCAAGTGAGGTGACGACATACCTCATCATACCTTTTAAAGGCTGAGGTGTAAAACAAAAAGGAAGCTACTGTGTAAATATTCCAGTTGAGTTTGTTGTGCCAATACCCTGAAATTTGAATCAAGGCGTGGGGAGCAACTGCCTACTGGAAAAAAAAAAAAAAAATGGCACTCACAACCAAAAACAGGTTGTGCTGGTATCTGGTGTTCCACAGAGAAGAAACACAATAAGGTTCAGATTACCCAGCCAAATTTCCCAAGAAATTACAGTGGGATGGAAATATGCATGTGAGCTGGTGATGCTGAAAGCTGCCCAATCCTTACAAAATGCTGGTTTGTTCAACATTGTTGTATTTGTTTACCAGATTTTTTGCATCTTTCCCGTGAACAAAAAGCCACACAAAGAAACCCAAAATAGCTTTGGGTTAATGTCTCTCAATCCTGGATGTTCTCACTCTGTTCATCCTGTGGGTGAAAGCCACGAAGCTTAGGGGTAGCTCAGTAAAGTCATTGTCTCCACTTCTCCTTTTTTTTTTTTTTTTGTTCCTGAGGCCATATCGGTGCTTTTGCTGGCGGGGGTCTCTTGACGGTGGAACGGGGCAGCTAAATAAAATGTTTGGCCTGGAGAAGCGGTGATAATGAAATAAAGGTGGCTAGCAGAGAAGCTAGTAAATCTTTGCAGACTTGTAAAAACAAAAATACCATGATTTAGTTTGATGCAGAGAGAAGAATTTAAACAAGCAGGCAGCTACTGGGGGAAACTCATCGGGAGGTATAATTTAGCATGCTCCTTCATTTGCACTGCAGAGGTTACGCCGTGTTGCCCGCCCATGCCACATCTCCCCAGTGTAACCCTTTCTGCCTTCACCTGACAGATCAGCTTACCTCACATCCATGGGAACCCCTATGTATGGAGTGTCACCACTGAATTATCGGCTTCCGGTGCACATGCTAGAGCATATATCTGCAGTGAGCCATTACGGTGTATCGGTTTACAGTTAGTATGCTGACTCCAGTGCAGCTGGTGTACTGTATGGAGTCATAGTTGCTAGATGTCTGGGATTTAAGAAACAAGCCTGTCAATTTACTAAGCTCTGTGATTTTTTTTCATCCCCAAAACAGATCTTGTTTCTCCATGAATTTGCCTTGAGGGAGAGTGATGGGGTGGAATTTTTCGATACCAGTCTGATGAGTAGGCTGGCAGATGGGTCACCACTGTGGCTTAAATGTTCATATGTTGACTGTAAAACTCAACAAGCCTAATTTAAGTGGAGCTAAAGAACCCTGCTGCTCTCTACCAACATCTCATGGATACGCATTTAACAGAAAATCCAGCCTTTGTGTTAAAATTATGCAATATTGCCCATATTGGTGATATGAACACTGTGAACCACCAACACAGTATCTAACAGGATTATAGAAATATGGATGCAGCCAGCATGAAACCATCATTTTGCATAAAGTGTTAGCTAGCCTGACCAATATAGTATATAGAGCATATTTGCTAATACCATATGAGAACTTCAGTCAACTGGGGCAGTAACTGCTTCTCGTGCTTTCTCTCCCTTTGTTTTTCTTTCTTTCTCTCTTCTTCCCCACCCTTTCTGACCACTTCATATCCCTTCAATTCCCTCCACCACTTTCCCCTGTCAGGTCCGACATAAGTATGACAATTTAAATAAAGTTATTATACAGCAAGAGGGGTCTATAAACACTACTTATATAAAGCAAATATTAAATATGAACAGAGCTCTTTTGGGCAAAGTAAATGTGTTTTGCACAATGTTGTTTGTTCTGGTCACCAAGCTGCTGGACAGGACAAAATAAAACAAACAAAAAAACAACAACTGGGGTACAAACTTCTTGGATACAATAATTCCTATTATTTGGGAGACAATAAAATTAAACTGTCACTAAATACAGGGTTGCAAAGTCCAATTTAGTCTGTTATGTGTTACACAATGGGAATTGTATTTAATCCTTTAAAATATAGTCAAAAAAATAAAAAATGAAAAATCAGACTTGACTGGATGTTAAAGTTGCTGCTAATAATCCTAATTGCCTTGGGAATTTCAAGTATGAAACAGAAATTGAAAAGCCTCATAACTAAATTTAATTACCAACAAATGATCAAAGGACCCACCAGGATAACCAAACAACCTAGAACACTTATTGACATGGTATTTGCTAATAAACCAGAACGAATAACCAGAACCTATAATCTTGTAACTGGTCTCTCAGATCATAACATGGTTCTTGCTGTCAGAAAACTTACTAAAAAGCGACTACAGTATTTTGGGGGAGTTGATATTGACAAAGTAAATGTTATTATTCCCAAATCAAAAACTGCGGAGTTTGAACATTACTTAGAGAATCAAAATTGGGAGCAGCTCATGTCAATATATGAAGCAGATGATTGTTGTAATTTTATAACTGCAACAATTACAAAATCTATAGAAAAATTTACAAAGCAAATTAAAAGTAGACAACAGAAGATTAACCTACCATGGTTAAATAATGAAATAAGAAAACTTACGAAGAGGCGAGACTCTGCATTGAAAACCTCATTAACCTCTAAACTACAAAATGATCACCTTGTGTACAAAAGTTTAAGAAATAAAGTGGTACAAGAGCTGCGAAAATCAAAAGTATCTTATTACAATAAACTGATAGATCATGCAAAGGGTAACAACAGTTCCCTATGGAGGCATTTAAATAACTTAATTAATAAAAAAAATGTTCAGAAGGGGGTAAAGGAACTTAGAATCAATGGCAAGACCATCAGTGACAAGGCTATATTGGCAAATGAATTTAATTCATATTTTGTGGACTCTGTGGAAGAATTAACAAAAAACTTTGTGCTGCCAAATGTGCTCAACAACACAAAATCAGTACTTTCAACAGTTTCTTTTCACATCGATGAGGTAAATGAGGAGTTAATTGCTGGTATTGTTAAAACACTGTCAAACTCAAAAACTAATGATATCTACAATATGAGCACTTCCTTTCTCAAAACGCACAGCAAAATATTAATCAAACCACTGACTCATCTCATTAATCTCTCCATTAGGTCTAGTACATTTCCATCTGGTTGGAAAAAAGCTGTCGTCATACCAGTTTATAAATCAGGCAGTAAAGACGATATATGCAATTACCGCCCAATCTCTATTTTACCAGTCCTGTGTAAGGTTCTTGAAAAAGTTGTAGCTACACAGCTGATAGACTATCTACAAGACAGTCAACTTCTTCATCCATACCAATTTGGTTTTAGACCAGGATACTCAACAGAAACAGCAAATTGTTGCCTTATTGAAAATGTCAAACAGTCCTTGGACAGGGGTAATGTAGTAGGGGCTGTTTTTCTGGATCTCAAAAAGGCTTTCGATACTGTAAACCACAGTTTGCTTTTATCCAAAATGGTATCTTTTAACTTCTCTCCAGATACATTAGAATGGTTTGCATCTTATCTCCAGAATAGAGAACAGTGTGTAAAAGTTCACCAGGATAAATCCTTATTTTTAAACAACCGTATGGGTATCCCACAAGGGTCCATTCTTGGTCCTTTACTTTTCAGCATTTTTATTAATGACTTGCCACTACACTGCTCAGCTGCAACATGTCAACTTTATGCAGATGACACAGTTATTTACACAGCTGCCAAGACTCCAGCACAGGCTGCAGATGTACTGTCTACAAGTATGGTTGATGTCCAAGAGTGGCTCTTCCAGAACCATCTATTGCTGAACCTTCAGAAAACAGTTTCAATGTGCTTTTCAATCAAAAAATGTAACCTGCAACATTTTAAAGTTAATATACATGATCAAGACATCAGTTTAGTTACAGAATTCAAATACCTTGGCATTGTACTAGATCCTCAATTCAAATTTAATCTTCATATAAAGAAAATTTCTAAAACAGTAAAAAAAAATCTGAACTGCTTTAAATTAATTAGATATTACATACCATACCAAGCAGCTGTACTGTATATGCAGTCTATGGTTTTTTCTCATATATCATACTGTTTGACAGTCTGGGCTCAAGCAGCTCCTTCCACAATAAGACATATAGGTTCATTATATAATCAAACTCTAAAAATCTTGGATAAAAAGCCCATTAGGTGGCATCACTGTTATATTTTAAAAAAATACAATCTATTGAGTTTTGAGAGTTTCACTGACCTCTGTTTTCTGAAATTAATTTTCAAATGTTTCCATAAATCAGCGCCAGAGCCACTTGCTGGTTTCATCCAAAGACAGGACAGCAGCAGAGCCACCAGGAGTTCTGTTAACAACAACTGTAAAATATCCCACTGCAGAACCACATTTGGACAAACAGCTTTCTCTATAAAGGGCAGTCATATCTGGAACACAATGCCAAATGAAATTAAAATAATAACGGACTTTAAAACATTTACTACAAAGGTTAAAAACTGGCTGAAAAATAAACAAGATTGTACCCATGTATGAAATGATTGTCTGCAGGGTGAGAGTGAATGAAGGGAAGGAATGAATGTGTTTGTTTTATAGTGAGTGACGAAGGGAGGGAGACCTGAAATAAGCAAATGTGAACCAGGTTTTTAATATTGTGTATTTATAATCTTGTTTGCATTGATGTATGTGGTTATTGTTTATTCTGTTTTAATTTTTTCTTTTCCTTATCTTTCTTTCTTTTTACCTGTTTCTTCTTTCTAAAGCCCATCCAGGGACAAGAGTTGCAAATTAGCTAACAGCTATACACTCTTTGTGCAACACATTAGATTGATTGTCATTTGATTAATTGTCTATGTTTATTGCACTGTCCCTGTCAAATAAACTAATAAAATAAATAAATAAAAAGTGCCACCACTTAGTATATCTAAATAACAAATTCTCTCCTCATGGTGCTGGTATAGGAAAAAAGCTACATAGGCACCAAAGTAATTAGACCATTTTTCTAATGTGGAAAGTTGAATTATCGGTACAGAATCAACATTTATTTTCTAGTTTTCCTTAAAATAAAATACTGTGATCTTTTTTTTTTTTAAGTTTGTTACATGTATGAATGAAGTGAATAGAGCTACAGTTCACTGAACAGCCACAAGGTGTCCCTAACCCATCCATCCATCTTCTTCCGCTGAGTATCCAAATATATTTCATCCTGTACTTTCAAGTCAAATTCAATAATATCAAAATAATAATGAAGAAACATGGTGGAGGAACATGATGTCTGCCAAAAATATGTATTTAATGCAGAGAAGTTCATTGTCAAACCAGAAGTGAGTCTTGAACACAGACGACAGGTACAAAAATTCAAGAGATAAACTCATGTATCCAGGGGGAAAACACTTTTTTTTTACTCCACCATCCACCGTCCACCATCCCCCTCCCACCTGTATACTTAAGTGATTTTGCAATAAAGACACTAGATAAGGATAGTATCTCACAGAGTGGCGAACGCTGACAAACGTTCACGGATGCTGCAGTTGTTGGGATCACCGACAGTTTTTACAGTGGTCAGCAGTTTTTCTAAACATGTTCAAAATTTTTCTTTGACAAGAAAAATAGTTTGGTTTTTTTTTGCAACAAGAAAAACTGTTTGCCACCATAAAAGCTGTTGGCGAACTGTTGTGTAACCTTTTATGAACCCTGACAAAACCCCAGCATTCTGTGAGATACAGACTTAACGGTGTATTCTGAGCTGAGAAACTTAAGATCATGGTTTACCTTCCTGATGTGAGGCCTTATTGATATAGTAGTCATTGTGCATGTGTGATGGTGAATGTCTGCTCCGATATTTCCGTGCCAGAACGGACGTATAGCCTGTGAAAGCTAAACAGATGACTCCACAAATGTGAAGCATAGAACTCGACTGTACACCAACAGGGCTAATTCAGAAATCTGACCTGGTTTAGGAAATGTTCCTGCTTTTCCACCCACAACAACATCCATTATTCACCCTTCATACCGTTTGCTTAACTTCTTTACAGGGCCAAATGCACAGTAGGAAGCTCTCCTCTTCAACCAACTGCTTACACAATTGGTAGGTTTGTAATTATTGTGCTCTGCATCTTTAATCAAACATTAAAGTAATACATGAACATACCATGATGAGGAAATATTGTGCCTCATGCACAGTAAAGCCAGCCATGCTTGACTTTCAGCAATCCTTCTGTGTTGGAGCACCATGTAATCCTGACACTTACACAACTGAACTTTCATATCTGCTCAACTGCCTTCTATTATTATCCAGTTCATCTCCGTAGCTTTCATTAAATGAAGAATGCATACAAATCAAAGACAGCAGAGCCACTTATTAGCGGCTCTTTCTGAGTCCCTGGCAGATCCCCGAAGAAGAACAATGGGAGTACAGTTTGCCTGCTCTGGCGAGCTCGCAAATTGTAGCAGCTTCGACAGCGTGCCTTACATGTTGGGAGTCATAAAATAACCTTTCACCGTGGGGCTTCTGTCTGGGCCCCATTTAAATGAGACCCACTGAGCCTGCCCCAGTTTAAACACAGTCTGCCAGTACTTGAGTCACCGGGGACTGATCACGGAGATATGGCACATGCACACACAGTCACAAACACAGGAAAAGTGCTGACACCCAACAGCTATTACTGGACTCGCAGTAACAAAGCCCAAAATGAAGAAACCGGGTCAGACGGTGGGGGGTTTGGGTTGATGGGTGATTATGATGGTGCATTTGGGCAGTTAACTCCGCTCTGAAACACTCCCCCCCACCCACCCCAGCCGTTCAAACTTGACTATGGAAACAAATGTTTGCGATGAATTCCACAGAGTTTGCTGAGACTTGTACAGTGTAATTACTGCAAAAAAACAAGTCATGCAGCATAGTTTTAAAGCATCTCTCCCTTGCATTTTGACTCCCCTTTGCTTTTGTCAACAGGCATGTACAAAGGGTTTGGGGGGGGATCAATCATCGAACAGTACATAACCATTGTGAAGCTTTAATTTAGCACCTCATTTAACTCAGTAAAAACAACTTTACAGGCTGGCATTCTGACACACATTTAATTCTGCCCTCTGGTAATGGTCTGCTCTGTTTAAAAGTCGGTTTGGCAGCTCTGCAGATAACAGATGGAAGAAAAATGAGGGGAATTATGAGAAAGATTGATTTCCAAGGGATGAATGGTCTGGTATTCGCGCAGATTTATCTGGAACAGACTTTCTCGGACTCTGGTATTATTGAATAAACACACGTGCACGCACCCGCCGCCCGCCGCCATATGCAGACAAACAGGAGCACGTGCACTCAAAAGCAAACGCACAATACTGCACTCATAACAACAACAACAACAACAACAAAAAAGCCACGAAAACAGAAGCAGAATTATGTGAGTCATGATGAAAATATCGCAGGAGGTGACAAGGGTGCAGACGGTTAAGGTTGTAATCGGAAGTTTCTTTTCAAACCAGCGCAGCTGAAAGACTCTTTGTGGGTATAAATAATCATATTTCACAAAGTAAGCAGAAATGCGGTCGGCGAGAAAAATCCACGTTTTCTCAAGCCCTTTCCCTGAAGTGCAGTAAAACTTTATTCCCTCTGAAGAACAAGAGCAACCATCGTCCTTTTAAGTGTCCCCAGCCCATCTTTAAGGAACCATAATATAAACCAGAGACTATAACTTCTCTTGTGGCATCTCTAAAGCAGACACAGGAATGAAGTAAGAAAAAAAAAGGGGGGGTTAAGGACCTCATTTGAGCCCCATAAAAAAAAAAAAAAAACAAGAAGGCACAAACATTTATCTGTGGCAAGGCTTTCATCAGACGCTTTAAGAGTGCAGAAATAACAGAGAGCAGGATGCTGGATAAAGCAGAGGCAGGAAATGGGGAGCGTGGGTCTCCGGCTCTCATGTTTCAGCTGGGACAAGGGGTCCTCTACTCCCCCCCACCACCACTACCACCACCATCACCACCCTGCCCTACCCTCTCTTCACCCCCCCCCCCCCCCCCCTCTGTTCTGCTGACATATGTAGACCACAACCCTCCCCGGCCAGACATTAGTGCAGCAACTGGAAACCACCACCCCTCCTCACAATGCGGAGAGGAGACAACGAAATGAGGCAAATGTTTAAGCCTGCAGGTATATAAAACGTGTGGATGTTTCCACTTGATGGTTTAACTAAATACCAGCCGGCTTTTCTGATGATTCATTACAGATGATTTTTTTTTCTTCAGGCGGGCTTTCATGTATTTGCTTTAGTCTCATTCCACGAGTGAGGATCTGGCTCTCAGCACAAGACAGGGCAAAGCCAGGATTAAGGGTTTAGCTCTGTCAATCAGAGTCAGAAGTGAGGCGACGATAGCAGCCGCACTTCCATCCTAACCGTGCAGTGTGGATTCTCTATGGAGACATAAAATTCAGTCGATTCTGTGTAGCGTGTGACTCAGATCAGGTGTTATGCCTCACCACTGATATCATCAAGCTCATTAGGGCCATTCTCATCAGAACTGCAGCACTTAGCCTGGCTTTAATATTAACAAACAAATGAACTGATTGTTGAGGATGGATGGAGGAGCACAGTGACCTCACGATAATCCTGGTAGGGAAGTGGTCCCTTTCTTGGAGCAAGTCAGATTTAGGGCTTTGTTCTTTGGCCAACTTTGATCAGATTAAATTAGATTAGATTAGATTAGATTCGACTTTATTGTCATTACACATGTATGAATACAAGGTAACGAAACACAGTTTAGCATCCAATCAGAAGTGCAAAGGACAGCAGTGCAGTATATACAGTAATTGACAGTATGTGCAATTTAAGCAAATATATGCAAATATATGCAGCAGTGCAGAAAGTTAAGAGTACCGTTATGTGCAATAATGTACAATAAGTTAGGTGGGCAGTTATGTACAGGTGAGGATGGTAAGAGATGATGGTAAGAGAGTCAGCGGGGAACTAAGTTCAATAACATGACAGCTGTTGGAAAGAAACTGTTCCTAAACCTGCTGGTTCTAGTCCGAAGGCTTCTGAAACGCCTTCCGGAGGGGAGAAGCTGGAACAGTCCATGAGCAGGATGGCTGGAGTCCCTAAGAATGCTGCGTGCCCGGCGCAGACATCTTTTCCTGTAGACGTCCTCTATAACTGGAAGTGGAGTCCCTGTGATGCGTTGGGCGGTTTTCACCACCCGCTTCAGCGCCTTACGGTCAGCGACAGAGCAGCTCCCGTACCAGACTGTGACACAGTTGGTCAGGGTGCTCTCTATCACGCAGCGGTAGAAGTTGCCCAGGATGTCAGTTGACAGATGGGTCTTCTTCAGTGTCCTCAAGAAGAAGAGGCACTGATGGGCCTTCTTGATCAGGCTGGTGGTGTTAACTGACCAGGACAGGTCCTCTGAGATGTGGGTCCCCAGGAACTTGAAGCTGGGGACACGTTCAACAGCTATGCCATTGATATGGATGGGGTCATGTGTCTCTCCCCTCTCCTTCCTGTAGTCCACTATGAGCTCCTTGGTTTTGCTGGTGTTAAGGAGCAGGTTATTGTCAGTGCACCAAGTAGCCAAGTGCTCAAACTCTGCCCTGTAATCTGACTCATCGTTGTCCCTGATGAGTCCGATCACCGTGGTGTCATCTGCGAACTTTATGATGGAATTGGATCCATACATAGGCCTGCAGTCATGGGTGAAGAGGGAGTAGAGGAATGGGCTGAGCACACAGCCCTGTGGTACACCAGTGTTGAGTGTGATGACGGAAGAACGGTTGGGGCCTGACCTAACATGCTGGGGTCTGTTGGTCAGAAAATCCATGATCCAGTTGCAGGTGGAGGTACTGATTCCCAGGTCCTCAAGTTTAGTGATCAGCTTGGAGGGGATAACTGTGTTGAATGCTGAGCTGAAGTCAACAAACAGCATTCTTGCGTAGGTATTCTTGTCATCCAGATGTGAGAGTACACAGTGCAGCGCTGTAGAAACCGCATCCTCTGTACTCCTATTGCTCCGGTAGGCAAACTGGTGAGGGTCCAGTGTAGGGGGCAGGCATTTTTTGAGCTGTGCCAAGACCAGTCGCTCAAAGCACTTCATGACTATGGGCGTCAGTGCCACAGGGCGATAGTCATTTAGGCACAATGGTGTTGAATGTTTCGGCACTGGTACTATAGAAGTGGTCTTGAAGCACGCTGGTACCACCGCCTGGGCCAGGGACAGGTTGAAGATGTCCGGGAAGACCCCTGCCAGCTGCTTACCGCATGCCCTCAGCACACGCCCAGGAATGCCGTCAGGGCCAGCAGCCTTACGTACGTTGATATGACTCAGTGTGTTACGGACGTCGGTGTGGGTGAGTGTGAGGTGGTGGAGGTCGTCAGAGGGTGGGAAATTGATGTTCTTTTCGTTATTGTCCTTGTCAAAACGAGCATAGAAGTCATTTAGCTCATTGAGAAAGGACACAGTCATGGCTATAGGTATGGAGTTGCTGGGCTTATAATCAGAGATAGCTTGAATGCCCTGCCACATGCATCGGGGATCAGAGTCCCCAAAATGTTCCTCCACCTTCAGCTTGTATCTGTGCTTGGCCTCCTTGATGCCCCTCTTCAGATCTGCCCTGGATGAACTGTAGGCCTGTGCGTCACCAGATCTGAAGGCATTGTTACGTGCCTTTAGCAGAAGCCGCACTTCTCTGTTCATTCACGGCTTCTGATTTGGGTACGTGGTGATCTGCCTTTCCGTGGTGACACTGTCAATAGTGGTGTTGATATGGTCCAGGACTGAGTGGGTGTAAGAGTCGATGTTTATGTGGGAGCCACAGGTAGCCTGAGAGGTGAACATACTCCAGTCTGTGTTCCTAAACTTTTCCTGGAGTACAGAGTCAACCCCCTCTGGCCACACTTTGATGGTCCTCACTGATGGCTTCACCCGGTTGATGAGCGGTACATACTTGGGGGTAAGGAACAAAGATAAGTGATCAGACTGACCTAGGTGGGGGAGGGGAGTTGCTGTGTAGGCTCCCACAATATTGGTGTAAACGTGGTCCAATGTTTTGTCCCCTCTTGTGTGACAGGAGACATGCTGGTAGAATTTAGGAAGCACTGTCTTGAGGTTAGAGTGGTTAAAATCACCCGCCACAATAAATGCTGCCTCTGGGTGTGCAGTTTGTTGTTTGCTAATAGCTGCATGTAGTTCTTTCATAGCAAGGTTAGCAATAGCATCCGGAGAGATATAAGCAGCTGTTATGATGGTACAAGTGAACTCCCGTGGCAGATAGAAAGGTCTACATTTAACCATGAGAAACTCCAGGTTAGCTGATCAGTGTCTCCCAACAGTGACAGAGTTCATGCACCAAGCCTTGTTAATATAAATGCAGACTCCCCCCCCCCCCCGGTCTTACCGGAGTCATCAGCTGCTCTGTCTGCCCGGAGAGTGTGTAGCCCGACTAGCTCGATAGCATTGTCGGGTATTCCACTATGTAACCATGTTTCCGTGAAAATCATGATATTGCAGTTCATAAGTCTCTTATTGTTGGTGATCCGAAGCCGTAGTTCATCCATTTTGTTCGCCAGTGACCGTACATTAGCGAGGAAAATACTGGGTAGAGAAAGCTGGTACGGTGTTAGCTTTAGCTTAGTTCTTAGCCCTCCGCGCTTCCCCCACCTTTGTTTACGGTCTCTACGCCGCCTGCGAGCACTTCCGGTCGGCCGGGTAGCTTGCCTAGCGTCGGGTGTTCTCCGGAGCTCAGGGATGAGACGTAGGTTGCTGATAAAAAGATCGTTATCGTTATTTTGTAATCCAACGTCCAAAAGCTCATTTCGGGTGTAAGATATGAAAGCAAAACTGTTCTGAACGAACAGACCCGAAATGAGCAGAAATAACACTGCTAATCCACAAAATCTGAGAAGACGCTGAGCCTCACGTTGTGCACGTGCCGCCATCTCAGCGTTGGTCCATGAAGTGGATTTATCTACAGATAAAGTAAGGCAGAAGTTGCACAACCAGCTAATGGCTAACTGGCTAGAGCTGACAGATTCCCAAACCTCATACAATGAAACAAAAGAATATCTGCAGTATTGTTCTCTTGCATCATCATAATATGTTGATACTACTACATCTGTAGTCTTGTTTCTTTTAGCTTACCATTCATATGTTTACACACTTATTGCCTTTTCTGTTATATCTACTAACTCTGACTTCCTGCTGCTGTAACACCTGAATTTCCCCCCATGGAGATCAATAAAGGATTATCTTATCTACACAGCTCTGGAAAAAATAAGAGACCACTGCAAAATCTTTCCTAAATTAGCATCTCTACATGTATGGCAGCCATTCAGTTTGAGTAGCTGCTGAATTCCTACACAAGGACACCTCAGTCTACTGAGGGAGGTACTGATTAGGTGATCATCTAAGCGTGCTAAGATGTATGGCAGCTGTGAATAATAAACAAAGTTATTACACAACTACAAATTTCACAGTACACAGTACTATGGCAATTGCTCATTTCATCTTCACCAGAATAAGTTCAAAATTAACTTCATCTGAAGTGCAAATTACAACTTAAAAGTCATCGAGTTAAAATAATTTTCCACTGTGTTTGATCAGCCACATGGTGATAGATTTCAGGTGAATTTGCCTCAAAACACCGGGAAATGATCACAGTTTTGCAGTTTACTCGTAACATCCTCTCAATGAAACATCATTTCTTTGAAGGATGTTAAACCTCAGAAAGAAAAGGAACTCACATTTTTTTGCATTATCCAGTTATTCATCAAAAACCTATAGTGTGCTGGTGTGGATGTTAGGTGTTTTTGGCACAAGACAATCCATAATTATCACCAAGAATATTGTGACTCAAACAACTCCAGAGAGAAATGAACTGTTGCGTCTTCATGGGTTCATGATCAAGCTTTAGATAATCTATCCACTGATAGCAGGCTTTGACTGAATAGAAGCTTCAGCTAGAGAACAAGTAACAGATGAAGATGTAGTAGGTGAAACAGAGGATTTTCATCATCTCATACAATAAAAGTCCAAACTTGTAGGGAGCTCGAAATGAAGAAGCGATGTGATTTTATAAATCAAGTTTTATTATCAGCTTCCAGTCCCTAACATGTCTCATCTCGATGCAGAAGCAGAATAAGAGAGGTCGAGCGCAGTCAGACCTTCATACTTATACCCACACTCCACAAAAGACATTGCATATCAAAGCTGACATCCTGCATTAACATAATCCCTCTCCATTGTCCTCTCTCTCCTCCACCTGACCCTGGGTGGTCAGGAAGTTCGATCCAGTCTCCACCGCTGCGACTCCGTCTGCTCCTTGATCTTCGCCGGTGGTCGAGACCTCTTGTCCTGCTCTGAGACGTGAGGTCATTCTACATATGCAATCTCTAAACATTCCACTTATGACTATACATATGTAGGTATGGATATATGAATAATATAAGCCACAGCCCCCCCCCCCAAACGTCTAAGAAAAGGACAATCAAATTAAGTTTTACAGCTTAAGATAACCTCCATGACACATTATACTGTTATACATCTCGACAGGAAAAAGGAAAAATCTCTTCAGCAGTCATGTTAACCTTCCAGTTATGCAGCATGATTCTGTTAAAAAAACCAGTGGTAACAACAACAGTATATTTAATGTCACAAGTCAGCCTTAAAACTGCAACGGCACAATCTGACAACATAGTTAACCACTCTTTGACAATTTTACATCAGTCTATGTGTCGTCTGGGTTTTAATCTTCTCCCGAATCTGCTGTAGGCCCGCTTGGGCGTCCTGGCGGGACCGTCCTGTAAGGGATCTGCAGCTTGGGGAGGAGAGTGGTTATTTGTTCCCTGCAGGGGGGCTGAGTCTTTTCTCTTAGGGGGTCTACCCCGCCGAGGCGCTCTCGCCACCCGTGCAGGCTCGTCGCTCAACAGGAAAGCAGGTTTAAGTCTGTCAATGCTGACTGTTTCTTTTCTGTCCCCTAAATCAAGCATGTGCGGCGGCAGAGTGCTGAGGAAGATATGTTGGAAAAGGAAGTTGTCATTGTCTGCCTCCCTCAGCGGCAGCATATCCTCCATGAGGGCCATCGGTCTGTGTCCTCTGTGGCCGTAAATCGCCAGAATCTTCCCTGCTCTTTCCTCGGCCGAGGGGACGAAGCTCTCAATGAGGGTCGCCTTCAGTTCTTTGTACTTGTCGTGGGCGGGTGGTTGTTGTATCACGCTCCGCGCGCATCTTGATGTGGCGGCATCGAGTCTGGCGACGATGTGGTAGAATTTTGTTTCGTCCGCCGTTATTCCTGCCAGTGCAAACTGAGCCTCAGCTTGCTGGAACCACGAGCTCGGGTCGCTTTGCCAGAACTCTGGGAGTTTGACGGTGACGACGCTTGTCTGGGCCGTCTCTGATGTGTCTGCCGGGCGAGAACGCCTTTCTTCCGTTCTCGCGGCGGGGCTGGGGACGGTGCTCGGTTGAGCCCTCTCTGACGATTCTGCTGTGGGGGAACGTCTTCCATCCGTTCCCCTGTCTGCGTTGGCGACGGCGTCAGCCTGGGTCGCCTCTGATGAGCTTGAAGTGGGAGAACGTCTTTGGTCCATCCTCACGTCTGGTCACCAATGTAGGGAGCTCGAAATGAAGAAGCGATGTGATTTTATAAATCAAGTTTTATTATCAGCTTCCAGTCCCTAGCATGTCTCATCTCGATGCAGAAGCAGAATAAGAGAGGTCGAGCGCAGTCAGACCTTCATACTTATACCCACACTCCACAAAAGACATTGCATATCAAAGCTGACATCCTGCATTAACGTAATCCCTCTCCATTGTCCTCTCTCTCCTCCACCTGACCCTGGGTGGTCAGGAAGTTCGATCCGGTCTTCACCGCTGCGACTCCGTCTGCTCCTTGATCTTCGCCGGTGGTCAAGACCTCTTGTCCTGCTCTGAGACGTGAGGTCATTCTACATATGCAATCTCTAAACATTCCACTTATGACTATACATATGTAGGTATGGATATATGAATAATATAAGCCACAAAACTGATTTATTTCAGGCGTGTTTAAACCACACGCCTGAAGGTAATATATGCATTCTTTTTCTTTTTCGTGATGCTGTAAACTGTAAACCTGCTTTAAATCCATTGTCTTTGTAAACAGTGGCTTGAAGTTTAGTTGTATTGTGCACAGATTGCACATTTTTGGGGGTTAATGGGAGTTTGTAAGAACTTCCATGCTGGAATCCGTGACTTCCTGATTAGTTGGAGAATAACTATGAGATGACGGACTGGGCCGTCCTTCTCTCACTCATCCATCAGTAGGGGGAAAGATAAGAGATTAAAAAAAACAAACTCAGTAAGGAAGAAGTGTGTTGTCCTTCATAAATCAGGGAATGTTTAAGATGGACATAGCGGTGATGACTTCAGTCTTTTCAGGAACTTTGTGAATTCACATTTGGAAGTGTCTCAAGGAAAGGAAATGTGGGCTGATGAGGTAGTGGCTATTAGGCTTACTACGCAACAGCTCCCATTTACTGTCAGATAACTGCATAAAAATGCTTCAGCACCTGTTGTCCAGCTCAGTAAATCCTTATTTACTGTAGCTTATATGTATGAGGGTTTTGGCATCTATCGTTCACCACACCCCTTTTGATTTAGGCCTTAAACCTTCAAAAAGTTACTGTCTGGAACTTTTGGAAACTTGTGTTTTAGTGGCGGCTTTTGGTCGCAAACTAAACTGCGGCTCCAGTGGCTCTATTTGGGAGAAAGTCTGGGCGCTCAGATTGTTTCTCCGAAATGAACAATGAGTGAATGAATGCAGCAAAGTTCACGTAGTGACTAAACACTGTCACTAAAACAGAAGTTCCCCTAATTTCCAGACAGGGTCATGAAAAAATAAAAAAAAACAACTGTAAAGTGGGGATTTGAATCTAGAATTAATAATAAAGACTAAACCATTTTCATGACAAGATGTTAACATTTTTTGAGACTATAATTTTTCATACATTTAATTCTTAAGCCTCAGAACATATTTAGAAGCAGTTACATTTTTATATTACTTGAGATACAGCAGGCAGAACAATTCTTCAATGACAAGCCCTCTGTGTTCTTAAAGAAATTAAAGTAGTACATGTTTCTTGATAAATTACTGATTGGCCCATTAATGACAGATTAGCTCATTCGACCATGATGAAAACACCCCAAAACTACCTTTTATGTACATGATACTGTGTATATGATAATGAAAGCTGAAATGCCACATACTCACATCTTGTGACATTTGACCTTGAGCATAACCTGGATGTAGCTCACCTTTGGACTACTGTGTGTGAGTTTAATGAGCATCCAGGCAGTTACTTACCGGAGATGTGGCCTAGTGGTAGAGCATCCGCCCCACATCCGGGTGGCTGTGGGTTCACACGCCAGCCAGGTCATAGCAAAGACCGTATCAAAATGGAACAGTACTTCCTACCTTCTAGCTTGGTGTTCAGCGTAATAGAATGGGGAAAAGAAAGTTAGCACACAGAGCTAAACCCCCACTGCACCTTTCACTGCTTACAGTACCTGTATGGCCAAGGGTCATAGAAATGGAGACAGACACTGCCCCTATACACCACACAGTATCCCACATACTTTCACCAGAGTAAACCCAAAATATGCCCTACCCACAAATTACGCTGACAGCAAGTTAAATGCCGGCCTGCCGTTGGACGTCTCATCTGGCTGTGCCACATTAGCTTCATATTTGCTACATAGCACTAAGCGGTGGCCTCGTGCTGGGCCGAGGAACCAAGACTACAGGGAACGCTGTAAAAGGACACGAGGGAAATAACAGCATTCAGTCTGCCTTTTTATGCTCATCAGCTTATTGGGCTTTTCATTGTGTCTTTGTGACTACATAATATTACCGGCATCATGGAAGAATCCTACTTTGCATGCTAATCAACTTTCCGAGAGCAGAATTGCATGGAGTAGCAACAGAAATAGATAAATGCGACAGCAGCCTGATTATATAACAAAAATGTATTTATATATATGAGTAGGATAAACACAAATTTGATTAGTAACTGTAAAACACAGGTAAATGAAAACCTGGAGGATCTAGTTTTCTCCTGTATATTTTCCTAACTGTTAACCTGCGCTGTAATGACATGCCCTTGACTGATTTCCTCTTAGGAACACAAAAATGCAAGAGGACATTAGCGGTTGAACACCAAGGGGGCGGCCACGATGCCAAATTAAAGGGCAGGAGTGGAGTGTGTACTTACACTCACTCATGATGTGCTCCGTCGGCCCTGCTGCTCATAATGGCATGAGAAGGGCCACTTAACTCATAATCACTTCGCTCTCCCCCTATGGCTCTGTCCTCCTCTCTATCCCACCTCAACCCCTGATTTCCCGGCTGTCGGCTCTGATCTCTAATCATAAATGAACTGTAAATCAAGAACAGGGACACAGGTCCACCGACTTACCCCCTCCCCTCTGGCTAGGCTCCTGTAATCACAGGGCTCTTGGCTAGTAAGAGGCCAACAAGCCTCTAAATGAGGAATGACTGTACCTCTAATGCATCAGTCATCTCAAGCTTGAAGAGCCTTTTTTTCTGAGAAAGAGTATATCGCAGGTAGGAAATCAGGTCACCACCACCACCACCACCACCACCACCACCATCATCATCATCATCTCTGCAGTCATTACCTCCAATCTCATCCAGTGCCATAATTGAAAGAGGGACCTTTTACACAATTATTTTCATTTGCCATCCGAAGCCTAAAAGGCAAAACTTGCTACAATATGACAGTAATTTCTGCCCCGTGGTGCCACTTTGACTCAACGCACACGCTCGCACGCATGCACACACACAATCTAGGTGGCGCAAAATGTATTGTGGAGGGACAGAAGTCGCCCATTCTGGCAAAGGCCCCCTTGTCAAGTGGTGCTACTTGTGCCGAGCTCTGCTAATGGACTGCTAATAGAAGTGAATGTTGCACTGTGAAGCTCCCCTGTAGTTGAGTGTGTCACAGGGGGTGATTAATGACACACTCTCCTCTTCTGCACTATTCGTCCCTGTCCTCGCTCCATATCTTGCGCTCACCCTCCTCTCTCTCGCTCTCCCTCACTTCTGCCTCCAGGTCCCTCTCGTCCTCACCTCTAATCTCTCTGTCCCCTCTCTGAAGTCCTTGCAGTCTCATTCATCTCACTTTTTTCTCTTTTCCTGTCTCGCCGCCCGCCTCTGGATTTTAGCACACATGGGGATCTGAGCTTGCACGCAATGTAAGATTCTTGTTTTAAAGAGGAAATACTGAACAGAAACCCCATAAGAAAGAAGTAAATTAGGTGTAGTTGGGTCAAGGAAGAAGAGTTGTTTTAGCATGGTGAGGTCAGGAAATCCATTTGGGAAAGTGGAAGTGTGTGGTGGTTTATCTCCCTACGTCTGCCCTGCGTTACACTGGCGATTTGTTCAGGGTGCACCCAGCCTCTCAACTCTGAGTGGGATAAGCCGTTAATAACATGAACAAATGGATGTTTTGTATATAAAAGAAGAAGGTGGTTGAATCCTTTCTGAAGGTCTGAACTGAGCATTTTGGCTATATGAGGTGGATATAGTGCTCTAAGTAAAGGCTCCAGAAATGACAAAACTGCACAACATGGATCTTTTAAAACCAGATATAGTAGGGTACAACCCTCTTGACAACTTCATGACTACGACAGAAAGATAAATACTGAAAAATTCTCCCACTTTAACTTCAACTGGCTCCTCTGAAATCCTAAACTGACTTTTCAACCAGTCAGATTGTTTTCATGATAGGTCTATTATACAGCACTGTTACTTTTTTCTTTGGTTGCAAAACCTTTAAAACAGACAACTTTGAGCTCTCCCTGTCCAGTACAAGACTACCATCTGTCTGCTTCAATTACATTTTTTGTTGCAAAGTCTTACAAATCAAGAAAAAAAATGCCTGCAAATATGGCAGCAACTTTTAGTGCCATGCTGCATTGGATTACTCTTAAAAGTAATATTTCAGACAAAAAAAAAATTGTGCTGGCCAAACTAAAGCGTTATCACATGATTATGCAATGTTTAACAGGGAACAATTTTTTTGACTGCAATTACTCATAAATAATCGCCAGCAGAATGAAAAAAGCAGCGCTCTCGAAATGCGGATACTGTTTCTACCAGACAAAATAGAGATGTAGAGCTCAATTCATGACACAAACTCCTCATTTTATTTAATTCTGGGTGTTCAGATCAGTTTGCTGGAGTTTTGCTGTCATACTATGTGGACATATGGACTGTATCAATGTACAGTCCCAACTCTTGAAACTCCAGTACTATTTCTAGTCGAACAGTTACGGGTGGCATGGACTCCTGATTTTACTTAGCTCTGATTGTTCAGATTGGTTTGCTGGAGTGTCTCTGTCATGCTTTGTGGCTATGTGGACCATGTTGGGGCATGTTCCCAGTCTTGGAACTGGAGAGAAGAAGGGGAGACGGCTGCGAGATGAAGGGGGGGGGGGCATTCCCCACTGCTGCAGCCCCGGCTCGTGGATGGTGCTAATTCAGAGGTTTGTCTCTTTGAAGATGGGAGCTGGTCTGCAATCCAAGCAGCGAAGCAGCGAAGGGAGCATCTGCCATGAAAAGCAGATGTGAAAGGGGCTGACAGCTAGGCTAAAGGCTAACAGTTAAGCTAGGGGCTTCCATCAGCTCTATTCACAGGTGTCTGGTCCCCAGAGAATGGACTGTCTACTACTGGAGCTCACATCCAAGGGGGAGGTGAGAGCATATTTGTCAACCCTCACGTTAATGAGTTAAAAAAAAAACTTGAAAAATGATAACTTTAAGGTACATTACATTGGGGGAAAATATTCACTTTTAATCATGATTAAATGTGAATAAATGCAAAATTTTGAAGATTAATCACTATTAAGATTATTTTAATCCTTGCCCAGCACTGACTGTTTTACTTCTATCATAAATCAGGGGAGTAGTGCGGTCATTTTCTCATAAACTTCTATACAAATCAGATGCATCACTGCAACCGGAACAGGCGCCATCTGCTGTCTATTAGAAGAAATGTGGGTAAAAGACACTTCTGATCAGCTTCACCTTTCATTCCTGTAAACTACTATTTTACATACAATGGTTCTAACAACCTGAATGATGAGTTTACTGTGATTACCATACACAAGTTTAATAGATGTTCACTTTTTATCCTCATTTATGTCTTTATAATTTTGTATCAAGGCTCTTGACCATGAAGATGAATGATATTTTTTTTTCTTAAACTGTAGATAACGTTTAATAGGAAAAGGAAAATTGCTGGAATAGGAAATTTAATGACTGATCATGAGATTTGAATGGTTCTTTTGGTGGATTAGGCTAAACTACCTAATCTTCAGTGCAGCCCTATTTACAACAAAGACTCCACCAGCACAGCACAAGACATCCTCATCCACCAGATGAGTCCAGAGCTGTTCCCAGCCCCAAAATAGCAACTGTGTATATTTTTGCTTTTCATAACAATAGTACATGACATCAAGTGGTGCAAGGAAGCAAACTCAGCAGCTATTTTTCACAGTAATTATCACTCACTGCCAGGCTCCGTCTGTGGCTCAGCTGCTCGTAACCAGCATGCAACTCCTGACCCCACAAAGCCACACCATGTACACACTTTTTTTTTTTTTTTATTTTGCCCCCTTTCTTCACCTATGTACCAAGCAGCTCAATTCCAATTTCCGCCAGTTACACAAAATCCCTCAATTACGCAGAATTGCTTGACTCTGAATGTGTCATATACTGTCAGGTCACGGGCACCGGCTATCATAGGAGGTCATTTATGAGTGCTGCTCCTTCACACAATGTGCTCATTGTGCATGCAGGCCCCGTTTGTGTAATGGCCACAACGGTTGTAATGTTAGCAGCCCCAGGGAGGCTTTTTATAATAATAACCAAAGAAATAACATTCATTCTTTAAGCTGCATACAGATCAAGTCGTCTGAAAGAGGGTATGGAAAAGAGCAAAAACTCCCTGTTCAGAGTCATTATATTTCACATGTATACACATTAATATTTATATATGTGTGTATGTGAAATATCTTTAACTTTTCTGTCCATAAAGAATCCTCAGAGGACACATCATCATAAAGTGGAGAGGCAGCAGAGACAGAAACATGGTGTGAGAGTGAGAGAGCGGCGAGAGGAAGAGCGAGACATAAGAGCGCCTCTGTGGAAAAACTGAACTAATCCCAGGAAGGCCAGCGCCTGTGCATCCACTGCCTTACACAGAGAAACACTATATAAATGTCAATGTTAAGGTCAGCCACGAAAATAGGAAAAGAAATCAAGGACGAAAATGCATTTAAACGCCATTTACTTTCTCATATCATGCATGTAAGACAAACCAACAGAAGCCACATCTTTATGATTTGTTATTCAAATCCTGAAGTTTAGAAATCCTTTTTATGAAGCACTTTTAATTCTCCTAAAGGTCCTATGTTGTGCATTTTCCAGGGATTTAGTTATACGTTATAAGCGCTAACATCCAAAAGGACATATACATGTAGATTTAAAGACCAAACGGCACTCCGGTGTAGATTTACAGCTCACAAAAAAGAGCTGTTGGAAACAGTTGATTTTTAGCCTTCTCACTGAGCACCTAATCTGATTGGTTCAATGTTTTTTGAGTGGCCCAATTAAAAGTAAGGAAGTACTCAGGGTGTTTGCTTTGTTAACTTATGGGCATTACATGTCCTCTCAAGCAGGGTTAATATGTAAAATCTATCACGTTTGTTTCATGGATACCAGTAGTGTTGTATTACTCGAGATTGGTCTCGGTCTTGAGACCACATTTTGAAAGTCTGGGCCTCATCTTGGACTCTGAGAATCTTTGTCTCAGACAAAATGTATTTTAAATAAAGACCATTCAAGATCAGGAGTTGTTTATTTGTTCACATATATAGTATGATTGCAAAGAAATAGTCCCCTTAAATGTAATGATAAAGTTATTTATTTTATGTCACCGCTAACGGTCCCCATTACACAAGTGGGATAAGATGAGAGGAAACAAAGAGGAGAGGAGAGATGCAATTAAACTCTTGTTTAAATATTTTTCTGTTGATAGGTCTTTTGAGAACATGTGGACATTTCACATTTGCTAAATACAGCTGGATAAGGATGTCTGAATCAATTAAAGATGGTTATTTTGATTTCAGCACCCTTGAATTTACTCAGAGAAGGAACTAATACAGCGGAGAAAATAAATATTGAACAGGTCAACATTTTTCTCATTAAACATATTTCTGACGGAGCCACTGACCTGAGATTTCATCAGATATCAGTAACAACCCAAGTAATCCATACACACAAAGAAATCAAGGCAACTGTGTTCACAAAAGTTATAGTCAATAAAGTGGAATGACACAGGGAATAAGTATTGAACACATTTGGTGAAATCCATTTAATATTTAGCAGAAAAGCCTTTGTTGGTAATAACAGCTTCCAGACGCCTCCTGTATGGAGAAACTAGGCGCAGGCATTGCTCAGGAGTGATTTTAGCCCATTCTTCCACACAAACTCTTCAAATCTTGAAGGTTCCGTGGGTGTCTTCAGTGAACTCTGATCTCCAGTTTGTACCACAGATTTTTAATTGGATTCAGGTTAGGTGACTGGGCCATTCTGGCAGCTTTATTTTCCTTTTCTGGAGCCAGTTGAGAGTTTCCTTGGCTGTGTGTTTGGGATCATTGTCTTGCTGAAATGTCCACCCTCGTTTCATCTTCACCATCTTGGCAGATGGCAACAGGTTCTTATTAAGGATATCTCTGTACATTTGTCCATTCATCTTTCCTTCAATTATGTGGAGTCTGCCTGTACCATGTCCTGACCCCCCCCCCCCCCCCCCCACACACACACACACACTATGATGCTCCCACCTCTGTTGGTATGGTGTTTTGGGCTGATGTGCACTGCCATTTCTCCTCCAAACATGCTGTGCGTTGTGGCATCCAAAAAGTTCAGTTTCGGTCTCATCTGACTAGACTATATTCTCCCGATATTTTACTGGCTTGCCCAAACGTTGTGCAGCAATCTTTAAACGAGGTTCTACATGCTTTTTCTCAGCAATGGAGTCTTGTGAGGTGAACACAGAACCCATGTCGGTTGAGTGCATTACTTATTGTTTTCATTGAAACAGTAGTACCTGCTAACTCCAGGTCATTCTGGAGCTCTCCACGATTGTGCTTTGGCTCTTGGATAACTCTTCTGATAATTCTTTTGACTCCTCTGTCAGAAATTTTGTGAGGAGCTCCTGGTCGTGGCCAGTTTATGGTAAAATGATGTTCTTTCCACTTCCAAATGATGGCTCCGACAGTGCTCACTGGAACATTCAGCGGTTTAGAAATGTGCCTGTAACCAATGCCATCATTATGTTTTGCAACAATAAGGTTGCGAAGGTCTAGAGAGAGCTCTTTGCTTCTACCCATCATAAGTTCTTTGTGGTGTGACAATCTGATATTCACAGACCTTTTTAAATGCTATCAGTCAGGGCTTAACCAGCTGAAATTAATTTGCACAGATGGGGGATGGGATGGCTTCCTAAATTCTGATGGATTTCAGCTGATTTCTTTGCTCTCTATGCCTTTTTGCACCTCTTTTTCTTCATGTGTTCAATGCTTATTACCTGTGTCAGTCAGCGTCGTGGTACCAGTGTTAGCTCATCAGCTAATAGCTCAGGGGCTATTAGCCCATACTAGCTACCTTCAATTCAGTTCAATTCAATTCAATTTTATTTATATAGCACCAAATCACAACACAGGTTATCTCAAGGCACTTTACAAAAAAAAAAAGAGTGGGTACCTTATTAGCAACACATATTAGCTACCTTTAGCCTTTAGCTGGCCGTGTAAGCCACAAGCCCAAGATACAGGCAATCGGCCATGGAATCACAACAAAGCCTCCAGTTCCCTACAATCAAAATGTCCTGGGACCAGATGCTGCTGGCTCTCATGCCCAGCAACCCCACCGTCCTCCGTGGAGCCACTTTGTTCTCACGGGCAGCGGCTTTCAGCTGTCTGTGAGAGAAGAGTGGAGCCCCACAGAGCCACACTGCCCTTTGAGATCCCTTGGCTCAGTAGCTTGCCTCGGGTTGCAGCGATCGTCCAGCGTGCGATGCTAGCTATTTGTTGTGGAATCACGGCAAAATTTATTGGGCAAGAGACCGGACTGACGCGAGATACACCATTAACTGTTGATCAGTGAACCAAAGCGCTGCTCAGTGCTCAACCGAACTGGAAGGAGCCGGCTAAAAGCTACTTAGCTAATGGCTAACTGACGTAAGAGGTAGGGTGGAGTTGAACAGCTGAAGTCTGTTTCTTAAAGTGACAGGCTTTGAATCAGAGCATTTGAAGAAAGCCAAGAAATATTTTTAAAAAAATTGCTTCAATAATTAAAGAATTTAAGAAAATATGAAAAAAATATGTCACAAGCATTTCATTAAGACATGAACAAGCTGTTGAAATGTGTTAAAAGAGCAGTCAATGACCCCTTTAAAGGCTATCAGTCAGGACTTAACCAGCAGAAATTAATTTGCACTGATGGAGGATGGGATGGCTTCCTAAATTCTGATGGATTTCAGCTTGTTTCTTGGCTTTTTTGCCTTTTTGCACCTCTTTTTCTTCATGTGTTCAATACTTATTCCCTGTGTCATTCTACTTTATTAAATATAACTTGTTTTGTGAACACAGTTGCCTTGATTTCTTTTTACGTATGGATTACTTGGGTTGTTACTGATACCTGTTGAAAATCTCAGGTCAGTGGCTCCATCAGAAATATATTTAATAAGAAAAATGTTAATGTGTTCAATACTTATTCCCTGTATCATTCTACGTTATTAAATATAACCTGTTTTGTGAACACAGTTGCCTTGATTTCTTTGTATGTATGGATTACTTGGGTTGTTACTGATACCTGGTGAAAATCTCTGGTCAATGGCTCCATCAGAAATATATCTAATGAGAAAAATGTTGACGTGTTCAATACTTATTTTCCCCGCTGTATATATCATCATCATCATCATCATCCGTATTTATTTTGACAGGATATAATTAGTCCCTCAGTTGGGGTGGGTCCTCTTACAGCTGAAGCTGAGTTTTTACGCCAGATGCCCTTCCTGACACAACCCTGTCCATTTTATCCGGGCTTGGGACCAGCACAGGCAGCACACTTGATCTGTGCACCCCCTGTGGTTGGGTAACCAACATTTCCCTCCTCCGTTCCATTACTGCTGAGCACCAAGCTGGCTGGTAGGAAGTTCCACTTTTTCACGGTCTTTGGCATGACCTGGCCGAGATTTGAAACCCAGCCTGCCGGTTGTGGGGTGGATGCCACCACTCCGGTAAGCGGTGTGTGTGTGTGTGTGTGTGTGTGTGTGTGTGTGTGTGATATGGCAAGCTGTTCAGGAAAATATATATATATATATATATTACAAAGAAAAGCTTGGAATATATTGAATGAACTTCGGAATTGTTATGAACCTTCATACGCCGTTACGCAGCGCCCCGAGGGAGGAATGATAAACCCATGCGCAGGAGTACATTTGTGCGTTTTATTAACATAAACCCCAAAATAACAAGTCCAGCAAACAGTCACAACTATACAGAGAGCTGGAATGATGATAATGAGGCCACCAGACATACAGGGACGCTTCCTGGATGCTCAACAGCCCGGAGCAGGGAATGCCTAGTGCCGCAGAGCTGCTGTCGGCACAGGGAGAAAGGCAAACATTAACTTACGGTGCTGGAGCGATCCAGGGCTGTCCATGCAGTCTGGTGGATGAAGATGAAACTGGCTGACGGAGTAATGTAGGGAATGGTAACTTGCATACACGAAGGTACACGCTGTTGTGTATGAAGCACATAATGCTCCGGCGGTCTCTCTCTACTCTCACAGCGTTTAAGTAGTCAAAATACTAATGAAGGAAGAGACCGCCAGTATGAATGAGCATGGGCTGGACGTAATTGAAAACGTGTGCATGAGTGAGTGTATGAGCATGTGAATGGGAGTGAATGAAGTGTGTGCAAGTAAGTGTGTGAAACACCGATAATGAGGATCAGCTGGCGATACTGACAGGAGGAGGGGGCGTGCCCGAGCTGTCAGGGAACGAGGACCCAAAGGACTCCCTGAAGCGCCTGATGGAAAATAAATAGAGAAGCGGGCCAAAATAACCACGGGTCAGAACTGGGTTTGGGACCACCAAACCCAGGTTCATGACAGGAATATATTGAACAAACTTCAGAATATATTGAATGAAACTGTGAATATGCTGAATGAACTTCCAAATATATTGAATAAATTTCAGAATACATTGAACGAACTTCAGAATATATTGAATGAAAATGAGAGTATATTGAATGAACTTCGGAATATATTGAATGAACTTCAGAATACAGTGGTGTGACCAAGTGTTTGTCCCCTTCCTGATTTCTCATTTTTTTGTATGTTTGTCACACTTAAATGTTTCAGATCATCAAACAAATTTAAATATTACACAAAGATAACACAAGTAAACCAAAATGCAGTTTTTAAATGAAGGTGTTTATTATTAAGGAAAAAAAATCCAAACCTACATGGCCCTGTATGAAAAAGTGATTGCCCCCTAAACCTAATAACTGGTTGGGCCACCCTTAGCAACAGCAACTGCAATCAAGCGTTTGTGATAACTGGCAATGAGTCTTTTACAGCGCTGTGGAGGATTTTTGATCCACTCATCTTTGCAGAATTGTTGTAATTCAGCCACACTGGAGAGTTTTTGAGCATGAACCACTTTTTTAAGGTTATGCCACAGCATCTCAATCAGATTCAGGTCAGGACTTTGACTAGGTCACTCCAAAGTCTTCATTTTGTTTTCCCTAAGCCATTCAGAGGTGGACTCGCTGGTGTGTTTTGGATCATTGTCCTGCTGCAGAACCCAAGTACGCTTCAACTTGAGGTCACTTGAGGTCACAAACAGATGGCCGGACATTCTCCTTCAGGATTTTTTGGTAGACAGCAGAATTCATGGTTCCATTTACTACAGCAAGTCTTCCAGGTCCTGAAGCAGCAAAACAGCCCCAGACCATCATACTACTACCACCATATTTCAATGTTGGTATGGTGTTCCTTTTCTGAAATGCTGTGTTACTTTTATGCCGGATGTAATGGGACACACACCTTCCAAAAAGTTCTCATCAGTCCACAGAGTATTTTGTCAAAAGTCTTGGGGATCATCAAGATGTTTTCTGGGAAAACTGAGATTTAGCCTTTATGTTCTTTTTGTCAGCAGTGGTTTTCGTCTTAGAACTCTGCCATGCAGGCCATTTTTGCCCAGTCTCATTCTTATGGTGGAGTCATGAACACTGACCTTAACTGAGGCAAGTGAGGCATGCAGTTCTTTGGATGGTGTTGTGGGGTCTTTTGTGACCTCTTGAATGAGTCGTCGCTGCGCTCTTGGGGTAATTTTAGTCGGCCGGTCACTCCTGGGAAGGTTCACCACTGTTCCATGTTTGTGCCATTTGTGGATAATGGCTCTCACTGTGGTTTGCTGGAGTCCCAAATCTTTAGAATTGGCTTTATAACCTTTTCCAGACTGATAGATCTCAATTACTTTGTTTCTCATTTGTTCCTGAATTTCTTTGGATTGCAGCATGATGCCTAGCTTTTGAGGATCTTTTGCTCGCCGTCACTTTATCAGGCAGGTCCTATTTAAGTGATTTCTTGATTGAGAACAGGTGTGGCAGTAATCAGGCCTGGGTGTGGCTAGAGAAATTTAACTCAGCTTTCCAAAGATGTGATAAACCACAGTTAATTTATGTTTTAACAGAGGGGGGCAATCACTTTTTCACACAGGGCCATGTAGGTTTGGATTTTTTTTATCCTTAATAATAAACACCTTCATTTAATAACCACATTTTGTGTTTACTTGTATTATCTTTGTCTAATATTTAAATTTTGTTGATGATCTGAAACATTTAAGTGTGACAAACACACAAAAAAAACGTGAAATGAGGAAGGAGGCAAACACTTTTTCACACTTCTATCGGTGAGCGACAACTGCACTAACATGAGACAGCTGTAACTACTTAAGAGATAACAGGGGAGCAGCTACAAACAGGACAGGTGGAGCTGTGCAGACAGAGGACACCGGAGAACAGGGAGGACAAATAATGCAAACAATAATCATAAATAAACCAAATCAGGGAGAAAACATAAGTGAACTAAGAACCTGAGGATAACCCAACAAACTGATGATAACAGAATAAAGGCGCAACAGTTCAAAACCAACAGAAAATGTGGACATGGTTAGAAACCATGTCCAGATATGACAATGAAAGAGGACTGGAGGAAAATTTTCAATCCAAACACATCCAGTATTACAGTAATCTTCAACATGAAAATCATTTTGGTGACCAAAACCAAAACCACCACTCCAGGGAAGACTAATTGGAAATGTCTGCTGATTGGCTAATGACTTAGTCACCATGCCTTAGCTATTTGATTGGTTGAAAGTGTTGGGACTGCTTTTTCTGCAGCAGATTAATTAGGTCACCTCATTGAGTTCAGATGGGTATTGCATAAAACCAAGAAAAAGGATTAAGCCAGGATTTTCAAATAATTCTGGCTTAATCTATACTTGACTTGGTTGAATAAAAGTAGGATAAATTAAGCCCAGTCAAATTGCTATTGAGATTTATTCTCTACAGCTAGCCTGGTCCAGCGCAGGCTTAAGAGTCAGGCTAAAATTAATCCTAGTGATTTATTTGTCAGTGCAAGAGTCAATTCTATAAGAAATCAGTGTTTTTGTGTGTGTCAATAAATGGTCTACTGATGTAGTCTGACTATTAGATAATAGATGGTATGTGAGGTGATTTTGCTGAAGCTGCACTTAATACCTGAGAAGCTATTGAATTTTATTTCAAATAAATATTTCCAAAAAATATATTAAAAAAATGTTTTTTTACCCAAACTAAGTGATGTAGTATGACCATCAGATGATGGATGACGTGTGAGGTGATTTTGGTGAAGCTGCACTCAGTTATTTAGAAGTTTTTAACTATCATTTCTAATAAATATTTCCCTAACCTATGATTTTTTTTTTTTTTGGTCCAGCTAACAAGTGTTACTAACAGGAGACCCTAGTGGTTTTGCAGCATTTAGTGGCACTAACCTTGATGATGCTGAAATTTAATCCTAATAAATATTCCCAAAAGCTATGAAAACATTTCTTTAATCCAAACTATGTGTTGTAGTCTGTCTAGAAGAAGATGGATTGCATGTGAGGTGATTTTGGTAAAGCCACACTTTGTAATTTTCAAGTTATTGGATATTTTTTTAAATAAATATTTCCCCAAACTATGAAAAACAAAATTTATGCAAACTAAGCATTTTAGTCTGACCAAAACAACACAACTGACGTATGACCTGATTCTGGTGACATTACACCTTATGATCATGACAGTATTTAATTTTAAGGGGTTTTTTTCCCCTTGGAGTTACAATTTGCAGACCGTCCCTGCGCATTTCTTTCCTCGACGGCAGCTCGTAGACACCAGTGTAACTGCTGGAGCTCAGAGGATGGCTCTTTTTAATGAAAATGAGGTTGTAGCTCGTTGTCCACTTTACCAATGCATTAGATTGGTGTGGTTTGTGTTTTAACAATGTTTCGTTCAGGAGTCATTGATCCACGAAGTCCGAATCTGTGAATATCTTGCCAACTTTACTGAAGTGTCCCTCACGATGGAACAATGAATACATTTCTTCATTGGTAGAATGATATTGAACATGGTTACTAGCATTTTGGCCACTACATACATTTGCCAGGGTGTTAACCAGTTCTTCATTACTTAGGATGGCTGCAACTAACTTTTTTGCTGATTCACTCATAGCTGCACTTGTTCCATTTCCGTTCATTACATATAACACACACCAAAAACAATGCTAAGGGTCCAATTGGTCCTGATCACACACGTAGAAAACACAGAATATATTGAATGAAACTCTAATATACTGTATATATATACTGTACAAAACACTTCGGAATATATTGAATGAAACTGGAGCCCCAAGGGGTGATGAGAAATGTAGTTCATTCAATATATTGGGAAGTTCATTCAATATATTCCCAGTTTCATTCAATATATTCTGAAGTTCATTCAATATATTCGCAGTTTCATTCAATATATTCAGGAGTTCATTCAATATATTCCAGGATTCATTCAATATATTTCAAGCTTTTCTTTGTAATATATATATATATATATATTTTTTTTTTTTTTTTTTTACTCCATGAACGGCTTGCTATAACACACACACACACACACACACACACACACACACACACACACATATAAATATACTGTATATATTAGTGGTGTTGGCGTTATTGTGTTAATTTTGCAATCACAGTTAACGACAGTTAACGGCAGAAAGTGCAAACAGTACTTTTTGGCCTAGTGGCTCTCCATACCAAAGCCGTTATAGCCACAGACACTGTATGCGCCACGCAGACTTTGCTAAATCAAACAAGCTGGATTACAGCCATGGATATCCCCAAAGTGCAGTCATGTATAAGTTTCCAACGTTATCTGTCGGAGCTCTCACCTGGATAATTGTTACAGCCTCCTCCAAAACTTTGCCTGAATGTTGTGCTGTTCTTCTGTGGAAGCTAGCTAGCTATTAGCTAGTAGCTACTAGCTACATGCTAGGTTATAGCTGACCTCCAGCTGCTGACACGGACAGAAATTTGCCTGTTTTCATCCTCGTAGGTCCAACTGTTAGTGAGTACCAATCTAAAAAAATTCTCAAGCTGTGTTCGTAATGTCCATTCACTCCCCCACCGTTTCTGCACCGTTTCTGCAGCACGGTGAGTTGTCATCACGAGCAAGATAGCTGTTTGTTTATGTTTGCAAATTCTCTGCTAAAAGGGAAATTGTCTGTTGTGACACACAAGCTTTTGTGTTGATCTCCTTAAAAGTGGTGGATGTTTGCTTCTCTTACCTTTTATTTTATTGATGTTATCGACTGTGGTTTCTACTCGTGCTGTTTTATATTGTCTTGTTAGTTTTATATTGTTTTTGTGCTCGTGTCCTGCTCCTTGCTTTTGTTTTTATGTGTGTCCTTGTTGTACAGCACATTGTGTAGCAAGTGTTGTTTTTTAAAGTGCTTTATAAAGTTGATTGATTGATTGATTGATTGATTTGCTATGGGAGAAAGAGCAAGCTCCTTTTGTGGCTGCTGGTTGTTGTTCAGTGATATTACTGAGCCCTGGCATTCCGTTGTTTGCACATGCAGTCTACTTTTGAGAATTTTCTGGAGAATATTCTGGATAGTTTTTGTCATTTCGGATATGTTGAGAGCTTTAATAAACCTGCAGGTGAAGACAGCAAGCATATTTGTCCACTCCCATGTTCATAACAGTATGACAAACTTGAAAAATTACTGACTTAAGGTACACTGTATCTGTATGGAAAACCACGTGATTAATGCGTTATTAATCGTGATTAACTCAACATTCCAAAAGATTAATCGCGATTAAAACTTTTAATTGACCAACACCACTAATATACATGTATATATATATATACAGTATATATATATATATATATATATATATATATATATATATATATATATATATATATATATATATACTGTATATATATATATATATATATATATACACACTCACACACAGTGGTGTGAACAAGTGTCTGCCTGACAAAGTGAAGTAGACCAAAAGATCCTCAAAAGCTAGACACCATGCTATGATCCAAAGAAATTCAGGAACAAATGAGAAACAAAGTAATTGAGATCTATCAGTCTGGAAAAGGTTATAAAGCTTTATTTATTTATTTATTTAGCGAATGCAAAGTCCTCAAGCCAAGCAGTTGCCTCCTGGTTTGCTGTATGGAGGGTGTGTAATCCTCCTTCCAGTCTTTGGAGTGGGCAAGCCTCTATGATGTGTTCCATTGTTTGCTCCTCTCCACATGCACACAGTGGGCTAGGGCTACTGCCCCATCTGTGAAGGCTGGCCAAGCAGGGACCATGTCCAGTCCTGAAGTGATTGAGGGGAGGTTGGTGCCCGGGACCTGTTGGTTGGGGTTTGTCACCAGGAGTTTGTTTGGGACCTCCTTGGTCTCCCATTCCTCTTGCCAAGCTGTCTGGATGGTGAAATCAGCTGGTGGAGGGTTTATCCAAATCAGCCGTCTGGATGGAAGTTGGGCAGTGAGTGGGGTGTAGATATCTGCATGGATTGGTAAGTGAGGAGAGTCTTTGGCTTTTTGAAGCATCCTTTGAGTTAGTGCTGCTCGCCGGATGTGTGTGTGTGGGGGGGCTATGTTTGACAGTACAGAGAGCCAGGGGAGTGGTGTTGAACGGATTGTCCCAGTTATGGTTCTCATGGTTGTGTTGAGCTGGGTGTCTACGTGGTGTGTGTAGGATGACCTGGACCAGACAGGGGCACAATATTCTGCTACAGAGTATGAAAGGGCCAGCGCTGAGGTGTGCAGGGTGGAGGCTGCCGCCCCCCATTTTGCACCAGCGAGCTTGCAGAGCAGGTTGTTTCATGCCTTCACCTTAGCAGCTGTCCCCTTTAAATGTTCCTTGAATGATAGGGTCCTGTCAAGGGTCACTCCAAGGTAGGTTGGATTCGAGGCATGCTTAAGTTTGAGTCCGCTCAGGTGGATGTTTAGTTCTCTGGCAGCTTTTACATTGTGGAGATGGAATACACTGGAGACGGTTTTTGCTGGGCTTGGTTTTAGGTGCCAGATTTTGCAGAACTGGTCCAGTTTGGCAAGATCTTCCGTGAGCACCCGTTCCAGTGACTCAAAGTCTGGTGCTTGGAGTGCCAAACAGATGTTGTCTGCATTGATGAATTTGCGGGATTTTGTAGTGGGCAGGTCGTTTATGTAGAGGATGAACAGGGTTGGAGCTAGAACTGAGCCTTGTGGGAGTCCGTTTTTCTGTGTTTCCATGCGCTTGTGTTCTGACCGAGGTGGACTCTGAACCACAGACTTGTGTCCCTAAAGCTTTGGGACTCAAGCAAACCACAGTGAGAGCCATAATCAACAAATGGCAAAAGCATGGAACAGTGGTGAACCTTCCCAGGAGTGGTTGGCCGACCAAAATTACCCCAAGAGCACAGCGACTGTCACGATCTGAGCGCGGGGGGATTCCACCAGGCTCAGTCTTTTTTCATATTTGTACTGTGTTGTCGTTTTGAGTTGTAATTCCTGTTTGATTTGTCACGTATTCTGTATTGTGTCTTAGTATAATTAAGTTTCCTATTTACGTTCATTATAGTTTGTTATTCACATTTTTGAGGTTGCTTGTCTTTATTTTGCCACCGCTTTATATTTTTAGTCTGTTGTGTGTTCTCTCTTTAGGTTGACAGCTATCAGTACATTTCCGGGTTGTTGCTCCACGGAGGTGGGGCCCTGTCAGCTGTCAGCCTGCTCTCTCCTCTCTCATTACTCCCAGCTGGTCTAAATTGTATGTTTGCTTTCTCCTGCCCGCTCATGTGACCCACACCTGTCACTACTTGTGTAATTTGTTTCTTATCCTATTTAAGGGCAGTTATTTTCTTTTCCCGATGCCGCTGTCTTGTACATGCTTCCCTTCATCTCCACCAGAGCCCTGTCCTTGCTCTGGTGTGCCTTGTCAGTAAGTTTACTCGTTTGTTTGTATTTTCCGTTAAGAGCACTGTGTGGACTTCGTTATTTTCAACAGATTTCACAATCTCACAGTTCAGCATGTGGTTCTCACCTCTCTGCCCCGAAGGGCAATTCATGACAGAAGACAGCGGCCAACAAGAGACCCAGCTGCTGTGAGCTTGGGGATTTTGGGCCATTTTTGTTTTTCACTCAGTGGCAGCGAAGGCTTGCAGGTTTTCCCTATTTTTCCCCAGTTTGGTTTTCTTTTCTTACCCGGGGTTAATCATGTCTGTCACCCTGGATGTGTCAACCCTGGGACTGGGAAAAGTGGAGCGGTGGGCTGTGTGTGTTCTGGAGGACATTCTTTTGCAGGCTTGAGCTTCCTGTACTCCCGAGGCAGCCCGAGAGTGTCTGAAGGCCATGGCGCAGGCACTTGAGGCATGCCCCAGCCTGTGGGACCACCTGGGGCTCACAGACCTACTCCTCTCCATATTTTTCCCACAATCTATGAGTCACAAGCCGGGGGAATCTGCTCAAATGTCTGTGCTTGCACCAACGAAGAGCAAGCACTCACGCACACGGAAGCCTCCAGCCTCTCGCCGCTCTCCGGCGGCAGCTCTGCCTCCTCCTCCTCCCGAGCACTGGCCCACTCCATCGGCCAAGGAGCTGGAGGAACACAGGCAGGTCTTACTAGCAGAGACTGAGCTCCTCCTGGAAGTTAAGCCATGGCTCCTCCTTGCTCAGGAGCTGGAGGAGATTTCACCAGGGGGCCCGGAGTTTGAGCCAACGAGGGAACATCCCCTGACTCCGCAGCATCTCCTTCATCACCTTGAGCCTACGTCTCCACCTCCCACTCCCCAGCGTCGTTCAAGGAAATCCCGCTGGAAGAACGCTCCCACCTCTCGGTCGACAGCTTCTCCCACGCCGAGTCAGACAATTCCCACAGCAGTGTCCTCCTCATGTTTCTCCTCGCTGGCTGTCCCATCAGCCACACTCATCTTCCTGTGCTGCTGCAACGCCCGTCTCCTCGACGTCTCCTCCCACTGCTGAGAGTTGAGCTGTTTTCTCCCCGGCTTCACTCAACAACGTGTCTGCAAGGGTGGCTCCTCCACGTTCCTCTGAGGGGCCTACAACCATTGAACTCACGGACAGGGCTGATTTCCAACCAGCTGCAGCAGAAAACATCATGCTCCAGGAACACAGGCAAGTGACTTTTCATTCTCTATTATCAAAATACAGTATGAATTATCTTGCCTGATTCCCGGTGGTGAGGCTCAGTTCTCACAGTCCTGTGAGCTCTCACCACCTGCTGCAGCTAAAAACTTTTCACCTGCTCTCTCCGTGTCTCCTCCTCTGCCCCCTGAGTGTACGCCGGCCCCAGGATTGCGCCGCCGGATGTTGGAGGAGCCTGCGGCCCTGGAGGACCTGGTTCCAGCCCCGCAGCCATGCTCTGAAAGGAGGGTGAGCGCTGAGAACAAGCCGACACCTGCGCTGATGAAAGAGCATCCCGGGGCTTCAGCTAAGCAGGATTCAATGTTAGCAGGAAGTCGATCTCCTATCACCATGCAGGGCGAGCCGTCTGCGTGGGTCACCTCGCTGGGGGGGTCCCAGGACTGAATTGACCACCATGCCTGCTGCAGGGGCCACCGCAGCAGACCCAGAGTTGGACCTTCAGAGGGGCTGGCCCGAAGAACCATCACCCGGATCGATGGAGTCCTGGATGGCGGCGGAGCTCAAGAGCAGGCAAGTGCTCTCTTTTGTCGTTGTTGTCTCTATTTTGGAAAGATCTTGCCTGGCTCTTGGTGGGGAGAGCCAAGTGCAGCCGTCAGCTGCACCTGAACTCACCTCGCTGGGCTCCACTGCTGCCGGTGACCCTGACCCTGTGTCTTTGCCTGTCTTGCCTGAGCTTTTCCCCAGAGTCACCGAGGATTGTCCAGCTCTGCCAGAAATCTCCGTGGGTGCCAGCTCACTGCCCGAGATTCCCATAGGTCCAGCTCCTCCGGCTGAGGTCATTGCGGGTGCTCCATCCCAGCCCAGGACCTCCGTGGGTGTTGCTCCACCTCCAGATGAGGTCGTTGTGGGTGCTCCGTCCCAGCCCAGGACCTCCGAGGGTGCTGCTTCTCCGTTGGCTGAGGTTGTCGTGGGTGCTCCGTCCCAGCCCGGGACCTCCATGGGTGCTGTTCCTCCTCTGGATGAGGTCTTCGTGGTGCTCCGTCCCAGCCCGCGACCTCTGCAGGTGCTGCTTCCCTGTTGGCTGAGGTTGTTGTGGCTGCTCCGTCCCAGACTGGGACCTCTGTTGGTGCAGCTCCTCCTCAGTCCTGATCTCCGTGGGTGCTGTGTCCTAGTTGAGGACTGGTGTGGGTGCTGTGCTCCAGCCCGGGGGCTACCGTGGGTGCAACTGTGGCCCAGTCTGGACCCACCGTGGGTGAAGCTATGGCCCAGTCCAGGCCCACTGTGGGGACAGCTTTGCTCCAGCCCAGAGCCACCGTGGGTGCTGCTTTTCTCCAGCCTGGAGCCACCGCGGGTGCTGCTTTGCTCCAGCCCGGAGTCACCGTGGGTGCTGCTTTGCTCCAGCCCGGAGTCACCGTGGGTGCTGCTTTGCTCCAGCCCGGAGCCACCGCGGGTGCAACCTTCCTCCAGTCTGGAGCCACCGCAGGTGCAGCCTTCCTCCAGTCCGGAGCCACCGCGGGTGCAACCTTGCTCCAGCCCAGAGCCACTGCAGATGCTGCAATGTCCCAGTCCGGGACCAGTCTGGGATCGTGGTTCCCCTTCCTTTGCCTGACGCCATCGTGGTTCCCTCTCCTCTGCCTGACGTCACTGAGGCTTCCCCTATTCCTCCATCCTCTTCATTTCTGGTCGTACCGGTTGGGCGGCCACCCCCTGGACCACCTTTTCTGTGTAGGTGGTTAAAGAACTCTGGTTGACCGCCTGACAGACTGTGCCATTGGGTTGGCTGGCTCATATTCTCCGGCAGACCACCCGACTCTTACCACCTCGCCGTCTGCCAGGCCTGGGACTTTGTCCAGCCACCAGAACAGCCTAGTTCTTTGGTCCAGGGGGTCTAGGTGCCTGGTTCTGTGTGGGTCCTGAGCGAGGCCTTTGGTTTTTTTTTTTTGTTGTTTTTTTGTTCTCTCTTAGTCTGGACTCTGCTGGGATGTTTATTCTGAAAGTTTTTCTTATTTTCTCTGGTTTGGTTCGGTCCCTCCGTGCCTGGGTCCCCCTCCTCCCACCCGGGGTGGGGTTGTTTTCTTGTTGGGGTGGGGGTTTTTTGTGTGTGGGGGATCTTTTCTTTTGTTGTTTCCCTGGGGTGTCTGGTGTCCACCCCTTGAGAGGGGGGCTCTGTCACGTTCTGAGCATGGGGGGATTCCACCGGGCTCAGTCTTTCTGTCTTTTTTCATATTTGTACCATGTTGTTGTTTTGAGTTGTAATTCCTGTTTGATTTGTCACATATTCTGTATTGTGTCTTAGTATGATTTAGTTTCCTGTTTATGTTCATTATAGTTTGTTATTCACATTTTTGAGGTTACTTGTCTTTATTTTGCCACCGCTTTATATTTTTAGTCTGTTGTGTGTTCTCTCTTTAGGTTGACAGCTGTCAGTATGTTTCCGGGATGTTGCTCCACGGAGGTGGGGCCCTGTCAGCTGTCAGATTGTGCCCTCCTCTCTCATTACTCCCAGCTGGTCTAAATTGTATGTTTGCTTTCTCCTGCCTTCTCATGTGACCCACACCTGTCACTACTTGTATAATTTGTTTCTTATCCTATTTAAGGGCAGTTATTTTATTTTCCCATTGCCGCTGTCTTGTACGTGTTTCCCTTCATCTCCACCAGAGCCCTGTCCTTGCTCTGGTGTGCCTTGTCAGTATGTTTACCCATTTGTTTGTATTTTCCGTTAAGAGCGCTGTGTGGATTTTGTTATTTTCAATAAATTTCACAATCTCACAGTTCAGCGCGTGGGTCTCGCCTCTCTGCCCCGAAGGGCAATTCAGGACAGTCACAACTCATCCAAGAGGTCACAAAAGACCCCACAACAACATCCAAAGAACTGCAGGCCCCACTTGCCTCAGTTAAAGTCAGTGTTCATGACTCCACCATAAGAAAGAAACTGGGCAAAAATGGCCTGCATGGCAGAGTTCCAAGATGAAAACCACTGCTGAGCAAAAAGAACATAAAGGATTGTCTCAGTTTTGCCAGAAAACATTTTGATGATCCTCAAGACTTTTGGGAAAATACTCTGTGGACTGACGAGACAAAAGTTGAACTTTTTGGAAGGTGTGTGTCCCATTACATCCGACATAAAAGTAACACAGCATTTCAGAAAAGGAACATCATACCAACAGTAAAATATGGTGGTGGTAGTGTGAAGGTCTTTGGCTGTTTTGCTGCTTCAGGACTTGGAAGAATTGCTGTGGTAAATGGAACCATGAATTCTACTGTCTACCAAAAAATCCTGAAGGAGAATTTCCCGCCATCTGTTCATGACCTCAAGCTGAAGTGCACTTGGGTTCTGCAGCAGGACAATGATCCAAAACACACCAGCAAGTCCACCTCTGAATAGCTTTAGAAAAACAAAATGAAGTCTTAGGAGTGGCCTAGTCAAAGTCCTGACCTGAATCCGATTAAGATGCTGTGGCATGACCTTAAAGAGGCGGTTCATACTCAAAAACTCTCCAATGTGGCTGAATTACAACAATTCTGCAAAGATGAGTGGGCCAAAATTCCTCCACAGCGCTGTAAAAGACTCATTGCCAGTTATCGCAAACACCTAACTGCAGTTGCTGTTGCTAAGGGTGGCCCAACCAGTTATTAGGTTTAGGGAGCAATCACTTTTTCACACAGGGCCATGTACAGTATATGTTGCTATATGTCTCTGCACTTTAACTGCAACCATTTGCACAAATGCCATATCTGCACCTACACTACCGCACTGAAATGCACTACGGCTATTCATCTCTAGCTGTCCGAATTTAGGATTGCTGGGTTTATTACCACTAATCGTTTACCACTATGGAGGGGAGAGTCCTTCTGGCTGCCATTGGCACCACGGGTTGTATCACTGTATACAGACTGTACATAGACTGCTGCTGTCACTGTTTGTTCTTGTTTTTCGTTTTTTCTCCTTTTTTAAACCCAGCCCAATTTCCTTCTTTCATAAAATGCACACCAATGTAGAGAGAGAGAAACGCCATTTCAATTCTCCTGTATGTCCTGCACGTATGGTAGTAATGACAATAAAATCTTTGAATCCTTGAATCCTTGAATGTAGGTTTGGATTTATTTTCCCCCTTAATAATAAACACCTTCATTTAAAAACTACATTTTGTGTTTACTTGTGTTATTTTTGTGTAATATTTAAATTTGTTTGATGATCTGAAACATTTAAATGTGACAAACACAAAAAAAGAGAAATCAGGAAGGGAGCAAACACTTTTTCACACCACGGTCTCTGTGTGTGTGTGTGTGTGTGTGTGTGTGTGTGTGTGTGTGTGTGTGTGTGTGTGTAAAATATGGTCTTGGTCCCTACTCAGTCTCTCTTGATCTTGGTCTTGACTTGGTATCAAACCCTTAAAATCCTGATATTGTCTTCACTTCAGTTAACATGGTCTTGACTACAACACTACATAACAAATCCACATATTTCAGATGCACTTTAGAACTCAGTTACAGAAATCATTTATTTAACTTGGGGGGGGGGTATGTTATCATATTTAACACAAGGTAATGCTGTCCATCTTATCACATTATTCCTTGCAGCACCAAAACAAGCCGACCTCCTAACCCAGCAACAGAGACACTGATAGCACCATATACTGTATCTCCGTCACTGATGTGAAAAAAAGCAGACAAGCATCTGTTCATGCACCAAAGGTTTGCAATCCAGCTACTGTCACAGAGCCCTTAGCTGTCTTTCTGGCTCCAACTTGCGTCTATCTGTCTCAACTTGTCTCCTTTGTCTGGGGTTCAGCAGGTTAATGAGCACTCTAGCTTTGCAGCGCTCACCTATTTCTAGATGCGATGACAATCTTCGTCATCTCCCTCCCCCCAAAAAAAGGTTAAATTACCACTACAACCACATGAAAATAATTCCAAAAACCCCTCAAATATGCAGTCGAGGGGTGGTGTTACATGAGCCACTTTGATCGCTAGTAGCTTTACACCAAAGAAGTGACTCTCCAGCGATTTGGAAATGTGTAGAGCTCATCAGTGCCCCAAAATAGAGAAGGCCCATTAATTAGGTTCAAACCATGTTCTCCCAGTGTATCGACTTCTTAATGGACAGAGAGGAACCTTGTTCGTATTCCCACCCAGTCAATGACACGGAGCTCTCTGGAGGGGGGTTTGGGGACGGGTATTATGTCATCTCGCCATGCCCTTCAGAAACTGGACCTGTGCTGTTTTTCCATTCTTCCCCTCCCTCTTTAGCTCATTAACTATGTAGGAGAAAGATGAAGGTCTGCAGCGGCCAGATAAGGTTGCTTGCAGACCCCTCGTCCCCCATCTGGGGATGTGTGCTCGGAGCCCCGATTTGAGCTTGTGCTGATCTGGTACTGGAGCATTAGAAATTGCAGGGAGATGAAGGAGGCCATCTTCAGCGGCCATGTGGTTCACCCAAACTCAGGGCCACAAAGAAAACACAAACCACCTATGGTATACCTTTGATTCTACACACATGCATAAACACAGAGTTTCGCCCATGTTTTTCTGTGCTTGATACTCTCAATTTCACATTTCCTGTGCAAAAATCATCTCCCAGCACATGAAGAAAACATTTTCCAGCAAAGGGAATGCCTGAAGTTCAGAATGAGGTGAAATACAGAGAAATTAAAAATGACTACTGTGGAGAGCTTTGTTTGATATGAAAATAAACTCTCAAATTCGCTTTTTTATGTAGAGCAGAAACACTGATTAGTCAGCCCTCTGAGCAACAGACAGGAGCACTAAATCAAACAGGCTAACAGCCTCACTTGACTTTGATATCTTTTACATTAGGATGATTATTTTATATTAGTCTCATCTCATCTCATTTTAGAATTGCACTGTTCACAAATTGTCACTGGGTAATTTTGTAACTGTCCTAATTCATTATATTGATTGATTACCAGTGGTCTAAATTGGTCAGGAATGGGAATCTGAATCACATTTTCTATTAATATTGCCATCCAAGTGATGAATCCCGTGTTATAGTTTACCTTAGAAAGGTGCAATCTTTAGGATTTTGCAACAATCTCTTGGAGAAACAAATTTGAGAAACATATGTTTAGACGCTATCATAAATGTATAATAATGACATCTGGTTTCTCCTTTGATTTCTGCTGTAAATATGGAGCAACTCCACTTTCTCTCCGTGCACCAAAGCCTCACTGGAGCTGCCAGTAGTGGATCAAACTTTCACCCCGTGTCAGGCTCCCTCTCTGAAGTTTACCTTGAGCCGCTCCGATGTCCACCAGCAGGAAAAGCAAAAGCCAGCGAACGGCGGGCATCTCCGAGGGGGACCTCCGCGCTCTCCCTCCGTCTCCGTCAGTCCGTGCAGCCAACCCCATGGTGAGGAGCCAGAAGTGCGCACAGAGCCAAGTCCGAGTCTGTGAGAGACTGCTGTCAAACACGCAATATAGTCCCGCTCTGTGGTGTTCGGGAAGAAATGAGGGGGAGAAAAAAAAAAAAAAAAAAAAGAAAAGATCACTCCAAAACGCGCAGGGTGTTCAGCAGGTAAATCCAGCTCAGTGTTTCTGCAAACATGTGACACTTTGTGGAATAAAAGGTGCGCGCATCGCCCGTGGGTGCGTGAGGATGTTGGATCAAAATCTGCCTCCTTTTGCTCTACCCTGTAAATGTTCACTCAGCCTGTCTAGGGGTGTGGATCGATCTCCCGATGGCACATTCATGCTCCACATCAGATTTCAGAGTTCCCCCCCCCCGCAGCTGAGTCCGTACGTCAAGCCTGCTTCTTCCACGGGAGTAAAATGTGCGCGGAGGTGCGCTCCGCTGACGGGACTGAACCGGGCGGAGGAGAGGAGAGGAGAGGAGAGGAGAGGAGAGGAGCGATGTCTGCGGGCCACCTTCCTCCTTCAGCCAATCCAGGGGCGCAGGGAGCGCGGAGGCGCTGCGTCAAAACCTGGCCCGGACAGCAGCGAGGAACGGATGCTGGCGGCTCCGTGGAGTGGGCAAATGATAATGATCACTAACCCATTTTAACAAACCGGATTAATTGTTGTGTGGCAGTAAATTACCAGTTTGTGCTAGATAATCTGATATAGATAGTGGATGTGCCTATGCCTCATTAGCAAATGGGTGTTTAGTCCATAATCACTTATCTGGGGGGGGGGGGGAAACACATTTAAAAGAAATGCAACCTGAAAACCTGGCAAAGAAATGAAATCTGCAAATCAGAGAGAGAAAAAAAAAGGAACATTTGCAAGGGGAAAAGGCACAGATTTGTTAGGAAATGTACCAAATTTACTACAAAACGTCACAAGTTTATGGACAAAAGTCTCCATGTTAACAGAAAACAAATCAGAAATTTGCAGAATACTCAAAAATTTGCAAGAACAAAAGCTGACAGTTTAGACAGAATGAAGTTGAAATTTTAGGCTACTTTTAAAAAGTTAAAAATTTGCAAGAAAAGCAAGAATATGAGGGAAAATTCATATTGATATAAAAATACTGTCAAAGTTATGAAAAATGCTAGAAATTTATAAGACAAAATAGCAAATTTTTAAGGAAAAGCACAGATTTACAAGATAAAATTTGATAATATACAAGAATATAGCATTAAACAGTCTCAAAGCAAAAAAAAAATAATAATAATCACATGACTGTTGTGTCTGCATGGCCTTGACACACGACTATCTCAGTAGTTAGTGGTGATGCTTAAAAATTAAACCCACAAGCTACCTAGCCAAAATGAATAAAAAAACAGTCATAGCTGGAGTTTGACCGTTACTTTACGACTGCAAAAGGCCCACGGACTACAATGTGCAACCCTCCCCAAATGACAGCCTCCTTTCAGAGAAACATCCTTGTGAAGGTGAGTTTTTTTAACCGCACACTTTTTTTAATGGCAATGTATTTCCTTCATTTCAACCCATGGTTGCAACTTTACTTTTTTTTTTATTTTTATATATCACCAATCCATGAGGCAAAAAAGGCTGGGGACTGTGGCTTATATTATTCATATATCCATACCTACATATGTATAGACATAAGAGGAATGTTTAGAGATTGCATATGTAGAATGACCTCACGTCTCAGAGCAGGACAAGAGGTCTCGACAACCGGCGAAGATCAAGGAGCAGACGGAGACGCAGCGGTGGAGACCTGAACGAACTTCCTGACCCCCCAGGGTCAGGTGGAGGAGAGAGAGGACAATGGAGAGGGATTACGCTGATGCGGGATGTCAGCTTTGATATGCAATGTCTTTTGTTGTGTGTGGGTATAAGTATGAAGGTCTGACTGCGCTCAGCCTCTTCATTCTGCTTCTGCATCGAGATGAGACATGTTAGGGACTGGAAGCTGATAATAAAACTTGATTTATAAAATCACTTCGCTTCCTCATTTCAAGCTCCCTACAGGGACCACTGATTTAAGAGAATGAAGTTGCAAATTTGAGAGAAAAAAAATTCCAAAATTTACAATACAAGTTAGAAAGGCAGTAATTTACAAGAATGAAGTTGCAAAATGACAACTTTACAATAAAATTATAACATTTAGGAGAAAAAATTCACATCTTTAGGAGCAACAGGTTTCACAAATTTACTAGAAAATGTCATGGTTATAAGGAAAAAAATGCTTCACATTTTAAAGAAATAGTCAAATTTATTCAGAAAAGCTATTAATTTACAAGAAAAACTTGATGATTTATAAGAGTAAAGTTGCAAATTTACAAGTAAAAAGTTACAGATTCATGTTTTTTTTTTAAAAAGTCTCACATTTAAGAGAAAAAGTCCACATTTATGACAAATTTTCAGAAAGTACAATTCAAAAGAGAAAAGTGGCATATTTAAGATGAGAAAAAAGTTTGTCCCAATCAATTAAACACACAGATCTGCTAAGAAAAAAAAAAATGGGGAAATTACAGCTTATTATACTCCAGGGTCCCAAAGTGGAGTGGACAGTTTTTGATCTGCTTAGTAAGCAACAAAAAACTGCAAGTTTTTTTCCTTCAGACTAATTAACAATAATATGAATAATCCTGCAAATACATCTGGTCTTGTGTGTTATATATTCAACCACAGAATTAGTGCAGACAGGTGCTTCCGTTCCCCAGTCATTCAAAGGACCAGAAACATAAATCGTCATTAATTTAGTGCGGGCTCTGCCAAAGGAAGGAGTCATTTATCTGATTGGAACCTGCACTCGCCCTTGTTCCAGCCACTGTAATTGTTATTATAAATGGTTAAAACGTGCCTCAAAATCTGAGTGATCCATACTGAACCCAAACTTAGCCGATATCCTTTCAGCCAACAGCTAAAAAACGTTTTGTTTCTGTGACTCATAAAAAAAAAATAATGGGTAGTTAGATATGTATGACAGATGTCAAGGCTCCAATATGAAATATGACCCTCTGCACCAAAAGTAAACTGTTAAAATGTAAATTTAATAAACATACTGTAGTCTTCTCGCCTTCATCATTATTCATTGTAATATATTGTGAAAAGACAGCTGTAATCGTAATGATAGCAATGAAGGAAATCACTATTTTTCCCTACTCTTTTTTTGTATGAATGATATTTTGGTAAGGTCAAATATTATACGGCACATCCTAATGATAATCTTCAGTAAGTATTTGATGCATTGAGAGCCCCTTATTTCCCTCAAAGTTTTGCCACATTAGTTCTTGTTTTGATTCAAGCTAACACCTTTTTTGAAAAATAAGCTAACAGGGAAGTTAACATCTCTTTGAAGGAAACATATCCTGCTCCAGTACCCCTATCATTTCATGTGATAATGCAATAAGTGCATTTATACCAGCAACAACAAACACGGAACACAGGGGCTGTAACATTTTTGTCTTGTTGTTTCACTGTTACGATCACTGTAGTAGCTCCTGCTTCCTCCAGTGGTGGTAAACTCACTCTTGCATTGTTGTTTTGCTTTGTTTATGAACATTCTTATGTACTTCTGCTAATCTCAAGAGGAAATCAGTTTTCCTAACACAAGACTCACTCACTGGAGAACACTAAGATGTAAAAGCAAAATTTATAAACATCCAATCAAAATAGGTTTTAAAAACATTACAAGCTACAAAATGTCATTAAAATACTATTATGAGCCCAGAAAAGTACTGTGTGGCCAAAAGGGAATTGAGGCACTTTATGTAAATGACAGGTACTGTATGTACAGAACAAATACAAAAGCAAGCTTAATACAGTAGCAATATAACAGCACATCCCAATAGTTTGTGCTTAGTGAATAAAACTCTTGCATTTTCCTCAGCTGTTTCTATGTCTGTTACCTTGGTAACTGCTTTTTTCACAGAGCTGACTAATCTACCCTCTATTATGTCTATAAGTTTCAACTACACCAGTCAGTCATAGTACTCAACATAATTCTATATCTATGACTAAATAATGATAATTATTGTCATTAAAAGCAGTTTAATTATCTTTCCCACTTAATTCATGTATTACACAAACAACTAAAGCCTGTAGTGTATTGATATAAAGTCATAATGTTGTGCTAATGTGATTAAATTGTTAATTAAAGCAGCAGTATGCATTATTAAGAAGAAACATGGAGTTGTTTTGGTTGTCCTCATGCCCTGACTATAACAAGGACTGGTTAGCTTCTTACCCAGGGGCCTCTACTCTCCTTAAGGTGTGTTCAGACCAAATTCAAATTTTTCATCACATTTTGTTATATGTAAACTTAATGTAACAGCATGAATAGATGCAAAACCACATCTGAGCGAGTTGCAGAGGGGCGGGGTTGCCTTCTTAACTTCTTCAGCTGTTTTTTACCTGCTATGGAAATCCCAAAACGCCGTCATGTTTAGCTTTACAACGTTACCCAGTGGGGCACACAGCTGGGAAAATGTCACTGCCTCCTCCAGAAACCGCACCTGGATGATGGTTGTTTACAGTGCTAGCCTACTAGCCCTCATTAGCACATCGGTAGCAGGAGTAGTGGGTGGATAAATTACAGACAGCTTCAGAGCTCCAGTCCAAATGTCTGCAGGTGAGCGGCAGTCTGATTTTCAAACTAGTTTACTCTCTAGTTGATGCTTTTACTCCGGTGATGGTAGAATGTGATTAGCAATCGTGACCAACTCACTCAGACACAAATTTGCGAATCCACATCTATTCACATCTTTGCATTGAGTTTACATGTAATCGCCCCACGTGAAAAATTCACTTTGCATTTGGTCTGAATGTATGCGGCCCTGCTTATCCTCACATGGCTCTAAGTCTGAGCCCCTCTTGTACACTGAGCTTTTTACACTATGTGTAAAGACTAGGGCCGTGCATTGATTAAAAGATTTTAACTAGTTTATTTGCACATTTTTGTATAATTGTGATTAACCTCTAAAATTACAATGAAGAAACAATGAAAAAGAAATATTTTAAAGCAACTTTTTGTTGCTTTTCTTCATAAATATACAGCACCCGTGACCTTCTTATTCAAAAAAATACTGCTACAGTATCTGAATTCGAGACAATCAAAGGGCAAAAAAAGTGCCACCGTCTAAGTTTGTTTGCTTAATGACCCACCTCGAGTAATGCACTGAGACCCTGATATTTTGGCAATGGTGTCTGGGTGTTTTGCTCTCAGGTGATAGAACAGAGATGAGCTGCTTCAATGATAATGAAATTCAGCCTTGCAGAACACACATCTAACTTCTTTTGTCCAAAGAGCCATCTGGTAACTGTTTGAAAGAGAGCTTTCCATCTAAAAGTGCTTGTTTTTCCTTCTCCATCATTAGCACTTAGCATAGCAACTGGAAGCAGTACTTGTGACCGTAAGGCAGCTTGGAAGTCCAACTGGGCTGGAGTGTGGACAAGAGATAATGCAGGAAAATAACAGGAAATGACGTGAGGGCAGTAATTTTTTAATTGGACTACATTAATGAAAGTTAACTCGTTAATATCCCCACCTGTAATAAATACAGTCATTGTCCATTATAATAACAAATCTTCAGCACAATCCAAATGACCACTACTACGATTGGTAACTGGACAATAAGCACAAGGTTTATGGTTAGAACACCTCTTGTTCCTCTTTCCCTTCTTCTTCAGTTCCAATTAGCAGTTAGAAAGCCTTCAGATCTATGGTCACAACCTGCTGATGCTTCACGTTATGGATTTTCTGTCCAGAGGTGTTGCAAAGTATATCCCTTTCAGATCACTTAATTTAACATAAGCTAAAAAAAAAAGTTATTAAGTCAAGTCATGCTTCTTTAATTGCTACTAAAATGCTTGAGATGCAGAAAATTAAGCAATGAAAGGATAATTATTTGATGGGCTAAAAGTGGCCTCAGTTATAAGGAGAGATTTTGCACTCAGCAGGGCTAGTCACTGACTAAATTTGGCAAGCTAACTGTAGCAAACTTTCCGACTATTAAAACTCAGATCCAAGAAGATCAAATTCCATCCATCCATCCATCCATCTTCTACCGCTTTTCCGGAGGTCCGGGTCGCGGAGGCAGCAGTTCAAGCAGAGAAGCCCAGACTTCCCTCTCCCCAGCCACCTGCTCCAGCTCTTCAGAGGGGATACCAAGGCGTTCCCAGACTAGCTGGGAGACATAGTCTCTCCACCGAGTCCTGGGTCTGCCCCGGGGTCTCCTCCCAGTGGGACGTGCCTGAAACACCTCAAGTGGGAGGCGTCCAGGAGGCATCCTAATCAGATGCCCATACCACCTCAACTGACTCCTTTCAATGTGGAGGAGCAGCGGTTCTACTCTGAGCCTCTCCCGGATGACTGAGCTCCTCACCCTATCTCTGAGGGTGAGTCCAGCAATCCTACGGAGAAAGCTCATTTCAGCCGCTTGTATCCGCGATCTCGTTCTTTCGGTCATTACCCAAAGCTCGTGACCATAGGTGAGAGTAGGAACGTAGATTGACTGGTAAATCGACAGCTTTGCCTTAGAACTAAGCTCCCTCTTCACCACAACAGACCGGTACAACGTCCGCATCACTGCAGATGCTGCTCCAATCCGTCTGTCGATCTCTCGCTCCATTTTCCCCTCACTCGTGAACAAGACCCCAAGATACTTAAACTCCTCCACTTGGGGCAGGAGCCTGTCCCCAACCCGGAGAGGACAATCCACCTTTTTCCGGCTGAGGACCATGGACTCGGACTTGGAGGTGCTGATTCTCATCCCAGCCGCTTCACACTCAGCGGCAAACCGTCCCAGCAAGAGCTGTAGGTCATTGCTGGATGAAGCCAACAGGACAACATCATCTGCAAACAACAGAGATGAGATCCTGTGGTCACCAAGCATGACACCCTCCATTCCCTGGCTGTGCCTAGAAATCCTGTCCATAAAAATTATGAACAGGACCGGTGACAAAGGGCAGCCCTGGCGGAGTCCAACTCTCACTGGGAATGACTCCGACCGAGTGTTGGCAATGCGGACTAAACTCTCACAACGGTCGTACAGAGACCGAATAGCTCGTAACAACAAGCCCGATACCCCATACTCCCGAAGCACCCCCCACAACAATCCACGAGGGACGCGGTCAAATGCCTTCTCCAAGTCCACAAAACACATGTAAACTGGTTGGGCAAACTCCCACGAACCCTCAAGAATTCTCGAGAGGGTAAAGAGCTGGTCCGATGTGCCACGGCCAGGACGAAAACCACATTGCTCCTCCTGAATCCGAGGTTCGACCAACGGCCGGACTCTCCTCTCCAGTACCTTGGCATAGACCTTCCCAGGGAGGCTGAGGAGTGTGATCCCTCTAAAGTTGGAGAAGAAGATCAAATTCATTGTTTTATTAAAGAACAAAGAGACAATTAACTGGGAGTCCATGTATTGTCCAGAATTTTTTTTTATAGAGGGGGGCCACATGGGGGCCACTGAAAATCTTGGGGTGGCACATCAAAATCTATTTAAAATGTAATCACGCTGCGTGCCCGCTCGTGTTTGGTCTGAACGCACCTTGACAGTGTGATCTGTCCTATTTTGCTGTATTTTGTCAATATTTGTTAATAATATACAGCACACAACAATGATTCTTAAACATCTACTACATGTAAAATATGACATAGAAAAACAAGTTATAAAATTACGTTAGACTGTCCAGTGGCAGGGACCGGGGTGGCTGCTGGGAGGTCCAAGTAGTGGCGGCGGGGGGGGGGGGGGACTGTTTGCTGAAGGTTTTCATGGGAAGTGCAGGGTAGCTGTAGCTATGTCTCTATTCTCTGCAAGACCTCAAAGACACCTCAAGCCAGCTGCTTATCGTAGACTTGTCTTGTGATTTTCAATGATAAGATTTCAAGCCTCAGCCATGGGGAAGGACAGGGTCTGGTTCTGGCGTCTGCTGACTTCATCAGTGTGTGATCTTCATCACACACTGGGACAGTTTGCAGTAATGTTTTAAGTTGCTGGGAGAAAACATTTGCCTCCAAGTGTGAGGTCATGGCTCTCAGTTGGACAATGGTGGATTACACTTCTGTAGTTGCGCTTTACTTTTCCAAATGAAATGGATTCTTGGAGTTTTAAGAGTAGAATGGAATGTGAGACAGACAGATTAGAATTAAGACAGTTGTTAAGTGGTGGCAATGCCAGCCAAAACTGTTTTTCACATTTTTTTTTTGCACTTTGCTTCACCTCTTCTTCCCCTGTCCTTTTCACCTGCTTTTACTTTAATTTCCTTTTTCACAGAGAGGCAATAAATGCCGCACTTCTTGGTTTAGGGAAAGATCATGGTTTGGGTTCAAACCCACAAGTTTGCAGCAGCACTCGGTCCATTAAGATGAGTCAGGAGTGTTTCGTTAATGCCACAGCATTTGGCACCAATTCATGCTCTGGGAAACAGAAAGACCACACTTGTGTCTCCTTCCCGGCCACATTCAAAAGTTTACAAAAATTGGAACGTGCACAAGAAATGAAGGGACAGCTTTCAGCAAAACTGTTTCTCGTTACTACAGAATGTCACCTATTGTGGAAGCATGCCATGTCATCTAATGAAAATGTTAAAGGTCTTCTGACCAAAAGCCTTCCAGCCAACTGAACCATCATGGAAGACTCAAAAGATACTGAAGAGGCCATTTATTTAATCTGGGCTGCCCTCAGACATCTCGCAAATACTAGAAACAGGGTGTCTATGGGAGCATTCTTTTTCTTTTTGAGGCCAAAAACTATCTGACAGAATATCACCTCCTAGTCTACTGTGTTCCACAATGATGACTTAAAAGGACCATTGATTGCACTGTTACCACATTTTTAACAGCTCACACATCTTAATGAAGTGTTTGTGACATATTTTGGTCAAATTTTCTTTTCTTTTTTTATTGCCACATCCTTGTGAATCCTATTTTTCAGCCTTTCTGAGAACACCTGGTTTCAGTGCATGTCTCTTTAAATATCTCAGACCGCATTCAGCTCCGCCCTCCCTCTTATGCCACTACTGGTAATCTTAGCTCCTAGCTTGGATCTAGCCTGACCCAACAAATGTAAATTTGTCTCAAAGAATGAATGAAATAATGCGTCACTGGTGGGCAGGGGTGTGTGGTTTCAGTAGTCGATAGGATATGGTCGGTCCCTGGAGTTCAGTAAGCACAAAAACATTCGTGAATGAGCCAAGACCAGATGCTAAACTGCTAGCTTCAGATAGCTGCCTTGGTGGTGCTAACCATAGGTGCTAACGGTGATTAGTAAACAGGCTGACTTACTACATCAGCCTGTTTGCTAATCACCGTTAGCACCTATGGTTAGCGCCACCAAGGCAGCTATCTGAAGCACCGTTAGCTAACCATAGGTGTTAATGGTGTAGTATCACAGTGAAAATAAAACAAAATAAGCCAGAATGACACAAGCTATATTATCGACTGTGCTTTAGTGAACCTGGTGGAAACAATGATGTCTATCCGGGTGACTGAAATCTAAAGAAAACAACAATATAAACGCGAGCTTCCTAGTACCACTGTTAGGTCTTAAGCTAACGCCTTTGGCTCCCCATCCATTTACATCTTCTTCTTCTTATCCTCTATTGATCCTCAGTGGGACATAAGGTTGCAGTGGTGTTTGTCCACCTCTCCCAGTCATCTGCCATCGCATGAACCTGTGGCTATGAATAACCCGCCTCTTCCAGCTCTGCAGTAACAGTCCTTCGCCATGTTGTTCTTGGGCATCCAGGTCTGCGCTTTCGTTAAGGTTTCCAGTGGAGAGCTATTCGTGGGATGCACCTGTTTACATGACAGATCGATAATAGAGCAGTGGGAAGGTATCAAGGCTGGTGCTGTTCACCTTTCAATGATGTTTCCCATTTCTTGACATACAGGAAAATATCAAGAGTCAAAATGGCTTCCTGGAGAGAAAAATGATTCTTAAAAAATGTGTTTTTTTTAAGTGGAGTATTTTGATATTCTTTCAATAATTCTGTGATTTATAGACACATTTCAGAAGGTTAAAACCTACACAAACACCGTTTTTCAGTCAATGATCCCTTTAAAAAAAACCCAAGGTCATTAGCTAGGGTTTTAGATTTGGGCCAAATTTAAACCCAAATTAGTTATTTTTTCTTTGTTTCATTGTATGAGGTGTGGGAATCAGTCTGCTTCTGGAAGTTAGCCATTAGTTATTGTGAGCAAGACCCATTGAAAACATCAATATGCATAGTAATTTATGTAAAAACATTGTAGCAACATGTTCAGAGATAGAAGTTGGGAATTACTGTGTACAACTGACAAGAAGAGCTATATAAACAGAAGTACTAATAAATAATACATTTTACATGACTGCTGATGCATGGCACATGAGCATAGCCATCTTGAATTCTTAAGTTGGTCCTGCCCAGGCTTGTCTGACATGATCAGCAAAAAATAGAACAGATGCCCAAAATCCCACTTGCTCAGCGAAAAGGAATGCACAATATCCTACCATGCCCACTGCCACTACACCTACAGTTGGATAAGTAGCATCAAATGTGCAAATGGAGGGGTGCTTTATGTCATTGCACCAAAGCTTGGATTCAACAAGGTGCTATAAACATTCCTCACGGAGGTTTGGGTCCATGCTGACTTTATAGTAAAGCATGCACCTTGTTATCAGCATGTTGCACATTGTCTCAAAGGTGCTGTGTGTGACTGAGATACTGTACGAAGAGCACGTGAACAATGCAACATTTCCACTGCAATGTTCCTTCTGCAGCACATGCATGGTAATGGTATGTTATTGGGTTGTGTGTATCCATTAAAAGAAAAAAAAATCTCATCCCAGTTGCCAGTATGTCACAGCACAAACCAGGGTTTTTCAGATTGCACTTTATTTTTTTGCTACTCAGTCATCCCGTTCTGGTGATGGTTCACGCGGCCTCATTTTCCCGTTCTTTGCTGACTGGAGTGGAAAGTGGCATAGCGCTCTGCTCTCTGCTGCTGCAGCCAATGCAATTCAAGGTTAAATGATGTGTGCTTTCTGAAATATCCTTCTGCACACCGCAGTTGGACCGAGCTGTCATTTATTTGTGGCCTGTTAACTTGAACAAATTTTGACGTTCTCCTCTGATTCGTCGCATTGATCTCTGGGGCGAAGCTTCTGAAAGACATTGCATGATGCTCGTGAGTCAGCAAACTTGAATTATCACTACCCTCAAATGTGTTTTTATATATCAGCTATAATAATGCAGCTGAGCTACCTCAGAGTTATACGTCTTTTTGTGTGTTTATAAGAAACTAAAGAACTTTGGAAATAACCTCCAGTTTCAAATGGAGCAGAACAGCATGACATTTTTAGCTTTTTGGAAGGATGTCAAGAGTGCCAGAAGTGAAAAGGCTGGGTATCACAGAAATTCTGACGTGCAAATGCCCTCCCTAGAATTTTAACACAATCCTTTCAGCAAATCACTCCCCACATGCACACCTTCTCAGAACTACTGCAAGATGGATGCTTCAGCCTTGCAGGAAACTTGACACTGTAGTCCATTAGAACCCCGAGAGAACAGCCAAGTCTGAGAGTCTGAAAGAGGAGAATCTGGAGTAAACAACTAGAGGAAGCTAAAAGTGGGCTCAATGGTTCAGAGTGATGCATTATTTACATATGAATTAACCATTTACTTAAATTAGAAGGCATCTGAAAAGGTGAGTAATGATTGGGTACTTCATCCAAAGGTTTGATAAATAGTGTGTTGCATTTGTTGTTTTAAGAGCCTGTTAGTTTAAATAGAGTATGATGCCATTGTTTTGCAGTTCACTTACTGACCACAGGTGTCACTAAAAACAGCAGTGTTCCAGAGTTACAAATATATCTTTAATACTGTGTTTAAGTGTTGACAGTAAATGGAGGAAATTCCATTATTTGAGAGAGCTTCAAGTGTTTCACCACTATGGGCGGTGAGAGCAGCAGAGCGCAATGCTGAACATAAGCAAACTACTTATCACTGTAGTAAGGACAAACCGGAAGTTGATAGTCTCATTTAAATGTTTTTGGCCTACCATGTACCACCAAGATTTGAATGCAACAGTGAACAGAAATTCTGCTGCTGCCTGTAGTAGGATAGTTTCTTTTTCCCATCAACATGTGACTGCAGCATTATGATTGAGAGCCATTTTGTTAATGATGCATATTCAAGAATTGCATTGCTAAGAAATATTTTTCACTATTGTTTCAATTGTAACTTTTTTCAGTGGTAACTTTTTTCATAATGTACGTTGTACATTGTAATTGTTCACATCTGCTTTTTAAATATTTGTCACTGGTTTCTGTTTACTTTCACATCCTCCTTTGCAATTAGTATTAAATACAATTTTTAGAAACTGAATTACAATTTACCTTTAGGATCAGACACCAAAACTAATTGATAAAGCTTAGGGGAAAGGTTAAGGCGAGGAAAACGGGAGGCTGAGAAGTAGAACATCTACTCTACACACACTGAAACTGTAACCCTCTGCCATGTCACATCATGTCATTATTTCAGTGACCACTAGAGGTTGCTCAATTTCAAAACATACAACAACAACAAGTTGTTAGACCTGCTGGTAAAAATGATCATATATGGCATTTTTTGTTGGAGGAAAATCTGGCTGACTATGACTTGACTTGACAATGACTGACTATGACTTGACTATGGTACAATATAGTTCTTTCAGCAAATGTTCAAAATTCATAGGATTGACTTTTAAATTCACACAGGAGGATGTTGAATTCTAAATTATCCTGTGAAAAACGGACTAATGAATTGGATTTTATGAAAGAAATATCTAAATATTATCTTTTGCTCTCTGTGTTTTTAAAGGTGATCTACATACACTACCGTTCAAAAGGTTGGGTTCACCCAGACAATTATTTTGTGTTTTCCATGAAAAGTCACACTTATTTACCACCATGAGTTGTAAAATGAATAGAAAATATAGTCAAGACATTGACAAGGTTAGAAATAATGATTTGTATTTGAAATAATAATTTTTTCCTTCAAACTTTGCTTTCGTCAAAGAATCCTCCATTTGCAGCAATTACAGCATTGCAGACCTAACATGATTGCACAAGGGTTTTCTAATCATCCATTAGCCTTCTGACACAATGAACAAACACATTGTACCATTAGAACACTGGAGTGATAGTTGCTGGAAATGGGCCTCTATACACCTATGTAGATATTGCACCAAAAACCAGACATTTGCAGCTAGAATAGTCATTTACCACATTAGCAATGTATATTAGATATTAGAGTGTATTTCTGATTAGTTTAAAGTTATCTTCATTGAAAAAAAGTGCTTTTCTTTCAAAAATAAGGAAATTTCTAAGTGACCCCAAACTTTTGAACGGTAGTGTATATATATTTTCAAAGAAATAATACATCAACAAAATGTTTAGAAAAGTGCAGAATTAAAGTATATTCTTCAAAAAATAACATACTGATGAAAAAAATACTTCTTACTGTTTTAATGGGTTTGAAATAGTAATATTTACATCTGAGCACTTGGATAACAAGACTCTAGAGGCCAGTAACACACATATACAGCTCTGGAAAAAATAAAGAGATCACTGCAAAATAGTTCCAAAATTAGCATCTCTGTATGGCAGCCATTCAATTTGGGTATCTGTTGAATTCCAACACAAGGACACCTCAGTCTGCTTTAAGGAACTACTGATTAGGTGATCATCTAAGCATGGTAAGACACACGAAGGCTGTGAATAAAAATCAGAGTTATTCCACAAATACAGATTTCTAAGTTAAGTATTGTAGTGTTTAAGAATGAACATGAACTTTTTTCTGTTGCATTATTTGATCTAACAACAACATCTTTTTTGTTGTTTTGGCCAGTTGCCATTTTCTGTAAATAAATGCTCTAAATGATGATATTTTGACTTGGAATTTGGCTGAGTTGCTTTCAGTATGTTAGAGAATAAAACAAAATTGTTCATTTTACTCAAAGACATACATATAAATAGTAAAACCAGATAAAGTGATAATTTTGCTGTGGTCTTTTTGGTCTCTTAATATTTTTTAGACAATAGATAAGACATGGCTGATATTTTCATGACAAACAGAAGTGTCATATTCTGTAGGTTGTGGGGGCATGGTGTTGGACTTCTCCACCCAGGGAACAATGGACCGAAAGCGGAGGTGTCACCAGGGGGTATCAGACGGCACAGTAAGGACTATGCGCCCCCTGGGGAGAGGAGTAAATGCCGGAGGCACTGGGAGAAGAAGGGTGTAAGGGTGGCGCCGGCATTATGTCATGTGTGCCACACAGGCTTTGTTCTAAACATAATGTATGATGGTCGGAAGTTCTGGGGCTTGATGCATGGTATTAAAGATATTAAAGAGGAATGCATAGAGACCCGGGATCCTTTTCTGCTGTAAGTTATGTTGGAGCAAGGAATAAAGTTTCTGTGTCGTCTAGCTCGTTGCCTCGCCTGCCTTCTTTCTCCATATTAGTGACCCTAAGACGTGCCATGGAAAGCGAGCTGAGCAGCGCCTTGGAGACTGCCTGGAGGGAGAGCACCAGCGCCGCGTGCGTGGTCTCAGTTGAGCTCCCAGACTTCTGGCTTCACAAACTGACCGCGTGGTTCTTGCACATAGAAGCCCAGTTTGCACTCCGCGGGATAACAACGGATGACACCAGGTATTACTATGTGGTCGCTGCGCTGGATGCACGTGCCACGCAACAGGTGACGAGCCTGCTCCAGGAGCTGCCGGCCCAAGGAAAATATGAAGCGCTCAAGAGGATGATTCTCCAACACTATACCTTTCTGATAGTGAGAGGGCAGAGAGACTCCTAACGCGTTCGGAGTTAGGGGACAGGTCAGCAGTGGAGCTCATGGAGAACATGTTGGCGCTGAGGGGGAAGGATGACGAATCTTTCCTGTTCACCCACTTGTTCCTCAGGAACCTACCGGCTACAGCGAGGGCGATCCTGGCCAACTCACCGCGGCTGGTTGCTAAGGACTACTGCGCCCTGGTGCAGGAAGCAGACCCCATCATTTTGGCAACCAGAACTCTCAGCGTGCAGACAGAGGCATTGGCATCCATGAGGGACTCCAGTGAAGTCAAGGAGGTGTTCGTGGTAGCCAGGACAGACACGAGAAGACGAAGGTACGGGGCGATCTGTTTTTATCATCGCTGTTTCGGCTCAAATGCCCAATGCTGCCTGTCGCCATGCCAATTCAAGAAGCCAGGAAGATGGCACGCTCGGAATTCAGTGGCAGCTGCAGCCGATGGCGACAGGAACAGATTGCTTTATGTCATGGACACACATTTGGGGAGACGGTTTTTGGTGGACTCCAGCTCCCAGAAGAGCCTCATCCTGCTTGTCAACACAGACAGGGTGGCAGGATGCAGCGGTCCTGAGCTCACGGCCGCCAAAGGATCCACCATCAGGACATTTGGCGAGCGGACACTGATGATATGTTTACGGATGCAACTTTCAGCGGGACTTTGTGATAGCTGCATGTTCCGGCCCCATTTTAGGCACAGATTTTTTATGTGTTTATGGGTTGTTAGTTGATGTTGCTAATAGGAGATTAGTGGACGCTGTCTCTTTTACCTTACTGCCCTGTATAGCTCAGGGAGCTGGCTCGACACCACTGGCTAATGTTGTAGCTCCAGGGGGTAAGAACCAACATTTGCTTGCACAGTTCCCAGCACTAACGCTTCCGACTTTTTCGGCTATGGTAATGAAATACGGGGTCGAGCACTTTATAACAACAAAAGGCCTGCCGGTGTTCGCGTGACCTCTGTGTTTGGACACAGCTAAACTGGCCAGCATGTGAGAGGAGTTTGCCAACTTAGAGCAGTTGGGCATCGTCAGGTGCTCCGACAGCCCGTGGGCATCCCCGCTACACATGGTGCCTAAAGCCGACGGGTCGCGGCGACCGTGCAGCGATTTCCTGCGCTTGATTAATGCCACAGAACCCGATCTTTATCCCATTCCGCACATCCAGGATTTTTCCGTGCACCTGACTGGGGCGCGTGTTTTTTTGAAAGTGGATCTGGTCCGCGGATACCATTAGGTCCTGGTGCGCAAGGGTGACGTTCCAAAAACAGCGGTAATAACTTCTTTCGGCCTTTTCGAGTTTTTACGCATGCCGTTCAGATTAAAAGGTGTGGCACAGACTTTCCAGAGGATGATGGACGCAGTGCTTTGCGGCTTGTCCTTTGTTTTTGTCTACTTAGATGACATTCTGGTAGCTAGCGCATCCGAGGAGGAGCACATCGCCCATCTCAAGACAGTTTTCCAGAGGTTGCAGGCACACGGGCTGATAGTTAACCCTGCGAAGCGCCAGTTCAGCGTGCCAGAGATTGATTTTTTGGGCCATCGCATTTTGCCGGAGAGTGTGATTCCTTTACTGGATAAGGTGCGCGCTGTGTCAGACTTTCCGCGCCCACAGACCATGAGAGCACTACAGGTGTTTTTGGGACTGGTTCATTTTTATAACTGTTTCCTTTCTCGGGCAGCCCAGCTGATGCAGCTGTTGTATGCCGTGCTTAAAAAAAGAAGCCCGCGGAAGCCATCGACTGGACTCCCGAGCGAGTCCAGGCTTTTACTAATGGCAAAACAACGCTTGCGGATGCCGCGTTGTTAGCCCACCCGGATCCGTCTGCACAGATAGCGCTCACTACAGATGCATCTGATGTTGCCATATGGGCAGTGGTTGAGCAGTACGTCTCAGGTTTGTGGCAGCCGCCCGCATTTTTCAGCCGAACTTTGTGCGACAACAAACATAAATACAGCAAGTTCGATGGGGAATTGCTGGCCATCCACCTGGTGGTGCGCCATTTCCAGTTTTGGTTAGAGGGGCGCGAGTTCACTGCATTCGTGGACCATAAGCCACTGACGCGATGGCCAAGGTCTTGGAACCGTGGTAGGCCCGGCAGCAATGGCATTTGGCCGTGATTTCGGAGTTTACTACCGACATTCAACACGTCGCGGGTAAGATTAACGTCATGGCCAATTGTCTGTCACGTGCATTAGTCCTCCCGGTCTACATGGGAATAGATTTCCCCGCGATGGCCGCGGAGCAAGCCAGGGAAGCGGACATTTGCGCACTCCAGTCTGCGCCTACTGGGTTAAGGCTGGAGAACAGGGTGGTGCAAGAAGGGTGCCCTCCTTTGCTCTGCGATGTCTCCACTGGCCGCCCGCACCCGATGGTTCCAAGCTCTTGGCGCCATTGTGTTTTTGAGTCGGTCCACTCCGTTTCGCATCTGGGAGTGCGCGTTTCGGTGAAGCTAGTGGGGGTGAAATTCGTCTGGCTGCGCTTGCGCAAGGACACGAAAGAATGGGCTGCAGCTTGCATTGCATGCCAGTGGGCCAAGGTGCACAAGCACACCAGAGCTCCCCTTGAGCCGTTCCAAGTCCCGGCCAGGAGGTTTGACCACGTCCACGTGGATTTGGTGAGACCCCTCCCGCAGTCGCAAGGTTTTACGCACCTCTTAACAATCGTGGACCGCACCACGCGCTGGCCTGAAGTGGTCCAGCTGGCTTCTACCACGTCCGCAGAAGTGGCTCATGCTTTTTTTGTCGGCTTGGGTCGCAGGGTTCAGATCCCCATCGGACATCAGTTCCAACAGAGGTCCACAATTCATTTTGGAACTCTGGTCCGCGATGGCCCAGAGCCTGGGGGTCAAAATTCACTGCACTACTGTGTACAACTCCCAGGCTAGCGGGTTATGCGAGCATTTTCATAGGTTGCTAAAAGCAGCTCTCAGAGCTTCGCTGACGGATGCAAATTGGGTCGACTGCCTGCCCTGGGTTCTTTTAGGGTTGTGCTCTTGCACCTAAGGAGGATTTGGCAGCCTCCCCGGCAGAACTCGTTTCTTCTCAGCCACTGCAGATCCCCGGAGAGTTTTTACTGGAAAACCCCACACCCAAGGCTGATCTGCCCGTGCAATTTTTGCACAGTATGGAGATTTTTAACCTACCAGGCCCGGCCTACCATTGTTTTCCCCGCACCTTTGTCCCAAAGAGCTTGCAGAACGCCAGCTTTGTTTTTGTCAGGCACGATGCGCACTGGACCCCGCTGCGCCCACCGTACGACAGATTGTTGAAGGTGTTGGAACCTGGGGCGAAGCATTTTGTGTTACACTTGGGGGGACGCAGGGAGACCGTCTGCATTGACAGGGTGAAGCCCGCTTTTGTGTTGGCAGACGAGCAGGTGGTTTTGGCCCAAGCTCCCCGGTGTGGACGTCCACCGTTGGTGGGTCCGCAAGTTGGTGATCCCTCAGCAGGGACCTGCACTGGTGAAGCTAATGTGTTTTCTCCCCCTCCCTTTTTCCCTCCATAGACTGATGTGCCCTCCTGTACACCCCTGGATCGGCGACCCCTCGCTACAGCTGCTATGGGTGCCAGCTCAAGCCCAAAGGACGGGGGGGGGGGTAGTGCCCTTTCTGGGTGTTGGGGGGGGCATGGTGTTGGACTTCTCCACCCAGGAAGCAATGAACCGAAAGAGGAGGTGTCACTGGGGGGTATCAGACGGCACAGTAAGGACTATGCACCCCCCGGGGAGAGGAGTAAATGCCGGAGCCACTGGGAGAAGAAGGGTGTAAGAGCGGCGCCAGCATTATGTCATGTTAATGTGCCACACAGGCTTTGTTCTAAACATAGTGTATGATGGTTGGAAGTTCCGGGTCTCGATGCACGGTATTAAAGATATAAAAGAGGAATGCACAGAGACCCGGGATCCTTTTTTGCTGTATGTTATGTTGGAGAAAGAATAAAGTTTCTGTGTCGTCCAGCTCGTTGCCTCGCCTGCTTTCTTTCTCCACAAGGTAATTATAATGGTTGACAGCACCTGCAGCATTGTGATAACAGGATACACAAGCAATTATTCATTGTATTTATTGTAATCATATAAGTAAGCTATGTATATTAAACATGGCTAGTCATGTCCTATCTATTCTTTACATATCTATGGATTGCAAGGATGTCACAGCCGGTCACAGCCAATAAGCATAACTGGGTTGATATCACATGCCTCTACCAAACAGTCGGGGCAAGACTAAGTGTGACACCTACTGGCGAGGAGGTCAGAATGTTGTCTCTATCACTTTTAAACTAATAGCATGAAATGGATGGAAGGATATTAGTTTTTAATGATAGATATCCTAAAATGAATTATGATGGCATTTGATAGGGGTATTCTTTGCACTTTGTACTGCTTAGGAAACATTATTAATGTTACACACTAACCATAAGCATTGTCCATAATAACATTTGGCATTTTAACCATATTAGCACGACAAAGTGAACATCCAGCTCAAAGTATCATGTTTGATTATGGCCTCTCACAGCTTTTGGATGTTGTTATGACTGCTGACTTTTAACCTAGTTACGGACACTTTTCCTCCGTAGTTGAGTGTCACATGTTTCTCTGGGCTGTACATGCCATACATCTCCCACAGAACCCCCATCTCCCCCCATCAGGCTACGGATCAATTCGACAGGCTGGCAGACAGATTGACAGGCAGACAAAAAACAGACAGACACGCGGGCAGACCGAGGATAATGCAGAGGCAGTAATGCCATTTCTATGTTTGAACTGCTCTCCAGCCCCAACCTCAACCCCATTTCCCACTGTCACACGCAAACTCACAAATAGGCCCTGGATTCTTTCTAATTTTAAAGATAAACATCGCAGAGTGAAAATGGAATTAGAAATTAATCACAGCTATAAATTAAGTCACCTTTAGGGGTATGCTTCTTCCCTATAAATCGAGTTACAAGTCAATAGCAAAAGTTACTCTGTGCCGAGCTGCAGCATACAGAGGATTTTGAATTATGAAAAATGGCATTATATGATTTGCACTCAAAGCTGGGGTTTGGGGATGATTTTTTTTTTTTTTTTTTTTTTTACAACAGTGAGCCACACAGACACAGTGAATGGTGGCACACAGTAAAGCTGCTTTCCATTGCTTTGGGCACACTTTACTGCCGCTCTTGATATCAGTATTAAAAGTGATTTGCTGCTCCGTATGTGGCAAGGAATCAAAACTTAATTTAGGCAGATAAAGATGCCATTTGGGAGGGAGATAAAGTGCTGCATCATGGGAGATGTGTTCCCAGAGCTTGCTCTCAGCTCCTCACCCTTACCGCGTCCTCAGATTTACTAGCTCTTTTTTCTTGCTCCATAAAACAGCAAATCTGCTCACCAGGCGACACAGGCAAATGTTAATGGATTCATTTGTCAAGAACCTTCCACTTATTTACAGTCCTCTTCCATTACCGTCTCTCCTCCTGTAAGAGAAAATCCCGTGGCCAAAGTCAAAATATCGATTTGCCTGTCCATCAGACTGTGAGTCATCCCCGAGCCAAAGACACCTCTGCCACCAGGAGTGTTTCAGCATGACAGCTACACAATCAGTGTACAAGTTCCTTTTCACCTAAATTATGAAATGCATCACCACAAAGTTATGAAACTAATCACATTTTCTAGTGATTCAAATATAAATCCACACATATTGTGCTTAATCCTGATCTCCAGTGATGCGGTGAGCCAAGCTAATTTCTTTCGTGTGTTATTGAGACACAAAAATTTGATTTATCACCTTCAATTACTCATGTGATTTTTAAATAATATGTCAGTCTTACAAAATTGATAGGGCATCACTACTGACTGGACTCGTCAACACAGTAAATGTTTTTATTTATGCAGTGGTTCACTTTCAGATAGTGGGGCAGGGAATTTTAAATATTTCAAAAGGAGCATGTCGAGGAAGGGGTTCACCAGCAACCCTGAATATTGAACTTTTTCCCCCCCTCCAGATCAATTTTCTTTTGGGTTTCCATGAGAAAAGACAGAAGTGCATTCAGTAGCTTTGTTTATATTTACAATGTATACAACATCTAAATCACTGGGGTTGGTTGTAAAGGCAGGCTCCAGTTCCTTCAGACCACCAGGGTTGGTTCTGTGCGACTGCTGATGCATGCCAGGCCCTGACCCTGTTCACCAGTCACTGATAGTTCAGACTTCTCATTTGAAAACTCAGCCTGGAGGAAGGTGAAATCCCTACTGTGCCAAACCATATTAACACCCCTCCACCACCACTACCACCCTTCCCATCCACCCTCAACAGATCTCATATCTTCTCCACTACCCAGCTTTGATCAGAGTATCTGGCTCTATCCCGATTACCAGCGGCCCAAACTTTCCAAGTTCAGTTATCAGGAATGCAAGTCACAATCTGATTAGAAATCTTTTTGTAGCCAAAATCTATCTTAAAGTATTAGAAGTATTTCACTGATTAGTCAGAAAAATATGCAAGCCACAGTGATGAACAATACAGACTGCCCTATCAGCCTTATATGTAGTTACATTTTTGAAAATGCCACCTTTAATATTCTTTTTAAATGACTACATGCAGTAAGAGCTGTGATCTGTTGAAAATGCGCCCTCAGCCCCCCTTGCTAACCCTATACCTTTTCCCTAGAGTTAAATGATTTTAGTGACAAACCCTACTACTGTGATTGTAAGCTCCTATCACTGTGCTTTTAATGAGTACAGAAGTAAATCCGCTCTAGTCATAGTCACATGAGCTAATGTCCGACGTAGCATTTTACCTCCACTTCTGCTCTACACTCCTGCTGACGATCTCAGAGGAAAATACACACAAAACATCATTTATGACTAATTTTGAAAGTAGTTATGTCAGTATAGTTATATATAAAAACTGTGTTTCTATTTCTGAATTTCACCTTACGTATAACCCAGCCCTACAGCAAAGAACTCTAACACGCACATATTTATTCTTTAAGAATGTGTCAAAAAATAACAAAGACAGTTAATTTGCTAATCCACACTTTAGTTATAGAACTGTATTCATTCACCAAAGCTTTATTAGCATCTTGGCTAACTTTGACCTTTGCAGCCTTCGGGTGTCCACACCTGAAAGTCAACACCCTGGTCTGGACCACAGTTCCTATTTTTGTTACATTATACACATTTGGTTAAATTTGGTTTCATACGCATTTCCAAGCGAGCTAAACAACATTACATGATCCGCCTCTGTCTTGTTGTCATGATGACATTTGTGTTAGCATGGATTGGTAATTAGAAAACATGCTACTCACCCTCCAAGGTGTTTTCTGCAGATCTGGAAACATCAGTATCCGCACTTTAAGTGAAAACTGGTTCAGACTCCATCATATTAGTCAGTGAACTAGTTTAGTGAGGCTAGATTATCCAGTTCTTCATTAAAAAGGACACTTGTCCAATGCCAATTGCCAACCAATTGCCAGCCAAAAGGACAACCAATGCCACCTTGGTTGTCCTTTTTTAATAACTGTTGTATTGTCATTGAAAATATCTGGTAAGTTTCTATATTTTTATGATTTTTTTTTTCAAGTGAGTATTTATGCTGTTATGGGCCATATTTCCTCTCTCCAAGTGACACCACAGCTTATTTTCCCTCTTATTTTTTAATTTAATCTTTATTTATACAGAGAAGTTCCATTCAGAGGCAACCTCTCTTTTTCAAGGACACCCTGTTCACATTCACACCTGTGTAGTGATATTTAATAAAATATAGTGTAATAAGGTACAGGAATTATTTATTTTATTTAATAGTGGGTGTGTGAGGGGACAGAGTTAAACAGTCACCCCAACACTCACTAAATAAAATAGAAAAGCACTCGTAAAAAGGGGGCACCAGTTCTAAAAGAACAAATTGTTAATTAATTTCAATTAATTAATTTCCATACCTTCAATTACTTAATGAATTCAGTCTCAAAATTTAGTTTGTTCTTTTATTGCCATGACCCAGGAAAGCATACACTACCGTTCAAAAGTTTGGGGTCACTTAGAAATTTCCTTATTTTTGAAAGAAAAGCACTTTTTTTCAATGAAGATAACTTTAAACTAATCAGAAATACACTCTATACATTGCTAATGTGGTAAATGACTATTCTAGCTGCAAATGTCTGGTTTTTGGTGCAATATCTACATAGGTGTATAGAGGCCCATTTCCAGCAACTATCACTCCAGTGTTCTAATGGTACAATGTGTTTGCTCATTGCGTCAGAAGGCTAATGGATGATTAGAAAACCCTTGTGCAATCATGTTAGGTCTGCAATGCTGTAATTGCTGCAAATGGAGGATTCTTTGACGAAAGCAAAGTTTGAAGGAAAAAAATATTATTTCAAATACAAATCATTATTTCTAACCTTGTCAATGTCTTGACTATATTTTCTATTCATTTTACAACTCATGGTGGTAAATAAGTGTGACTTTTCATGGAAAACACAAACTAATTGTCTGGGTGACCCCAAACTTTTGAACGGTAGTGTATATGCAAAGGAAAATGCTTCAACTTCTCTCGTTTACAAGTTTATTAAATGAAACTCATTCAGGTTACATGACATCAAATGATGGATAAACAGATTCAAATGATAAACAGGTGTTAGATATCACATCAACTGTTAATGGATTCCTGAGCATAAAATCTATAGTTAAACCTTTGTGAAACCAAGAGGAAGCCAGATTTTATGTTTCAACTGTAATGCAATGGAAGGCTGAGGTATCTAACAAAATCAGAATGCAACTTTATGATGAAAAATTACACAAGCTGATTATCTGAAAAGGAGCTTCTGAATTACTCTACAAAAATTACCGGCGGTTATAAAAAATTTAATAAGAATTTTCCTTCAGTTTATAGCTTTGTCCTACGGCTGAGGGACTAATTGTACCATGAAATATCGGTTATGTTCAATTATAATTGATATTTAGGACATTTCGTTTAAACCCAGCAGATAGGAAAATGGGAGTCTCACTTACGAACAGCTGTAGGCCCAGGTATTCAGCGGTGGTCGGCACCAACTGGTGGTATTGTTCGGGAAGGCTCAGCGTCTCTTCCAGACAGAGTTCAGAACACAGGACTCAACTGCGGGGGGAGGGGAAGCTTGCGAGGGTGTAGCCGCTGGAGTTAGCAGATAAGCCCCGGGTCAGGTGTGATGTCCTTTGGCAACCAGTCCGAAATTTAGTATGTCCCCAGCCCGCAGGACAAACCCAAAGGCTGAAGGAAAAATGTTTTAGTCAGCTTTACCCACGAGCTCCTGGTTTCTTAGTGTTGTCATATGTGCATATGTGGGTGAGGCAGGAAAAGAAGGTCCAAAAATCTCTATCAGTCCACTTTAAAACAGGAAAATTAAAAATCCACTTTAACTGCAGGAAAAGCCAAAAAGTCCAAGAAAAAAATGTTCAGATAGGACAAGAACGGCTTCTGAGGTGCTGAAAAAAAAAAGGGATTTGAGAGTTTAACTCTCTTTAAAGGTGAGCTCATAGGAGAAGAATAGTTTCCCTCAGTTAACCAGAAAACAGGTAAAAGCTTATAAAAAGATGATTTAAGAAAGCTAGAGCAGAACTTGACAAGGTTCAGACACACAGAACACGAGCTTACAGAACACCTTAGACAAACAACTTAAAGACAACTCAAAGCAACAAAAAACAACAGAAAAACTCAAAAGACTCAAAGACAACAGAAAACCTCAAAAACTGCCTAGGGTGGCTCCGTCTCTGTTTTTAACCCCTTGAACTCCGGGATTCTGCGGGCGGTCACGTCTCTGCGTCATAGTGCGCCTCAGTGCGCACTGAAAAAAAAAAAGCTGCATTTCCGTTCTTCCAGTACAGACACAGCCGCGAACAGAAAGCCAAAGGAGTGTTTTGATTGGTTTAGATTTGATTGACCTCTCATTTGACTAATAAGTGGCTTGAATTGGGTTTCTGAAACCTTGAAGAACCAATGACTGAAAACCTAGCAATAAGGACCTGCCTACCAACGACCGCAAATACAACAAGCCAATTGAAGCAGAGAAGTTCGACGATTGAAACGCGTGCGTCCCGTGCTTAAAATCTGTTTTGTCTAAGCCGCTGGGTGACACACATTGAGACCTGTGTGTAACGGTAGAGTTAGCCAGTCTTTTTTTATTACTACTGTTCTTATTTGTTTTGAAAAATCGTTCACCAAAACCGCAATCATGGAAGCGGAGATGGTTTGACCGGGTCGGGTGACCAGAACCACGAGTCCGTAACAACCAGACCAGCTTCATGTTCATCTGACAATGAGGAACAGATGTTCACCAACGACACTGCTGTTGTGGACAGGTAAGTGTTATAAGCTAAATTATTCTTTATCAATGAAAATAGTAATAAAAATGACTTTTGACCGATCGGTAATTACAACGGTGCGTCATGGCCACATGACGGACCGTTGACGGACCGTTTTTTGTGCGCCGAGCTCCTCTGTAGCGGGGAGGGGGGGAGAGTTGTTATCCTCTACATTGCAGATATTTTAGTATAATTTTTATTGCACTGTAGGTTATTTTTTCTTGTAAAAAAAGGCCACACATTTTTTATGTGGCATGCTTCTTTGTGTATGGGGGGCTTGTTTGTTCATTTATTCATTCATGAATGAACAAAGAACCCCCCCACCACACACACACACACACACACACAGAGCCCTGAGTGTCACCTTTCATTAGAGCCCAAGATGAAGCTCCTATGTTGAAGCATTCAAAAGTTATAGACGTTTTTCCAAACTGTGCCATTTGGCACAATTTGGCACAGTTCAAAAACGCCTGGGAACAACCTGAGAAAAAAGCTGTGTAATATATTCATTTTTTGTGGTATTGTTACAAAATTTTGAACTCAGCTTGATAACACTTGGCTCTACATTTCTTTTGCATTTTTCAGCCCGGATCTGACAGCTGTGTGTTATTTGCAAGCATTTGTATCTAAATAAACACCCAGGTGAACTTTATTTTCTTCAAATTCAGTATGTTTAGATGACTGTTACTCAGTGGCAGGAGCACTTAGAGAGATTATGACTGTTTTGCCAAAAAATTCAAAGTGTTTTCTTTTAAATGAGACCAACCCCATGAAGATGCTGCAAAGGGTTGAAGAACAGCTTTTGATTTACTTTGAGTATGTTATTTTTAGGCGTTTTTAGGGAAACTGACCAGAGTTCAAGGGGTTAAAGGGTTGCACTTCTGATATCTTCTGATATGAAAGTGTGACTGGCAGCAAGACGGACCAATTATCTTCCATAAATAGGAGTTTGAATGGGCTTTTGTCCAATGAGGGAACATTTATTGTCTGTGAACAGCCAATCAAATGCAAGGACGTTATCCAATAGAGAAGCAGCCTGGGGGATTGGTCAGAAATAGCTGACTCACAAGTTTCAAAAAAACGTTTATTCAGTTCCGATGAAATTCATTATATACTCAATATAAAATCTAACTAAATTAAGTGACTCAAGGCTAATATTCAGTGACCATGCATTTATACTATTACTAATAATTTTAACATTCATTTGAATAACATTCATGAAAAAGACATTCCTGAGACATGCACTCATTTAAATCAAGGATTAATGAATTATTGCAAACCTTTATTGGCGATCAAAAAGGGCGATGATCTTCACAGTGTCCAGAGTTATCCTGTGGGATGTAGGCTATAAAAAGTGTTAATGTTCAGTCAGAAATAGCAGTTCCCAAATTGCACAAGTAATGAAACATATTCTGTAGCTGTCCACTAGGAGGTACTGTTGAGCTGTAGATAATTTTTAGGTTTTGGTATGTGAACAAGGGGGCAGCCTAGAGGTTTCTGCTATATGTCCAAAAGAAGGAGGCAACCATATACTATCTGTCAGCTTAAAGAGTTAATGACTTCTTAAGAGTATCATTTCCTGGTACAAAGCCTTCTTATCTGCTTAGGAAGGAAGCTTGAGAATTTTATGATGTACTTTTTAAATCCTTTAAAAGCAAGTTCTTATCAGGTTTCTCTACAAATGGGAAATTGTTTACACAGGGATCCTGAATGATGAAGACACACAGCAATTCTTGACTAGAGTTGAATGAGAGTTTCTTTAAGATGAAGATAAGATAAGATAAGATAAGATAAGCCTTTATTAGTCCCACAATGGGGGAAATTCCAGGATTGCAGCAGCACAGGGATAGCAACACTCAGAGCAATAATTTAGAAGATAAGAAAATAAGAGCAGTCAATATACATATGTACACATAAATATATAAATATATATATACAGTGATCCCTCACTTATCGCGGTTAATGGGTTCCAGAACCGACCGCGAAAAGTGAAAAACCGCGAAGTAGCGTCACCCCTAATGACGTCATCCATAAATAATACGTACGTTCATTCTCTCACTCTCTCTCTCTCATATGATACGTGTGTGTGTGTGTGTGTACGTGTACATACATACGTAGATGTAAATAAAGTGTACATAAATATGTTTTTAGAACTCTTTTATTCTTATAACAAGATACGTAACTCAAGATGAAGATGATTTACTTCACAGGTTAATGAGATTTTTACTGCTCCTCAGGTGACGCCTCATCGTCAGGTGCTAGAAGCGCAGGATCATCGAGGGCAGCTTCCGATAGAACTGGAGAAGCTGCAGGAGGCGGCGTAGTGGCTCGACGGGAAGACTATTTCGCACAAAATGGCACAAGAGAACAGCAAAAAGTTCCACGCTGCGAGACTACGTAACACGAGCGATAAAGAGCAATGAATGCGGTCTTCATGGGCGCTCGGCCGGGAGAGGAGGTGGGTGAAACATCTCGGCCAATCAGCTTGCGGGGTGAAACGTCTCGGCCAATCAGCTTGCGAGATTTCCGAGCCGAGCCAACACGAGAACAGCAAACAGAGAGGTAGATTTTTTGAGTTGTGCGGCTCTCCGTGTTGATACCTGATGGTCTAATGTAGTCTCCCTGCCTTCTGCTAGCGCCCGCCCATTGTTTCTCAATTTTGAATTTTTGATGAATATTTTTGAAAAATCCGCGATGCACTGAGGGCGCGAAAGGTGAAGTGCGAAGTAGCGAGGGATCACTGTACACAGTGCGGAGCATTGTAGCTAGATGGAATAAACAGCATAACCATCTATTTCGTTACCCCACATAGTAAGAATATGTACTCATACATATTGTCACCCTCCGTAGCGATTGATATTGTCCTAGTTCTAAACTGGAGGGGACCATTTTGTGTAAGTCTATTGCATCTTTTGCATTCAATACTATTACGTTGTCACGTTTTTTTGCTATCTCTGAGAGCAGCCCTGCTTAGGTTATAAAGTCTGACAGCCATAGGTAGAAAGGACCTGCAAAACCTCTCGGTCACGCATCTAGGGTGATGTAGCCTACTGCTAAATGAGCTCCTCAGTGTGTTCAGTATGTCCTGCATAGGGTGGGACTCGGACTCCAACAGAGATGACAGCTTAGCCACCATCCTTCTCTCTCCTATCTCCTCTACTGGGTCAAGGCGCTGCCCCAGGACAGAGCTAGCTTTCTTGATCAGTTTGTTCAGTCTCTTCCTGTCCGCTGCTGTGATGCTGTTGCCCCAGCAGACCGCTCCAAAAGTGATAGCTGATGCCACCACCGAATCGTAGAAGGTCTTCAGGAGCACCCCTTGTACACCAAAAGACTTGAGCCTCCTCAGTAGAAACAGCCTGCGCTGTCCCTTTTTGTAGAGTGCGTCGGTATTGTGTGACCAGTCTAGTTTATTGTTGAAATGAACACCCAGGTACTTGTAGGATGTCACCATCTCAATGTCTGTTCCCTGGATGTTTACTGGTGCTGTGAGGGGTTGTCCTTGCCTGTGGCAGTCCACCACCAGCTCCTTAGTTTTCCCCGTGTTGATCTGGAGGCAGTTCTGATGGCACCAGTCCACGAAATCCTGGATAAGTCCTCTGTACCCTGCTTCATCTCCGTTGGAGATGAGGCCGACGATTGCAGAGTCGTCAGAGAACTTCTGTAGATGGCAGTGTGTTGTGTTGTGTGACAAGTCCGCAGTATAAAGGGTGAACAGGAAGGGAGGCAAAACCATTCCCTGGGGGGCCCCCGTACTGCTGTTGATTGTGTCGGACACACAATCCCGGGTTCTCACAAACTGTGGGCGGTTTGTGAGGTAGTCCAGGATCCACGATGACAGGTGCTGGTCCACCCCTGCCACAGCAGCTTGTCCCTCAGGATCATCGGTTGGATGGTGTTGAAAGCACTGGAGAAGTCAAAGAACATGATCCTCACCGCGTTCCCAGGCTTCTCCAGGTGGGACAGGGAACAGTGAAGGAGGAAGATCACTGCATCCTCCACCCCAATGCCATGTTGGTAGGCAAACTGGAGTGGATCCATCGCTGGTCCGACCAGGGGGTGGAGGTGAGCAAGGAGCAGTCTCTCCAGGGTCTTCATCAGGTGAGACATCAGGGCCACTGGTCTGTAGCTGTTCAGGTTCCTGGGGTGGGAAGTCTTTGGTACGGGTACCACACAAAATGTTTTCGACAACTGTGGTACCCTCCTCAGCTTCAGGCTCAAGTTGAAGATGTGCTCCACAATCCCACACAGCTGGTTTGCGCAGGACTTGAGGAGCTTCGCACTGATGCCGTCCGTTCCCAAGGCCTTCCTCGCCTTGATCTTCCTCAGCTCTGCCCTCACCTGGGTCTTAGTGAGGGTCAGATTGGAGGACTGTGTGCTGGGAGTGGGGGGTGTTGGTGGAGGGGGGATGGACAGCAGGTGTTGATGACGGTAGAGGCAGCAGTGGTTGGTGTGCAGGCGGGGGGAAGGGTGGTTGGTCAAACCTATTAAAGAACAGGTTCAGATTGTTCACCCACTCCCTGCCCCCTGTGGCCTGGGAGGAGGTATTCTGGAGCCCAGAGATGGTTTTGAGATTTCTCCAGACCCCGCCGATGTCACTCTGTTGCAGCTTGTTCTCCATCTTCTTCCTGAAGCTGTCCTTGCCTTCTCTGATCTTCCTCCTCAGCTCTCTCTGTACGGACTTCAGCATCTCCCTGTTCCCCGACCTGAAGATCCTCTTCTTCTCCCTCAGTAGTGATTTTATCTCAGGGTTGAGCCAGGGTTTTTTGTTCGAGCAACACCGTATGATCTTGGTGGGTATGGTGCTGTCCACACAGAAGTTGATGTAGTCCGTGATGGTGTGAGTGAGACCGTCGATGTCCTCACCATGTGGATCGCAGAGCTGCTCCCAGGCAGTGATTTCAAAACAGTCCTTTAGAGCGTCCATTGCCTCCTCAGACCATATCTTCACTGTGCGCATGACCGGAGGTTATCTGTATACTAGGGTTTTGTACACCGGCAGGAGATGAACCAAGTTGTGATCCGATCTCCCGAGTGGGGGGAGTGGTGATGAGGTGTACGCCTCCTTAGTATTCACATAGAATAAATCCAGTGTTTTACTGGTGTGGCATGTGACATACTGGGTGAATGTGGGCAGAATGGAGGACAGTGAGATATGGTTAAAATCACCAGAGATGAGGAGGAGAGCATCTGGGTGTTGTGTCAACAGCCTGCCAGTTACTGAGTGGATGGCGTCATGCGCTGCCCCAGTGTTCGCCGTTGGATTTGCATAAATAACAATGCAGATCACGTGTGAGTATTCCCTCAGGAGATAAGCAGGCCACATGCTAACAGCTAGCAACTCAATGTCTTTGCTGCAGTGTTGCTCTTTAACCGTGATATGTCCCGGTTTGCACCAGCTGTTATTGATATACATTATCATTCCTCTGCCCCTTGCCTTCCCACTGTCTGGTGTCCGGTCTGCCCGTATTGCGTGGAAACCCTCCAGTTCGATGTTAGCATCTGTTTCTAGTTCTGTTAGCCATGTCTCAGTAAACAACATCATGCTAATCTCTTTGAAGACACTCTGGTAACGTGCCATAGCTGCTAGTTCATCCATCTTATTGAGTAGTGATCGAACATTCCCCATAATAACGGATGGGAGGACGGGTCTGTACCTTATATTCCTCACTCGCCGTCTTACTCCAGCTCGACATCCACGCCATTTCCGTCTTCCTCTCCCGGTATGTCAAGTTTTTGTGTTAGCACCGTGGGCCGGTTAAGTGCTAACAACTGGTCCCTGTTGTACCGTATCCTGCCATAAACATTGGCTCTGTCTGCCGGCTCAGGAGACATTTGGGGCGATCTATGTGTCCGTGATGGATAAGGTGTCACCGGATCAGAAAATTCAGCGAGAGAAGCCAGATAGTAAATCAGAAATAAGAAGAAAAACTCAGAATTGAGCCGCTGTTGCAAAAAGGGCAGCCGACTCCTGTGGCACCGGAAGTAAAGAGTGATTTCCTGAATTAGCCTGAGGAGAAGCTGATGCTACACCTGGAAGCAGTCCATTACAACCACAGGTCAACCTGTGGCCACTGAGCAGCTCCACTGGAGCAGTTGGGGTTAAGGGCCTTGCTCAAGGGCAACACAGTGGGATTATTCACTGCCTTAACATCCTGTGTTTGGTTCAAAAGTCCAAGCTCTTCTGAAAATAGTTTTCTCACTCTGAAGGAACCAGACCAAGGTTCAGTTTGATCTGGTCCGAGACCACCTCTTTTTGCTGGACCAAATCTTTGGCTCTTGGGTGTAGACCATGGTTCAGGGGAGATTAAACACCTAAAATCTTGATCCAAATCAAACGGAAAAGTTTGAAATGGGTTTTCACATTTGGAACACTAAGGGGGGCTTTTACACCTCACCCATTTGATCCAGATTTTCAGACTTTTCAGTTTCAGTTCAGTTCAGACAAAAATTTTAGGTGTGAAAGCCCCTGAATCATGGTCCGGACCAAAGAGCTGAACTTTGGCTCAGCAAAAAGAGGTGGTCTCAGTCTGGATCAAATTGAAGCTTGGTCTGGTTCATTTAGAGTGTGAAAGAAATTTTCAGAATGGTTCAGACTTTCAGACCAAACACAGGAAGTTAAGGCAGCTGATATTAGGGAAAATGAGTTGCGGTATGACTTGGAGAAAGGGAGAAACCCAGATTTTAATTATCCCTTGGTGAAACTGAGAGGCATACTGTTATGTATGTTTATTAGTAAGATGGCAGCTGGGTTGGCCGGGGAATGGACAGGCGGACCGCCTTTTCCAGTGGTGACGCCACCCAAGGTATAAAGGGCACGGGCGGAAGAGGCACGTCCTCTTTCGTCGTTGACCCCTTGCATGTGGAAAGAGCTGAGAGTCCGGGGGTATTGTCAACCTTGTGTTATTAATAAAACTCTGTTAATAGCACCTTTGCTCTGGTCATTATTGCCTAAGTTATGGACACAACATTTGGTGACGAGGTAAAAGCGGTTATGGAGAGGTCTGTTGCTAATTTTCGGCCATTTCTGGAGGCCCCTGGTGAGCCACCTGTGCCCTGGCCTAGGTGGTTTGTGGCCTTCACCAACTATATGGTGGCTTTTAACCTCGGCGAACTCGAGAAGCTTCGCGCGAGGGCAGTCTTGGTTCATAATTTGGGCATGGAAGGACAGAGGATTCTGGAAACTTTAGGAGGAGCCGATAGTTTTGATGAGGTCGTGGAGCTGATGGTGCGCTATTTTCGTGCCCCTGGAAACGTCACCGTCCGGCACATTCAGTTCCGACAGTGCCGCCAACAGACGGGAGAGTCTATGAAGAGGTTCATAGCAGACCTCCGGCAGCTGGCGAGGGAATGCAAATTTGGACAGTTGGAGGATGAGATGGTCCGGGATCAACTGGCGGAACATGTTCGCTGTCCCACGACCCAATCAAGGCTTCTTACTCATCTGGGTGAGCTGACATTGACCTCCGGTATTGAGCTAGCACAACAATTTGAGGTAGCTGAGACAACAGCGAGGGACCTCAGTGGAAGGTCCACTCTGACCCAGGACGAGCCTTGCTTAAAGGCACTGACGTTGGATCCTGAGGATGAGGAAAGCGGAGAAGATGAAGAGTATGCCTCCGTGGTGAAAATTAGGTCTGCCCCAGGAACGCCTAGATGTTATGGCTGTGGATCCCCTAAACACCACTATAAGTCCAGGGAGCATCTGGCAAAGGGCAAGTGCTGTGCGAGATGTGGCTTGTTGCACCACTTTGCTAGGACCTGTAAAAATTTTGAGCGACGGGACCAACAGTGTGAGACAGGTTCTACGCTAAAGACTCTGACGGTGGGCCATACGGTTTCTCTGGAGATGAATGGACGCATCTGCTGCACTGTTTCACTGGATGGCGTTGAGGTTCCACTGCTGGTAGATACTGGAGCAGTGACCTCCATGTTGAATTTAGCAACAGTGAGGAGTCTGTTTCTCCACCACCGCATTCATAAACAGGCTGAACCCTACTACGGCTACGGGATGAACAGGTTGGCCGTTTTGGTATTCATGGAGGTGGAGGCGAAATATAAGTCGGTGACGTTACCGGATGTGTATTTTGTAGTCACCGTAGCTGAAAGCAACATCATGGGGTGCAACGTGTTCTTTGGACTGGCCTTTTCGTTCGCCAAAAGCAACAGAGAGGGGTGGTCAGGTTGTGGGTTATGGAACCAGCCTGCTCCGTACGTGGAAGATGAGGAGGTGTGGGACACTGATTGGCCTGGTGTTGAAGGAGAAGTGCATGCCCGGCGCCATGCAGCGCCATCCCGGAATGGACCCGATGCCAGGGTCCAAGTTACTCTTGGTGTGGGAACTGGACGGCACGACGGGACCCCCGGGGTGACAGGTAGAGACGAGGCACATGCGCTGAAGGATGATTTGGCAAGACCAGAGCGTGCAGTATTGAAGCGCTCCAAGTGACGGCCTTCTAAGAGGACTTCGAACCGGACCCGCAAGTCAACCGGTTCTGAGGAGGAGGCCCGCTTACATCGTGGTGGTCTGAGGAAGCACGACAGAGCTCCTCTGCGGGTTGGTGATAGGGTCCACCCAAGGGTCGAAGCTCAGCTGAGAAGGGCCCACGGAACGCGCGAGCGGCACGATGACCAGGGGCGGCTCAAGGTGATGGTTGCCCAAAGCGACGGGTATTTGGTTCTGTTGGATGAGACATGGAGGCACCCCAACGAACTGCGCCGCATGGTGGAGAAGAGGAGACGGCGCAGTTCATCTCCAGAGGCCAGGAAACGGGAGCGCTCTGGATGGGAACCACGAGATGGTAATCCAAAGGGGGGGGGGGCTCCACTGGGTGCGTAAAATGGCTGGGGTATGTTTATTGATGTGTTTTGAGTTTTAGGCTCCATGTCGTCATGCATATAATTAATGGTCCTATTGGGTTTGTGCCCCGGGTGTACCTTTTTAAGAAAATTAGTCGAATTGAGTGAATTGAGTGTAAAAAAAAAAAGAAAAAAGAAAAGAACACTGAGTTGTTTGACTTATGTAATGGAAGGGCTTGTATTGATCGAAATATAAAACTATTTTGGTATGGTAGTAGGTATTTTGATGCCTGGTGACATGTTCTGGACCCAGGAAACAGACACTGACACAAGCAGATATAGACAATTATTCTTTATTGTAAAGTGAGGGAGTGTAGTGCGTGTGTGAGTGCAAGTATAGAAGTCTGGTCACTGGAACTGAGCAGTTCAGATGGCGACCTGGCAACCCTGGAACACACAAGCAGAAACAATTACAGCTGTTCAACGATGGCAGGTAATTGTGGGTGGTTAGGCTTACTTGGATATACCACAGGTAATGTTCTGCTGACTTCCAGTGTCCGTGCAACGTGGTGGTGATAGTACCCATAGCCGTGGTGGTGATAGTGTCCGTAGCCGTGGTGGTGATTGCACCTGTAGCTGTGATGATGATTGCTCCTGTAGCAGAGGTGGTGGTTGTACCAGTGTCCGTGATGACGATAGCTCCTGTAGCTGTAATGATGCTAGCTCCTGTAGCTGTGGTGATGGTTGTACCCGTAGCTGTGGTGGTAACGAGGAGCTCCGTGAAGAAGGTGGCAACGCCCCGTCGGCTGGGGAAGTTGGTCCGCCGCCTGGGAGGTCCACCTGTGCACAGGGGTAAAGGCAAGGGGTAGAAAAGCAGATTGTTTTCTTACGTGGCTGATCCTGACGAGACGTTCTTGGCTTGACAGTGGAACAAAGCTCTGGCTCAAACTCAGACGAGGAAGACAGACGACTCCGTGCCGGGCTGTCAGAAACACTGGCTTTTAACAGCCGCTGATTGGCACCTGCTGGTCTGTGCGCAGCTGGAGCTGATGAGGCAGATGACGGCCCAGTGGCCGTCATGACACCTGGTATGTAAAAGAATAATAATGGGGGATTATTGATGATTGATTACGATGCCCAACACTGTTTATCTATTGTGATGTGCCCAAATGTGGGGTGGGTGTGTTGGGGTGGGGTCGCCAGTAGGGAATATATTGGTTATGTGTTAGAACTGTTTACTGTTGGTTATTCACTGTATATATGATATAAATTGTTCTTGGATTATTATTTTTTTTTTTTAGAAACATGGCCATGTTTTAGTTTGGACTGTGATGGATAAGGTGGCAGAGTAATCCGCCTGGCTGTGTAGGGGGCGCCAGTAGTCCACCTGGCCCTCCAGCCTGTGTTGTGTGAATCGATAGGTTTGTTTATTTTTGTACATAAAGTTTTGCTGTTAGTGTGTGAGTCGGGTGACAAATTTGGGGGTGGGCCAATTAGTGTGCTTGCCATTTTTTCTGAAGGGGGGGTGTTATGTATGAGTATTAGTAAGATGGCGGCTGGGTTGGCCAGGGAATGGACAGGGGTGGCGGACCGCCTTTTCCAGTGGTGATGCCATCCAAGGTATAAAGGGCATGTGCGGAAGAGGCACGTCCTCTTTCGTCGTTGACCACTGGCATGTGGAGAGAACCGAGAGTCCGGAGGTATTGTCAACCTTGTGTTATTAATAAAGCTCTGTTAATAGCACCTTCACTCTGGTCATTATTGCCTAAGTTATGGACACAACACATACGGTAATCAGTTACTGCATCTGTGTGTGTGTGTGTGTGTGTGTGTGTGTGTGTGTGTGTGTGTGTGTGTGTGTGTGTAGCTGGCCGTCTGCCTCTCTGTTTCAGTTCGCCCGGTCAAAATTAAGTGGAACTAAAGGCTTATATCATTGTATCGCTATATTTTCTCAACTTTTAATTTCCAGAATTCCGGGACAAGGCTTTGTTTTTGAAATAAACACAAATTTAACTCACCTTTAACATCAATGAAGCCAGGGGAAAACGTTTTGTAATAACTATGCCAGGCCACTAGAGGCGGCCGTGCAACTTTTTTACAGCACATGGATGACTTCCTGTCACATTCAATCTATTCTCGCGGTCGGGGCTACGTCACTTCCGGTTAGTAACACATCGCCGCCATCTTAACTCGGTGAAAACAAACCTGTTACCAAGCCTTGTCTAGTGCAGTGTTTTGACTTTTTGTCATGGCCTGTGACTACACAGAAAAGCTTGATGAGTCAGCCAGGCTACGTTATCAGGAGAAACTGACAGCAACTGGACTGACAGATTGCCCATACAAGCTACCAGCCGGAAAATGGGTTAATGACCCGACCAGGTGGCCAGATGTGCAGTGGCCGGACGTGTACAGCTACTTGATCGACACCCCTGGTAAGCATATTTGCTTCGACCCATATTAACATGATTAACCCTCTTACATGTTTTGAATGTTTTTAGGGAAAGGCCCCTATGGGTAACATGACCAATCCATTAAATATCAGGGCAGCACAGGAGTAATTCTTAAAAGAAATAATTAAATGATCCAGGGATCTTGAAAATCATGAAAATATGGTATATTCTCAAGACCCTGAGTTTCAAGTATTCAACTATTGTTGTCAAATGCAAAGTTGGCCCAACAGGTCTTGTTAAGTAATTGAACAATTAAGGCCACGTGGTTGCCTTTGTCACCTCTTTCATTAATGGCCTGCCCCTTTGTTGCACTATTTACTACAGTCTACAGTTAAATTAGTCAGGCTGACTGCACATAGAGAGGTCTGTATTGTTGGGTGAAAACGGAATCAGTCATGCATTTCCATAGACGAAATGTCCGTCTCTGTTTACAATACAGAGAGGCTTGTGTCGGCGGCTAGCATTTTCAAAACGTGACCCATCAAGTGGCAACTAATTAAACTAACACAATATCACTCAATTACCTGATATAGGACGTGATGAGCTGAATATAATGCACTACGACGGGCTGGACAAGCTTGACTGGGTCACGGCAGCTGCCTGGGACTAGGTCACCACTGAATTGTTTTCACCGAGTACGACGTTGCCATGTGGGTTGCTAACCGGAAGTAGGCCAAATGCCCGGATGCCCGACCGCGAGAATAGCTGTTAAAAAATAGCGGTTACTGAAAAAAAGTATGTGTTCAGCAACTACACCATTTATTCATCACATCAACGGTTTTCACACTGGTTTCGCAGTTTAGTTTTGCAGAGGAAGGATGAGGTAAAACTCGTTAAAAATTTGCTGAAAACTCCAACTCCCAACAATCCTCATCCGCAAATGGTCACAATGAACTGCACATGTGCCCAGAAACTCCCACCACAGGGAAGTGCTGAGCAATCTGCCAGTACTGGGTGACCAAATGTCCGCCTTTTTGCCTGTCTCTTTTCTTCCTCTGCCGCTAAGCAGCAAAAGCTCCTGTTCGTCTTGATTGTTATTGTATTCACGTACCTCCATCACTTCCAACATTTAAAACGTCTGCCACCGCGCTCTTCTTGTGTTTGGATTGCAGCTGTTCAAACCAGTTTGGTGGCTCTTGGTTGCCACCGACAGTATGGGCATGTGAACTGCAGATTATTTTCACTGCGCATGCGTGGACTCCAAAACTCCTGGATGGATTTGGATGAAATTTTTACTAGAGGTGGTCCTTGGGCTAGAGAGGAACCCATAACATTTTGGTGATGACACGAGAATGCATACCTACGCCAAGGCTCTGGCACCGAGGCATCAGCACCTTTGTGCTTTCATTTTAAATGTGGTCTTTTAGTGGCATAGTCAATTAAAACAAAATTTTATAAAATGCATAAACTTACCAGATATTTTCGGAGGGGACGTGACAGAGAGTAGTGAAAAATTGGAGGAGCAATGCCAGCTGAAAATCATCACGGCTGATGAGAAGGACAAACGTAATACCTGGATAACATTCTCGCCTCACTAAACTAGTTCACTGACTAATTTGACAGAGTATGAACCAGTTTCCAATTAAAGTGTGGTTACTGATGTGTCCAGAGCTGCAGAAAACACCTCCAACAGTGAGTAGCACGCTTGCTAACTAGAGTGTCTGTGCTAACTACATAAACATTGTTATGACAACAATACAACAGTGCGTTAAGTAAAGTTGTTTGGTCCGTTTGGATAAAGAGTGGTGTGAAATCAAACCTAATGGGACCAAATGTATACAATGTAACAAAATAAAAACTTTAGTGGGGACTTTCATGTGTGAAAACGGCCTTAATCAAGAAGTATCTCTCTGCAAGTCTATATTTAGACTATATAGCTTATATGGTCCAGCTATATTAGTAGTAAATGCATAAGGAGATGTAGATGTGCTGTCATTGGTAGTCCATTATGCCAGCAGAAGTGATCATAACCTGCTTTGCGTTAGAAAGGAAGTTGTCCTGTGAAATTGCAAATGATGACGTGAACAAAAGGAAACATTGGGATCTGAACCCAGTAGTAGTAGTAGATTAGTTTATTTGACAGGGACAGTGCAATAAACATAGACAATTAATCAAAGACAATCAATCTGATGTGTTGCACATAGAGTGTATAGCTATTAGCTAATTTGCAACTCTTGTCCCTGGATGGGCTTTAGAAAAAAGAATCAAGATAAAAAATATACACAATAACCACATACATCAATGCAGAAAAATTATAAATACACAATTATAAATATTATAAATATTATAAATACACAAATATAACAGCCTGACTCACATTTAACATAAATATTATAAATATTATAAATACACAAATATAACAGCCTGACTCACATTTAACACATATAACATAACTCACATTTGCCTATTTCAGGCCTTCCTCCCTCCGTCACTCACTATAAACAAACACATTTATTCCTTCCCTTCATTCACTCTCACTTTGCAGACAATTAATTCATACATGAGTACATTCTTGTTTATTTTTCAGCCAGTTTTTAACATTTTTAGTGAATGTTTTAAAGTCCGTTATTATTTTAATTTCATTTGGCATTGTGTTCCAGATGTGACTGCCCTTTATAGAGAAAGCTGTTTGTCCAAATGTGGTTCTGCGGTGGAATATTTTACAGTTATTGTTAACAGAACTCCTGGTCAACTTCAGGTTAGCAGTATTTTTGATGCCATCCCACTCTCCCCTCAGTGCATGAATTTAAGTGGTTTTGAAATGAGGAAAAAAAAAAGTGTGGCAGCATTTTTGAGATAATGTGTTGTCATATTCTGATCTGAGGAACTTACGATCTCTTTTTACGTATTAGTTGGAAGACTTGTTGGAACATCAGCTGGTCACACACAAGTCAACACCTCATAACAGTCACCAACTCTAGATGGAATCCTGTGTAGAGGCTAAAGATACAAAATGGTGCAAAGTCTGTCTTATAGATTTTTTTGTGTTTTGTGTCTTGTTCTAATGCACGGTTTGATGCATTCTTTTTCGCCCCAGCATTCTCAGTATTTTTCATCCTGTTAGTTTCACTGGGAAACCTGAGCTCATTAAACCTCTTTAGACTTCCGCCCTTCAAAAGCCACATCACCTTAATTGCAGTTTGGACTGGTGGCATTTCAACAAGAAGAGAGCAGCACTAAAATATCCACGAGCCAGGATGTCTGTGATTCATTATTCGATAAATAACTGAGTGCATCCTTGAAGAAGTATTTACTCTCTTCTCACTACATGCTGTGACTGAAATCCACTGAGATTTCTGCATTGGTTGGGCTAACGATATATAAAAGCCTCCTGTTGTCTCTTGCTCACCCATGCTCAGAAGCCACTCAAACGCTGTAGCATCTCACAGTCCATCGTCCATGCGCCTGTTTCACCCCCCTTCTTTAATTTCCTCTTTTCTTCTCATTCTTTCCCCTTTTCTACAGTCCCCACCTCCCATGCTGGGGAACAGTTTGGCCTTTCTGAAGTAAACAGGCATTAATCACTTCTTGAGAGGGATTCGTCTGAGGGACAGCCCAAGGCGTTTGAAGGGGGGCCACACAGACTCGCACGGGACCAGGAGATAGATGCTGGAGGGTGTGGGGTATTATGGGCCCTGTGGGACGTGCACAGCACCAGCTGATGGGGTCACTGTGTCCACCTTGGGTAAGTGTGTCAAGGACGGTGAGAGGAGGACGTGAGACTTTTGGTTCTTTGTGGAAAAATGCTGCTGAAAACTGGAGCAGCGCTCTCACACAGGAATTCATTGTTCCATTAGTTTCCTCATCTACTGGTAGGACAGAATCAAAACAATGCAAATGAGAATGGGGAAAATCAAGACAAATATTTAGGATTTCTCTGTGTTTGATGTGCTATTTTCATCATTAGCTCCAAGACAGAGAAAAACAACAATCTAATGCAGTCCATGAACCATGAATGGCAACTAGTCATTTGTTATTAGAATCATAATTACTTTTTCTTCTTCAGTGATCGCATTAAACATGTCTTTTTATTGTGTTCTGAGTAGTATAATATATTGCATTTCAAAGCCTTTTGTGTATTACAAAATGACAAAAAGTGTTTTGATGATTGCTAATTGGACTGAATATATGTAATAACACAGGGTTACAAAAATAATTTTTTTGTAAGTTGTCTGTGTTTTTACAACTGATTTAAGACAATTTTGCACCGCTGAATCTGAAAATGACATCCGTTTCTCTCGATCAGGTGCTAAGTATAAACTTGTATTTACTTAGCGCTTACTTAGTACTGTGCATGTACTTACCTTTATATAAAGGTATGTACATGTAAATTAAATGTTGCATCATCATTGTTCAAAATTCAGAGAATTTCAAGACATAAAAAAGAATTTTGCATCATATAAAGCAAAAATACCCATACATGTAAACAAAAATGTATAAAACAACATGTGGCCATAATTCAAAAAGTTGACCTGATTGAGCAAAACCAATGTGAGTTTTGGATTCAGCACATCAAAATTGTCCTAAATCAGCTAAAAAAAATTTAGACAATAAATTTGGTGTTGACCAGTGTAATCTATCATATGGAAGTTAAAACAAAAAATTACTGCTGACTAAAGAACTACGGACCATTGATGATCTTAATCACATGTGTCAAACTCAAGGCTCACGGGCCAAATCTGGCCCGCCGTGTTATTTTTTGTGGCCCGTGGGAGCTTAAAAAGAACATGTTTTCTGAGAAATATTATTCTGTGCCAGATTATAGAGTACAGTGACATAAACTACATATCCCACAATGCATTTCAGTTTTGTAATTGGTTCAATAGAGAGCCTAAGTCATGCCCCCTCTACTTCCACATCACTAAACATGATGATGTGGGATGATGGGAGTTGTTGTCCGCAAGTCGCTTAAAGAAAAACTAAATATCACTCTGTTGCTATATGACAGCCGACAACTTTAATTACATGGAAAATTGTCTTTTAAATTGACAAACATCATATGTGTAACTCGTGACAAAACTTGATCGGGATCAAATTTCATTCTTGTCATTCATTTCAATGGAGAATTTTTTCGATTTAAGGTCCCATATGCGGAAGTAGAGGGGGCGTGACTTAGGTTCTCTATAATGGCATCCAACCATGATGGGCCATGTTTTGATATCAATGACGACCATTACCACAGTAAGTCTTTTTTCTGAGTTGAGTGAACAAACCAGGGGTAATGTGCAAGAAAAGAAAAACTGATGCAGCGAGAAGACAATTTAAAGGAAGATGGGAAAAGTGAACACCTGTTTGTGCTGAAAAGAGACAAACCACTATGTCTCTTATTCGCAATGAGAGTGTTGGTGCTCAAGGAATACAAATTATGTCAGCGTTCTGACAGGGGTGGACTTAGTCCATTTGGGGCCCAAGGCAAAGACAGAAGTGGGGCCCTACTTTTTCTTTGTTCTAAACTTTCTTTTCAGGCTTTATTGAAATTCTACCTGAAACTTATTGTCCTCAGAAGTCCTCAAATGATGATATCATTCAGGCATCAGGAATTACATCTGTAGAAAAACAAAGAAGTTTAACCAACTGAATGTAGACTCTTGTCTATTATAAAACAAAAACAAAACAACAACAGCAATTCACATGGAAGATCTGTTGTTTGTTCACACTTACCAGTCCCTCCAGGATTTCATGATGTTGCGGTCGCACTAATTCCCGTGAAATCAGTGATTCTCTGCATCCTTTGCACGACCTTGCTACTTTGTCCAGTCACCGCAACTTTCCCGCAATTTTGACCAATCCTCGTCAACTTTCGGCAATTTCGCCAAATAAATTTGTTTCTGAGCAGTACTCAAACACTCATTCTAACCAATCAAAATATGTTGCTGCACCATGCTCACTTCCATGTTTACAGTGAGTATTAACGGAACACATCAGCATAAAACAGAGTGTGATTTAAAAAAAAACACTTTCTTGTGAGTTTTCCCAAACCATCCCTTCCTCTGTCGCCCCCAGCTCGTCGGTGGACATCTTCTCACATCTCCGTCCTGATTGCATGTACAAAGTGCCGGATTTGTGTTGAAAAAAGTCCACCTGCCTGAAAAGCACCCTGACGTGGGAGTGCGCGTGAGGAGAGACACCATAAAACCACAAACAAATGAGCAAATCTAACACTACGGCCAGTGTTGTAACATTTTATATGACTTTAGAGGTAAAATCATTACTACATCTTGTCAGTGAGCTTTAAAGCTGTGAACCTCCAGTCTCGACACAGACCAACGCGTGCCTCCTCCTAGTAAAGGAACGATGAGTCTCTGATGAGACAGGTGTCTGTCAAGATGTGCAGTAGATAGACAGGTGGGAGTTAAGCACGGAAAGAGAGAGAATATTTAGTATTTTCTTCAGACATACACAGACTTCAATGGGCAATACAGAGCGACAGAATAAATTATTTCTTTTTTCTCTGTGCTTGGTACCAAGTGGTTGGGGACCACTATAGTTAGGGAGCTTTCAAATGAAGGTGCTGCCATAATTTCCAAATATGCTGTTGCACAAGAGTTTTTCTGTATAGCAGAAGTTTCTGCTTCATTCACAAATCACTGTTTAATAGGATTTTTTTTTTTTGACAATCCTGTGCTTTTCTTGTGGTGTTATAGAATATCACTGCAGTAAACTATGGAAAAAAAGCATCTGTTTTAAAATTTGTAATTCTTCCCACAACTTTTAGTGCGAAAAAACTCTCAAAACATGACAACTTTTATCGAGACTTTTTTTAAAAAGCTGCTGCAAATTCAGGCTTTTTGGACCACAACAATCATAAAAACATCGTGCGAAATCCTGGAGGGACTGACTTACCCACATTTGTCAGCTGGGTCCTGTTCATGATCTGCTGACTGGTCCATTTTACAGAGGCATCTATTGTGCTCCCTCCTCTGTACAACATAGACACGGAGAATATATCACACAATATAAGGATAAAATACAAAAAATATTAAACCTAACACATCCTTGAATTTATGCCCTGTTACATACCATACTGTCTTTTCTTTTTTCTTCACTTGTGACTTTCTCTTCCTTTTTTCTACAACTCACCAGTCTTTGTCCATCTCTTCATCTCCCTTGTCTTTATTTTTCCTCATTGTTCATCCTTCCCTTCGTCCCCCTTCTATCTGTCAAATTTATTGTCTTTTCCCCTTTTGAATGTTTTTATTATAATTTAAAGATTATTTGTTGGTCAAGTTTGTTTTACATTCTCTCACCAGTCAACAAGCTACAGAGGAAAATAAGGAACATTCAAAGGCAACACTGAGCCGTTGCACCAGTAATGAACAGGATAAACACTTCTTAAACAACTCTTTCGTGGATACTCAAAATTATTATATTTAATCTCATGTAATGTCATCTGCTGTGAGGCTGTAGCTATCCTGTGCATGGCTGGGGAGCACAGTTGGTCATATCTAAATTTAACCTTGTGAGCCTCGGCCTCAGCAAATCTTGCAAATAGAAAAAGTAGTAAAAAATGTAGTTGTTTACCTGTACTGTCAGCAGCAGGCGTCGCCACTGTTTCCTCTCATGCTGGTCATTAGCAGCATCAGGAATATGTGCACTTGTACAAGCAGCATTACTCTTTATTTGCTTCTTGGAAGGGTTACTCACCTGACTGGAAGAAGTGAAAAAACTTGTTACCTTCAGTAGTTTTGATAAAAAATTTTCTGTGCTCTTCCTGTTTTCTGCATTTCTCTGCACCGTTCAGATAACGTTGTTTCATTTTGCCGCTATTCTAGACACTGTATGGTTTGTTTGCAATCTTAATCAAAGATATGCACATGTGCATGTCTCAGAGACAACATGGAAGAGTCCAACAGTCTGAGGAGAAAGGGGGGGATGTTACATTCATGATTTGACTTGCCGTTTTTGTACTGGTGTTTATTTATTTTGTCAGAAATGTTAAATATGCTAAACATTTAAAAAAAATATGGGGCTCCTAGTACATCAGGACCCTTAGCAGACTGGGGCCTAAGGCAGTTGCCTACCTATGTCTAATGGTAAGTCTGCCTCTGCATTCTGAAACAAAACATAGAGCCAGGTTGGCCTGACGCCTGTATATATGTATATAATCTTAAAGTTACAACTGGACCTTTTAGAGCAGCCACAGTAGTGATGTGGCCCAGTGTAACAGGCCAGAATTCACTCCTGTTCATTTTTCTCCTGGGGGAATTCTAGACAAGGCCACACTTACCCCTGAGGTAATTATAGCCTTAGTTATTTTTACACAAAACTGGCATAACCCATTTTTCAACCCCTGAGGCCAGAATTCCACCCTTCTCTAAATGTAGATTATAATCACTATGACAAGAATGAAATGCAAAAAAGAAGTATTACCTATTCTATTTCCGTTGAAATTTTAATACATTCACATACAGTATAGGCTACATTTGTTTATTTTTTCTACAAAGTAACATATTAAATGTTCCCAATATTTGTCACAAGTCACATTTATGTTTATTACACTTTTAGCTCAGCTCCAATACCAAAATTAAAATATCCAGTCTTGTTTTCTAAGGGATACAGACCTATACTTATATAGGTCTTTTCTACTCTCAAAGACCACTGTTACGGCCCGCTCCTTTCTGGAGTCGGGCGTCTTTGTGTTTTTTTCTGCTGTGCTGTAGGTGGAGCTGCGAAGTACCGCCCCTGGCTGAGAGGTGCCCATATAAGCCATTTCTGTGCCCCTGTCAGCTGTGTTCTGCTCCCACTGGAGGCCGGTCACCTTCCTGGAGTTCTGCTCTGCCTACTGTTCTAGTTCTGTCTGTTGCTTGGTCGGAGCTGTGCTGCCAGTCCTTTCTGTTGTTTGCAGCCTGTGGGTTTTCTGGTTTCTGGGTTGGCCACTGGGCATGGTTGCAGCCACTGACAGAGGCGTGTGGTCACTGGACTGGCTAGTGACTGTCTGCTGTTTTGTTTGTTTCATGCATCCCATGCACACGCACACACCACTGATTATTACAGACACTTTCTTTTATTTGTTTTTCCTTTAATAAACTTGTGTTTAAATTGGCACCTCCGTGTGGTCTCCCTTCTTTGTCTAAGCCAGTGAGCCAGGCTTGTGACACTACTCAAAGCGCTTCACTAGTACTAACCCTCTATTCTAAGGGCCTATAGGAGACAGATCCCCAGGGACAATTTCGAATGACCAATTAACCTAACATGCATGTCTTTGGATTGTGGGAGGAAATTGGAGCTCCTGGAGTAAACCCTCGCAGCACAGGGAGAACATGCAAACTCCACACAGAAAGGTTCCTACGCCTGCCAGCCCAGGGATTCAAACCTGCAACCTTCTAGCTGTTAGGCAACAGTGCTAACCACTGTAACACCGTGCTTTCTAAGTACAGTCAGAAACTCAATCTGTGCTAAAAACCCAATACTATGACTTCTACTACTTCTTCTACTAGGTAATGTGCACCTAGTTTCAATCAACTAAAATAATGTAGTCTTCAGCTGTTCATATGTGTTCAGTTTCTGTTTTTGTTTGTACTGTCACTCAACTCCAGTAACAACGCTGAAGGGGTAAGTATTTATGCCAGTCAACGTAGTATCCCAACCACATCTCACTAAAAGATGCACAAATGCATGTTTTCTGCATGTGTAACAAAAAAAAAGGTCAGTGCACGCGTAAATTGAATGCCTACACTGTTGACACTGGCCATGTTTAACTAGGCTTCAACACTCATTTGGTTGGTGGGTGGGGGATGACGGACAGCTGTGTACCAGCACTTCCAACCAACAGGCTACGAGTTCACGTCCCACACTGTTTATCACTTTGACTTTTTGTTTACTGATTTGCTTTGTTTTGACATTGTTCACTCCACTAATGGTTAAGACAAAGAAAAGATTAGGTCTGGGCATCATCTCCTCTAATGGTTAAGATGAGAAAAAACATCAGGGTTAGGCGTCACCTCTGGGACCGTATTACAACAATAGGATCGGATGATCAGTTGTCACTGACGCAGAACGCGTTTATGAGTGTGTACAAGTTTATTCCCTTATCACAACGGCGTAAAAACTAACCCTCTTCCGGTACATGATGCAAAGAGGCTGGCCTAATCATTCAGAGGTGTGTTTTGGATAGTCCAATATCTAAAGTGAATTGTGACCATGACGGTTTAAGACGGGTTTTGTGCTGACCAAAGCCCATGTGTGTGAGCCAAAATGCACCTGATAGTAATGCTGCTTGATGATAAGGAAGACATCAGTCACAGTTGATGCCCAGTTAGTTATGTTAAAAAGAACAAACGGTGAAGAATGGGCTGAAAAATCAGCTGAATATGCACAAACGGTCATCCGCGCACTTTTCTGACAGACTTTCCACCGTGCGCCAGTGTTTTTGTTAGTTTCTGTCTGCACATTGTCTGTTTTTTTACGCCTTGTGTCATGCCATCAAATTACCAGTAGACAGTGCGCCCGCTATGCGCTCCGAGGAGGCGCCTCATTTCAAAGAGGTGTGTCGGCACGCAATCTAATGCGCATTACTATTATAGTGCATTCCATGAGAATCTGCTTTTGACCAGGAAAAGGGAGGTCATTGTTGTTGAGGTCATTGTTTAATGATATTTCAGTGGTGTGTTTTGACATCGCGCAGCTCTGGAGCTCAGGAAACGGCATGTGCTAGGATCTTGTTACAGTCATAATCACCTGTCATTTTAATTATATGATGATCACACACCAGTATTTTTTAGGGGAATGAATGAATGAACATGGAGCATGTGTGCCAGTATGTTCCAATGTGATGCATGGCGCACGGGACGGGAAGGGGGATTTTCATTTTCATCATGGACTTATTAGGCATTAATGTGTTTATTTTTAGAATACCTTGGGCATTTTTGCCCTGTGGGGGTTGGTGACGCTGCCTTGCCTGCTTGGGGTTTCTGGTGGGGGGGCAGTTGCTGAGACCGGCTGCCCTCTTTGTATGTTCCATGACAAATCACTCACATGCACACACTTATTTTGCGTTTTCTTTCATATACACGCACACGGACGCACACGCACAAATGTCTCCTCTTTAACAGGTGCGGATACCAGACTCGTGTTGAAACCTCTTCGGTGGAAGAAGCAGTCTGTCTTCTGTTTGTTTTAGTTGTTGGTTTGTTTATCTTTTTTGTCTGTTCCTCTCCCTTTTCTTTTCCCCTCCCCACACTTCCTTTCCCCATTCCCCATCCTGTCGGGCTCTTCATGGGTAACATAATTTAAATAAAGTATTTAAAGTTATTACAGGAGGGGTTTACAACAATATACAGTACTGCATAAGGCTCCTTTTGGCAAAGTAAATCTGTTTTGGCACAATAAGGGTAGCAGGTTTCTGTTCTGCTCACCTTGCTGCCTGACAGGACAAGGGGGAAAAAATTTTAGGGGAATAAATGAATGAACAAGGAGTGTGCAGTGTTTTACTTTTCACTAACTCCCCAGAGAGACAGGAGATGCCTCCACATCTGCATTGGTCATGCGCCCTGGGTTTTCCCAGCCCAGCAAGCTCCCCGACAGCCACCCGTCAGCCCCCAGCAGTGAGCTTGCTTCATGGCAGGGGCCGGAGGTGGCAGATCACTTCCTTCCCTTCTACCCAGGATTGATAGGGGAAGACCCTCGGTTGGGGAAAGCAACGGGAAAGGGAGCACTCCATCTCCCCACAGCAGGGAGCGACTTCCACGTTATCGTTAGTGAAAGTTTATGACAATTTGCACAGGCATTGTTATGTATGAAATGAGCGAGCAATGAGCCATCTTATGCCGAGCAACAAACTGAACTTTATTGCAGGAGAACAGGATGCATACAGCGGCCACAGCCCACCTGACGTCACCCCCTCTGACTCCTGACGTCAGTTACAGCAAGCTCCAGGGGCCAAACCCACATCTGACACCCCCCTCAGAAAAATGTAGAACAACAAATAACATCAGCCAATTACCCCCTCCCCCCCAGTTTAGTAAAACAAAACCCCAATAAACACACTAAATAAAACAATAAACATAAAATCATAAAGAACATCAAACCTTACAACAAATTAAAACTAGGGCCTGTGGGTGGTGTGGTGTCATGAGTTTGAATTTGAATTTATTTTTATTCAGTAATAATAATAATAATAATAATAAACATATACAATACAATATAATTGGTGTCGTGAGTGTGCCGTATGTGTGTGCTGCTGTACCCGCCCTTGGCGTGACGTCAGGTGGACACGGTCCTTGTATATAAATAGTTCTGTTCTCTGTAATAAAGGTGGTTGGATGGTGTTGTTGGTTTCCGCATGAACGTGACTCTGACTCCTTCCTTATTAATACATAACAGTTTGGCGACGAAGATAATTATGGCAGCATATGGGCTACCTCAACCATTAATTCCATTTCTGGAGTATGCCAGACAGCCGGTGGTCCTGTGGCTGAAGTGGTGGGCTGCGTTCAAGGACTACATCGGGGCGCTGGGCCTAAGCAGGCTCAACGGGATAAGACGACGAGCGCTTCTGACCCATCATCTTGGCGCGGCAGGCCAAAGAATTCTCACTATGTTGGGAGAGACGGAGGAGTATGAGGATGCTGTCGAGTGGCTGGCTGAATTTTCACCGGGCAGACGAGCACCACAAAGCTATGGGCGGCAGAAGTTTTGGCGCCAAGGGAGGCTAGGGTAGTTAGCTTGGGGAAGCTAACGGCCCATTCGCTATCTATAAGCAGGCTAGCAGCAAAGCTAACTGCATGCAGAAAGAGAGCTCCAGGCTGCCGGCTAGACTTTGAGGTGGGACTGGGACTGCGAGGGGGGAGTCCCCGGTCACTGAGGACAGTGGGCCAGCTGCGAAGCGCAGGAAGGTGGAGGACCGGTGCGCTGATGAGTTGGACGGCGCGGTGTGCAACGACAGTGGAGAGGGAGAGCAGCAGGAACCATCCCCGCAGCTGGAGGCTACGTAGCGGGAGAGCGGGACCATGGAGGCTGAGGGCTCCAGGGAAGAGCAGCGACAGTCGGGCGCAGAGATGATGCAGCGGGGCGCCTGGGACAAGGGTGCTGAGGGCAGCAACAAAGCGCTTGGGTCTGACAGTGGTGCCAAAGGGAGTGACGCTGGGAGCCCTGAGGGAGAACAGCTACGACTGGGCACGGAGACAGTGCAGTGAAGTGCCTGGAACGAGGGTGCTGGGAGCAGCAGTGAGGTGCCTGGGTCGGACAACAACGCCAGCAAGAACGATGCTGTGAGCCCCGAGAGAGAGCAGTTATGGCTGGACTCGGAGACAGCGTAGCAGAGCGTCTGGGACGAGGGTGCTGGGAGCAGCGGCGGGGTGTCCGGGTCGGCAAGCGGAGCCAACGAGTGGGCTTCGGGTCTCCCCAGCGTTCGGCCAGAGTGTTTCGGGCCATGACGGCCGTGCTGAAAGTGGTCGGGGGTGGACCGACGTGCACGGAGGGGCGGCGTGTGTGTGTGGTCTTGCACTTTTGTAAGGGGGAGGGGAATTGTGGTGTCGTGAGTGTGGCCTGTGTGTGTGCTGCCGTACCCACCCCTGGCATGACGCCAGGCGGGCACTGCCCTTGTATATAAATAGTTCTGCTCTCTGTAATAAAGGTGGCTGGTTGGTGTTGTTGGTTCTCGTATAAATGTGACTCTGACTCCTTCCTTATTTATAGATAACAGGTGGACTACCATGAAGCCCAACACGGCCAAGTGGGGTATTTTGCCACTTAACTTCCAGCCGTGCTCCTACCTAAACAGTCCTTTTCTTTTTCCACGGTAAGGGTGGGTCAACTGGGGGAAACAGTCTGCCTGAGGAGTTTTTAGGCAGCCCCGCGGTGGCATCCTCCCTGGAGCCTTGAAACGGACTGGTGGCCACCACCCTGGAGCTGTCGGACCCCTGTGGTCAATCTTTATGACGCTGGGGCCCGGATCCCACACCGTGGCAGCCGACTCCCACGGAGCCCCACCGTCTGGAGCTGCCACCCGGACACGCTGTGTTCTGTTCGCGTGCTGAACCGAATCATCGGTCATACGAAAGCATGCTGTTCACCACAATCCTCAGCGGCAGCTTTTGTTTCGCTGGCTGCAGCCCAGTCAGTCGCCGTCCTGGTCTCTTTCCGGTGTGAACCCGAACCCAGTCCATGACTTGAAGCAGTGCCTTATTTGTTTCCCTGCATTGTTGTTGTGCTCCCGGTGGCTCTGCATGCTCGTTTGGCCTGGGATCTCCGCCGTTCTGCGGTGTTTCTGAAGTCATCATGTACATTGTGGACCCTTCGCCCGCTGTCTCTGCTGTTGGAATGGACTCCTCATCCGTCCACTCAGTTGTATCCTCCGTAGCTTGTTGGGCGAGGGCACAGGAGCAGTCCATTCCTCCTCTTTGCCGTCTGAAGTGCTCTGCTGTGCCACGCTGTGCACTGTGTCTGTGCCCGGCTGCTGCTGCCGTTCTTCGGGGAACTCTGCATGCTTGGGCTCCCTCTCCGTGTGGCTCTCCTCCTGAGAGCACGGAGTGTGCACTTTGGTGTCAGTGCCGTTCATAATTACCTTGTCGGTGTCGTTCCCAATGGGCACCGGCTCCCTCTCCTCCTGAGCGCACGGGGTGGATGGAGCATTGCCAGTGCCAATCCGTATTACCTCATCCCACACCACAATGGTGTCATTCCGGTCCGCTGTGCCCCAACTGCTGCACCCGGACCATTCGAACCCAGTGCTGTCTCTGGCAGCGAAACCCCGTCTGCAGAAAAGGTCACATCCCATAACATTGTCACCGTGCTCTGTCATGTGAAACATGAAGTCGTACACAATTTTTTTTTTTTTGTAGCAAACTGTTAATTTCACTTTTCTGACATTGCACAGTCTGTGGTCACCATATCCATACAGCGGCATTGGGTTTGTCTTGATTTTGTGGTTGGGGAAAACTTTTTCACCGTGGCCCAGTTGAACATCGGCTACACTGCTGCCGTATCGAGCAGAAATGGTACAGCTACTCCGTCTAATTCAACCATGCTGTACAAATAACCACTGATGCCGGGGCTTACCAAATGAATGGTCGTTGCTGACGGGTGGAGGAGCTCCCCTGGCGGTTCCCATTGTGCTGACAACCGGCATACTCTGGTGGAATGGTTCAGGCGCCCGCATTTGTTACACCTTTTTTCTCTTGCCGGGCAAACTCGTGCTCCATCCTGGTGCGTCGGGGACTCACAACCCCCACAGACGGGGCCTCGCAAAGTGGACCTTCGGCTCACTGCACTCGCCTTGTACTCTTCTGCCGTGTACCCCTTGTCCTCCGTGCCCACCTCGTTAGCTAGTGTTGACTGCCCGGGTAGCTTCTGTGTTTGGCGCCCATTTAGCCCCGTGGCTAATTTCTCCGTTGCTACTAGCTGGGATATTAGCGTCCCCATGATGACTAGCTTCATGTCTTTTGGTGGCATTAGCATCTCAACCCACAGCTTCGTGCTACATGTGTTTTTGACAAAGTGGCTAGCAAGCAGCTCGACAGCATCTGCATATGACTCCGTCTCCCCTAACGTGTGGAAAATTCTCTGACCTTCTATGCCGAGTTTGTCAACCAGAAGGGCTTGTTTCCTTACTCTGTCAAGTAAGCTACAATGTATGTCTCAAACGCGGCCAATGAGCGAGACCACACAACTGCTGGTTCCCCTGGGTACTCCAGGAATGGCTGTAGAGGTGCCCCGCACGCCTCCATGGTTTAATCCTCAGTCGCCAAATGTTATGTATGAAATGAGCGAGCAGTGAGCCATCTTATGCCGAGCAACGAACTGAACTTTATTGCAGGAGAACAGGAATACATACAGCGGCCGCAGCCCGCCTGACATCATCCCCTCTGACGCCCAACATTGTCTATGGCAAGCCCCAGCGGCCAAACCCACATCTGACAGGCATCATCCTCTTTTCTTCACGTCTGTGTTGCATTCATGCTCACATTAAACAATTCAGCTGATTTTTTCAGCCCATTCTTACCTGTTTGTTCTTTCTAACATAACAAACTGGGCATCAACTGTGATTGATGTCTCCCTTACTACCAAACAGCATTACCTATTGTGTGCATTTTGGCTCACACACCCATAGGCTTTGGTCAGCGCAAAACCCGTCTTAAACCGTCATGATGACAATTCACTTTAGATAATGTGCCTAGTGCATTAAAGGGATGGGAAGGAGCGCTTTGGATTGGATTATCCAAAACACACTTCTGAATGATTAGACCGGCCTCTTTGCGTCATGCGCCAGTGGAAAGTTTGTTTTTACGCCATTGTGATAAGGAAATGAACTTGGAAATGCTCATAAATGCGTTCTGCGTAAGACAACTGATCAACTGACCCCATCTTTGTAATACGGCCCCATGACTGTCCCAGCGCATGCCGTTTACTGAGTTCTGGAGCTGCATGATGTCAAAACATGCCACTGAAATATCATTAGGCAATGTGTTTCTGACAATAGACCTCCTTTTTCCTGATCAAAAGCAGATTCTGATGAAATGCACTATAATAGGGCAATGCGCATTAGATTGTGCACTGCCACACCTCTTTAAAATGAGGCATCTCCTCCGAGTGCATGGCGGGTGCACTGTCTACTGGTAATTTGATGGCATGATGCAAGGCGTAAAAAACAGACAATGTGCAGACAGAAAATAAAAACACTGGCACACGGTGTTAAGTTTGTAAAAAGTCCACGGATGCTCGTCAAAATAGAGCCCATAATGGTTAAAGAGAAAGAAAGAGAAGGTGGCAGGCATGCTTCTTAAAGGAACAAATGCCACATATCCAGTGCATGTGAAAAATGTGTTTTCTGTGTGCATGCACGTTTTCTCAGAGTGAAAAACCTTCAATCTATACTTTTTTTAGGTGACACTCGGCCGAGTATCCTGTAGACTGAAGGAAGCTGGGTATGTGAGCCACTGCATACTTTCACCTGCTTTTGAGTAGACAATGATATCAGTACCAAGGAGTGATACTGTGCCCATGAGCTCAGCATCTGTTGCCCAAACACCTGATTTCTCCATAGTACTTGAAGCCATAGACTCATTGATAGGCTGGTAGAGGTAGCTCATGAGCTTCTCACTGATATTCTCACTCATATGTTCCACAACACTATCACAGATAGCAAGGTGATGTCACAACTCGCCGTCCCCAGTCATCTGCCTCAGCTGCGCGCACCCCTGCGCCTCGTCAATCACAGACTATTTAACCCACTCGGCCCAGAACATCGGTCTGGAGCCGTCTGTTAATCAACGCTCTCAATCCCTCTGCAGGATCGTTCCTTCCCGACCTGCAGCATCTCCTACCAGCAAGTAAGCTGTATTCTCACTCACCTGTCTTCCAGTCTCTCCCCTGTGCACAGGTGGATTCCCTGGCGGCGGATTCCTCCCGTCCTTGCCACCTCCTCTTCCTCCTCATCCACTCCTCGTCAAGCGCGCAGCAGGGCACTGTCTCCCAGGCAAGAGTTCCTTTGCCAGCGCCAGCCACCGTAACATCTGCAAGTAAGCAACACTCGGTACATTAACCCCGCATGGTGAAGTTTAACTCATATTCCTGTCTCTGCTCTGTCCATAGGGTTGCCTGGCTGCACGGCATGTCATTCTGCCCCCGGCGCTCCTCGTTCACCCACAGACCATTCACATTCCGCATACACGCACCCATACATCTCTTGTTGTTGAATAAAGCCTTTGAATCTCACCTGAGCCTGCGTGCGTGTTCCCTCGGACAGTTATTATGTCAGGTGATGCGATATTTCAAGGCTGTACCAGACTTTTCAGGACTTCACCTGACTTTAGAAGGGGTACCCATTGTTACAAAGCTCTCGCCGTAGCCATTGATACTGGCTCTAACATCTATCTATAAATTCAAGGGATCTCTGTCTGTTTGTGTGTGTGTCTGTGTGTGTGTTCCTCAGATATCTCTCAAACCATTCGTCACACTGACTTAAGATTTTAAACGTGCTTTGCTGAAGCTACGAGGGTGTGCATCCCTTAATATGGAGTCACTCTGTCAAAATATGTATTTTTTATCAATAAAAGTTTAGCCACCACGGTGTGACCGCTCTATGTCTTCACCCCCTGGCTTCAAGAAGTGTGGGCGGGGCTTCAGATTCACTCCGTGCTCATTGATAATACGCGACATCACAACCTGTTAGTCACCACAGTGTTCCCTGGACAAAACAAGGAAGTGGAAAATGACAAATTTGACTAGAAAAAGATAATACTGAAGATTTAATGCTTAAAAAAATTAAGCTATAAAGTTGCTGTGATTGCGTAGAGCTAAAAGATAATTCAGCATATGTGGAGAACATGAGGTGCGCGCGGACACTGGGCGGCGCGTCAGTGGGACCCAGGTCTGACAAAGAATACTGGTGTATCAACACTGAACATGCCAGGAGAAGCAGCAGCCTAACCAGGCAGACCATGGTCCTTCGCGGGAAGGCAGTAGATGGGAGTACCTGCTTCTGCATCACCTGTGTGCACAGAACAGCGACGTGACAGTGAAGGGATTGGCATCTTACATGGGTGCCCTGAATTTCCCTCTGGGGATCAATAAAGTATACAAGATACAAATACAAAAAAAATTGTTTGGTGTTTTGTACTTGTAATCAGTGTTGGGAGTAATGCGTTACTGGAACCCCACTACTTTTGCAGTAACTTGCTGTGTAACGAAATTACTGCTTAAAATTCAGTAACGCATTACAATTACCAAATTTTTAACAGATTTGTTACTCACGTTACTCGTTTCATATACATTTTATTTTATTTTACTTTACACAAAACAAATGTGAACTCACCCGGCTGCCATCACTCGACATGGTGAAGAGCGGTGAAAATGACTGACGCAGGGGAAGTAGCAACTTTCTTTTCATGGAAGTGCGCACATTATTTTAACTTTCTTGGCCTAAAGGACAAAAATATATTGGTGAGTTCCAAACTATGTGCCGGCTTGAAGACCTGCTCCACAGCGAAGAATAGTAACTCAAATCTTCAGAAGCACTTGGTTAAAACGCATGCTAGTTGCCAAAGAAAAACAAACAGATCCTAGCAATACTGATGATGGACCCACTTCAGCCAAACAGCAGCGGCTGGAGTTCAATCTGAGGTATGCATCTGTGACTCAGCAAGAATTAAACTGACTGCAAGATACGTCGTTGAAGACATGCTATCGTTATCAACAGTCGAGTCAGTTGCTTTTAGACAGCTGATTAGCAAAACACCGATGACAACTAAGGAATGTGGGTCACCTTGCAGAAAAACATTTTCCAGCTATCTAGATAAAGAATATTCACAAATGGATGTTGAGCTCAAAAAGACATTTGAGGGACTGGATTATATCTCCACCACGGCAGACATCTGGACTGTGCATAATAAAAGTTTTCTTGGGATAGCTGCACATTGGATTAATCCACACAATCTGCAGTGCCAGAAAGCAGTGCTGGCATGTAGACGAATTAAGGGTCCGCATACATACAAAATCATTGCTAGCGAGATTGATAGCATTCACTCTTATTTTGGCCTATCCTTCAAAGTTACAGCAACTGTGACAGACAACGGCTCCAATTTTGTGAAAGCTTTTCAGACGTTTCAAACGCCATCTGAGTCTGACTGTGAGGATGAGGATAATGAGGACCAGGACGAGGTGACTTTTACCAACATGGAGGATGTGCTCACTGCAGCTGATGATGCTCATGTGATTTCTTTACCCCCCATCAGAGATGTGCATCACACACATTGAACCTTGTCTCCTGTACTGACATTGAGAAGTGGCTGATGTCAAAAGCTGAAACAAAAAACATTTACAGAAGCACTACCACAAAATGCGCAGGGCTGTGGAGCAAGGTGAGCGGGTCCACGGTGGCTCCTGAGATTGTGGATGATGTTCTTGGCAAGAAGTTACTAGTGCCTTGCACAACCAGATGGAATTCGTTCTATGATGTCCTGGTTCGAATTTCAGAGATAACTTTAGCCCAGTTGAACACTACTTCTTCAAAACTGCAGCTGAAATGTATCAGTGAGAGGGAACATCACTTTCTTAAGGAGTACTGTGCTGTCATGAAGCCACTTACTGTGGCACTGGACATTCTGCAGGGAGAAGACAACTGTTCTTATGGTACACTCTTACCCACTCTGGAGACACTGATATCTAAGACACTGGAGCTGAAAGATGGCCTTTCAATCCTTGCTGAGCTACCAGAGGAAACTGTTCAGGTAAGAATTGTTCCTTTCTTTGACACTGAGCTTTAATTCGAGAAATCAGTTTTATTATTTCAATACAGTACGTAAACTTACTAGTGTAATATTGGTTGGTATGTGGCCTTTGTCTTCAGTTTTTTGATACATTTTTATAATGTTATACAGTATATAATAAAACAACCTTTAACTACTCCATTTTAATCCACCAGTCATTTGATAAATCTGAGTTTTATAACGGTTATAAGAATTAGTTTTTGTTTGAGTGCTATTGTATTCACAATGTATTGTACTGATATAGGTTTTTATTTTTTAACCCTCCTCATATCAATCAGTGAGACAAGGCTCACTTATTAAAAACAGTTTAAAACACTATATTCTATAATGCTTGGTTTAATTAGCACTCATAAACTTTAAGCTGAAAATTTGTGCTCATGATTTTTTTTTAATCAACACTGCTTTTTTTCTCTTGTTTTTTTGTTCCATATGTTTCAGGCAATCAGGACCAGATTTGCACATGTTCTTGCAAGTAGAGATGCTCTGTTGGCGGCTGTGACACTACCCAAGTTCAGGCTACGGTGGCTGCGTGACCAGGAGTGGAGAAACCTGGCCAAAGCAAGTCTGGTAGCAGAGTGCCAAAAATACGCCCTTGAGAAGGAGCAGCAACCAGTTAGAACCCAGGTAGCACAACACACGGCTTCTACCATAGAAGAGGAGTTCTTTCCCTTTGGAGAAGATGAGGATTTTGCCACAGCTGAAACTGAAGTAGCTGAGTACCTTGAATCAGGAATGACAAGGATGGATGTTCTGGATCATTTTCCCACAATAAAGAAAATATATCTTAAGTATAATGCAGCCACCCCATCCAGTGCCCCTGTAGACAGAATCTTTAGTCTGGGAAACCTCATTCTCGCTCCAAAGAGGAACAGACTGTCAGATCAGAAATTTGAGAAGCTGCTCCTCTTGAGGTGTAATCATTGGTTTGCAGCCTAAGGATAAAGTATGTCTGTGGCTGCAAATGAAGAAGTGAGTTGGTCTTGTTAAGCCTTTAAAGTTTGGCTGTTGTTTGTTATATGTTACCCATTCATATTTGCTGCTTTTCTGAATGACATCACAAGATGTTTTTAGCTTCTCTTAAAAAAAATCAAAACTGAAACCATAAAGGATATCTTTATGTATTTGGAGATCTATAAATGTTTCAAGTTTATTAAGTCTAAATTAAGGGAGGCAAGATTATTTTTGTTAAACTGTTTCACAAATTTGCCTTTGGTAAATGGTATGCATACTTCAGCTGTTTTCATTATTAAGACAATTGTAATTAGGCAAAAAAAAAAAATCTTAAGTTCATTTGATCTGAAGGACAAGCATTTATGCTTGGAAAGCATGACATTCAGCATGTAAGATTGTTGTGTTTCTGTGAATCACTCTAATCACTTTAATTTTATCAGGCCTAATAAATTTGTGTCTGAAGTCTGAGATACAGTTGTTTGATTTCACACCGCTACAAGGGCCTTCCTGATATAGAGGTAAGATACATGGCCAGTTTTCATGTCCCAGACACCGATGTATGTACAGTAACATAAAACACAGTATGTATAAAAGGTAATTTAAGTGTGTATTTAAAAGTTACGTGAATGTTACTTTTCCAAGTAACTAGTTACTTTAATCATGCAGTAACTGGAAAGCAACTCAGTTACTTTTGAAAAGAAGTAACTAGTAACTGTAACTAGTTACTATTTTTTAGTAACTTGCCCAACACTGCTTATAATATTGTTAAAATATAAAACAATGCACTACAGTGGGTCTCAAATATTTGTAAATGTGTCCTGTTACAGTACTGCATGAGTTTATTGATGACAGACTATAAACTACACATTAACTAAATTATAATGACTGAACAACTCCCATTCCCCAAAGTGCAACATACAACATTTATGAATATAAGTCATAAAAGATCACACAAATAAGTGATCTGACAAAACAATAAACAAGCTGTTCTTAAACACTGGCTAATATTGGATGTCCCATTCATTTTCAATTATTCTGTAATTAATGTTCAATAAATCTCAGTTCAGTCCCTTTAATATTTGTCAAAGTGGAACATGTGATTGCCTACATATAGGCTATACTTCTGTATTCCACTTTCAAACACAGCCTACATTTGGGCCTGAAAAGCCTGAGTGGGCTACCTGTTTCAGACAGGAATACTTGCTTTCTACAGGCATGCACTAGTTTAAATAAAATAAAATGAAATGTGTCACTTGCCTGTGAGTAGCAAGAGTAAATCCAAGATGATCCAAACAGAATTTAAAAGTAATCCACAAGTGAACTGCTTACAGCAGGACTGTACATCACCAAAGTCAGGTAAAACACAAGGAAATATCAGACATGGGGGGTAATTTATCCCCCTCCAGTAGCTCCCCAAACCAACTCAGACAAATTCAAAACCTCTTTCATCTTTTGATCTGCTGATCTTTTTAACAATATGATTTACAACAAGGTATTAAACTCAAACAATTATCAGTTAACAAACTTTATCAGAGATAATGCTCCCAAACTGAATTATCACACCTTTACTTCAAAAGGAAGTCAAACTCAATAATCTACTAATCTTAGATTAACTCAATGTTAATTTATTTTATTGGTGAACTTTGGGGGGAATCTATCCTCGACCAATTTCCCCCCTTAGCTTAATGAGTTGTAAAAATTCACCAGTGATTTTACAGTACAAAACATAATATTTCATGTCAGTCAAAATGACTTACTCCTAGAGAGAACGTATAGATTTTTTTTTCACCATTTTGCAATATTTTCTTGTGAAGTGGGGGCAAAAAATCCTCAGCCATTATTGCTAGTTTCTTCCATTTATCAGTGGTGTTGGATGAAAAGATGCTTCCTGACTGTAATAATAATAATAATAATAATAATGCATCAGATTTATATAACACTTTATCATAGATACTCAAAGATGCTTTTAGAAATAGCTGCCCTGGAGCAGGCTGATGGAAATGTGGCTGCCAATCCGTGCCAACGGCCTCTCCGGCCACCACTGAACATTTATACACATTCATACCCAGTGTTATGGACACTGGAGGCAAGGTGGGTAAAGTGTCTTGCCCAGGGACACTTGGGCAAGACACTTTACACTTTTGTAATAACTCTTCTTAAACTTGTTTTCTTCCTCCAATAATCAGATGATCTCATCTCCTCGGCAGCAATTATCTCCATTTTGAATCAAGTGGTTTCTGCATAAACTGGTCATAAAATGTGACATGGTTTCACTACAATTTTCCTGAAGAAGGCAAAGCTTCATTCTGTGGAAAGATACACTGCTTGATTTAATTGGGAATTCATTTAACTTTTTATGATACCAAGTCATTGCCAGCATCCATAAAATCCTTTAGCAATTCCTTATTTATCTTTATGGAGCATAGCTGCTGGGAGAGCCGTTTCTATCAACTGATCTCCAGGCAAACTCACATCAGCTGAAGGCTTAGCTGCAACTGTTCTGCACATCCAATAACAAATGTCATATAGGGACTGCTTTTTCGCCTGATAAAACTTGCTGCAGTGTGCTTAACAATCGTTTATCCTTTAACCTTCACTGTATTTTTACCCCACAACTTACAAGCATTTTTTTGATATTTAGAATGATACAGTTTCTCCACAATCTTATGACTGAATGTGAAAGAAGATTCCCTATAGTCGCAGGTTGATCCAAAAGAGCAAATTTTTGTTGTCTCAAAATATTATGTCATGAAGCCGAGCATGGAGGAGCACTGGGCGCACGCTTCAGTTAGTTCTAATTATGTTTTGTATTTTTTCATCTTGGTTTATTTTGTATTGAGTATGGTTTGTTGTATTTTTGGTATCTGAGTTTGTCCTCTTGTTTCTGTTCTTAGTTTCCTGTTATTTTATCTTAGTGTGGTTGTTGGATGTACTTCTGGATTATCGTTTATTCCAATTTACTTTCCTGTGTTTATATTTGTCCTTGTCTTTAGATCTCCTTTTTTTAGTCTCAGTATTTATTAGTTTTGCATTATTAGTTCTCTTAGGTTTTGTATTTCTTCTTATCCTCACCCTCTCCTTAGCTCTCTTCTTACAAAGTGTATATTTAGTTTGGCTGTTTCTTCTATCCGGTCCTTGAATAGTTATCATTTGTAGTATACTCTATTCTTTCATCTGTTTCATCATTTTCATGCATTTCCCTGTGCTCTTATTTTGACAGTCACCTTGTTTACTTCCTTGTGTCAATTCTGTTTGCAGGCGGTCACACCTGTCATTGATGTGATCTCATTATCTTCGCTCATGTGACCCACACGTGTTGATCGTTTGTGTTAACTTTTTCTTGCCCTATTAAAGGATGGCTACTCAGTCCATTCCTCACAGTGTCCTTCTCAATGCCAGGCGTTAATTCTGTGTCTCTCTCATTTCTATGATCAGGCAGGAACCCCCGTCTCTTGTCATTTGGTAAAGTATTCCAGCCTTTCCTATATGCCTCAGCCTCTGTGCTGTTTTCCCCGTTATTCCTGCCATTTTTGTAAGTGTTGTGTTTTTGTGGAGTTTGGCATTTTTGTATTTTGGTGCTTTTTGTTATTAAAATGTGCAAACTCACAGCTGGCGAATGGAGTCTTTAATCTGCCTCTGCCAGGGCAATTTATAGCATATTCTGTACTAGATTTTCTCAGGAATCCATTAAAGACTTAAAAAATAAACTGGTCAGTAAGATATTTTGTGTAATTCACACAAATAAAAACAGCAGGATAAGCTAGAAAGAATTCAAAAAACGCAGCTCCATTTGCATTTCTGTTCTTAGTTTCATTATTCCTAGTCCATCTAGATTCTTATGTCTTTTCCATCCAGTTTTCATATTATTATTATTGTTATTAATATTATTATTCACCTGTTTTGACATACATAAGCCTACCCTCACCTTGTACTCTTGGTCCTCTGTATTTTGTTATTTGCTTTCCTGTATTTGCATCTCTTGGTTTTGTATTCATCATGTCCTTGCCCTTATGGTTTATTTTTCCCGGTCTGTGTTTTCTGGTCTATTCCTCATTTTGTGTTATTTCACGTTTATAGTTAGCTTCTTGCCTTATTCCTCTGTACTTTTATTTTGACAATGCCATGTGTTACTTCCTTGTGTCTAACCCTGATTCACGGCTGTCACACCTGTCATCAGTTGTTCTAATTATTCTTGCTCATACACCCATGCCTGTTCATGATTTGTGTCATTTTCCATTTGTCCATTTAAGGATGACGGCAACGCTATCTCGTTTCAGCATCCTACTGTTTCCTTCCGTGTGCTACGGTATGTTTCAGGGTTTGAACGCGTGTGACTCCGTCTTGGAATTAAGCCTCTAATTACCCTTTTTCTCCAGGCGTGAGCCCTGTTGTCCCTGGCGTTTCCGTGCACCATTATCTCCCTGTATTTGTTCCAGTTTATGTTACATGTAAGATTTGTGTCTTTATGTTATTTTTTTGTGTGTTTAGTTAAACATTTTGCACTCACAGTCCAGCGTTTGGTGTCTTCAGTCCTGCCCTGATAGTGATTTATGCCACCAGCCTGCTTAAGTCTCACTCAGCATGATAAAATCTGACCAAGAAAAGTTGATGACATATCCAAACTCCAGCACCGATGACAAATATTTTTACAATCATATACAGTAAATAAGTGAAAATAAAATAGCATACTGGCATAGACGCATACAGGAGAGAAATAGATTTTAACTCACCGGTTACCATGTCATTACATGAATCTGGATAAATTCTTCATGTCATCAAATTCAGTTGTAATTCAATGGTTGCAAAATGCAAGGCCAAGGCTAGCGCCATCCTGCTGCATACTGACTTCTTGTTTAGGAGAAGGCATTGGGCTGTTTTTTGTCTGAAGCTGGTGTTCAAATTGTAATTTCTAAAATTTATTAGCAAGTAAATACTGCATGACATCCCTCCATGCTCACTGGTTGTAATCAGCACCAGTTTTGCCCCTTCATTGCAAGGAGATGGTGAATTTAGCATAGCAACAACTATAAACCGATTTCTGATTGGCTAAATAATTTCAGAATAGCGGCTCACCTCCTTACATTTTGCATAGCAACAAATACGAAGTAATTTCTGATTGGCTGATAGATGTTCCCTCCTCACGGGATTCTGACTAAATGTTACATAATAATATCACATTAAACACCACCAGAGGCCAGCTTCAGTGAAATAGTAATGCTTTGAAAGAAAAAATGCACACTAAATAATACATTTATTATCACAATGTATGCATCATTTCTTCTCTTTTTCTCCACAAATTTCTCAGGATGCTCCTGTAGTGAAGGAGTTAACACCAGGGAGCGGCGTGATGACGAAGCCGGCTGGTGCCGTCATCACGCCAGCCCATATAGGGAGAGAGCCGGCCATCTCAGCTCTCTCTCGGCATACTACAGTATAGGGACTCAGAGCCCGGATAACGTGCATTGTATTAATACTACTCTTTTGTAATAAAGTTCAGTTCCAGCACAGCTCACTCATCCGTGGTCATTCCCACGTTTGTGGGCATAATAGTTGGCGACGAGAAGTAAGGATAAGGGTAAGGGATAAGGACCTGTACTTATATAGCGCCTTTTTTAGTCTCAAAGACCACTCAAAGCATTTCACTAGTACTAGCCCTCTATTCTAAGAGCCTATAGGAGATAGATACCTAGGGACAATTTAGAATGGCCAGTTAACCTAACATGCATGTCTTTGGATTGTGGGAGGAAGCCAGAGCTCTTGGAGTAAACCCACGCAGCACAGGGAGAACATGCAAACTCCACTCCACTCCAACTCCAGTTAGCTTAATGCTGGCGCCAGTCATTCCACCTTACACCAGCCTGAATCGAAGCCCAGCTGCGAGGCCCAGCGGAGATACTACCAGGCAAGCGGCTATTTGTTGACGGGGCTCAGCAGAGATTTCACCCAGGCAGACGACGGTAGGTGGCGGTGCCTAGCGGAGGACTTACCGTGACCTCAGCGGAGCTCGGTGGCAGCGGCGGTGTGTGACGAGACTCGGTTGGAGGAGCGGGACGGGAGACCAGTTACGGCGACTATGAGCAACGAGACCAGCAACGGAAGGGGCTAGTTGGCTAGCTGAGGCCCAGCTGGATTCGAGGACGATCGGATCAGATTCTGGCGATATAAGCAGAATTTATTTTACTATCCACAGATTTTCTTTTTCCTTCTTTCCAAGAAAGACTGAAGATGGCTGCCACCGGATTAAAAAGTGGGCTGATGGGCACCACTAATAAGCCTTCTCTACTTCTCTACTTCCTCTTCGTTTTGTCTTTGTGTGTCTGGACCTGCAACAAGAAGGATTTTCCGACAAACTCAACCAAAGGTGAAGTTAAAAAGTTTTATCTGTATGGATTTGGGCTTGGTCATCTCACCCTACACTCTATGTGGTCTTTAAAAGCCCTGAGCAAAAACTTCCAAATTAAGGCAAACATGGCTGTTAAGCAAAAATCACAATATGGCAGAGGATGTACAATTAAAGTTCTGTTAGTTCTGCTACTTCTGGCAGGAGATATTCACCTTAACCCTGGACCTGCCACTATTAAACAGCAGACCACTGGGTTAGCACAAAACCGAGCTGTACAAAAGCAAAAACAACATTTATTTTTCCAAACTGTTAATCATGCACGAGTTCTTTGGGACACCAAGGCTAAACCAAAGGGGATCCTCGGCGGTCATTTAAACATACGGAGCATAATCCCCAAAAGAGATGAGATTTCGGTGTTGCTGTTGGACTCAAATCTGGACTACCTTTGTCTCTCAGAAAGCTGGCTACACAGTAACATAGACACTAATATGATCGATATTGTGGGCTACCAGTGTTTTAGAAAAGACAGGCAGGTAGGGAGGGGAGGAGGTGTTTTAATTTACATCAAAGAGAAATATAAATGTCAACTGGTTGATTTGAATACTTCACTTGAATGTTTAGCTGTGAATGTATGTCTCTCTCCGGTAATGAATTTCAACATTGCAGTAGTGTACAACCCACCGTCACACAACTCTTCCTTTTATAATGAATTAAGTGATCTGGTTAAACAACTTGAGAAGAACAGAGAAACAATAATTCATGGTGACTTTAATATCAACTGGTCTGATAAAAAAGACAAACAAAAACTGAAAAGCCTCATGACTAAATTTAATTACCAGCAAATGATCAAAGGACCCACCAGGATAACCAAACAATCCAGAACACTTATTGACATGGTATTTACTAATAAACCAGAACGAATAACCAGAACCTATAATCTTGTAACTGGTCTCTCAGATCATAACATGGTTCTTGCTGTCAGGAAACTTACTAAAAAGCGACTACAGTATTTTGGGGGAGTCGATATTGACAAATCAAATTTTATTATCCCCAAATCAAAAAATGAGGAGTTTGAACATTACTTAGAGAATCAAAATTGGGAGCAGCTCATGTCAACATGTGAAGTAGATGATTGTTGTAATTTTATAACTGCAACAATCACAAAGTCTATAGAAAAATTTTCAAAGCAAATTAAAAGTAGACAACAGAAGATTAGCCTACCATGGTTAAATAATGAAATAAGAAAACTTATGAAGAGGCGAGACTATGCACTGAAAACATCACTAACCTCCAAACTACAAAATGATCACCTTGTGTACAAAAGTTTAAGAAATAAAGTGGTACATGAGCTGCGAAAATCAAAAATATCTTATTACAATAAACTGATAGATCATGCAAAGGGTAACAACAGTTCCCTATGGAGGCATTTAAATAACTTAACTAATAAAAAAAACGATCAGAAGGGGGTAAAGGAACTTAGAATCAATGGCAAGACCGTCAGTGACAAGGCTACTTTGGCAAATGAATTTAATTCACACTTTGTGGGCTCTGTGGAAGACTTAACAAAAATTTTTGTGCTGCCAAATGTGCTCAACAACACAAATTCCATACTTCCAACAGACACTTTTCACATCGATGAGGTAAATGAGAAGTTAATTGCTGGTATTGTTAAAACACTGTCAAACTCAAAAACTAATGATATCTACAATATGAGCACCTCCTTTCTCAAAATGCACAGCAAAATATTAATCAAACCACTGACTCATCTCATTAATCTCTCCATTAGGTCTAGTACATTTCCATCTGGCTGGAAAAAAGCTGTCGTCATACCAGTTCATAAATCAGGCAGTAAAGACGATATATGCAATTACCGCCCAATCTCTATCTTACCAGTCCTATCTAAGGTTCTTGAAAAAGTTGTAGCTACACAGCTGATAGACTACTTACAAGACAGTCAACTTCTTCATCCACATCAATTTGGTTTTAGACCAGGATACTCAACAGAAACAGCAAATTGTTGCCTTATTGAAAACGTCAAACAGTCCTTGGACAGGGGTAATGTGGTAGGAGCTGTTTTTCTAGATCTCAAAAAGGCTTTCGATACTGTAAACCACAGTTTGCTTTTATCCAAAATGGTATCTTTTAACTTCTCCCCAAATACATTAGAATGGTTTGCATCTTATCTCCAGAATAGAGAACAGTGTGTAAAAGTTCACCAGGATAAATCCTCATTTTTAAACAACCGCATGGGTATCCCACAAGGGTCCATTCTTGGTCCTTTACTTTTCAGCATTTTTATTAATGACCTGCCGTTACACTGCTCAGCTGCAACATGCCAACTTTATGCAGATGATGCAGTTATTTACACAGCTGCCAAGACTCCAGCACAGGCTGCAGATGTACTGTCTACAAGTATGGTTGATGTCCAAGAGTGGCTCCTCAAGAACCATCTATTGCTGAACCTTCAGAAAACAGTCTCAATGTGCTTTTCAATCAAAAAATGTAACCTGCAACATTTTAAAGTTAATATACATGATCATGACATCAGTTTAGCTACAGAATTCAAATACCTTGGCATTGTACTAGATCCTCAACTCAAATTTAATCTTCATATAAAGAAAATTTCAAAAACAGTAAAAAAAAATCTGAACTGCTTTAAATTAATTAGATATTACATACCTTACGAAGCAGCTGCACTGTATATGCATTCTATGGTTTTTTCTCATATATCATACTGTTTGACAGTCTGGGCTCAAGCAGCCCCTTCCACAATAAGACATATAGGTTCATTATATAATCAAACCCTAAAAATCTTGGACAAAAAGCCCATTAGGTGGCATCACTGTAATGTTTTAAAAAAATACAACCTATTGAGTTTTGAGAGCTTCATTGACCTCTGTCTTCTGAAATTAACGTTCAAATGTTTCCATAAATCAGCACCCGAGCCACTTGCTGGTTTCGTCCAAAGACAGGACAGCAGCAGAGCCACCAGGAGTTCTGTTAACAATAACTGTAAAATATTCCACCGCAGAACCACATTTGGACAAACAGCTTTCTCTATAAAGGGCAGTCACATCTGGAACACAATGCCAAATGAAATTAAAATAATAACGGACTTTAAAACATTCACTAAAAATGTTAAAAACTGGCTGAAAAATAAACAAGAATGTACTCATGTATGAATTAATTGTCTGCAAAGTGAGAGTGAATGAAGGGAAGGAATAAATGTGTTTGTTTATAGTGAGTGACGGAGGGAGGAAGGCCTGAAATAGGCAAATGTGAGTTATGTTATATGTGTTAAATGTGAGTCAGGCTGTTATATTTGTGTATTTATAATATTTATAATATTTATGTTAAATGTGAGTCAGGCTGTTATATTTGTGTATTTATAATATTTATAATATTTATAATTGTGTATTTATAATTTTTCTGCATTGATGTATGTGGTTATTGTGTATATTTTTTATCTTGATTCTTTTTTCTAAAGCCCATCCAGGGACAAGAGTTGCAAATTAGCTAATAGCTATACACTCTATGTGCAACACATCAGATTGATTGTCTTTGATTAATTGTCTATGTTTATTGCACTGTCCCTGTCAAATAAACTAATCTACTTCTACTTCCACACAGAAAGGTTCCTACCCCTGCCAGCCTGGGGATTTGAACCTGGAACTTTCTAGCTGTTAGGCAGCAGTGCTAACCACTGTACCACTGTGCTGCCCCACTGTGCTAAACCATGGAGGTGTGCCTGAGGCCACTGAGACCATTTTTGGAGCACCCGGGTGAGCTGTCTGTTCCATGGCCACATTCACTCGACACTTCTGAAACAAAAGTGGCAGCGTGGATTTGGGAAAATTGGACAAAGGACAGAAATGGGCACTACTGGTCCACAACCTGGGCATGGAAGGTCAGAGAATTTTTAATACGCTCGGACAAGCGGACTCGTTCGGCGACACTAGCTAGCTACTTTGGTACACCAGACAACGTGTTGGCGTGGCGTACCATATTCCACCAATGGCGACAGAGAAATGGTGAGTCCACCCAGCAATTTGTTGCAAACCTAAGACATCTGGCTAGAATGTGCAGATCTGGACTTTTAGAAGACAAAATGGTGTGGGACCAATAGGCTGAGCACACAAAAAACCCACGGCTGCGGGCGAAGATGCTAACGGTGTCAAATGACATGACGCTAGCTAACACCATTGAGCTAGCGTTTCAGCTTGAGTCAGCAGATAAGTTAGCATCAGAGCTAGGTGTGCGCCAACAGCAGAGACAACCAGGACAGATGCTGCTAACCTACACTGTGGGCATGAAGGAACACAGTGTGGCACGGCAGAGGAGTTCGAGACGAACGCCACTGACTGGCGGAATGCTTCGAGAGGTTCCGTGTGTGGTAAATGTGGTTCCCCGACACATCATGAGAGAGCACATTTTTGCCTGGCAAGAGGAAATTGTTGTAAGAAGTGTAGAAGATTTAATTATTTCACCAAGGTTTGTCGGTCGTCGACGCTGTGGAGCCCACCAGGCAAGCAAAGCCGCCCACTCGCGACCACCATCCATGCGGTAAGCCCTGACCTCACGTCGTACACATACAGCATGGTAGAGCTAGACGATGTTGCTGTGCCGCACCTGCTTGACACCGCTGCAGTGAGGTCGATGTTAAATTGGGCCACAGTGAAAAAATTTTTCCCCAGCGACCCGGTTAGAAAAAACCCAGAGGAGCTGTACGGTCATGGTGGCCACAGAGTTAGCAATGTAGGGACTATCATGCTAACGATCTACTACATGTCAAAAGTGGTTTATGATTTCGAGTTTCAAGTGGCTACGCATGACAAAAACATACTGGGATGTGACCTCTTCTACCGTCTGGGTTTCACCATCCGCGACAACAATGGGCTAAACTTGTCGGGCTACGGCAATTGGGACACAACTTGTATTGATGACGAGGTGTAGGACAAGATTGTAAAGGATGACGCCAATGAGAAACCAACCATCCTGTGTGCACAGGAGGAGAGCTGCCCAGAGGGGGGGCAGCAGCTGGACTCGCCTCAGATCCTCGCCCAGCAGGAGTCTACGGGAGCTGCTGCGGAGTTGGAGGAGAGAGAGCCCACTCACACAGAAAACCCCGAAACACAGCGACTCAGTACGGATGTTATCTGCAGTGATAGTGACACAGCACAACCGCATATATCAGGCAAGGGAGAAGGGAATTGCACTGCTTTAGTAACCTCGCTCAGCACCAGACTACAGGAGCCACAGCTGTGCCGACGGGTGAAGGATCCGTAACGATAAGTAACACAGGAGAGACGCCGGACGTCTTCAGGGCCCACAACCAGCTTTGGCCTCCAGGGACTGTTGCGGGGGCGTTGGGTGAAGAGTCTATGACCAACACGATAATGACGGAGGTAAACATAGCGCCACTGCAATCCCAAGGGCATGTGAGACTGACCAAAGCACGTCTTCAAGTGATGGACTGGGTGCGAGTACGCACAGATGAGCGACCGGATCTGCAGCCAGCAAAGTCATGTTCTACGAGACCGTGGACGCCCTTGAGGATTGTGACGCAGCTGGGATGAGGGTGCTTCAGATTGACAGATGGTTCAATATGGTACGCAAACTATCTCTGGTGCATTCCAGTGGCTGCTTCAGAGGGCGAGGCTTCACAGGAGCCAGTTGGTGCAGCACAGGACCCGGGCCGCAGCATTATGAAGATTGGTTCCGGTCTGGGGGACCCAGCATCTCCAGGGTCATGTACACTGCGGGCCCGCTACAAGGTCCTTCCAGCAGAACCGCCTTCGCCATGGAAGACTGTGAGAAAAAAGGACTGTTTCATTAGGAGCACGGCTGTCAGGATGAGTGGCAGAATAATCCACTCAACCACGTTGGGTTGAGTGGTCCACCCGCTAACCCTAGTTAGAATTGTTAATTGTTGTTGTTTATGGCAAAATGGGGAGGGCTACAATTTATTAAAGTGTTCTGTGTTTGTTCCGGGGAAGGGGGGGGGCAGTAAATGTAGTGAAGGGGTTAACACCAGGGAGCAGCGTGATGACGCGGCCGACTAATGCCGTCATCACGCCAGCCCATATAGGGAGAGAGTCGGCCCTCTCAGCTCTCTCGGCATACTACAGTATAGGGGCTCAGTGCCCGGATAACGTGCATTGTATTAATACTACTTTTTTGTAATAAAGTTCAATTCCAGCACATCTCACTCATCCATGGTCATTCCCAGGTTTGCAGACATAACAGCTCCGCCTCCCTTGCCTCCTCTGATTAGCCGCCACTGGTAAATCATGATGTCGGATAGTCCAAGAACACAGAAACAGGACTCATAACTCACATCTGTGAATGCCTTTTGGGTTACATTGTTTACACACACACACACACACACGCACGTGCGCGCACGCGCGCGCACACGCACACACATGCACACGCACACAGCACATGAATGGAATTCATGGTAATTGTTCAGTTTAGTTGAGTATTCATCCAGGCAAATTTGGGGGATCATCTGCAAAACTTTATGATTTCATCGTGAAACTTCTCCCTCATTTCATGTTCACGAGCTGATAGAAACAGAAAGCAATTTCAACTAACTATCATAATAGCATTTGGGGAGAGATCTCTTTTTGGCTGGTGAAGACACAAAGTACAGTCTAATAACAGCCGCAAAGAAGAAGAGTTTCATTGTACATTGTATGTGGGAGTTGTTTAGACGTTGGAAAACGGGAAATGATCCATTAAACACATTATTTACTGTGTATTGTTTGTGTTATTCCCCTCCCTCTGTCCCTCTCTCTCTCTCATCTAAGCCTTGCATGTCTTAAAGTCATTATAGCCTCTGCTGGTCTTCAGCTTGTTACGACCACTCTGGGAGACAACAGGGAGGGAGACATATGTTCCTCATCTTAAGTGGTGCTTTAAAAGGTATTGATGGCTTAAAAGCAGCCAGTAAGTGATCAGAGAGGAGACTTCTCAGTCTGATGGCAGTACGACAAGCGGTGCCTGAACAAAACTCTTGAAGAACTGTGTCAGATTACCCCATGAAAGGAGTTATTGCACACATTTTAGTGCTGTTCAAATAAAAACTGTTTGTATTTTACTTGGCACGGCTGCATGTCTGAATCCAAATATGTAGACGTTATTAGATCACAGCTTTTTATTTATTTATTTGTTTCCCTTCCCTCCAAAATCACGGTTGGAGTAAGCAGCATTCAAGGTCCTTTTCTTTATGCGAAGTGACAGTTGGACAACAACTGGAGACTTGGCAAAGTGGCAACAACGCTGTGATTGCCAGATGGCCGCCAAGCAACGTTTGGATATAATTGGGAAGGAGGCGAAAATATGATTCTATACTTAAAGTTTATCCTTCATTTAAAAAAAAAAAAATCAACCATCCATGGAGCTTTTCAACATTTTCAACACTTCATTCTTTGGGATTCTTTGGAGCATTTACATGGCTGTGAAAAAGTATTTGCCCCCTTCCCAATTTCTTGTATTTTTGCATATTTGTCACACTTAAATGATTCACATCATCATATAAAATTCAATATTAGACAAAGAAAACCTAAGTAAATACAAAATGCAGTTTTTAAATAATGATTTAATTTGTTAAGGGAAAACAAGCTATCCAAACCTACCTAGCCCTATGCGAAAAAGAAATTGCCCCTTAAACCTAATAACTGGTTGTGCCACCCTTGACAGCAACAACTTTTATCAACCATTTGCCATAACTGGCACTGAATCTTTACATCGCTTTTGAAGAACTTTGGCCCACTCTTCTTTGCAGAATTGTTTTAATTCAGCCACACTGGAGGGCTTGAGCTTGAGATCACGAACTGATGGGTTCATATTCTCCTTTAGGATTTTCCGGTAGAGAGCAGAATTCATGGTTCCATCAAGCAAGTCGTCCAGGTCCTGCAAGCAGCCCCAGATCATCACAGTACCCCCACCATGTCTGACTGTTGGTATGATGCTCTTTTTTTGAAATGCTGTGTTGGTTTTACGCCAGATGTAACAGGACACACACCTTCCAAAAAGTTAATCTTTTGTCTCATTTGTCCTCAGAATATTTTCCCAACAGTCTTGGGGATCATCAAGATTTTTTGGCAAATGTGAGGGGAGCCTTTGTGTTCTTTTTGGTCAACAGTTGTTTTCATCTTGGAACTTACCATGGATGCCATTTTTGCCCAGTCTCTTTGTTATCATGGACAAGTGTCCAAACTGAGGCAAGTGAGGCCTGTAGTTCTTTAATCGTTGTTCTGGGTTTTTGTTTCTCGTCTCTTCTTGAATTTCTTTAGCCTGCAGCACGCTGTATTGCTTTTTGAGATCTTTTAGCCTACTTCGCTTTGTCAGACGAGTTCTATTTAACTGATTTCTTGATTCAATCAGGCCTGGATGTGGCTAATGAAATTGAACTCAGTTTTCCAAAAAAATGTGCTTAATCACAGTTAATTCATGATGTAACGGTGGCCGGGGGGGGGGGGGTGCAATTACTTTTTTCACATAGAGCTTGGTAGGTTTGGATAGCTCTTTCCCTTAATAAATGAAATCATCATTTAAAAACTGCATTTTGTATTAACCCTGGTTATCTTTGTCTAATGTTAAAATTGGTTTGATGATCTAAAGCATTTATGTGTGAAAAAATATGTGGAAATATAAGAAATCCAGAAGTGGGCAAATACCGTATCACGACACTGCATATTGTTGATTTTAAGGTCAAATATGACCAAATTCATCATGAAACAAATGTGTCTGAACACCATTTTGAACTTTTGCCTCAGCCTTACAAAAATTATTTTCCTCCTGCCTCTTGCTGTTCAACACCACCTAATTAATAGTTGCACAGATGCCCGAATCAATCTCATTTGGCTTCGCCTGACTGCTAGGATTACACAAAAATTCAGATTCCTTGTGGATGAGGAGGAGGGGCATAAAAAGAGCAGCATAATGTTCAGACTCATAAGAGCCCTCCATTTTTCTCTTTCATCTCGGGCATCTGAAACTGGGGCCTGTTGTTCTTTGTTAGGCTGCGAGCTTTGGCAGCGTTTTGAACTGATGCGACACAGCCAGCGATGTTTGTACATCCAGCGTTAGAATTACGGAGGAGCAAAGGCTTGGCTGGTGATGTATGAGCTGGATGTCAGGTCTGTCTGTTAACAATGATTTATGAACGCTTGAGGGGAGGGAGCAATGGTGGCTTGTGGTAATGTAGTCAGACTCCAAAAAAAAAAAAGCTACTGTAAACACAGCGTATGACAGCTAATGAAGGCTCACACAGGAATCCATTACAGCCTTTCACATTCCACTCTGATGATATCGCGTGAAAAACTGTCTGGTTTGAGGGCAACAAAGGGCCAAAGTACTTCATCCAAACATCTTAGAGAAATTGCTCCGCTGACAAACTACTTCCCAGCTTGTAAGTGCAATGAAGGAAATGTGAAGAGACAGAAATCCAACAAAAGAAAGATCCAGATGATAAAGAAATGTTGCCACAATACACAACAGCAAAAAAAAAATCTGTCATCGCTGCTCTTAAGATGCTCAGACGGACATGGCAGAGTCTACTCCGGTCCTGAGGAGTGCTCGGATTGTGTTCTACTGTAACCCGAGACGTGGGCTCATCAAAGAAATTCCAATAAGTAGTACAGACATTTCCCAGAGAGCATCCTGTGGGGTTCTTGGTGGCAGGCAGCCATTGATGGGTGGGGTCAGTGTGTCAAACTCCAATCCTGCCCCATTAGTCAGCACAGGTCCCATTAAAGCATCGAGCCATCTAATCTGCACAGCTGCAGGGGAAGGGGAAGGGGGACATGTAAACATAAAATGAGGGACAAGGAGGAGGAGGAGGAGGATGTGCAGAGTATTTTTTTACATCCTAGCTGCATAAAGTACAAGCTATTACTGCTGTATAGTATGAAGCAAGCTGTCAGCACAAGGTCAGATCAATCGGAGAACAGCTGACACAATCTGGATTCTTTAGAGGTCAGGAATGATCTAGGATACGCACAGGGAGAAGGCGTGCTTCTGCAAAAAAATTGCAAAAAGCATGTGTTTGTTCAAGCGCAGTCGCAGGGTAAGCATCCTTCCCTGGGAGTGACCTGCTCGTCTCATTAATAGGATGTTGCTGGAGGGAAACAATATGCAAAACTGTGAAAGGGGCAGAAAAAAATGAAAATCAAAATGCATTCTCCCACCCATACTCAGTCCCACACCACACACACCGTTGCTGTGCAGTAAATTATTCATCTTGTAAAACACTTGCAGTCGTGAAAGGTAAGAATTTTTAATTTGTAAATAAACATCTGCTTCCAAAAGACCAAAGCAAGGCTTGCTTAATCATATTTCTTCTGCTCGCTCAATAAGCTGTTAGTTCTGTTTCCATCATGTAAATGTGGAAGCCCTTACTGCAAGATTTGGTGTAATAGATTAGGATATGTGCAAGTGCTGTGCCATTCTTCTTTATTTGGGATTTAATAAACAACAGCCTATGACTATGCTGCATAATCACTGGCTGAATAATCAATATCAAAAACCTACTCTCAAGCCAGCAGCGGAATATGCTTCAGTTCGATCAGGATACAGGATACAGGAAGCCCTTTGACTTCAGAATGTAAAGTATGGTGTTATTAACATAGTAAACAGGTGTTACATGGCAAGGCTGTCATGTGACAAGGTGGAGAGATACAGCCTCACAGCATATAGGGTTATAGCTGTAATGTGTTAGTAGACTTTTTCTTTCCTAACCTTAACCAATACCTTAAGTTTAAATGAGTAGTTTTAGTGTCTAAACCAGGAGCCACCAGCTAAAACTGCAAGATCTCAGTCCTCCTCCCCAGCTGAGGTCCGAACTAGAGGTGGGGATCTTTAGGCACCATGAATCAATTAAGATTCAGGGTCTCCAATTTCATTCTAAAATTATTCTTGATGCATCTTTTGCTTTTCTAGTCAGGATTTCTTTACCCCCACTGGACAGCTTGATACGTTAAAGCCAAGTGTTTGCAATGATCCATGAATTTACTTCCAACATTTTTTAATAAAACAAACTGAAGAAAAATGTGGCGAGTCACATGGACAAATTTATCTTAAAATGTGCCTTAATAAACTGCCATCCTCTTATGGACAGTCTTTCAAATGTCGACAGTTGTCTGCAGGCAGGCCAGTATCATTTGCTTTTACACATTATTTTATTCAGATGTTTTAGCTGCTTTTAGCTTTGTATTCATTTTTTAAACAACAGCAACAAAAAAATCAAATAAATTCGTTGCACAATTTCAAACAAAACCTGTAATAAAATACAGGAGAACATCAAATGTGTTTGTTGACTCCAATTAAATAGCTCTAAAGTTCAAAAATCTACAACTTAAATCCTAAAAAATGTAAAGTTTTACAGGAGAACACAAACTAAACTGCATACATTTAAAACAATCTCACAGAAAGTCCACCTCTAAACTATATTTTCAGTATAAAAAAAACTGCCTTCAAACTTTAAGAATAAAAAAAGGACATAAAATATAATTCCACACAACAGAATTCCTCTTTTTTATGTCAATAATGCTCTTATCATTCTAACCTGTTTGTGTCTGTCTGGGAAACACTCTCATAGGGAGAAAGGAGGTGGATGTGTGTGGAGCTTTTCATGTTCAGTAACTCCATCCATTCATCCATCTTCTACCGCTTAATCCTTTTTGGGTCGCAGGGTGGGGTGGGGGTGGGGGGCTATTCCAGCATTTTTTGGGCGAGAGGCAAGGTACACCCTGGACAGATCGCCAGTCCATCGCAGGGCCAACACAGAGAGACAGACTCTAGTGAGTCTCCAGATACTGCCGCCGATCTGGTTCACTTTTTAGCCCAAAAAGTGAGACGGCAAAAGAGAGGAAGGCGAGCGGGCGCTCTCGTGCGGCTTCGCAGGAGAGGCACGCGCACGGCTTTGCCTGGCATATTTCTCTCCAGTGTCAATTCTCTCTTTAACAAGGTAGATGAACTGAGACTGCTGATGCGATTTAAGAACCTATCTACCTCGTCTGTCCTCTGCTTTACTGAGACCTGGCTTAAGGAAGTGACTCCGGACAGCGCGCTCCTCCTTGAGGGATTTCAGCTGTTTCGTGCTGATCGAGACACAGAGCTCTCCGGTAAGTCCTCAGGAGGAGGAGTCTGCTTTTACATCAACAGCAGCTGGTGCTCTGATGTAACGGTGATTTCCCAATACTGTTCTCCCGCTCTGGAATATTTATTCATTAACTGCAAGCCTTTTTATTCCCCGCGGGAGTTCGCTTCATTCATCCTGGCCGCTGTTTACGTCCTGCCTGACGCGGATGCGCGCGAGGCTCAGCGCGCACTCGCAGATCACATTCAACAAACGGAGCGGACTTTCCCGGACTCTCTGGTTATTGTGGTTGGCGACTTTAACCAGAGCAACCTGTGCCACGATCTCCCCCGATACAAACAGTTTATTAAATGCCCCACCAGAGGAAAGAACATGCTGGATCACTGTTACACTACAGTGAAGGACGCGTATCGCGCTGTTCCCCGCGCTGCGCTCGGACTATCTGATCACGTGATGGTCTACCTCATTCCCACATACAGACAGAGACTAAAGCTCACTAAACCTGTTGTGAGCACTACGAGAAAATTGACCAGTGAAGCTGGGGAGAAGCTGAGCATGTGCATGGAAATAACTGACTGGGGCATGTTTAAAGGAGCCACGCATGATCTGGATGAGTGCACGGACACTGTGAACTCATATATCCACTTTTGTGAGGAGAGCATTCTTCCATCGCACACCAGGGTGAGGTACTCAAATGGCAAGCCCTGGTTCACTGCTAAGCTCAGACAGATCAGGAAGGAGAAGGAAGCAGCGTTGAAAAGTGGAGACAGGGACTGCTACAGGGAGGTCAAATATCGGTTTAGCAGAGAGCTGAGGAGAGCTAAATCTGTGTATTCTGAGAGACTCCAGCAGCAGTTCACTGCTAACGACTCTGCTTCGTTGTGGAGAGGACTGAGGCAAATCACCAACTATCGGCCTCAGGCTCCTAAAGGTCAGGATGACAAAGCCCTTTGTCAAAGACTGTCCCAACATTATGCCCGTTTTGACACCTCATCAGCTGTGTCCATCTCCCCCCTCCCCCCAGTGCCGCTGCCTTCACGGTCCCCACTTCATCAAAGGCGGCCCCCCCTCCTCCCCCCCTGCCCTTGTCATCAGTGAGCAGGACGTGCACAGACAGTTCTCCAGATTGAACCCGCGCAAGGCCCCCGGTCCGGACGGCGTGTCTCCCTCCACCCTGAGACACTGTGCAGATGAGCTGACTCCTGTCTTCACAGACATTTTTAACACCTCCCTGAAGTTATGCCACGTGCCGACCAGCCTCAAAACCTCCACCATCATCCCTGTCCCCAAGAAGTCACGGATCACTGGACTTAACGACTACAGACCTGTAGCGCTCACCTCTGTAGTCATGAAGTCCTTTGAGCGCCTGGTCCTGCCCCACCTCAAGTCCATCACCACTCCCCTCCTGGACCCGCTGCAGTTTGCCTACCGAGCCAACAGGTCTGTGGACGACACAGTCAACCTGGCCCTCCACTCCATCCTGCAGCACCTGGACTCCCCGGGAACCTACGCCAGGATCCTGTTTGTGGACTTCAGCTCTGCATTCAACACCATCCGCCCCGCTCTGCTCCGGGACAAGCTGTCCCTGCTCGGCGTGCCTGACTCCCTCTGCAGGTGGATCACCGACTTCCTGATGGACCGGAGGCAGCATGTGCGTCTGGGAAAGACTGTCTCTGACTCTGTTAGCATCAGCACCGGCTCACCCCAGGGCTGTGTACTTTCCCCCCTACTCTTCTCCCTTTATACCAACTCCTGCACCTCCAGCCACCAGTCTGTCAAGCTGATCAAGTTTGCGGACGACACCACCCTCATCGGGCTCATCTCCAACGGCGACGAGTCCGTCTACAGGAAAGAGGTGGCCCAGCTGGCGTCCTGGTGCAGCCACAACAACCTGCAGCTGAACGCTCTGAAGACAGTGGAGATGATCGTGGACTTCAGGAAAGTCACAACCCCTCTGCCCCTCCTCACCCTCACAGGCTCTCCCATCACCACTGCAGATTCCTTCCGCTTCCTGGGCACCACCATCACCCGGGACCTCAAGTGGGAGCCGACCATCAGCTCCCTCATCAAAAAGGCCCAGCAGAGGATGTTCTTCCTGCGGCAGCTGAGGAAGCACAAGCTACCCACCAAGATGTTGGTGCAGTTCTACACGGCCATCATCGAATCCATCCTCACCACCTCCATAACCGTGTGGTACGCAGGAGCCACTGCCAGGGACAGACTAAGGCTGCAGCGCGTCATGCGCGCTGCTGAGAAGGTGATCGGCTGCAAGCTCCCATCCCTCCAGGATCTGTACATCTCCAGGACCCGGAGGCGTGCAGGCCGGATCATAGCCGATCCTTCACACCCTGGTCACGTACTGTTTGCCCCCCTCCCCTCAGACAGAAGACTTCGGTCCATTCAGACTAAAACCTCCCGTCACATGAACAGCTTCTTCCCCTCTGCCATCAGACTGCTGAACACTAAGTGACTTATTAGACTCTCATGCACTATGTACAGCAGCTCAACCAGACTCATGTCAATCATCACTGTTTTCTTTTTGCATTACCGACTGCACTATGGGGTACTCCACAATATCTGCTGCTCGCTAATATATTTAAAAATTGCTTTGTCTAGTATTACTCATTCATATTCTACATTTTATTGCATGTATAGTTTTTTATTTCTATCTTTTATTTTTATCATGTTTAATGTTGCAGCATTGCACCGAGACAAATTCCTAGTTTGTGTACTACATGGACAATGGCAATAAATCTGATTCTGATAGTGAATAGTTATCATTCTTTGTATTTTCTTGTTCATTTATCTGTTTCATGATTTTCATTCATCCCGGTCTGTGCTTTTATTTTGACAGCGTTCTTTGTTTACATCCTTTGTTAGCTAAAGTTTGCGGTTTTATCCCAGCTGTCATTATTTTGGTCTGATTATCCTTGCTCCTGTTACCCACACCTGATTATCATTTATTAATCCTTCCTTGTCCTATTTAAGGGTTGCTGCACCACAGTTTGGCACAGCATCCTTCACTTTGCATCAGACGTGAGTCCCACGTCAGTCAACATTGTATCCCAGCATGTGCCCCAAGCTATTCTTCTTTTCTCCAGACGTGAGTCCCATGTCTGAGCTGGCGTTTCCACATGCCTTCTCCTTGGATTATTCCTGTTTGCCTGTAAGTTCTGTTTTAGCCTTATTTGGTCTTTTGTGATTAAATTAAACTTTGCAAACTCACAGCTCCAGCGATTGAGTCTTCATTCCGTCCCTGTTGGACTGGTTTATGACACATACCATTGGAGGCAGCAAGAGCGGCGGGAGATACAATTTCAAAACAGCGCTTCATTCCACTGGCGCAAACTGAGAACGAAGCATGTCTGTCTGTGCTTGATATCCTGGCTGTTTGTCTTGTGTGACGCCCGCATCAAACGGTGATTTTTCCTCCCTTTGCATCCCCGCTCTAGTGCCCAAGGTGTCACGCTATAAAATGTCTATGCGGCTGCCGATATAGCGTTTCAGTTCCACTTTTTTTTCCCGTCAAAACAAAACATTATCCTTTTGTTTTCGAAATTGTGTCAAAAAGCTCCAGGATCAGGATGGAGAACTCTCGGGGTCCAGATCTGGACCGGAGTGTGCCAGTTGGTGACCTCTGGTCTAAACCTAAATGTGTTCACTTAATGCCTAAAGTAAAGAGTGAGTGAAAGTGCAAGGAAAGAATTGTTCTTGGATAATGTGTGGATCATTGGATCATGTATGTCATATGGATAATGATGGTTTCCAGAAGCAAGTCTTGTTTGACAAGAGAAAATTGTGCAAATTATGGAAGAAGCTTGAGGAACTATTTGGGGTCAACTGCATTCAGGCCAGAAGAACCATGATGGACAAATCAGAATTTACACGTCTGCTGTCATACAGATTCCCAGAGCAGGCGCCCCTCTCGGCTGACAACAGGCCTCATGGGAAACAATGATGATGCCTCCCCCCTACAGTTGTGAAGCAAAAGACTCCATACCTACTGATGTTTTTTTTTTTTGTTTTTTGAGTGTGCAAAACGCCCTCCAAGCAAAAACGCTCTCGGCAATCAGCAGATTTTATCACCGTGTCCAAAACAGTTCAACTTTTGAAGTACTACATCACTTGTCAATGACACACCTCGTTATCTTACTACTGTAACAAAAATATAATTGCAAAGGCTATACGCAAAATGCCAAGCTGTGAGTGGCAGGTCAGGCTGTTACTGGGATACAGGGCACTTATCAAGCACAAGCCTTCAAGAGATTCAGAGCACTTGCAGTGGAAAAAATGGCTGTCTGTGGACATGTAGCCTAATAAGAGACTTTCTCATCTCGGCTCGCGCAAAGCATCATGGGAACGTGGCTACCAAACATGCTTTATCGATACATTTAATTTATGGAAAGTGCCTGATCTACGAGCATATTGTATGCGTAGGGGTCTTCCCGGTTGTACCCGCAAACGTAAGGATGAACTAGTTGTGCGTATTTGCGGCCATGTTGCAGAAATTGGCCAAAATGGCCCCCCTGTATGTACGCTGATATAGCAGATTTTATGTTGTCAAAGGACCAAGCACCCTTACTTGCGAGACTCCAAAATGACTACAAAGAAGGTAAGTGAGTGGTTTGAAAGCTCAACTTTGGTTTTGTCATTTTGAGTAAATTTCACTACAAGGCATAGCCTGCTTGCTTAGATCTATAGGTCGATACTACTATAGTTTTATGTACCACACATTTTCAATGATTTGCAATTTTATTTTATACCAGCCTACTTATCAATGGCCTTAATTACATGTGTGTGTAGATCAAGCTTCATTACCAATATACAAAGAACTATATCCTAGATCCAGGCCTGCCTGTCCGTACCTACTACTTCAGGGTTTAGACTTGTGTCAGTTAGGCTAGAACTTGAACAATACACAACACTATTTAATTATGTTATAATATAGACTTACTGCTTTAATCCAACAATTACGTCCGTCCGGATCCTTCAGCTCCATGGGGAATGTATATAACGTGAATGGCGGTGGACATGTGCACATGCTGGTCCCAAAGTTACACGCATGTATGCTACAAGTTTGTTTTTTCCACCACTCTAGATGATACATGTCGTTCCCACACTTCACTACGGCACAATGTGCACCTGGCATAACGGAGATTTAAAGCTTGAAGCAGACTTTAAACAGCAATTGTTCAGGTGTGACAGTACTGTCTCTATACAAAAGCAAGGCAGCTACCGGAATGTTTGGTAGTCGTGAACTTTGAATGCACATAGTCCGCACACGCGCACTCATAATGTGAAAGTCGCTTATTGTCTGTACCCACTGTCGTTAATACTTGTAGCAGTGTGAGCCAAGTGTTTACAGCTGGCAGAAAGGGAACTGACCAATTAAGAAGTCTTTGTCTCATTTGGAAACCACCAAAACAAAATAGAGACAAGGCTAGGTCATCATCAGTCTTGCATCCATTTATCTATTTTAGCTCTTGCTTTCTTTTCCTCATTTCTTCCGACAAGATCTTCTTTGGTTTCTTTGCTGGCTCTGCTCGGATGTTCAGTCTGAAAATACCATGCTAGATAGCTTCTTATAGTTTTTGGCCAACTCTCATAATGCCCTATGGCAGGTTGTAAACCATGCCAGTTGTAGTCTGTTTCAGTGTTCAGAAAAGTTACACAACGCTGTTGGAGGTGAGGTCAGCCCACTCAGGCTATGGTGGAAATGACGATGTACCATAAAAGTGAATTTGGAAACAATATTTTAAGGTGAAATTTTTTTTACAATGTTGCTTTAAGACAGACGCTCAAATCATAAAAGAGAACAATGGTGCACAAACTTATCCTCATAGGAAGAACGTTGTTTTTTTTCCATCCTCCACCACAGTCTACTGTACCTCTTCCCACATACTTTGTGGTTTTTGAAACCTAGTGATGTCATTGTACCCATATTCACATGGGCTAGATTAAAGTCCAAAAACATTAGGGGTCCCAGGCAAGACAAGCCGTGAATCTGATGGGCCCCGACTGAAAAGCAAAATACATGTCTGTTGCCAGTATAACTTTGCTCAACATATGAAATAGGATATTTTTTAAAATGAATGTGGAAACCATTGTCTTTTAATATAGAGGAGAACGAGACTGTAGCACACCAGCTTTAAAAGGAAGAGCTAATACAGACAATAAACAGTATTGATCTTACTGCCCTGGGAGCAGATAGAAGACATTTGAAGAGCTGCTGATGAGGACTTTAATTCCAGTTGTGTTGCTCCCTTTGCACCAGACTGAAGCCCTGAGAGCTTTCCTCCACACCCCTGCTGAGATGGGCTGTGGTAGGAGAGATGCAGCTTTCAACTGGGCTTCACTTGGGGCTTAGGAGCGGGGGGGCAGATCCGGTGGGGTGGGTGATATCCCAGGACCCCTGTTCTGTTTCTGCTCCAGGTTACACCGACCGTAGTAGGGGGTCCTCGCCTTACAATCTGCTTACCCTGTGGTTGAACCTCAATTAAAAAGAGGATGAAATCAAACCCAAACACTCCACCCCTTTTAACCAGCCTTTGGAAAGACGAGTCATAAAATAGGTGGTATGTCAGACAAAATAAGTATCATGCAAGTGTTTCAAATACTTTCCTTGTTTTCCAAGCAGTTGCAAACCAGTTTTTTGTTACTTCCCATGCCTTTTTCAGCTGTTGGGGCTGGCTACCTTGTAGGTACAATGGAAACACTACTGCTCTCAATTTCATCAACATTGTTGCTACACTTAAGAGCAGTAACCCAATCCCCTCTGAAACAGAAGGGCTTCAACCTTAGCTGGAGGGCTGGGAGGGGAGGACAAGCTGAAGTAGATGTGGAGGAGGGTGGTGTCACTGCGCTTTCCAGCGTGATGGCGTACTGTAGAAGTGGCAGGGGCCTCGAGGTGGTTTAGATAAGGTTCCTCCAGCCGAGGTGTTAAATTCAAAACCACATTCATTATCACAAAAAATGCTTTTCTTTCAACATCTGCTCACTTAACTTTAATTATAGCTTCCTTTCAGGGGAGAAAGGCCATTAAGCTAGGCCTGGTCCTTAACTCTATTTCCTCCCAGAGCAGCGCTGAGCACTGTGTCATGGCTGGCTACGGCTTTGATATGTGGAAAGGTAAAATTTATTCTTCCTCCCCACTCCCCCAGTAAACACTCACCCAGAGTTAGTCGGAGATCCTTTCTCTCAAAGGACTGAGGCAAACATTTTCAAGCAGCGGTTTCAAAGGAAAAAGAAAGCATCGATATAAAAGGCTTGGTCATAGTCACCATAAACAAAATCGACTCAGGCACGTGTGTACTTTTGTTTGTGTACATATATGTTTATCCTTCTATAGGCCCTGCACTTGGCCCATTTTTTTTTTCTCTCATTGTGCTGCGAGTACCCCACTGGGGCGGAAGATGAGGGAGATTAACTGTGTTTCCCGTTGGTGAGGCTTTGATGTTAAGTCCTGGGGGAAATGCTGTTCAGTCAGATTTTCCCTTCATCTGCTGCATGTCATTCAACGCGTACAACCACCTCCAAAGTCACCAAGCCCTCCGTGCTGTTAGCTGCCAGCCTGAAGAGGTGTAAGTCATGTTAGAGGCACTACACATTGGTTTGACCTGAACTTGGATCTCATTTTTAGATTTACAAAATTAAGAGAGTTTCGGTGAAAAAGAAACATGCCAACATAATTTTCTTACACCTTTTACCCAGGGGTGAAGATTATTGAGAGACCGCTGATTGAGGACAAAAGGGACAGTTCTCCAATCTTTCAGTGATCACTAAAAGGAAGAGATCTCTCAACGAGCACTCAATGATCTCACTGAGCTCTACATGATCTCTCAGCGATCTTTGAATGAACTCTATTGGTCTTTCATTGAACGCTAAATGAGCCCTCACTGATCTCTCACCCATACCTTTTTTTTTTTTTTTTTTTTTTTTTTTTGTTACTTATTTGTACCCGTAGGTAGATTTGGTTTGCAGTTTGGTGACAAGCCACCGGCTGCTGGTCGCTGCGTGCGTGAGCGCCCTAAACCTACATGTTTTTGGTATGCGGGAGGAAACCGGAGAAATCCCGGAGTAAACCCGTGCAACACGGGGTGAACATGCAAACTCCACACAGCTCACTGTTGGTCGGGGGCTGGGATCGAACCCACGATCCCCGCGGTCCCCCGGCCGAGGGTAAAACTGTGCTGTCACAGTGAGGACAATGGGTGGGACAATTTCATTTGTTTCATTCATTCAAAGACTGCTGAGAGATCTTACAAAGATCACGAGAGATCATTGAGAAATCTTGGCAATCGCTGAGATATCATTGAAAAACTATTGAGAGATCTGGCCATTTTTCTTCGCTCAATGTTCTCCATCCCTCTCAAATATGCAGCTCTGGAAAAAATTAAGAGAACAAAGAGACCACTGCAAAATTATTGAATAACCAGAGAAGTATATCAGTGTTGTTAGAATACACTGATATTGTGTTGAAGAATTGAAAGATGCATATGCTATGCTATATATAATCGTATTGGTGTCAGTTTAATTTTTAACTTGCTGGATTTACTTGTGTCTGTTACGACCCGAGCGCTGGGTTCTGATAGCGCTCGGGCCATGTTCAACTCACTGCCGGCCTTGACAGCTGTGGGCTGTATTCTGGCCTCACCAGGCTCTTATTGTGAAGGTGCTCGGTGGGGCTTCTGCCTGTCAAGGCTGGTCAGCTGTTTGTCATTACCGTTCGTTAGTGTTCTCCTTTATAAAGCCGGCACTAGCGACGGTAATGCTGCAGGAGTATCGTCTAACTATCCTTGCCAGACGTTGTCAACGCTTCGTCAAATCTTCATGTCAGGTTCGTGATCTTTGCTCATGTCATAGTTTAGCTCGTAGTGGCTGGGGGTAGCCCTACGAGCCCAAGTATTGTTTAATGTGTGTTTTGCCCTGAGGGGTTCATAGTCTTGTCTTGTCACGTGGTATTAATAAATTAACATCTTCGCAAACTCACTGGTGGACTCTTTGGCGTCTCTTGGTGATCAGCGAGGATCACCGCCTGACAGTATACTCCTGCCAGGACGTCTAAACGGAGGCGCCACACCGAGACGCCTTTTCACCGGTGAGTTTGTGCCTTAATTTGACTGTTGTTCTTCCCTGTCTGGGTGCCTATTGCTGGGAGAATGCCGTCATCCAGGGGCCGCGGTCGGCGCCTGGGCAAGGAGCTAGCAAGCGCACTGGAGTACGCCGATGGGGTGCTCCTCGCCGCTACTTTCGACGTCACCTCCAGCTACATGCGCTGGCATCTGGACTGCGCTGAGGAATTCCTGTACAACCTCCCCCTCGTTTATGACGATCACCCGGAGGTGACAGTGAGGAGGGAGGAACTCGCTGTGCAGCGCGAGATATTTCACGGGCTGGAGGAGGAAGAGAGCAGGAAGCAGAGGAGGAGGCATCCTCGCTCCCCGCGTTGGAGTCCCGTTCCCGTCCCGGAGCTGGTCCAGGAGTGCGCGCCGTCTGGGGGCCGGCGACGACGTCGACGCAACGGCACAGGCAACCCACAGTGGAATCCCCGGCTGGACTCGCTGCCGGCGAAGCCCGTCAGAGAACCTCCAAGAGCGGCTCCACCTCGTCTTTCCAGGGGGCACTCTGTCGCCATCCAGCGGGGAGAAGGAGGAACAACGTCCCCTACAGCAGGAACCATCTCTGCCCTGGGAGGAAGGCAAGTGCACGATAATTTGTCACATCTTAATTATGCTCTGCCTTGTCTGACTCTTGGGGGCGGAGTTCGGGGTTCACAGCCCCCCGAGCTTCCTCCACCTGCTGTGGAAAAAATTATTAAACCTGCTGCCTCTGTGTTCTCCCCCGTCGAGTGGTCCGCGACGCCAGGCCAGCGTCGTCGGATGAAGAGGGCCCCTGCAGTGCTGGAAAGCCTGGATCCGGCCCTGCAGCCACGTCGTGGACGGAGGAGAAGAGCTGACTGCGGCCCGGAGCCTGAGCCGACGAAGAAGCGTCCCCGGGTCTCCTCGCCGGAGCGGTCCGAGCCAGTGGGTCGAGGGTCCCCTGCCCCCACGCCATACGGGTCATCGGCGTGGACAGCAGTGCGGGAGGAATCTCAGGCTGCAGATGACATCTTGCCAGCTGCGGAGCTCGACACAGCTGAGTTCGAGCCTGCTGACGAGAGTCGCCTTGAACCTGGATCGTCGGAGTCCTGGGTGGCAACAGAACCCGAGTGCAGGCAAGTGCTCCCTCTTTTGTCTCTTTCCCCTGTTTTGGAGCATTTTTACCTGCCTCTCGGGGAGGCGAGTGAGGAGCAGCCGTCTGCTGCACCCGAGCTCACCTCGCTGGGTTCTGTTGCTACTGGTGATTCTGATCCCGGTGTTCTTTTTTCTGAGCCTTATTGCAGTGTCGCCGGCGTGGAACGGGTCGGAGTCACTGGGTTGGAGGTCCCAGGTTCGGGGGTGGAGATCGTCAGCGGAGCTGCACCGACCCAGTCGGGTTCCGTCGTGGGGGCTGCTGTGGCCCAATCGGGGTCCGACGTGGGTGCACCGGAGGCCCAATCGGGGTCCGACGTGGGTGCACCGGAGGCCCAATCAGGGTCCGACGTGGGTGCACCGGAGGCCCAATCGGGGTCCAATGTGGGTGCACCAGAGGCCCAATCGGGGTCCACCGCGGGTGCGGTTCTGGCCCAATCGGGGTCCAACGTGGGTGTACCGGAGGCCCAATCGGGGTCCACCGCTGGGGCGGTTCTGGCCCAATCAGGGTCCGACGTGGGTGCGTTGGAGGCCCAATTGGGGTCCACCGCGGGTGTGGATCTGGCCCAATCGGGGTCCCACGTGGGTGCACCGGAGGCTCGATTGGGTTCCACCGCGGGTGCGGTTCTGGCCCAATCGGGGCCCAACGTGGGTGCAGCTGGGACCCAGTCGGGGTCCAGCGGAGGTGCAGCGCCAGCGTGGTCCACAGACGGGGGAGGAGCTGCAGACCTTTCCCCGTCGAGTGGATTACAGGCTCGCCCTGCTCGCCTGTCCCCTCTGAGTCACCGCCCCTGTGCATCATCGCCGGGGGCCGTGGGGGCCCCTGTTCGCTCGCCCCGGCTCTGCCGAGTTTTGTCCTCGTCGGGGAGGCCGCCGTGGGTTGCTTTTCCCCTGGACTGGTGGCTGAGGGACACGGGTCGGTCGCCGGTGGAACTGTTTCACCGGTTCGGCACCTCGGTTCAGCCACCCAACCTGTTGTGTGTGTCATCGGGCGACCTGGTTCGACCACCGGAGGAGCGGACGTGCTGGGCATTGGACTCTGGTGAGCCGCCTGGTCATGTTCCGCCTCCTATGACCACCCGCCGGCTGTTGGACGCGAGGAGACTGCCTGAACTGTTCCTGCAGCGCTTGGTCTCCGCCGGTCGGCATAAACTGTCGGGGGGGGGGGTAGTGGTCGTTTTTCTGGGGTTGATCTGCCGCAGTGATTGTTCTGTCCTTTTTTTTTTCTTGTCCTGGCTGTTCTATGTATTTTTGTGTTTTATGTCTTGCAGTTGCCTTAGTTTGTATTGTCTGTAGTCAGGTATGAGCCAGCAAGTGCTCTGTTTTTCTGTATTTGGGTTTTTTGTAAACTCTCATGAGAATTCACTCAGGTGGGGGGTCATTTTCTTGTGTAACATGTGGGCCAAGATTTATTTTTCTCGTGCTGTCCTGTGTTTCCTGTAATTTAGTTGGGGATTTTTGGCAAATTGTGTTATGTTCTGCTGTTGCCTTATTTTCCTCTGAGTAATTTATCTGATTTGAATATTTGGTATTCTGTCTTAGCCTTGTATCTAGTCTTTCTGACCCAGTAGCTCTGTTTTTTTGGGTTTCGCCATGTGCTTCTTTTTGATTTATTCTGAGTGGTTAGTCTTGTCGTTGTCCTGTGTGTAGTTGCTCTTGTCATTTTTGTTTCTGGGTTTGGGTTCTCTCCCTCCGCGCCTACCCCCAGCCTCCCACCCTGGGGGGTGGGGGTGGGGGGCAGGGTGGTCCCTTGGGGCGTTCGGAGTCCGCCCGTGGAGGGAGGGTACTGTTACGACCCGAGCGCTGGGCCATGTTCAACTCGCTGCCAGCCTTGACAGCTGTGGGCTGTATTCTGGCCTCACCGGGCTCTTATTGTGAAGGTGCTCGGTGGGGCTTCCGCCTGTCAAGGCTGGTCAGCTGTTTGTCATTACAGTTCGTTAGTGTTCTCCTTTATAAAGCCGGCACTAGCGACGGTAATGCTGCAGGAGTATCGTCTAACTATCCTTGCCAGACGTTGTCAATGCTTCGTCAAATCTTCATGTCAGGTTTGTGATCTTTGCTCATGTCATAGTTTAGCTCGTAGTGGCTGGGGTTAGCCCTACGAGCCCAAGTATTGTTTAATGTGTGTTTTGCCCTGAGGGGTTCATAGTCTTGTCTTGTCACGTGGTATTAATAAATTAACATCTTCGCAAACTCACTGGTGGATTCTTTGGCGTCTCTTGGTGATCTGCGAGGATCACCGCCTGACAATGTCCAACTTTTTGTACAAATGCCACCTGTGGTGAGAGGCCAAATATACAGTTAGGCCCAAAAATATTTGGACAGTGACACAAGTTTTGTTATTTTAGCTGTTTACGAAAACATATTCAGGATACAATTATATAATCAACATGGGCTTAAAGTGCAGACTCTCAGCTGTAATTTGAGAGTATTCACATCCAAATTGGAGCAAGGGTTTAGGAATTACAGCTCTTTAATACGTAGCGGCCTCTTTTTCAAGGGACCAAAAGTAATTGGACATTTGACTCAGAAGGCTGCAAAAAAAAAAAATAACAAGGCTGCATGGGCTCTTCCCTCGTTAACCTGTCATCAATTAAGCAGTTAAAAGGTCTGGAGTTGATTCCAGGTGTGGCATTTGCATTTGGAAGCTGTTGCTGTGAACACACAACATGTGGTCAAAGGAGCTGTCAATGGAGGTGAAACAGATCATCCTGAGGCTGAAAAAAAAGAAGAAATCCATCAGAGAGATAGCAGAAATGTTAGGAGTGGCCAAATCAACAGTTTGGTACATTCTGAGAAAAAAAAAAGAGTGCACTGGTGAGCTTGGGAACTCAAAAAGGCCAGGACGTCCGATCGCAGAATCCTTTTCATGGTGAAGAACAACCCCTTCACAACATCCACTCAAGTGAAGAACACTCTCCAGGAAGTAGGTGTATCAGTATCTAAGTCTACCATAAAGAGAAGACTTCATGAGAGTAGATACAAAGGATTCACCACAAGGTGCAAACCATTAATCAGCCTCAAAAATAGAAACGTCAGAATTGACTTTGCCAAAAAACACCTGAAGAAGCCAGCCCAGTTGTGGAACAGCATTCTTTGGACAGATGAGACTAAGATCAACCTGTACCAGAATGATGGGAAGAAGAAAGTTTGGAGAAGAATTGGAACAGCTCATGATCCAAAGCACACCACATCTTCTGTAAAACATGGTGGAGGCAGTTGTGATGGCATGGGCATGCGTGGCTTCCAATGGCACTGGGTCACTTGTGTTTATTGATGATGTGACAAAAGACAGAAGCAGCCGGATGAATTCTGAAGTGTATAGGGATATACTTTCTGCTCAGATTCAGCCAAATGCAACAAAGTTGATTGGACGGCGCTTCACAGTACAGATGGACAATGATCCAAAACATACTGCAAAAGCAACCCAGGAGTTTTTTAAAGCAATGAAGTGGAATATTCTGCAATGGCCGAGTCAATCACCTGCTCTCAACCCAATCGAGCATGCATTTCACTTGCTCAAGACAAAACTTAAGGCAGAAAGACCCACAAACAAGCAACAACTGAAGACAGCTGCAGTAAAGGCCTGGCAAAGCATCACAAAGGAAGAAACCCAGCGTTTGGTGATGTCCATGGGTTCCAGACTTCAGGCAGTCATTGCCTGCAAAGGATTCTCAACAAAATATTGAAAAGTAACATTTTACTTAGGGTTATGTTTATTTGTCCAATTACTTTTGAGCCCCTGAAATGAGGAGCGTTTGTATAAAAATAGCTACAATTCCTACATATTTAATCATATATTTTTGTTCAACCCCTTGAATTAAACCTTAAAGTCTGCACTTCAATTCCATTGTAGCTGTTTCATTTCAAATCCAATGTGGTGGCATGCAGAGCCCAAATCATGAAGACTGTGTCACTGTCCAAATATTTCTGGGCCTAACTGTAGCCATTAGGGTTAGCCATTAACGCTAGTTTAGCCGGTTGTTGTTACTTTCGATTGACCTTTACTGTGACCTTTCACCGTGAAAATAAAACTGCCCAGTTAGATAAGGGGTTCATGAATGTTAATGAGCAGGATGAAAACTAGGGGTGGGACAAAAGATCGATTCAGTGATGGCTTACAATACTTGACACTAACGATGATGCACCGATTCCTAAACGCATGGATTGATCTTTTATTAATTATATAAATTCATGTAAATGTTGCATACTCTCTTGGGTACTCAACCAATTGCTCTTTCAGTCCACTAGATGGCACAAAGCAAGCACCCAGTCAAGAGAAGTCATAGCTTGTCTCATGAGATTTGCAGCCAGATGGCACAAAAGCGCTCATTGTTGGTGGAAGTCATATCTTGTCTCGCGAGATTTACAGCCAGCTCTGAAAGTTAGGAAGCAGTTAGCTCAAAGTTAGCTCAAATGTTGGGCCTTTTTATACATTGCTCCGCACTGTGTGTGTTTATATACTTGCATATTTATTCCACCTAGCTGCAATGCTCCGTACTGTGGGTGTTTATATATTTACATATTTATTCCATCTAGCTACAATGCTCTGCACTGTGTGTTCATATATTCATATATTTATTCCATCCAGCTACAATGCTCTGCACTGTGTGTCTGTGTGTGTGTGTATATATATATATTTTATAGTAATACGTACATATGTTTATTAGCTGCTCTTGCTTGCTTGTTTTTTTTTCTTGCCTTCTGATTGTTGCTCTGAGTGTTGCTATCCCTGTGCTGTTGCAATCCTGGAATTTCCCCGTTGTGGGACTAATAAAGGCTTATCTTATCTTATCTTATCTTATCTTTTTTGGATTTTATAAGAGATGGAAGGAAAGACCTTGACATGACATACAACTTGCAAGAAGTGCTGCACGAAAAAAGAAAACACGCGGGACAGCACACATCCCGGGGCAGTGTTAGCAATGACGAAGCTAAAAACACATCAGCATGGAGCTTGTGAGCAGCACTTGGAGAAAAACTATTTAATGTTTATTTATGAAGTGCTTTTCAGAGACATATAGTCACAAAGTGCTGTACAATAAAATAGAATAAAAGGAATTTGATAGAAAAAATAATTTAAAAAACACAAAAACAAGTTAAAGCACAAGATTAAAATAATTTAAAAATATCAGACTTACCATTAAAAAGCAGTTGAATTGAAACTCAATGGAAAGCCTCCTTAAACAAATAAGTTTTCAGCTGCTTTTTAAAAGACTCCACAAAGTCAGCTAAACATAGCTGGAGTGACAGTCTATTCCAGACACCGTCCACTGTCCTCCCTGTGTGCAGAGATGTATCTCCATGGAAAATGAATCCCCGAAAATATTTTATTATATGAAAGCGATGTCAACAGTTTTACTTTGGGACGTGACTTGTGGTTGAATAAGGTGAAAAAAATGTGAAAGCTATGATATCGCAATACTCAATGTCGCGATATTATGATTATCAATGAACTGCGATTCGAGGTTCCACGTGATTCCCACCCCTAATGAAAACCATGTGTTTAAGAATGAGGAACACCGATGCTGTTTTTGATGATCTGTAAAACAATACAGGAATAGTTTTTGGCTCTTAAAACTGAGTCAGTATGTTACTGAGGATATCAAAGCTTAAAATTAGTCCCTGGAAATAGCAATAAAAGGGACCTTTAAAAGAAGAACTAGCTACTTGGTCACATGCATTATAGGGCACTGGATATGCTTGTTGATCTCACTGTGTTTCAAATCCTGTCGTCACTGCTTGCATGAATAAATTCTCCATAGGCTTTTAATAACATACCTGAAAGATAACAAATATAAAGAGGGTGCAATGCACTGGATATGGGGAAAGGCAAAGCATGGTAAATACACATCAGAATATGCAGTGGTAAAACACAGGTGAAGTCAAGACAAAGAGGGCATGGTGAGAAACAGAAAAGAGATTTATCTCTCCACCACCCCCCCTTAAAAAAAAGAAGAAAAAAAAAGAAAGCCACAGTAAAAAAAAAATGACTCAAAACAAACAGTGACATGGGGGAAACACAGGGAGACAAACACCTGGAAAATCACTATGAATACAAAAAATTAACCTAACTAAAAACGACCAACATGATTGTGACAGGAAACAAAGATAATCAACGCCTTGACCTCATGTGGCATTGCAATTGTCATGCGACAGAGGCGACGAGACCCAAAATGAGAAAACCCCTTATCAGAATGACCTTCAGCAAGCCCTGGAATCACTCTGGTCCCCAGAAATACACACTCCGAATCAGATCCCATGAATATCGATATACTGAAGGTGACGAGCAGACGGTAAGGCAGCTGTCGACCAGCACCGCAGCGTGTTATTTTATTTCACGCACTGAAACATGAAGATGAGAAAATGCCTCCAGATGTGTGCAAACCTCTGTGCCTTATCACTTAATGCTGCTGCAGACAGTAATTTAGTGCAGGTATGTAAACAGTTTGATATATAAAATCAAAGGGTAAAAAGCTTCTCATGTTAATCCCCAGAACATAAAGCAAGGCTTACCGTATTTATTTTGTCACTGCAGATGCTTGCATTAACAAATGGAAAATCTACCCTGGTTTATTAGACATTCATCAACACAGTCTTTGTAAGCGTTGGAAGATGCTGCCCTTGTTTTGCTTTGCATCAAAGGCCACACTGGGATGTTGGAGTGGTGGCACAACTCAGAAGTTACTCAGCAGGAAGAACATGTCCTAGTTCTGACATCTAGGCTGCATACTGTTCAATCCGCAGTATGTTTAGTCACCAAAAACACAACTAAGCAGAGTAAACTAACACTGTGGCAAAGCTGGATCTACACAATGCTCTACAAAAGGCTTACATTGGTGCTATTTACAAGCTGTACTGTATGTTTGTGCAGGGCACACAAGGCAAAGTACATAAAAAATGAAATAAAAAATCTTTCGCATGCAGTTGTTTAAATCATACATTGGGGTGTCAGTCCAATAAGGCAAAATCTTAAGACTGACAGAAAAAGCAAATTGAGGAGATCAGTTCAAAATGTCTGATGCTGAAAAGGCAAGAAATAAACATGAGGAAATACAGATAACAACAAAACACTACTGAATAAGGAAATGGCAAGAAAGACTGAAAAAGATGTGAGATAAAGAAAGGCAGTCTCTATAAGGAAGGAAAACCAAGAAAAGAAAGAAGTGCAACTGATGGGCGTCAAGTTTCTACTCCGTTCAGCTGCAGATCAGTAGTGATGTAACAATCATCAACGATCTGTTCAAATGTGCCAGTTTTCATGGGTGAATGTACTCAGACAATTTATGTTGTAACAAGTGACTTCACATTTTGCCCACTTAGCACTCAATGTATGTTTCACTTGGCACTATTAATGGTTCTCACCAAAAATGATAATCACAGTGGTAGTCACAGTAAAGCTCCTTTGATGGAAACACTGAGTTATATTAAGCAAAGGCAGCCCAATGCCAAAAAAGGAGCTGTAATTACAAACTGAACCATCATCAAAAAAACAACAAAACAAACCAAGGGGCGTGGTTGGGGATTGTTGGAGAGTCGTCGCCTATTTAGCCGAAGCAAGATGCAAAGGTAAATTAAGTTCAATTTGCAAGAATAAAAGTGCAAAAATATAACAAGTGATGATGATTCATAATTCAAGTCCCATATTTACCATAAGCTATTTTCAAATTCACAAAAATGATTATAAATTCATGAGAAAAAATAAATAGGGAAAAAACACATTTCCAAGAAGAAAAGTAATAAATTTACAAGAATAGTTACAAATTCACATGAAAAAGTAGCAAATTTATAAGAAAAAAGCTGCACATTACAAAAAATCTGATAATTTACAAAAAAAAAAATCCTTATTTATCAGTGCTGGTTAGTTTATTGTATTGTGTAGTTTAGTGTTTCCTAATAAGTTTAGGACTTTTTTCCCCTATGAATTTGCCAGTTTTTTGATCATTTTAAGCCATTTTCAACATAAACTTTTTTCTAATGAATTTGCAACTTTTTTCACCATAATATTTCAACAGTTTTCTTAAAATATTTGCAACTATACTCACCAATTTTCTTCTCAGAACACATCTAAACACTTTGAAAATGTGTTTTCCTGGTAGACCAGCTTTAGAAAAGCTGTTGGAAACATAAAAGTTGTTCTTGTCATTTCCTTCATTTTTTTTTCTCCCCCCCCCCCCCCCACTTTTTACAAGACTACCTGGCTGCAGTGCCAAATGGCTAGCCATCAGTTTTGACAATACCTGGCTGTAATGGTCATGTGACCTACAAAAGATTTAAACTTTCTTTAATATATTAACGAGTATTATACAACAGTTAGTTCTGACTGAGCAATTTGATTGGACAATAGGGATTCCAGGCGTTACTATATAATTGCACTCCAACATGTCACTGGACGCCACTTCAGAGGAGTTCTAGTAAAAGTTAATCAATAACAGTAATTTACTGTCAACTGTCAGTGAGAACTGCAATACTGTGTTGGATACTTTAATTTCCACAGAGAGGCACTGTTTGAAAAGATTTCTTACCTGACCTGGAAGTCCCACCCTTTTGACAAAAAAGTTTATTCAGTTTATAAAGTCTGCCCTTGTATAAACATTGTTAAGCTATTTCACATCTGTTTAAAAAAAAACAGGCAATGCTAGAGTTGGATTTATTGTCTTGATTAACAAACCATAATACCTTGGTGATGACGGACTCTTTGTTTCATCTGAAAATGCCAAGAAAAAGTGAGCGAAATGTGCCAAAGTCAAATCGCTAGCATGCTAACTAGCCACCGGCAGTGGCCACATTTTGATTCCTTTTGCGGTTCCGACTCAACAGGTGACGACTGGTATGCTTTACAAACACTGGTGTTGCACTTGACAACATTTAATTTGTTAAATATCTGTGAAATGAAAATAGATGTCTTCATGCTAATTGAGATGTTTAGCAACAGTTACTGGCTACATTTAGAAGGGACTATTTTTTCTAAGCTGCACAAAATAATTGGTTAAACAAATCACAATATTTTGTCCAGCATTGCTGTCATTTAATAAATTATGCTTGCAGAACTGTTGTATAAAAGCAATATTATACTCGAGGTCATACATTATCAATGAATATAGTAACTAGAAAAGCACTCGGAGAGCGCAGACCTCCGCCAAGCGGCACAGTTCCCCCCATAGAGTGTTTGTGTGTACGTTTTCAGATTCCCTGAGCATGAAAAGATATGACTAGCAATTGGATTCACAATGATTATTTGTTTATTTGACATGGACAGTGCAATAAACAGACAATTAATGAATGACAATCAATGTGATAGTGATAGGATTAGTGGTTCAGTAGTGTAAAACGGGGCTATAAGGGACGGCGGGTTGATAAGGGACACTTTTCTGGGAAATGTTTTAAATGTAATTCTGCTTTTTTTATTTTGAGCAGGACGCTGAGTTGTGTTGTTATTGTCAAATATCCATGAATCCTTCATCAAATGTAGGCGGAAGCAAAATTAAAAAAGCAGAATTACATTTAGAAAAGTGTCCCATATTACCCCGCCGTCCCTTATAGCCCCGTTTTACGGTTGTAAAAGCATTGCCTCCTTGGCGAAGGTAATAAACTGAAGTGTTGGTGTGTCCATCTCCTCCACTGACGGATGCAGATTGGTTAGACAGGTTGCCGTGGGTTTTATATTATATTGGGGTTGCGCTCCGCGGCAAAACAGAATTTAGAATTTTCCCCGGCAGAGAGGTCGTTTTTACGCAGCGCCTATAGCTGGGCGGGGAATTTGTGGCAAATAATCGGGCGGCGGACAGGTGTCCGTGTCAGGTTTTGCAGCGTGGCGCAAAAACACGCACGCTGGCGGGCCCAGGCCAGCAGTGTTTTCCGCGTGCTTTTGTGCCTAAAACGTTGAAGAACGCGGAGTTTGTGTTGCTCAGACACGACGACCAGCGCAATGTGCGCAGCGCCTATGGCTGGCGGGCCCAGGCCACCAGTGTTTTCCGCATGCTTTTGTGGCTAAAACGTTGAAGAAGGCGGAGTTTGTGTTGCTCAGACACGACACCCAGCGCCCTCCATTGTGCCTGCGCACATGTTGAAACTGGCCCTATGTCACAGTGTTGAAAAATGCTTTAAAAAAATTCCTGTATCCAGACGGTGAACCGGATCACCCCCAAAATTTAATCAGTTCTTCCTTGTACCATTTCCAACAACGCCTGAAATTTTCATGCAAATCCGTCCAAGACTTTTTGAGTTATCTTGCTAACCAACAGACAAACAGACAGACAGACAAACAGACAGACAAACACACAAACCCTGGCAAAAACATAACCTCCTCCTGGCCTTTTTGGCCTGGCGGAGGTAACTATGGGTGTGATGCATCTAATGCTCTCCGCCAAACATTGGGCATTAGATGTATCACACCCGTAGTTACTATGTTCATTGATACTGTACTCCCTCTCATGTAATATTGCTTAAATAGAGAAATGACTTCAACACATACATATGATATGCAGAATGAAAGAAAGGTAACTGTTCTATGAATTTTATGAAAAAAGTAACACTGTTTAACCAAAAAAATCATGTAGTTCAACTTCTGGTGTTACCATGTTACCATACAAATTTAGTTTGCTACTGAACGTGTCATGGTCTGAGTGCCGATATCATCCGCGCTCGGGTCATGCACCATTTTCCTCCTGTTCTGTAGTAGTTTTCCTTATGGGCCTCTCCGAGCTTTTATTCTGACAGCGTCTCGGAGGGGCTTCCGGCTGTCAGTGCCGAGCTCAGCAGTGACAGCTGAATTACATTCAGCTGATGACATTCTCATCAGCTGATTAATCCTCTTGCCCTATTTAAGGGAGCAGCTTCTGTTACTCTGGGCTGCAACCTCACATACGTCAACGTTGGTCTTCCCGACATTCGGCTGAAGCCCCTAACGCTGGCTTCAGTCACTCCTTTGATCCTCCATGTTCCCAGTAAGTTTCTCCTTGTTCTCAGTATATCCTAGTCATAGTCTTTATTCGTGTTTTGCCCCACGAGGCTCATTATTTTGTATCGTTGTTCCTTCCCTTAATAAATATGCAAATTCTACGGCTGCCTATAACGTCCCATTAGTGGTCCGCGAGGACCGCACCATGACAGTAGGTTGCAGCCAAAATGAGACGCCAGTGACCGTGAGTTTGCTTAATTTGGGCTTGTAGTTTTCCCCTTTCTGCGTACCAGTGTGCTGGGAGATGGCGTCGCCACGCAAGGGCTATACCATGACCCTGGGCTACGAGTTGGTGATGGCCCTCATCGATATATATCCTCTCCACCATTCGCCTTTACGACACTCCCAGCGATGCACGCTGGTACCTGGACCTCACTGAGGCGACTATCAACCGTCATCCTCGCTACGCTGACCACCCTGAAATCACGGCGAGGATGGCGGACATCTCTGCTCACCGGGAGAAGCTCCGTGGGCTGGAGGGAAACTCCGGCAGGAAGCCAAAGAGGAGACATCCTCGCTCCTCGCCTCAGGATCCCATTCCTGTCCCCTGTCCATTCCGGGAGTTTGCACCACCCAGGGGTCATCCCCAGCGGAGAAAGATGTCAGCCGGGATTCCCTTGGCAAATCCTCAGCAAAAAACCCATCCGGATCCAGTTCCGGGTAGCCGCATGAACCCTGTCTCGCAGCCAGCTGCAGTCTCTGTGTCTCACCAGAGGGGTAAGACAGCCGCCGCCACCGCCTCCGGGTTGTATGTGCCTTGTCCCCGGCCCGCCTCGGCTGTTCCTCCCTCCTCCTCGATGCTCTCTCCAGCTGCTGAGAACGCCATGAGTCCTGCTCCGGCTGTGTCCGTCATCGATCTGGTGCGAGTGGCTCCTCCTCGTCCTCCCAGGGGGCCCTCCATCACCATCCAAAGGGGATGGGAGAAAACAAAGCCCACAGCAGCAGCTTCCATCGGTCCTCAGCGGATCAGGCAAGTGTCTTTTCATTCTTTTCCTTCACTAGGTGAATTGTCTTGTCTGATCCCTGGGGGTGGAGTTCGAGGTTCTCAGTCCCCTGAGCCCTCTCCACCTGCTGTAATCATTAATTGTGAACCTGCTACCTGTGTGTCTCCTTCCCCTGAGCGTTCCCCGATGCCAGGACTACCCCGTCGGACGAGGAAGGAGCCTGTGGCCCTGGAGTGCCTGGTTCCAGCCCTGCAGCCATGTCATGGGCAGAGGAGGAGGGCGGACTGCCAACTGGAGCCTGCGCCGACGACTAAGCGTCCCCGGGTCTCCACGGAGGAGCGGTTCGACCCAGCAGGTCAAGGATCCCCCGCCGTGCGGCGTGGATGTCAGTGTCAGGGAATCCCCAGACTGAGGACACCATCATGCCAGCTGCGGAGCCTGCCACGGTTGAGTGGGAACCAGAGGTGGACCTGCAGCGTGCTGAACCCGGATCGTCGAAGTCCTGGGGTGCAGTAGAGCCCGAGATAAGGCAAGTGCTCTATTTTGTCTTCCTTTCTTCTATTCTGGAGCATTTTTGCCTGTCTCTTGGGGAGACAAGCTCGGATGCAGCAGATGGCTGTCACTGATGACGAGCCTGCTCCGGTTGTCGCCTTGGGGGTCTGGGTTCATGTCTGGAGGTCGTCCCTGGTGCTGTGCCGGCCCAGTCGGGGTCCATCGTGGGTAGTGTTCCGGCCCAGTCGGGGTCCAACGTGGGTGCAACCCGGACCCAATCGGGATCTGTCATGGACGCTGTTCTGACCCAATTGGGGTCCAACGTGGGTGCAACGCGGACCCAATCGGGGTCCGTCATGGACGCTGTTCTGGCCCAATCGGGGTCCGTCGTGGGTGCAGCATGGTCCTGCTTGGGATCCAACGAGAGCGTAGTGCCAGTCCGTGTGTAGTACGGAGAAGGAGCTGCAGATCCTCCGCTGATCGACGCCGGACTGGACCCTCATCTTTTCCCCGTTTCCTTTTTCCCTCCATCAGGTGCCGCGGGGATTCCCCGTAATCGGCTCGGCTCTTCCTCGCTATTCCTTGCGATAGGGAGGCCGTCTCCGAGTTCTCCCCTGCGGTCCTGGTGGCCTGATGACGGGGGTCGGCCGCCTGGGAAACTGCTTCGCTGGTTTGGCGTTCTGGGTCAGCCGCCCGACAAACTGGACTTTTCATTCGGCGACCTAGTCCGGCCGCCAGAGGTACTGTTTCTCCAGGCCTGGGACTGGGGTAGGCCGCCCAAACTCTTTCTTTTCCCCCTGCTAGCGATCTGAACGCTGGATGCAGGTAGACCACCTGAACTTATTGTTTTTCTTTATTATTTCTTTGTGCTCCGCCTGCCGTCATCCCTGTAGTTTTTTTTTTCCCTCCCCTGTAGTTCTGGGACTACAGGGGAGGGAAAATAATTTTATGCATAATAAATATGCAAACTCTACGGCTACCTATAGCGTCTCATTAGTGGTCCGCGAGGACCGCACCATGACAGAACGGGGCTGAGAGAAACACATCTGTTTGCTTCTTCAGTAGCAGGTAAATGATCAGTCAGGAAGATGATGACATATTCAACTGTTCTGTATTTACTATCCTTGCACTAAAAACGGGGTAACAAGGGGGATAGCACAGCACCCCCCACATCACCTACATAACATAATGTACTGAATCATTTACCAGAACTGTATGGAAGGCAGGGATCACCAGCTGAATCACCCGCCTGAACAGCAAATGAGCTCCACCTGCTCCATTCAGCCGACTCTCAGTTCAGTGAGTGGTATGTAGGTTGGCGCGTCAGTCGAGTACTGAATGATTCAGTGAATGAATATTTCAAACTGAACTTTTTAGTGAATGAACAGGAAGTAAATCAGTGCATTTTAGTGAACTGTGGATCCCATCACTACCTCACAGTTCAATGTACATACAGGAGAACAGTAAATGAACTCCACCTGCTACGTTCAGCTGTGTTTTTCAGCGTGGTAGGCACTTGGAGCTCCAGTACAGCACTGAGTGATTCAGTGAACTGATTTTTTTTTTTGTAAATAAACCGGAAGTGAATAGTACATTTTAGTGAACTGTGGATTCCATCACTAGTTAGTGAGCTTTTCAATGTCACAGAAGAGCAAGATTTTAAAAAAACAGTGTAATGTTTCATATTGTCTGACCATCATTGGCAATTTAAATGAAATGTACAAACATCAAATGTCGACGAAGAGATAAAACAGAATTTCATACACATGATAACTTATGTACTGGATAATATGCACATGTATGTTCTTCCAAATTTTCTATCTTGATTCAGCTCACCTTTGAAGCGGTGGATTTTTACATTAAAATCCATTTTGTCCCTTTCTGTTTATTTAGCTCCTCACTTTGGTCACATGTCTGTCTTTTATAGGCTTTCTACTTATTGTTATGGCTGCAGCGTTTAGTGTTATAGGCTAACTATTAAGGCTTTGGTTTCGATGGCAGCTGGAACCCTCTTCCTGGCTGTCAGCGTGATTGACGATTGAGACAGTACATGAATTTCAAATCCTGGAGGAACATAAGGGGCTGGCAACATAAACAGGTACAAAACTCCAGTAATAGGACTCAGAAGTAGGCAATTAAAGCTCTAAATGTAAATCAGCTGCTTGTGCCGTACACTTGTCTTTTTTTTCCAGTCTGTGGATTCCGGTGAACTGAGGAGACCCCCACCCTTCCTTTGGCCAGCCCGCCTGCTCAGTTACCAGAGACTGGGAAGAAATTAAAAAAAAACAGGGTTCTGGGTCCCTTTGCATTCAATTAAAGGTTGTGTTTAAATCCTTCAAGCCTAAAATAAGAAGAGAGGAATCCAGGATGGTGGCCAGCTGATATAGACGGATGGAAAGACAGACAGCCGCACACATACACAAACAACGGCACTGGAGCGAGGCCAAGCATGGCTGTGATTGGCTTTTTTCACATATCAGCACATGTCAGTTCTCCTGGATGAATTCCGGCTTCATAATCTGGAGGTTTTTATTATGCAGCTTTTAAAATTTACAGTTTGTTAAATGTCTGTACAACAGTGTGCCATCCTTGTTTTTTTCACAATAACAAGACAACCAAGTTAACGTGGAGTTAGACCCCCCACCCTCATATTAAAATATGTTTAGTGTCAGTTTAACATCTCGCCCTCTGGTGAAACCAGCGTATTGATATATTTTCCCTTTTCTTTTGAGAGAGAGAGACTCCAGATTGGACAGGGTTGATGAGAGGGCTATGATTTACCAGATGGCACATTGTGTGTTCTTGTTTCTTGGCAGCGTGACCCTGCTGAATATTGAGATGAGACACCAGCTTGGATTTTTTTTTGGGGGGGGAAGTGGGAAATGTCTTGGAGTGGGTGTATTGATCTGCCACTTTCTGTATTTCATTGGATGTGCAGCCGTAAAAATAAATGTCTGGGAGAAATATTAATATGTATATAAATACAAATTGAATTAGGCAGTTAAATGATAAATAGGATTTGCTAATCTACAGATTCAACATTCTTTGCTTAACCTGCTAAAACACACTAATGTTGGACATTTTCTCTATACAGAAAAATGCGTTTAAGGTTTTATATAGGCTAACTTGAACAGGCCCCTGTGCAGGTTATGTCCTTTCATCTTGGGATCTGGACCCCTTCATTAACCTCTCACAACAGTGTAGGAGACAACAGGCAGCTGGACTACATTTGGGCACAGATTGGGAGCAGCCGTGTGTTTGGCTGAGAAACTGGCTGTAGAGAAGAAAGTTTCCAAAAATAAAATCACTTGCCACTTAGCAGATCTGATTTCCAGAGAAAAAAAAAAATGAAGGCTACTAGTATGTCATACGACACATAATCAACCTGATGCTTAACCAGAGTCGTTAACAGAAAGGGTCATGCTTCTCAAGCAATCCTAAACTGAAATTTATAGGAAAATTTTGCAATTGTAAATTACAACTTTTAGCCTGTACTGTATATAAAATAAGGTTGTAGCTTCTCTGTGGAAGTGCCTTGACTAGGTTTTATATCATAGATAGCAAATGGTACCACCAGCACTTGCAAAATAGAGCCAAGACATGAGAACTCTTGAAGTAATGTGTTGACAGTTTCCTCATGATGAATTCATAATTGGAATCACAATATCTGGAAGCCTTATCTGTTGGCTAGGTGAGGGAAGAGTTTCTTCAATGAATATGACCGTATAGAGTGATTTTACCAGCAGGAATTATGCTTTATAGTTTGTTATTGTGTAAAAGAAGTGAGTCAGCAACAAAGAAGAGAACAATTGCTGGAGTGAAGAAAAAGAAACTGCAGGATTTGAGCCCAAGCCACCTGCAGAGGAACAAAAGTTTTTTCACCATTCTGCATGCCACATCGACCTCTGTACTTGAATTTATGTATTATTTATTGTAACTTTATTTTTGTCATTTTTTCAATCTTCTGGTCTTTTAGACATAAAATGGAAGAAAAAGGAAAACGACAAAAGCATGTTCTGTCACAATCTGAGCACGGAGGGATCCCGCTGTGCTCTGTTTCTTTGCCTTTTTCTATATTTGCATATTTGTATTTTGTGTTCTTTGGTTTCTGCATATCTTGTATTGTTTTTTATTTTCCTCATCCCTTTGTTTATGTCATCATAGTTTTGTTACTCTTTTATCTGGTATTAGTTTGTATGTGGGGCAGCGCGGTGGCAAAGTGGTTAGCACTGCGGCAGCACAGCAACTCACCCTTGGCCGGGGGAT